>CM038143.1:58613500-59335211 GCA_021437245.1 Aegilops speltoides | reverse complement strand
GACATCATGTTACCGGGTCATCAAAGGACCAACATCATAACTCTTGGAAAGTTGTCCCAACCATCATATCTGACCGAGATTCAGATCCAATTGGTGTCATGATACCTCAGACTCAGGGTGTCCAAGAGGAAAAGGTGCAACACAAATCAACGAAATGACATTGCAAGATTCTCGGGAAATGAACTATGGGAGCGGGTTCCTAAAGCAATAGTTCATCATTAAACCAAGGAGGGGATGAGAAGGTGGCTGATGGGCTCAGCGACAATTCATGAGAATTCCAAACGGATGGATTTCCACAATAAGGTGAACAAGAAGATGGCAATTGTCAATCCAAATGATATAATGTTGTATGCTCGAGGAAAACATACACCATCAATCATTAGTTGAAAGGTGTGCCCGAAATATGACCTTAGGCAGCAAGATCAATGCTTAGAATGGTGATTCGATAACCAATGGTCTAAGAATGAAATGTAGACCATTAACTTCAAAGCAATAGGGTCGCTAGAAGTTTAGAATTCGCACATCCAAGTTCAAATGTCAGTTTTTCGGTTGGAAACAACACGGGGACCAAGAAGGAATGGTGATGGTGAGAAGTATTACTATATCAAGAATTTCTTGAGAGGTTGTGAAATTCTCACGACATTCCTGACATAAAAGATGGTAATACTCCAAGGTAAAGAAGAGCAAATGCTTGATAGCAAGGAACTCAAGGTATAACACAAAACACGAACCAGTTTGTGTTGAACGAAAGGCAATAAAGTGGTCGATGATAACACAAATCATCGAGGGAAAGGATGGTATTTCTATCATGAATTCAATTGATATCCTGGAAGAGATCAGAATGTTGATGACGATCATGACACATTTGTCGAGAGATTTCACAGAGGTGTAATCGATCGGTGATGACATCAAGTCAAAGGACTGATGAAGCGAAAGGTTATTGGAACCACGAGTACGACACAAACTCAAAGTCAAGCTTGCTGTTCAAGGCGAAATGATATGACGAGGAAAATCGACATAAGCTTAGCTCGTCGTCGAAAGTGGTGCTCCGGGAATAAGGACCAGGTAGCACAGTTAAAAAGTTGCACGATAAGGATATAGCCGATCAGGCTAGGAATGACTTGAAGGATTATTAAACTCATAAGCAACGAAAATTACTTAGAGTATTGAATCAGAGTGCGGAATCGATTCACTTTCGGTGTTCTCGAGTGACTAACAACCCAGGACCCATGAAGTGACAATGACAGGGAAAGGTAGTACTTCATCAAAAGTTCATAAGATGTAGTTCAATGGCATGATATGCTCGAGATACCAGGGGTAATACTCAAAGGTAGATCATAATAGAGGTTGGGCAGGCACATTGATCTGTAGAAGACAAGTGCTTTAACTTGTCCAAGAAATGGATCAAAGAAGAACAATCATGGCCGGATCCACGGTTGCAAAGGAGCAATTCATAGATACAAGATGATATTTATCAAAGAAATAGTTATTATTACAAGAAGCTTCCATGATAGGATCTACATCGAGCCCATGGGCATGAACACAAAGTTCAAGGTCGAATCACACTTCTCTAATGCATAACCTTTCACTCACTTCTCGCCTTCGACGAAGTTGTAGTGTTGAAATTTTATCTGACATAACATCAGTGGAGTATGACCCGTAGTAGTTTCCAGGTTCACACAGATTAGAAAAGGCATAGGTTCAACCCGTCAGGGTATCGTGGAAGCATAAACCACAAGCTTCAATAGTAAATAATACAAGCTCGATAGTAGAGCATGGTTGACAAAAACAGAGGATACAATTTACCCAAGGCATTATGTACCAGGAAAGAACTTCTCGAGGTTTTTGTATACGAAGGACATTGTCGGATGATAATTCATCAAAGGACCCGACGGTCCATAACGGAGCTGATGTGAGCATCGATACTCAACCAGAAGAAGAGAGAATGCAAGGAGATCAGTTTGTAGAAATAACTGACTACTTCAAGGCTCAATTGAAAAGGAATTATGAATTCCAAGACAAGGGATCAGAAGCAATGCTCCGATTAGGGATGGATAAGTTGAATAGCCTTAGGGGTACAATCGACGACAACTTGATTGGTCGAGGACCAGCTCATGTTCAAAATGACGTCTGAGCCGGAAGGATGAATTCTAGGATCTGATTGAGGATTGCGAGCATTCGCAACATATCGAATCAAGTGACCCGAAATGATAGTGATAGAGGATGTCAATGGAGATTACTAGAAGTATGGAATTAACCATAATGCAGGAAGGCAAGGAAATCAAGAGCAATGGGCTATTGAGGCTTTTCAGAAAATCGAATGGTATTTCGAGGACTTATGTGAAACACATGAACGGGTAGGGATGAGCGAATACTCGGCAAGTGCGAGGAATTATCCGTAGGGGTATTTATGTGGCTAGTAACTGCAAGGCAATAGGCAAAAAGTATTCTCGGAATATCCAAAGGATTTCAGGGTATCTTGTAATAACAAGAACAATTGGAAGTGAAGCTATGGACAACAAGTGTATGTAGTTATCTATAAAGATTTATTGGATGTAGGGATCACAATGGCCAAGGGCACAAGGGTCTCGGGAAAGCATCAGAGAGTGTCTTCAGAATCTTCTGGTGCAGCAGGCGATCATCTGGCCTGAAGGGGATCTCCGGGAGGAAGTATTTTCGAGAACCTAAAGTTAGATTTTAACAAAATCATTTAATCTGAATGGAAGAGAGTTCAGAGGCCTAGAGTAAAGGTTGAGGAATAAAAGATCCTACTACCACCCAATGGTGACATGGGCCGTAAGCCGCACAGCCATGTTAGTAAAAGTTTTTTCAATGACTAGACTCGACTTCGGCCAAGGAGTTGGAAAGGGGGATTCCTACAGGCAGTCGGCTCTGATACCAACTTGTGACGCCCCCGATTCAATTGTACACTAATCATGCACGCAAACGTGTACGATCAAGATCAGGGACTCACGGGAAGATATCACAACACAACTCTAAAACATAAATAAGTCATACAAGCATCATAATACAAGCCAGGGGCCTCGAGGGCTCGAATACAAGTGCTCGATCATAGACGAGTCAGCGGAAGCAACAATATCTGAGTACATACATAAGTTAAACAAGTTTGCCTTAAGAAGGCTAGCACAAACTGGGATACAGATCAAAGAGGCGCAGGCCTCCTGCCTGGGATCCTCCTAAACTACTCCTGGTCGTCGTCAGCGGGCTGCACGTAGTAGTAGGCTCCTCCGGCGTAGTAGGAGTCGTTGTCGATGGTGGCGTCTGGCTCCTGGGCTCCAACATCTGTTTGTGACAACCAGGTAGAAGGGAAGGGGGGAAAGGGGGAGAAAAGCAACCGTGAGTACTCATCCAAAGTACTCGCAAGCAAGGAGCTACACTACATATGCATGGGTATATGTGTAAAGGGCCATATCAGTGGATTGAACTGTAGAATGCCAGAATAAGAGGGGGATAACTAATCCTATCGAAGACTACGCTTCTGGCAGCCTCCGTCTTGCAGCATGTAGAAGAGAGTAGACTGAAGTCCTCTAAGTAGCATCGCATAGCATAATCCTACCCGGCGATCCTCTCCTCGTCGCCCTGTTATAGAGCGGTCACCGGGTTGTATCTGGCACTTGGAAGGGTGTATTTTATTAAGTATCCGGTTCTAGTTGTCATAAGGTCAATGTAGAACTCCAAGTCGTCCAGTTACCGAAGATCACGGCTATTCAAATAGATTGACTTCCCTGCAGGGGTGCACCACATAACCCAACACGCTCGATCCCATTTGGCCGGACACACTTTCCTGAGTCATGCCCGGCCTCGGAAGATCAACACGTCGCAGCCCCACCCAGGCACAACAGAGAGGTTAGCACGCCGGTCTAAACCTAAGCGCACAGGGGTCTGGGCCCATCGCCCTTAGCACACCTGCACGTTGCGAATGTGGCCGGAAGCAGAACTAGCCCCCTTAATACAAGAGCAGGCTTACGTTCATATCCGGCGCGCGCCGCTCAGTTGCTGACGTCACGAAGGCTTCGGCTGATACCACGACGTCGAGTGCCCATAACTGTTCCCGCGTAGTTGGTTAGTGCATATAGGCCAGTAGCCAGACTCAGATCAAATACCAAGATCTCATTACGCGTGTTATTATGAAGCAACCGCGAACGCCGACCAGGGCCAGGCCCACCTGTCTCCTAGGTGGTCTCAACATGCCCTGTCGCTCCGCCACAAAGTAACAGTTGGGGGCCGTCGGGAACCCAGGCCCACCTCTACCGGGATGGAGCCACCTGTCCTTTCAGCCCCCACATCGGGATCACTTGCGGGTACTCAACGAGCTGACCCGACTTTAGTCACCATCTGTATAATATGTATGTATGTATAATATAAATCCGTGATCACCTCCCGAGTGATCACGGCAAGGCAGACTGACAAGAACGTAGGGCCAATGATGATAAACTAGCATCCTATACTAAGCATTTAGGATTGCGGGTAGGGTATCAATGATCGTAGCAACAATGACAAAGCTATGCAATGTAATAGGAGTAACCGAACAAGAACATGCTACACTACTCTAATGCAAGCGGTATAGAGAAGAATAGGCGATATCTTGTGATCAAGGGGCTTGCACGGTTGCTCGGCAAGGAGGGGTCGTCAACTCCGTAGTCGAATCGGGGGTCACCGCGATCTCGTGGTCTAGGAAAGAAGTAACGGAGGGGGAACACAATAAATAACAGAGCAATCAAAGTATCACAAAGCGTAACATGGCAATACGCGGTGCTAGGTGTGCCCTAACGCGACAGTAGGTGGTACCGGCGAAAGGGGAAACATCCGGGAAAGTATCCCCGGTGTTTTGCGTTTTCGGACAGATGATTGGGAGGTGAAATGTTGCAGGTTCACTATGCTAGGGACGCATGGCAGACGAACGGGCTGCATATCTGGATTCGTCTCGTCGTTCTGAGCAACTTTCATGTACCAAGTTTTTCCATCCGAGCTACGGTTTATTTTATATTAATTTTAAAAGATTTAATCATTTTAGAATTTATTTAATTATTCTAATCAACATTATCCAGAATAGTGTATGCTGACGTCATCATGACGTCAGCAGTCAACAGGGCGTTGACTGGGTCAAACTGACGTGTGGGGGCCGCATGTCATTGGTGAACAGCTAATCGTGGTTTAATTAGTAACTAGTGATTAAATTAATTTAATCAGATTAATTAAGTTAATTAATTCTTTAATTAATTAATTAATATTTTAATAATTATTATTTATCTATTATTTTCTTTTACATTTTCTTGTTAAGACGTTCTGTGGGCTGGGCCCGACATGTCAATGGCCCTAGGGGCCTAACAGGCGAATGGGTTACGGCATGGGGCGCAGGGCGCTTGGTAAACGAATGAGCCCAAGGTGCGGGCGAACCCGCCGAGGTGACGCGGCAGAGCCGGGCGCTGGCGCCTGGCGTGCTGGGCGCCTGAGCGCCGCCGAACAGCGATGGGGCGGAGGAACCGGAGCCGGTAAAGCGCGTCTTGCGCGGGCGGGCGGACGGGCGAGTGTTGTGGCGCGACGCAGCGGCGGCGGCGCGCAGGGACGGCGGGGCGATGACGGGAAGGCCACGGCGGAGTGAGCTCCGGGCGCGGGTGCGGGCTCGCGCGTGGCTGTGTGTCGCAACGACGGAGCGGGGCGCCGAGCGCGCGGTGAGGGCGACACGCACACACAGAGGAGGAGAGGGAGGAGGAAGGTGGCGGCTCACAGGGGAACGGGAGGGGCATGGCAGTGGGCTCGGGGACGATCCGTGGGGAGGAGGACGGCGACGACGTGCGGCGGGGCGACGAGATTCGGCGGTGGGGTGGACGTAGGCGATGGCGTCCGGTGCGGTTGTCCCGGTCGGCGTGGCTCGAGGAGGCCGGCGGGGAAGAGACGATGGGGCGGCGCCGGCGATGCTGGCGAGTGACGCCGGGGCGGTCCGGCGAAGACGGGTTCAATCCCGGCGGCGTCGGGGCGAGAAGACGGAGGCGTTCAAGCCCGATCCCGATTGGATCAGGGGAGAGGGAGAGTCGGGGCGCGAGTGGGGGGGGGAGGAAGTGGGGTGTCGGTGCCTAGGGTTCGGTGGGGAGTGGGGGTTAAGGAAGTGAGGGGCCAGATGGGCCAGTGGGCTGGCCGGCTGGGCCGTTTGGCCCAGTTGGCTTGGGGGTTTTCCCCCGGATTTATTTATTTTGTTTGCTTTTCTTTTCTTATTTTTCTTTCTACAAGTTTATATTATTTTATTTTTATAAAACATAAAAGTTGCACATAAATTAGTATTACTAATTATACCTCGGTCACAAAAAGGTTTACCCCCCAAATAAAATAGTTTAGTATTTTATAAAATACAAAAGGCATTTATCTAGTTGTTTTAGCTACTGCTTAAATCATTTTAGAGCATTCAAACATTTTATAAAAGTGTGCTTTCTTCACCTTACTTACCTATGCATTATTTGTCACCGTTTGTACTTTTTAGTTTTGACATTTGAAAACCTTACTAGTTTGACTTTATTTTAAGTTTGAATTCTGAATCGGTTTTGAACTATCAAGAGTTTATCAACAGTAAGCGAGGTGACGTGGCATCGTTAACGTGAGATTACTGTAGCCTGATTATCCGGGCGTCACAAGTCTCCTCCACTACAAGAAATCTCGTCCCGAGATTTAAGAGGTGGTGTTAGGGGGGAAATTTGTGGTAGTGAAATTCTAACGGATCTTTTCGATCTTGGTTGCTCTTCTCAAAGAGGTCGATCCATTACGTTGATATATTCATTTCTCTGCTTCAGGTCATCATGATGAAGTCGGTGTCCTTCCTTCGGGAGCTCCATCGTACTTACGAATAGGAAAGGGGCAGCTTGACAATGATAGAACGCTACCAGGGGGTTTTTCTAGTAAGTTTAATCACTGTTGGTCTGTTGCTTTAATGATTGCGCTAATACAAAACCAATCAATGGAACAGATACTACTCTAGACTGATTGAGACGATGGTGTAGCGGACCGGCACAATAGAAGCTGGTTTTACAGGTCCCAGGCGTTTGCATGCAGCGGCGCAGCGGCTAAGGATATTTCTAACTGATCCATTATGCGATTGTAAAGAGTAAATTTGCCCTTTTTTTCTTCCCTAAATCGCATCTAACCGATCCTTTATTACGGTTAATGGAGTAAATTTTGTACTCGCAGGTCCGGTTCCACGGCCGCGACGCGGGGCTCAACTTCCCCTTCGGCACGGCTGCGGTCCACCTCGCCCCGCTGTTGCCGGGGGTGGTGAGCGCTCGGATGGCGCGAGAGGACAGAGAGGCCGGGGAACGGCTCGAGGCCGATGCCACCGCCGAGGCCTACATGGATGAGCTCCGCCGGCAGTACCTGAAGCTTGTTGAGGCGGATAGGGTGATATTCGCCGTCAATGACAACGAAGTTATCGTCACTCCGGCGACGAGGGCGGCAATGCGGGCGGCGACGACGAGATCGACGTCGAGGAGTGACGGAGCATCTTCCCCGATGACGACGACGACGGCACCAGCCCGGGCCCAGCTCTCACCGAGGGTGGCCTCATCCGGGAGGGTTAGCTCGACCTCCACTTCAACTGAAAGTAGTTTTTGTTTAGTTTTAGTTTAAATTTATGTTTAATGTTCGGTTGCGAGGACTTCATGCGTTGAACTTATGTTTAAATGCATCATCTCTCGGTACAAATTTGATTGAATTTGTGTGAATTTAGTTTTACTCCGCTAAATTTAGGGGATCGGCTGGGTGCCGCGAAATTTTAGTGAAGTATATATACTCCACTAAGATATATACTCCGCTAACTTTTAGGGAATCGGTTAGAAATGCCCTAACAAAAGAAAAATCTTAAAATCAGAAAACGCTGATGTCAGGCTGTGGAATTGTCATTTGTTGAACACAGTGCAGTGCGCCAGTATAAACGTCCCCGTTAGCCCGTGGGTTCAAACAGTGGACTTCATTGATTTCGAGTAGCAGGAGCAGGGAGCAGAGACGGTTCCCGGGAGGTTCGAAAACTACTCCGATCGCAGTTCGCAATCATGGCCTCCGGAGCCCCGGCGTCTATGGCTGGCCCTCCTGTTTCAGCACAGGTAGACGACGAAAAAAAGATGGCGAAACGAACGGTGCACTACGGGCCGGAATTCCACAGGTCGCGGTCACGGGCCACAGCTCCGTCGTGCCGTCGAACTTTCCTGCTGCCCGTCTCGCCCTGCCGTACCGAGAAGCCAGAAAAGTACTGTATCAGCGCTGTTCAGTCCATGACCGATCCCGGACGAAATCTAGCCACCCCAGGGTAGAGAGTTATGGTACGCATACTACTCTCTCCGTCCCATAATGTGGTGTCAAAAAAGTCTTACATTATGGGACAGAGGGAGTAGTAGATTACTGGTATAGCATCTGTCTCTGTCTCGCTGGCGCGCATGCGGACGAGCTCCCGCGTAAAATAAAGATCCGGTTGCAAGACACGTATTACCATGAAAAAAAGCCCCCGCCTGCTTCGCTACACGGCGCATGTTTTTTTTTCAAAACAGAGGCGCATGGCGCATGGAGGAGCCGCTTCGTGGCAAAGTCACGTGTTGCTCTTCCGCACGGATGCGCTCACACGTGTGTTCGTGCTGCACGTTACTTCTTCGCGGTTGATGTAATCGAACTTTTTCGCGCTTCAACCGATCAATTACCGAACGCACGGCACCTTCACGTTTTGCATACGTCCAACTCGGTGACGTCCCTCACCTTCTTGATCCAGCAAGACGTCGAGGTAGTAGATGAGTTCTGTCAGCATGACGGCGTGGTGACGATAATGATGACGGTGATGGTGAAGTGATCTCCATATGACTATGTTAAAGCACTACGGAAATATGATCGGGGGTGTAAACGGTGAAGGGGGGCGCCGCACACGGCTAGGAAATTATCTAGTGTGTGCTTAGGCGCCCTCTTGCACATATATATAGGTGAGAGGGAGGAAGGAGCAGACAAAGGAGACGCCCAAGTAGGAGGAATCCTACTTGGAGTCCCTCCCAAGTTGCGCCCCTCCCAGCCTTATATAGGTGTGGGGAAAGGCGGGGGGGGGGGGTCCCCCGCGCGCTTTTCATTTCTCCCATGAGAGTGAGAGGGAAAGGCAGGAGGGCCTAGCCCTCCTCCTTTTCCTTCTCTTAGGGCCTACTGTCCAAAGAAGGGGTGCACCAGGGGCTGGTTTGTTTCCCTTTGGCCCATATCTTTGCCGGGGGTGCTCGAAACTCCTTTCCGGTGACCCGATAAATACTCGGTACCCTCCGAAACACTTCCGGTGTCCGAATACCATCGCCCTATATATCAATCTTTATCTTTCGACCATTTCGAGATTCCTCGTCATGTCCGTGATCTCATCCGGGACTCCGAACAACATTCGGTCACCAAATCGCATAACTCATATAATACTATATCGTCAATGAACGTTAAGCGTGCGGACCCTATGGGTTCGAGAACTATGTAGACATGACCGAGACACCTCTCCGGTCAATAACCAATAGTGGAACCTGGATGCCCATATTGACTCCTACATATTCTACTAAGATCTTTATTGGATGACCCGTTATGACAACATCCGTAATTTCCTTTGTCGATCGGTATTTTACTTGCCCGAGATTCGGTCGTCGGTATCTTTATACCTAGTTCAATCTCATTACCAGCAAAGCTCTTTACTCATTCCGTAATACATCACCTCGCGACTAACTCCTTAGTCATTTGCTTGCAAGCTTATGATTGGTATTACCGAGAGGGCCCAGAGATACCTCTCTGATACTCGGAGTGACAAATCCTAATCTCGATCTATGCCAACACAACAAACACCTTTGGAGATACCTGTAGAGCATCTTTATGATCACCGGTTACTTTGTGACGTTTGATGGCACACAAGGTATTCCTCCGGTATCCGGGAGCTGCATAATTTCATAGTCGAAGGAATAAGTACTTGACATGAAGAAAGCATGCAATAGTAATAAACTGAACGCTCATTATGTTAAGTTAACGGGTGGGTCTTGTCCATCACATCATTCTCCAAATGATGTTATCCCGTTATCAAATGACAACACATGTCCATGGTTAGGAAACCTTAACCATCTTTGATCAATGAACTAGTCTAGTAGAGGCTTACTAGGGACACGGTATTTGTTTATGTATTCACACATGTATTTAAGTTTCCGATCAATATAATTCTAGCATGAATAATAAACCTTTATCATGAATAAGAAAATATAAAATAACGACTTTATTATTGCCTCTAGGGCATATTTCCTTCAGTCTCCCACTTGCACTAGAGTCAATAATCTAGTTCACATCGCCATGTGATTTAAGACCAATAGATCACATCGTCATGTGATTAACACCCATAGTTCACATCGTCATGTGACCAACACCCAAAGGGCATACTAGAGTCAATAATTTAGTTCACATCACCATGTGATTAACACCCAAAGAGTACTAAGGTGTGATCATGATTTGCTTGTGCGAGAAGTTTAGTCAATGGGTTTGTCATATTCAGATCTGTATATTTGCAAATTTCTATGTTTACAGTGCTCTACATGGTGCTACTCTAGCTAATTGCTCACACTATCAATATGTATTCGGATTGAGACTCTGAGTCATCCGAATTGGTGCCAAAGCTTGCATCGGCGTAACCCTTTACGACAAACTCTTTATCACCTTCATAATCAAGAAATATTTCCTTAGTCATCTTAGGTAACTAAGGATAAATTTTGACTGTTGTCCAGTGATCTACTCCTGGATCACTATTGTACCCCCTTGCCAAATTCATGGCAAGGTACATAATAGGTCTGGTACACGGCATGGCATACTTTATAGAACCTATGACTAAGGCATAGGGAATGCCTTTCATTCTCTCTCTCTATCTTCTGCCGTGGTCGGGTTTTGAGTCTTACTCAACTTCACACCTTTCAACACAGGCAAGAACTCTTTCTTTGACTGATCTATTTTGAACTTCTTCAAAACTTTGCCAAGGTATGTACTTTGTGAAAGTCCTATTAAGTGTCTCGATCTATCACTATAGATCTTTATGCCTAATATTTAAGCAGATTCACCGAGGTCTTTCATTGAAAAATTCTTATTCAAGTATACTTTTATGTTATCCAGAAATTATATATCATTTCCAATCAAGAGTGTAGCTAATTGCAATTTTTCGATATATGTATTTACTTCAATGTTTTCAAAGAGGTTAAGTGACTTTACCCCGCAAAAAAAGAGGATAAGTGACTTTGATATATCATGTCAGCTTAATATTGTTATGCATTATTATTTTTCATTAGCATTACTATCTAATGCAAATCGTGAATGACAGCATTCTTGCCAATACAAATCAGTCTATGCCTCCTCCCATGTAGACCCAAGCGGGTCAGACAGTAGGTAATTAACCATGGTAATTGTGACCATCGATGAATTGATTGGAGTTGGTCTTGGTCATTTTGTACCGCATACCAAGGAAAACGCCTTCTTCAGAAAACTCCACTCAGTTTGTACCACGAGCCGACACACTAACATACATTTCAAAAAAACATACATTGTGTATCATCCAGGTCAGTGGACCACGATACATGGGAGGGCAGGCTTGATTATAGTCGCCAAATCCGGGAAGAAGATTAGAGTTTGTTTGGGGATGCTTTTAGTGAATGTTGGCTGTTTTTCCTTTTGTCAGCCGCAAGCTGCTGGTAGTCCTCCCTCCCTTCAAAAAATCAAATTTATTTATTTTATTTTTTTAGACCGGGGGCACGCCTCCATTTTCAAAAAGAAATGGATTTTTTGAACTAAACCACGACAAGTGTTTATGAACGGAGGGAGTAGTAGCTAAGGATTTTTCCTAACATGAATCAATTACTGAATGAATGATCTGAAATGCCTCGAAAAAAGATAAACGGCAAGATTTGATATCCACGCCATATACAATTGTGCGGAAGTAACTAAAGAAGTCAACACAAAAGGAAGTAACAAAGAAGATTTTCTTGTTCACCACAAGTGTCTAAGGCCAACTCTAACCGATGTCCTCAAAAGAGGGCAGCAAATCGGCAGAGTAAACTTTAGTGGAGGATTTTTACTTCACTAAATTTTGATCGAACCTAGCCGAACTTCGAACGGAGTAAAAAGCAATTTTTCATAAGTTTAACATAGATTCGATTTAGACAACCGAAATTCAACACATCATGTACATAATCATTCGATTTAAACTTAAACATGAACTTGAATATAAAACTAAACATGAATTTAAACTAAAACTAAATATCATCGTCACCCTTATAGAGGGCGAGCCAATCCACCCGCGAGATTCCACCGCCCATGGGGTCCAGCCCTATGTTGTCATCACCGGAGTCGGTGAAGACGTGCCACCATTCTTCAACATCGAACTCCTCCTCGTCCTTGCCATTGTTGTCGTCGCCGTGCTTCTTATCGCTGGAGAGGACGATGACCTCCCCGTTGACCCCACGCTCCGAGAAGATCGTCCACTCCGCTTCCACCAGCTCGAGGTACTGGAGGAGGAGGTCCACCATATACTCCTCGTCGGCGGCCTCCGTTGCGATGCGCTCCCTTGCCTCCCGGTCTTCCCTAGCCATCGCCGCACTCAACACCCCCTGCAGCGGTGGGTCGAGCTCGATAGGCACCGTCCCCCACGGCAAGTTGAGGTGCGCTGCTGCACCGTGCAACCAGACCTGTCACCGATCGTACTCGAGGGTGGCGAGCTCTACCGTGTGGAAGGAGCCGAGCCACTTATTGGTGTGGGTGTCGTGGTCGGGTATCTCCGCCACCCACGTCCCCCGCGGTTATTGGCGGACGCCCAGGCTCTTCCTATGCGGTTGTCACGGCAAAGGGAGGCCGGGGAAGTCAGAGAGCCGGCAGGAGGGGGGGCTTCGGCGGGGCGGCGACGATTGTGGACGAGAATCCACCCTCGTGGTGGTGGGGATCCGCGCTATGAATGGGCGGCTGCCATGGGATATGGCCATAGGGGCAGCGGGATGCAGCGCCAGAGGTGGGAATTAGGGAGGAGAGGCAAAGGAGGGCGAGCTTTTTTACTCCCGCCACCGAACGGTGGAATAAATATAGGCGCGGAATAAGCGGTGGAGGATTTATTTTTTTGTGCTCCACTATTGGTTTTAGGGGTTCGGCTAGCTTCCGGTTAAAGGAGTAAAACCGAATTTTCACTTCTCTAACAGATATAGGGGGTCGGTTAGAAATGCCTTAAGCTACTCACATGCATACAACCATGTCTTTCCCTCTTTCTGAAGACTATGCACAGCCATGCTGAAGTAACTAAGAAGGTACCCCATGTGCTGTGTATATACCGGTCCAACCAAAAGGTGTTCAAAAGGTTTAAGTTCCATGCACATATATCATCTTTATTAAGCCCCGTCCGGTCCCACGCCTTGTTCGTCGATGGATCGAAAGGTGCCATATTTCCGGCCAACTTAATGGACCGTGGACTTCCCAAAGTCCTCCATCAGCCAGGTCTCTCTCATCATCGTGTAGATTTATAGTTCGTCGACATCATCAACCACCCATAGCTGATTCTCAAAAAAGAAAAGAAAAAAAAAAGGCTATGGCTAGCTTCGGTTGCCGTCGCACGTGCCCCCCTCCCCTCTTCCCTCCAAGCCGCCTGTCATGATCGCGCCATTGCTCCGGCCGGCCCCCCAGCTATATATGCACGCTCGCATCCCCCATCGGAACCCCACACATTAGCTTCCTCGTGGACGGCTTGCCACTAAGTATATATCTACACGTGCACATATATACGCACGGTCCCGTGTTTCCATTGATGAACTGAGCGAGACTCGACCGAACCTACGGGGTCTAGATCGAAGTGATCGAGCATCACCTGGTCGCCCGGCCGCCATGGATAGCAGCAGCTGGATCCATGGCTATGGCGCCAACGACGGCGCCGCCGCCGGTAATAGCGGCCTCATGTGCGGTTACGCCGCCAGGTGTGTGCATTATGCGCCCTACCTCGACCGGTTTCGGTTCATCGCGTACAGATATCCATCTGCCAGTTGATGGATCTCTTTGATGGCTGTGTGCATCGCTTGATGCAGAGGCCCGGGATTATTCTCCTTTTCGTAGAAAGTTGATGGATCTCACGGCGATCCTTTGCATTAATTAGCATCACTGGTGCAAATTTGTTGGAATAATCCATGTTTAGCTTCGGTTCAAGTTACTTAGATGCATAGATAATTACTAGCCACTGGGATACCTGTCTGATGGATCTCTTTGTATGCAGCTGCGTCGTCCCTGAAGGGCTGATGCAGAGCAGGAAGGAGGAGGAGCGCACGCGGATTCAGCACCACCTCAACCAGGCAAGCATCCATTGATTGATTGATATGCATACGTGCGATTGTGCACACTTCAACTGTTTCTGATGATAATATCGGACGTGCAGATCAGCATGCAGATGAACATGGAGGACGAGCCAGCTCCGTACATCATCCTTGCTGGCGACGGGGCCGCCGTCGGCATGCAGCAGTCCGTCCTAGACGAATTCGATTTCCTCCCCTCGCACCACACCGGTGGCTGCAGCTTTCCCTCCTCGTCCTCCACCTCCTCCTCGTTCCGTTCCGCCTCGCTCTCTTGCAGCCCGGAGAACTCCTCGGCGCACGCCCTCGCGACGCCCACCGCCGGCCTGCAGTTCCCGGAGGTCTCCTCGCATGTACCGCCGCTGGTGCTCCCATGTGACGATGACTACCACCAGTACGTCCTGAACTTCCACGACACGGCCGCAATGGAGCCTGCCGTGGTGCCGGCAAGCGCGTTCAGCCGCTACGCGCGGCACCTCGGCGCGAGGCGGAGGCCGAAGCCGGCATGCGGGCAGAAGATGTTCAAGAAATCCATGTCCGTCCTGGTCAAGATGCAAACGGCGATGAGTTACAGCCACGAGCAGCACCACTTCCAGCAAGCGTCGGCGGAGACCGAGCTGTCGTCGGTGAACCAGCTGCAGCACATGATCTCCGAGCGCAAGCGCCGGGAGAAGCTCAACGACAGCTTCCAGGCTCTCAAGACCGTCCTTCCTCCCGGCTCCAAGGTACAGATAAACATAATTTTAATGCATGCATATTAATTTCTCCGAGAGCAGTGGTAGGCTAGTAGCACGTTCTTTGACTAGCTAATGATGATCATCTGTCTCGCTTTACAGAAGGACAAGACGTCGATACTAATCACCGCCAGGGAGTACGTGAACTCCCTAAAGTCCAAGGTCTGCGACCTCGAGGAGAAGAACAAGGCGCTCCAGGCGCAGCTGGCCGAGTGTGCCCGCGCCGCCGGCCGGGTCGAAGAAGACGACGCCGAGAAGGTCGAAATCCAAATAACCAGAGCGGCGGCGGATCGGGAAGATGGGACGACTACGAGTGAGGTTTGCACGGTGAAGATAGCGGCGAGGCCGGCGCATGGCAACACGATGGACGTGGTGCTCAGGACACTACAGTGCCTCAATGATCAGATGGGGGAAGACGACGTCAGCCTGGTGGCCATGAGCACCAGCGATGGCGACGGCGGCAACGGCCTCACCGGAGCATTCCTGACGATGCAGCTCAAAGTAATACACTCTTCTTATTCTTATTCTTTTCTTTACAGTATGCTTAGATATTTTGATCGGAACTCCATTCGAAATAAAATAAAATTGTAGTATACATAATCAACCAACTGGCCTGAGCATGATGTAAAATTGTACTAGCAAGTAGTACAATCAAGTAACTAGATCACGTGTTGGCTTCATTTCAACAAGTTGGCCAGTGGACGTGTCACACACACTCCGGCCGAAACCCTAAGCGCGCGTGCACACGTGAACAGTAGTAAGCTAGGCTAACCTTAGGTAGGTAGTAAGTGTGTGTACCAGGTTACCTCAGATTTGTCATATGGAATCTCTCGGTTGACCAAAATGACCAGCGTAGCGCACCAGCAAGCTAGATTTTTACTACAATGATGACGAAAAGTAGTAACGCATATGGCGTCACACTCTTTTAAATTCTGCATAGACTGGAAAATTTAACTGATATCTTGATGCGGTCGTTGCAGTCAGCGTCCGGCGCCAAGTGGGAGGAGGAGGTGGTCAGGGAAGCCGTGGCGAAGGCCGTCGCGGCCCGCACGGGCGCCGACCGCCGTGGCGACGCCGCCGGCCGGTCTCGGCACGCTGAATGATTAAGCTGCTGCTTCGTCCAACGGTCGGTTCGTCGTGCTCGTCCAACGGGCGAAGGCCACCCACCGCTGACGGATGCATGCAGTGCCATCAGAAAAGGGTAGACTAATTTAGTTGCGTTACTGTCGTTGACTGGAAGCCTGAAACAATGGCCACGCATGATGCATGGACAGTTCTACTGTTCGGGGTCGAGGTGACAAGACAACCTGACAGGACGAATAACGCAGGACTAAATGGAAGATCGCCGTCATGTTGACCGTGCAATCGATCCAACCGTGGAAAAACATATGCACAGTGATTAATTAGTAGTCGACTCATCACCATGAGCTTATATACATGTATAGGCGCTTTGATTTTGTTAGGGAGGACTGTTATTACATGCGAGTGCTTATACTTGACTTACCGCATATAGTGCATTATTCTTAGTTCGCCCAATGATTCTTACTTTCTTTAGTCACTCCATCGCAATATCATTCATCCCCTCCCACACCAGCTGCCGCTCCGGCGGCGGCGACCACCTCCTCGTCAGCCGCCACTCGAACCCTCTCTGCTCCCCATAGCGTACATGAGCTCCTCCCGTGCTCCACTGGCGTCGCACCTTAAGTCCACCATCTTGGTCCCCTCGCCGATGGCCTACACCCAACCACTGGTGGCACGTCCTCGCCCCAGATGGTGGCGTTGTGATAACCAATAAGTGTAGAGGATAACAGTAACCTTTGATGCGATATATCACAAACCAAATTTATTTATTCAACACAACGTGAGCCAAAAAAAACACTTATAAGCTTTAGTGGTTGCATTGTCAATTCAACCACGTCTGGAAACAAAGTGCTTGCTTGAGAGAGTTTATTAGTAGTAAATGTGATGAAGTGTTGGTTGTTTGATTGCAGTAGAGTAACACAAGTAGCAACACAAAACAATTCCCAAGAACAAAGTATTTGAAAGAGAGAAACATTTATCATATGTATGTATAAGGATGGATAATGGCACGTCGCATGTAGTAGGGGCGCCAGGATTGGGCTAGGTCCCATGCAGCCTTTGAGCACTGTAGCTACAGTTAACAAAAGGATTGGGCCTCAAGCCCTAGGCCACCGCCCCGGCTGCCTAGGGCCTAGTAGGTAGAGTTAAATATATAGTAGCAGTAACATAGGATGATGACAATATATCGCTTATTCAACATTTTATATAAACATGTATTTCATATGTATGGTTGTATGCGCTTGCGATAAGAACTTGCACGGCATATTTTATCATACCCACTAGCACAATGAACGGCTATGTCGACAGCCTAGCCCAGATTCTCGTCGGCGTAACCCTATGCCAACGGCCACCGTCGGCATATGACCATCGGCAACATATACCTCAGCGTACCCGGGATGCCGTCGGCATAGAAAAGCCGCGGCATAGATACCTATCTCGATGGCTTCCGTACGGCTATGTCGATGGCCCTGGTCGTCGGCAATGTTCCACGCCAACGGTGGCTGACGGCGCCGTTGTCAAGTGCCGACCAACCAGTTGGCGCCACATGGCGAAGCTATGCCGACGTATTTGCATTGTTTATTCACAAAAATTTAGTCCATGATCAAAATATAAATATCGCATGAGAGTGATCAAAATGAGTAACATAAGTTTAGCAACTATGTTCTCTCCTGATGGGATCTTAATAAACCAGCAAGTAAATAATATGGATGCTTGAAGCACTAACATGGTCAGAATGAACATAATACAACATGGTAACATGATATATTGCAAGTATATTGTATGTGAAGCAATACATAATTGCAAGACATCCAAAAAGTCTAAGTGACGACTAGATATTATAATTCAGAGCAGAGAGTGCCACAATCATACAAGACTGCTTCCATGCCCTCAGGAGTCACCTCCCTCTCGGCTCTAAGGTAAACATACATTATAATGCATGCATATTTATTCGAGAGGAATAGTAGTTGTTGTTTCACTAAGACGATAACTAATGGTTGATGCTTGATTTGCCTTGCCTTGCCGAAAGACAGGACATCCATACTGATCAATGCGAGGGAGTATGTGAACTCTTTCAAGTCCAAGGTTTGCGACCTCAAGGAGAAGAACTAGCTAGACATTCCAAGCCCAAGTAGCCCGGTGTGCCGGCGACTCTTTGGTCGAAGACGATGCTTAGAGGGTCGAGGTCCAAATAGTTAAAGCCGTCACAATAATTGATGATAAGGAAGATGAGACGATGACATGTGAGGTTTGGATGGTGAAGATAGCGGTGATGCTGGCCCATGATAATAAGATAGGCGTGGTTCTCAGGATGCTACAATGCTTCAAGGATCAAATGGGGGAAGCCGACGCCAACCTGATGATGATGAGCACTAGCGACGACGCACTAGGGGGGGCTCTTTGGGCATGTTTGACATTGCAGCTCAAAGTAATATGGTTTTCTTAGCCTATACTTATTTAATGGGAACATTGATTGATTTTTTTCATCTAGAAATCATAGAAAATTTTCTATGTTATTTTTCGTTAAGTATATAAAAATTTATAAACAAATCAAATACAACAAAGGAAAAATGAAAACAAAAATCAACTATCCCACTCTAGTTTTTTCTAACATAAGGAACAATTAATATGAAGAGACTAGGTCAAATTACCTCATGGATTCAATCCACTCATCCAGGCAATCAATATCTTTGGCCTTGGTCCTATGCTCGACGAGTATGAGATATTAATTTAATCTATACTTTCAAGAAGTCAGACTTGACACCTCATTTCTGAAAATCTTCTCCTGGCTTAGTATTTGAGTAGCAAAAGGTTAATGCATGCCACAAAAAGTTACTCCCTCCCTCCCTGTTTACAGGGCTCAATTCAAAATTATCACCAACCAAGGTAGATGATGAGCGATGGAACAAATTTTGTAGGTTGCAAAAATACTCAATTAATACGCTTGTTTTCCTCAAAAAAAAAGTGTGTTTACTAATTGACTAAGAAGTTTTACATGCTCTGGTGAGTTTTCTTTTAATCTTTGAATGTAGCAATTTAATGCACCTCAAAATCTGAACATGTGATGGGGAGCAATAAAATTGAGACTTATAAAACAAAAAAAAACATTTTTTTTGAGATAAGCCAAATAAACCGAAAGGGAGAGAGTACATATAGTATTAATGATATATTCTTGCTATGTATACTTTATATTTTATTAGTTAAAATGATGGTCAAATTATGACCCAAAATACATGGGACTGGTAAACCTTCAAATATGAATACAACAATATAATTTTTTGTGGCACGCATTAATAGTTTGCTACTCAAATATGTGGTCCAACTTTGACATAAAATATATAGTGGGGACCAAAAACCTAGACGGAGGTTGTAACTTATTTATCTCAACATGTAAGCATGCCACCTCACCATGCAATTATGAATGGGATAAGACTCACCTCAACATGCATTCATGAAGCATGAATTCTTGCATGGGAAAAGATTCACCACAACATTCAACTATGCATGAAAAACGTTTCCATTCAATTATGTTACTTATAATTATTAAATATTGTTACAACTATATATAATCCTTTATAATAAGCCAAATATATTCTAAAATTTGGCTCTCATGTTATCAACCATTTCCCATAGCAACACGCGGGCTATTTTCCACTGTTAGTAGTAAGCTAAGCTAGGAGAAGTTAGGTTTGAGGATAAGTTAGGTTTGTGTGTACCAGGTTACCTGAGATTGTCAGTAGGAATCTTTCAGGTTGACCAACGGAACGCACCGATTACGTTGATCTTGCTAAGATTTCTGCAAGAAAAGTAAAAAACCCATGATGTCACGGCGATTGGAATTCTGCAGACTAGACAATGAGTTGTACTCCTTCCGTTCCGAATTACTTGTCTTGGATTTGTCTAGATACAAATGTATCTAGACTAATTTTAGTGCTAGATACATCCGTATCTAGATAAATCTAAGATAAGTAATTCGGAACGGAGGGAGTACTAACGAGTTAACCGCCTGATGCGATGTTCTCCGGCGCAAAGTGGGAGGAAGAGGCGGTCCGGGAAGCCGTGGCGAAGGCGGTCACCAAGCGCCATTCGCACGACCGGCGACGAAACCGTCCATTCTCGGCCGGGCTCTGGCACGCTCTGCTCCGCCTCCGCGGATCGGGTCGTCAGGAGACCGCCGCTAGCTTAGCCACCCACCCACTCACTCTCGTAAGCAGTGCGGTCAGAATACTACTAATTACGGTAGTGTTGCTGACTATAGAAGTGTTAAAACATGGTGATGTGTGATGCATGGACAATTCTACTGCCACGTACGTACATGAAGTTTAGATTTAAAAAAATATAGCCAAAAACACAAGTCATCAAAAGTCATGTCATTTTGAAACTTGAGTCATTCAAAGGCATGAAATATCAGACACAAAATGAGAGTGGCAAAGATATACACACACAAATAAAAGGTAAATATGATGTGGCTCTCGGTACAGGTCGTAACCCTAGGTCCAGGGGTTTTCACCGTTTGTAGCCGTGCTCGGTAAGAATTTTCTTTTATAAAGAAACGGAGGGAGTAGTGCTTAGAAGTTGAGATTTGAAAAAAATCTAACACAAAACACAAGTCATGGCATTTTGAAACTTTAGTCATTAAAAGATATAAAATATAAGACAAAAACATAGAGGGCAAAAGAAAACACAAAAAAAAAAGAAAAATAGGACGTGGCATGCATATCATGGAAAGTAACTGACAGAGCCGTCTGTTGCGAACGGGCACGCCACGTGGCTTCTCTTTGCCGTGCGCTGCTCTCAGCGTCTGCGCCGTTTGCCTTGAGGTGCATGTTCGCCATGAGCCCGTGACGGCAAAGTAGGAAGTTGCGTGAAGCCAGGTTTACCGAGTGTGGCTCTCGGCGTCATTTACTTTGCCGAGTGCCCGTGTTTTGGCTCTCGGCGAAGATGCCGACACCCGGCGTATACGAAAATTCCAGTAGTGACGATAGTGTTTGTTAGATAATAACGAGAATTAAACGAGACAAAGAGACACGGATTTTTACGTGGAAACCCTTGCGGGAGAAAACCACGGACGCACGAAGGCGCAATCACTATGATGGAGGAGTATTACAAGCACGAGACGACAGGCCGTCTGAGGTGCGACTACATGGGGTATATAAGAGGGCAACACATAGGAGTCCTTCTAGGACAAGTAAACGAGTTGTACTCGTACGCGTCGGTACCAACGCAAAAGGCCCATACCGTATATACTACGACTAGTCCAATACGGTACTAGAATTTAGATCATAATTTAACAATCTCCACCTTGATCCAAATTCCCTCGAGTAGTCAAAGAAAGTGAATAACTCCATCCAAATCAGCATAAACACCTTGTGCGTCAAAGTCCACAGGACTAATGAGAAATACCAACTAAGCCTGAGCAAAGCTCAAACTTATTGGTCGGAACTGGCTTTGTCATCATATCAGCAGGATTATCATGAGTACTTATCTTGCATACCTTCAAATCACCTTCAGCAACAACATCTCGAATATAGTGATATCTGACATCAATGTGCTTTGTCCTCTCATGATACATTGGATTCTTGGTAAGATATATAGCACTTTGACTGTCACTAAATACGGTAGGGCAAGATGAATCTCCACAAAGCTCAGTGTACAAACCTCTCAACCAGATAGCTTCTTTGCATGCCTCGAAATAGCCATATACTCGGCATCGATGAGTGGAACAAGCCACAATAGACGCAAAGTTGCTCTCCAACTCACAGACAACCACCAATGGTGAAAACATAACTGTGAGTGATCTTCTTTTATCCAAATCACCAGCAAAATCAGAATCAACAAAACCAACAAGTCCATCTCTAGTTTTCCCAAACTGTAAATAAGCATTAGAAGTACCACGTAGGTATCTGAAAATCCACTGAACTGCTTTCCAATGCTCTTTTCCAGGATTAGCCATGTATCTACTGACAACACTCAGTGCATATGATAAGTCAGGACGAGAACAAACCATGGCATACATAAGTGAACCAACTGCACTCGAATAGGGAACTCTAGACATGTACTCAATATCGGCATCTGACTTAGGACATAAAGCTGATGATAATTTGAAGTGTGCAGCTAACGGTGTACTCACCGGCTTGGCATTATGCATATTAAAACGACGAAGAACTTTATCAATATATCCCTTCTGACTTAGATATACTTTTCCAGATGGTCTATCTCTGGATATTTCCATGCCAAGTATTTTCTTTGCTGCACCCAAATCCTTCATCTCAAATTCATTACTCAATTGCTTCTTTAGTTCATTAATCTCTGACATACTCTTTGCAGCAATTAGCATATCATCAACATAAAGGAGCAAATAAATAGTTGAACCTTTGACAGTTTTCAAATAAACACAACTATCATAATTAGACCTTTTGAAACCTTGAGAGAGCATAAAAGTGTCAAATCTCTTGTACCACTGTCTAGGGGATTGCTTCAATCCATAAAGAGATTTCTTTAACTTACAGACAAGCTTTTCTTTTCCAGGAATAACAAAACCTTCAGGTTGTTCCATATAAATATCCTCTTCTAATTCTCCATGTAAGAATGCAGTTTTAACATCCAATTGTTCAAGCTCAAGATCATGCATGGCAACAATACTGAGTAAAGTGCGAATAGAGCTATGCTTCACAACAGGAGAAAAGACTTCGTTATAGTCAATACCGGAATCGGCTATAACCTTTAGCAACTAACCTTGCTTTATATCTTGTCTCATCATTAGGAGAAACACCTTCTTTCCTCTTGAAAACCCACTTGCAACGAATAGGTTTCTTCTCTCTAGGCAATTTTACTAAATCCCAAGTGCCATTCTTTTCAAGTGATTCCATCTCATCATGCATAGCGGTCATCCACTTATTACTATCACCAGAAATAATAGCCTCGGAATATGAAGAAGGCTCAGCATTACCTTCAATTTCTTCTGCAACAGATAAAGCAAAAGAAACAATATTGCACTCTTCAATTAACCTGTCAGGTTTATTAATACCTCGTCTAACTCTGTCACGTGCGAGATTCCAACTGGGTGGAACAATATGCTGATTTGGAGTAGGAGTGACATGTTCATCATCAACGACGGGTTCATCATGTGCATCAACATTTTCATTACCAGATTTATCACCTGAATCAATAACATGCTCCACCTGAACAGTAGGTTGCTGAATAGTAGGCTGCTGTTCACTCTCAACAGGAACATTAGTAGATGGAACATCATGTAACATAGCAGTTTCATTAAAGATAACATTTCTGCTAATAACAACCTTACGGGTTTCGAGATTCCACAATTTAAAACCTTTAACACCGGACTTATAACCAAGAAAGATGCACTTAACAGCCCTAGGCTCCAACTTTCCATTATCAACATGAGCATAAGCGTGCAACCAAAACTCTCAAGCTGTGAATAATCAGCAGTGAACCGGACCATACCTCAATTGGAGTTTTCTTATTAAGAGCAATAGATGGTGAACGATTAATGAGATAACAAGCAGTGGAAGCGGCCTCAGCCCAAAAACGCCTATGCAAACCTGCATTGGACAACATGCAACGGGCTCTGGAAATAATGGTCCTGTTCATACGCTCAGCAACACCGTTTTGTTGAGGAGTATAAGGAACAGTGTAATGTCTGACAATGCCTTCAGACTTGCAATAACTCTTAAATTGCTTAGAACAGAACTCCATACCATTATCAGTGCGAAGTATTTTTACCTTCCTTTCAGTTTGTCTTTCAACCATAATCTTCCACTCCTTAAAAGCTGAGAATGCTTCATATTTATGCTTCAAGAAATAAGGCCAAACTTTTCTCGAATAATCATCAATAATAGTCAGCATGTAACTAGCACCACCTAATGACTTCTTGCGAGATGGTCCCCATAAATCAGAATGCACATAATCAAGAATACCTTCAGTTGTATGGGTCGAAGTATTGAACTTCACCCTCTTGTGCTTGCCGAAGATGCAATGCTCACAAAATTTCAATTTACCAGGTTCATATCCATCAAGAAGACCTCTCTTATTTAACTCTGCTAAACCAAGTTCACTCATATGTCCAAGACGCATATGCCAAAGGTTAGCAGCATCACAATCAGAATTCTTTGAAACAACTGGAGTAGCGTTACCTGAAATGGTAGAACCTCGAAGGTAATAAAGACCATTGGTCGAACTCAAATCACCTTTCATCACAATAAGGGAACCTTTGGTGACTTTCAAAACACTATCTCCACCTGAATACTTGTATCCCTTTGCATCAAGGGCACTCATAGAAATAAGATTTCTCTTCATCTTCGGAATATACCGAACATCTGTCAAAGTTCTGATTATGCCATCAAACATCTTGATTCGAATAGAACCTATGCCTTCAATCTTGCATGGTGAATTATCAAAACCCAAAACGGAACCAGCAGAAGTAGTGGAATCAAAAGTATTAAACCAATCTCTATGTGGACACATATGAAAAGTGCATGCAGTATCAAGTACCCACTCATCATTGGTCTTAGCACATCCAGCAATAACAACAAGAGCATCATCGGAACTATCATCACGAGCAACGTTAGCAGAATTTTCACCTTGTTTGTTACCTTTCCTCTTTTCCTTGTTCTGCAACTTGAAACACTCAGAGATGTCATGCCCGTCTCTCTTGCAATACCTGCAATACTTCTTATACCTGAAATTGGTATAAGAACTTGGCAATGAACAAAGTAACATTAAAGCAGTATCTTCCTCTTCATACTTAACCTCCATTGCAGCTAGATCGGATATGATCTCTTTAAATTCTGAAATATGATTCAAAACATTACCTCTCTCGGGTAACCTGTGCAGGAATAATTTTTGCTTCAGATGCATCTTGCTGGTGAGATCCTTGGTCATGCAAATCCCTTCCAGCTTTAACCATAGAGCGGCGGCAGTTTTCTCGCTCAAAACTTCCTGCAAAATATTATTATGCAAATGGAGTTGAATTTGTGACAAAGCCTTACAATCAATTCTTTTCTCCTCGTCAGTCCAATCTTGAATTCGATTCTTCCCAAAACTATCCAGTGCTTCATCATAGTCAGACTGTGCCAACAACGCCCGCATCTTGACTTGCCATAGGGTAAACCTTGTGTCACGGTCCAGCAACGGAAGATCGTACTTCATGGATGCCATGAGTAGATTAAATCTGTGTACACAAAGTAGTACAAGCCGGTAGAAAAATTCTTGACAGAATTTAATATGCGGAGCAAATAGAACAGAGTAAATAGCACCTGGTAGTATTAGGCAGTGGACGTAGCAGATGAACGGAGAACAAAAAAAACTGAACTAGTACGAGAGTACAGATTCAGTTGTCCCTTGAGATGACGTGGACTAGTACAGCTACAGTTGATGTAGTACTCCAGTAACAACGTAGCTCACACCTTGTTTGATGACGTGCCTCGGTCCTGGCGGCCTTGCGGCAGCGCACCGAAAAACGATCTCGTTTAGATCTCTTCACGTCAAAATCGAGGGCAGCCTCTGGACTTATCTGCGCGGGCTTGCGGCAGCGTACGGCGGCTGCTTTGGATATTGGTGAAAAAGAACACCTGTCGAACTCGGCTTCTTACTGCGGCACACCAGAAATCGATCCGGTCTCGACGGATCACACGATGCGGCGGCGGCGCGCACTGATAACCCTGATTCTCTCGTCTCAAATCTCGTATCTGTAAACTTGGCTCTGTATACCACTTGTTAGATAATAACGAGAATTAAACGAGACAAAGAGACACGGATTTTTACGTGAAAACCCTTGCGGGAGAAAACCACGGACGCACGAAGGCGCAATCACTATGATGGAGGAGTATTACAAGCACGAGACGACAGGCCGTCTGAGGTGCGACTACATGGGGTATATAAGAGGGCAACACATAGAAGTCCTTCTAGGACAAGTAAACGAGTTGTACTCGTACGCGTCGGTACCAACGCAAAAGGCCCATACCGTATATACTACGACTAGTCCAATACGGTACTAGAATTTAGATCATAATTTAACAGTGTTGCTGACTGGAAGTGTTAAAACATGGTGATGCTTGATGCATGGACAATTCTACTGCCACGTACGTACGTACTTACATAGAGCCGGGGCTAGGTGACAAGACAGACAGCCTGACAGGACGAGGAACGACCGACGAATAACGGAAGGGTGAATGGAAGATCGCGGCCCTCATGTTCAACGTACAATCGATCAAACCGTGGAATCGTATGTACTCACCAGCTTATAATATGATTTTGTTAGGGCGGAGTGTAAGTAAAAGCAGCCTATATTGACTTGCTACTAGTACCAAATATACGGGGCTATAATCGTTGCATGCAGCGCATCCTAGATACGTAATGATGCCAGCAACCAATGCAAGTAGTTTGGCGCAGACGGAGAAGTACATAGTAAGTTGTTTCCCCACGTTCTCATCATTAAACTTATGGAAAAACATCTTACCATCCACGTCAAGGTTTTTAGTGGAGCACGCAATACTAGACTGGTGTTGTTAATTTTTATGTAATTTGATTGCTTTGCTTCTACAATAAAATGTAATCTAGCATTTGTTGTCTTAAGCAAATGTTCATGGTACTACAGAACAAGCAGAAGAGCATATCTATTTATTTTTTTCAAGAAAACTTCTGAGCTATTCATCATTAACCATGACAGTACAATAAATACCAGAAATAATAAAGATTATATACAAATCCGAAGACCACCTAATGATGACTAACTTAAGTAATTTAAGGTACATCTGATGTGGTCGATCCTTGCAATCGAAGGCCGTTGCAGCCCGCTCGAGCGCGGACCGCCGTGGCGACGCTGCCGGCCGGCCTCGGCACTCTGAATGATTAAGTTGCTGCGCCATATATCCGAACGTAGCAGTGCCTTCAGAACATCAAGTAGAAAAGTATAACTAATTCATTTACGTTAGTGATGTTGCTGACCGGAAGCGTGAGAAACCAGGGCATGGACAATTGTACTGTTCGGGGTAGAGGCGACAAGGCAACCAGCTAACTGACAGGGCGAGGAGAGCGACCGACGAATAACGGAGGACTAAATCTAAGATAGCATTCGTGTTGACCGTGGAGAAACATTCAAGCAGTGACTGATTATCAGTGGCTCATCCATCAGCTTGAGCTTATATATATGTAGGCGCTTTGATTTTGTTAGGGAGGACTCGAGTACATGCATGTGCTTATTTTGACTTCCGAATACAGTGCACTACTCTTACTTCGCCCAATGATTCCGCTCTTACTACTTTTTTCTTACTAATTGCTTTGACAGCCGGTTGTGGCCTTATTATTACTGCTTAGCTCTTTGTGAGCCTTTTTTTGTATTTCTTTGTTTGAGACTTGGAGACTTTTGTTGGACCTTTTGCTTATCAATAATATTGGCCGTATGCATCGTTCAGATGCAGAGGCTGGGGCGAACCCCCCTTTTCGGATTTTTTTTGCTTTGACAGCAGTGTCAGAGATAGTTACATAGTCATATCTTGTGCGTCTACCATGTTGAGAAGATAGACCTAAAAATGTGACTAAAGAACATTTTCATTATAAGAATTTGAAACCAAACAAACCGATGCCAAGCTCATGTCACACAATATAGTTCAAGAGGGCGGCATTACTGTGGTGGTTTGATCGAAGAGCCAAGGTCTACTTGAGCTTCGAATTTCACAAAAATGAAATCACAACTTTGACTATTTTTTTATAAAGACAACTTTGAAGTTTCTGAAAAAAATACTGTAAAAAGAAAAACAATCGGGCATAGATGGTTATCAAGATGGGCTCTACATAGTGTAAAATGTGTAATCATCATGTGCATCCCATGGGTGACACAGCCCATCACACCATCCACTGTTGGATTCAGCCTTTCCATCTGATGGTCATCCGGTGTTTTGAGTGTTAGCAACCGATTAACACTATGATCATTGACTAATACCGTACTTCTTGGTTCCAAATTGTATGATTATAACATTCAAATGATGTCAGCAACCAAGACACGCTGGCACGAGGTGCAAATAGTTTTAGTGTAGACAGAATCTATGTTCAGCTAAACTTTTTCTATATATAGGAGAAATAGATAAGATATGAATTGTTTCCCCCACATTCCCATCATTAAATTTAAGCAATAAAGACCTTACCATCCACGTTAGATTTTCAATATTAGACTAGTATTTTCAATTTATATAATTTGATTGTTGGACTTTACTAACATCTATGCACCATGCCAAGATGATAGGAAAGCTGAGTACCATAGTTCGCTCCATGGAATTCAGATTGAGCATGAGGCTGATTGGATATTGCTAGGCGATTTTAGGTTGGTCAGAAGTATCAGCAACAGGAATAAGCCTGGTGGTAATTTACAGGAGATTTCAATTTAATACTGTCAGCAGTGAACAAGGTGTAGTTAAAATTCCTCTAAAGGGCAGAAAATACACTTGGAATATGTGATACGCAACATCAGCTACTTTTACAAAACTGGACTGGTTTTTTACTTCAGATTCTTGAATTCAAACTTATTAAAACATCCTAGCTTTTGCTCTAGCAATGACTACATCTGATCACATCCCCCGTGTGATTCAAACTCAAACTATCGTGCCCAAGAGCTAGTTTTTCGGGTTTGAAAATTGACGGGTGGAGCATGAGAAGTTTATGTTGGGGATCGTTGCAGAAAGTAAAATTTTCTACGCATCACCAAGATCAATCTATGGAGAGACTAGCAACGAGAGAGAGGGGAGTGCATCTTCATACCCTTGAAGATCGCGATGCGGAAGCGTTACAAGAACGCGGATGAGGGAGTCGTACTCGCGGCGATTCAAATCGCGGAAGATCCGATCTAACGCCGAACAGACGACGCCTCCGCGTTCAACACACGTACAGCCCGGGGACGTCTCCTCCTTCTTGATCCAGCAAGGGGAGAGGAGAAGTTGAGGGAGAGCTCCGGCAGCACGACGGTGTGGTGGTGGAGCCTGCAGTTCTCCGGCAGGGCTTCGCCAAGCACTACTGAGGAGGAGGTGGAGTTGGAGAGGGGGTGGGCTGCGCCAGGGGCAAGGGTGAAGCTCCCATGCGCCTCCCCACTATATATAGAGGTGGAGGGGCTGGTTTCCTGCCCTCCAAGTCCATTGGGGCGTTGGCAAAGGTGGGAGGAAAGAAATCCCATCATTTCCTTCCCCACCGATTGTTATCCCCCCTTTTTAGGGATATTGATCTTATCCCTTTGGGATATGATCTTATTCCTTCTAAGGGGGGATCTTGGTGCGCCTTGACCAGGGGTGTGGGGCCTTGCCCCCACTATCCAGGTTCATGTGGGTCCCCCCATGCAGGTGGGCCCCACTCCGGAACCTTCTAGAACCTTCCCGGTACAATACCGAAAAATCCCGAACATTTTCCGGTGGCCAAAATAGGACTTTCCATATATAAATCTTTACCTCCGGACCATTCCGGAACTACTCGTGACGTCCGGGATCTCATCCGGGACTCCGAACAACATTCAGTAACTGCACACTAATTCCCATAACAACTCTAGGGTTAATAGGTTCATCAAACGTACTCTCCAAATAATAAAGTGTGGAAACTAACACTATCATGTGAAAACGTGCATCATGAAATTTCTCATTTTCATACAAGATTGATGGATGTGTAAGATTATATATAGGCAGTTGATTACCATTATGATATGGTTTCGAATTGCAGATAGTCCCTTTCCTTTTCACCAAGGAGTGACCCTAGGTATCAAACTCATGGGAGGATGTGCTCTATGAAAAATATTGAAGCAAATTATTCTTCTTGTAGAAAGTTACAGTTTCCTGGACCTTGTAAATAACAATTCTTTTTTGGTGTACACAATAATATGAAAAAAAATCTGGACCTTTTACAATCTTATACTTGTGTGGGATCTCATCTTGATTTACAACATGATTCTGAACGACACCCTTACGATGTGTTCACAACACGATTAAATGGAGGATGTGTTCAAAGTATGTCACGACCAGTTATCAATCTGCATCGAGAGTCGGTTATCCAACCGCTGACCCTTAGCGTCTTGCGTGGTTACCTCAGTTATTAAGGATTTCTGCAGACAATGTCGAATAGGAAAATGTCGTTCCATAATATTTTAAGTCAAAAAATTTGTGTAAATGCACCAAATTTTGCTATTATAAGAACTAACTATTTTTGAATTATTTTTTGATGTTTGATTTACTTTCATTCACAGTTTGAGTGGCTAAAGTTAAAACAAGACATTTCAAAAAAAATGCTAACAATTTTTTTAATGTAGGCTGCGGTTTGACGACTATGTGCTCACGCACAAGCTATGACAGCCTTGAAAAAATTATGGAGCATGCTCCATACGACTTTTGACGACCGCTAGAGTTGCTCCAACGTATATACATAAGCATACACCGACCTACGTAAGTACCTATGGAGTTTTGACTTCCTTTAGTAAAAACTTCCGTCATCTTCCAACGATAGAAACAAACTGAAGAAAAGGAACACACCTGTGATTCTGTGAACCATCCAACGTCAGCTGGATCAACCATTCTTAGTAACACCTAAAAGTACAGATAAGTACCTCAAAGTGAACGAGCGGATAAGGTCTCGCGCTCGCGCTCGCGCTCGCGCAGGTGCAGGCGCCGCCGCCGCCGGCTGATCTCTTCCCTCCGGCAACCTCAGGCCCAGCCAAGCACAGATCCGGGACCCTCCCGGCGTCCTCTCTCCATCCATCCCGAAGCCCGGCGCCGTCTTCGCCGGCCCTCTCCCCGCGGAGGAGTTCGAGTCCGGCCCTCCCCCTCTTCCTGTCCCGCTCCCGTGCGGCCGCGCCGGGCCGCACCGGGGCACCCCTGCGCCTTCCTCTCCCCGCCGCGAGGCGGCGCTCGGCAAGCTCGGCGCGCTGGCGGCGGCGGGACCTCGACGCCGTTCTCGACAATGAGGCGGCGCTGCTCCGCTGCTCCAACCGGTGATGCCGCGGGACGGTGGTGGCTGGCCGTGGCGGGCGTGCTCGGCTCGGCGGACTCGGTGCTCGATCCGGTGTTGCTCGACGGGCTCACTCCGGCAGGGTGGCGCGCTCGGCGGTGGGTGGGCGCGCCAAGCGCGACTGGTGTAGCCATGTGCGGCGCCACGGTCCCCGCGGGATGGTGGTGCTCGGCCCGGCGGCGTCTTGGTGGTGCTCCGGTAGCTCCTGGTGCTGTGGATCCGGCGGATGGCGGGGGGCGGCAGCTCCGGGCGTGCGTGGCTGGCTCTGGCCGGCCCTGGGTTCTCGGATCTGGCTGCTTCGTGGCGGCGAGAGGCTGTTTGGTGGTCTGGCCAGGCTTGGGCTCGGCAGACAGTGTGGCAGCGCCGGGCGAAAGCTCTGCCTTGGGCTTCTGGCCGGGGCCGGCGACGGCGACACACTCGGGTGCCGCGCTCTTCTTGAAGACGTCGTCGAGGTGTGCTGTCTGCCCTGCTCGTGTCTCCGGTCGGTGAGACCAGTGGTGTGGTGGTGGCTTCTTCTTGGTCATGGCGCGATGGCTTCGTGGGAGGTGTGCGGGTCAGCGGAGGTGCAATGCGTGAGGGTGTGGTGTTGGGCGGTGCTCCGGGCGAAGGCTTGTCGGGTTTCTACCGGCCGACGGCGTCGGCGTCTGCGGATGTCGTGTCACCTTCTTGGAGGCGCCGTCGTGGAGTCCACCCCCTGCACATCCTCGGTTCCAGCTCTTCGGGTGAAAGCCTAAGGCCCAGTCGGGTCGGGCGACGGCGTCGGCATCGTCGCTTCCTCCTTTGGGGCGTCGCCTTGAAGAGCATTGGATCCCGTTTGCACTTTCCTTGGGCTGGACGCTCGCGGCATTGCGGTCGGCGGCTGTCTGTCCGGCAATGTGGATGTTGCGCGACTTCTAGCGTGGCAACGATGGCGGCTTCGAGCGAAGTTGGGCGGCTGATGAGCTTTGGTAGTCGATCTCATCCGGCGTGTTCGAGGGGTTGCCGGGCCTCATTTGTCTTCCTGAAGTCGGAGCTGCAGAGGAGGTGCTTCCGCGGCAACGATGACACGAGACGGGTGGTCGACTCCGGTGCCGGCTCGACGCAGGCCCAGCGCTTTCCCCCTACAATGCTCGTCGACAGAGTCGGAGCTGCCTGGTCGTCGGCGTGTGCGGTGGACTGTTTGGAATCGACCGACGCAGGCCTCGACGCTTGTTCGTTCTCTTCGACGGCGTGTTTGCGTTCTTGTGTGGGTAGCCAGGTCGCCCTGTGTGCCTTGTTTTTGCGGGCATGTTGACGGTTTTCGCCCGGTTTTCCGTTAATTAACTGGGCACCTCTCTTCGACTTTTTTAATGAATCGGGCCCTAAGGGACCGCGCTTCAAAAAAAAAAAGTACAGATAAAATCTACCCTGACAATGACAACTGAGAGTGTCTTCCACTCGACGCAGCCTGTAAGAACTGACCACGAGATCACCTGCATCTGTTTAAAAAAAGCGTCAAGTGACAAGTAAGTACAGTACTACCGAACGATCAAAGGAAATGCATGCATACCTTTTATTTTATCTTATCTTTCGAGAGGAAAAGAAAAGGGGACTGGAAATCTTGCATTCTCAGCTCGGTGGAAAATACTTTTCTTCTACACTAATAATTACTCCTACTAATTAACCTTTCTCTAGGAAGAGCACGTGCACAGGGATGATAGGATAGGTTAGGCTTGACCAAGACTTTTCATCACATACAATCCATTCTTGTGTTGGATATGGAATATTGACCTGTCGACTGGCCGGCCAAGAGAATGCAGACTAATAAGCAACTGCGAGTAGTGGAGGCTAATCACCTTTCACCACAGCGCGTCAATGCAAAAAGTCACTATGATGAACGAGATCCAGTGAGCACTATGTTTTAAATAGTGCCAAAATGATATTTTTGAAGTTCTAAAAAACTCCAAAAAAAGTCTGCATGTTCATGTGGATGTATACTACACATGTGGATATTTTGACGATGAAATAAGCGACTATGTGAGCTGCACAAAAATGATAAAATCATGCTATTGGAAGAGGAGCCGTGCAAGTGCCGTTCACTACTTTTTTTTCGAAAAGGGGGAACACCCCGGCCTCTGCATCAGAATGCCGTTCACTACTTAGAAATCATTGCGTGGCTCACATGTTTACTTTATTTCATCACCAAACTTCACACATGTGTAACATACATCCATATGAACATGTCGATTTTTTTATTGAAACTTTAAAATGTAATTTTTGAACTATTCAAAATAAAGTACTCCAATGGACGCATGCTCCAAAAACCGACACTACGTGGCAATGCCAGTTTTTTCTTTACCGTGCATTAGAGAACAAAGCTGTAATGCAAATAATAGTAATAATAATTGATCTAAAATATCCTCTCAAGTCGTCCATCCATAGCTTAGATGGCAGCTGCAGCGAAAATATCGGGGCTCCCACATTTCCACGCTGCTAAAGTCTCACATAGAAAGAGGCATATGCAGAAGTTGTGACTCATCAAGAATAGTAAAGTCTTCACGATTTACTCCGCCTTAAACCGCACTGTGGTCAGTCAACAAGCGACTAGACCAACTTACATCCATAGGATCAGGACAATTCAATGTGACTTGTCTAAATTCTTTGGTTGTGAAGTGCTTGTTGCACTAGCCAAGAAGTAAAATAAAATCATAATAATAACTCAGTGGGGTATACCAGCGTGTGTTTAGTTAAAATGAGTAGAGTGGCCGAATTAATTACTTTCTGAGCAACTGAAGTAAGAAAATCATCTCATGACCATGATAAATAATGTAGTTTTCTCTAGGCTATGTGCCCATTAAATTGAATAGGTAAGGAAAAGGAAAGATCTCAAAAAGCATAGAACAATACAGCCAGGACAACGAAGCTTCAAATGTGGAATGAAATCTGTTTTCTTTTCGGATGATGAGGACGCCCTCCCCTCTTCCACTCTGAAAAAGGAGGAAACGTAGAACAAACTTGTGGAAGTCAGCAGATCAAATGAGTATTTCATTTATTGGAACAAGAATGAATATGTTATTGCACTAGTCAATTACGGCGCATCTACGGCAAATGAAATGAATAAACCGATTGTGGTGAGCCTCCTGAGTCTTCATCTCTCCCATAGATTGTGGGAGTATATTTTAGTCTCGGAAGACCCATATTTTAGACGGAAGGTTTGAAATGAGCCATAAATTCTTCAACTGGCGGCTAGGAGAAACACCTGCAGACAAGTTATAAGAGAAAAAAAGAAAAGAAAACTGGGGATATCAGCTAGAGATGCAGCACAAAGGTAATCCTTGCCAAGACCACCAATCTTGCTAGAGGCTTCTGGCGCATGTCAATATTTTGCAAACTTCTATTTCTAGTAATATTAGTAAGCATGTGAGTGTGACACTAGAAAAAAAATGAAAGCCATGAAGTAAGTAAATGTGGCCAGCAGTGCTGAAAGAGTTCTAGATTTGGTGCGAGAGAACTTAGCGGTGTGGCGTACTGTGGGCTGCATTGCTGACCTAGGCCACTAGCCTGCCTAGAGGCAGTTTCTGCCGTGTTTAGGGCCTGCTCGTTGTAACCTGGGGTGTGTCGATCTCTCCTCCAGCCGCCAGGGCGCCTTCCTCCACCGCCGTCCTCCGGCGGCTCCCCTCCGCTGACGACTTTGGTTGTCGATGGTGAGGGGGGTCGCCGGATCCATATGTGTGGATTGTTTTAGGCATTAGTTTCCTAGGGTTTTGGGTTGTTCATCGTCTTGGCTTCGGCGGTGGCAATGGTGGCGCCGTCTAATAAATCTTCAGATTCTTCCCCAACGAGGCGATCCGCTTTTGGGGTAGATTTGGAAACCAGTCTGTTCAAGCAAGGATGGTGCGGCGGCGGCGGCATCCTCGTGGTGGACCTGTGTCCTCCGACTCCGCCGTTGCAATGGCGCTTGCTCTAGCGCCGTCGCGGAGCATGGGAGGTAGTCCAGGAGTGGATGCAGATTGTGGTCTGCATCGGCGGCATCTAAAAGATGGTGGGTCATGTGCTGGGTTCATGGTTCGTGGCAGTCAGGTATGGTTTCCTCCTCCAACGTCTTAGTTGGGCGGGGGTGTCAGATCTGGAATTCGATGGCGTGTCCGGGGTGTTGCCCCGGTCTGATTCGTTCAACGGCAATGGTTTCGCCTTTATTGGCGAGCCACCTTGGAGGTCCGCAAAGTTGCATATCAGCAATGGAGCCGCGTCGAGCTCGGATGTGGAGGTGATCCGTCATTTTCTCCTTTGGTGGCTGCTATGGTGGTGTTAGAGGCAGGTGACGGGCGTTGGTGTCAAGCTTGGAGGATTCTTCAGTTTTGTTTGTAATTTTACTTCTTGGCTGGTGTTTCTCTATGCAAAAGTTAGCGTTTTGCTGTTTTTTCAGTTTTGTCAGATCGGTATGTACATGACTTGTACTATATGATCCTTATGATATAAATGAGACATGTATTACCATAAAAAAAGACTCTGGTTTCTAGCTCTAGTTCGCCTAGACTGCTAACCGCCCTGTATTTGTTCTTCTTCCCTTCTAATAAAGATCGGCCAATGGGCAATGGCCCTTCGAAGAAGTCAGTAAATGTACTTCGATATTGGTTGCAACATGGTGACCAGCTCCAATAACTAAATCTTATTGCACATCCATGATGTAAACCCTAGGCAGACAGCATCACAAATATCTATTTAATCTCTTGAAAAGATCTCAGCTGATTCTAACAGATTCCCATCGAACTCTTTAGGAGAAATTTACAATTCTCAGGCCTTCTTCTATGGGAAAAGATTGTCTTCAACCAGCTGATTTCCACCGCTCCATCAGCCGCCTTTGGTGTCCGCCACGTGCCCCCTGGTACCGTCCCACTCCCCACGTCCCAACCTTATCCATCCTCTCCATTGAGAATTTTCATCCTCATCTCTTCCTCTCCTCTCTCTGTGTACCCGCTGCCCCCGCACTCAACCAAAGACCCCGCCCCATCAGCCGTCTACCACGGCTGTTGATGCTTGATGCAACTCCGGCCCATGTGCTCCCAGCCATCCGCTTCTGCTTCTGCATCTATCGTTGCTTCAAGTGCAGTTGAGAAGCACAACAGCGGCCCCGCCTCCCACTCCACCGTTGTCGCGACATCTGCCAATGCATCGCAGCTTCGCCGGAGTCATCGGAGCCATTTCTGAAACTGAGCTATTGTTTCTGTAACAGAGTTGTTGTTTCCGAAATAGAGCTATTGTTTTTCACGCAGGTGTTTATGATTTAGAGTGGAACAGAGCTAGTGTTTTAGAAACAAGAGCTCATCGAAGATTGTTGATGGGATTTGCTAGATGGAGCTTCAGGAAACAAGAGCATTGTTCCAGGAAATCAGAGAAGACCAGATCTTGCAACAAGAGCATTGTTGCAGGAAATGCTCTTGTTGCGAATCGGTGGCGCATATCTATCGGGGCCGGGAGCAAGAGTGCTAATATTTCTGCAACAGAGCAGTTGTTGCGGGAAATAACTTGTGGGCATGCGGGGCGTGGACAGTAGATCGGGCGGCTATCAGGTCGGGCATCCAACGGGCGTCGAGGCGACGGGTAAAATCCGAAAATCGGTCGGCGGACGCGTAGCATCGCCCTTCTTCTATTGAAACTTTAAAATTAAGAAGAAGAAAATGTGTTATCCAATGATCTCTTAAATCTCTACACCTTGCTTAATACTAGTGGGAGCCAATCACTTTCGATCCAAGAGAAGTAAGAGCGAATCAACGCCAGTTTTTCTTACGATACACTGGAGAACAAGCTGTGATGCAAATAATGAATGTCAAATATCAACCCGCGTCGTCCCGCTTACTTGAACGGCAGCTGCAAGGAACAAGTCTCACATATAAACAAACAAATATGCACCGCAATGTGCAAGGTGCTGATTTTTCAGAAGGGTTAAGGAAGCTGCCCCGCTTGGTAATGAAGCCCTCATGTGCAGAACAATAACCAGTAGCAAAGATCTGAAAGGGAAAGATACCGTGCCACACAAGTCCACGCAGGGACCGAGCGAATATAGTAAGGTGCTGCTTACCAAGAAGCTTACCAAGAATAGTAATCGTTTTCACGTTTTCCCCTAATAATATTAGTTTTGAGTTGTACTCGTTCTCACGCTTGTTTTAGTCAACAAGCAACCAGATTAAATTACTTCGATGCATAGTATCAAGACAATGCAGCGTCACTTGTCTGAAATAACTCTTTGATTCCTTAAGCACTTGTTGAGCTAGCGCAGTGAAATCACAATAATACCTCAGCAAGCAGGATGCTATGATTGATTCAAACAAGAGTATACACGTCTGCTATCATTATATGTATATTTGTTCACTAAATACTTGCTAATTATACAACTCTTCCCTACAAAGATTCGACTATTTTCTTGCCACTCTCATGGAGGGCCATGTTGAGTATCGTGATTAGTTAGGAAACATAAGATAGACTAGGAATTATTCTGGCTTGTCTTGTACTCCAAGTTGATCATGTACTCCTATATATATGCCCACGAGGCTCAAGCAATACAACAATTATTCCACCAAATCCTCTCTCCTTCTAACATGGTATCTATCGCAAGTCGATCCTAAACCCTAGCCGCCGCTTCAAGACTTCTTGCCGCCCAGGCGGTCGGCCTCCATGACCGCCGCCGGGGCGCGCCGCCCGTACCTAGGGTTCGTCCGCCGGCCGTGTTGGCCGGCTGCCCTAGAGTCTTTTTCCCCGATCCTTTGATCCGGATTTTCTCTCTCTCGCCGGTCGTTTTGATCGGCGTTTTTCTTTTTGGTTTTCCGATCTATTCGTGATCGGTTTGCGTCCGCCGCCGCCGCCGTCGATCCCCGTCGCGCTCTACTCCGACCCGGCGCGACCAGCCGCCTCTCCTCCGACCCGGTACACGCTGCGCCGAGGCGGCCCGTGCCAGCCGCCCGTCCGTCGCGTCGGTCCGCCCGTCGCCTGCGCCGGTCGTCATCGCCTGCACCGACCGGGACACACCTGCATCGCCGCGACCCGGCGGCCTCGCGCCATGCGTCGGCCAATCATAGCCGACGCTCGCTCGCCGGCCCGCCCATCGATCCACGTCACCCGCCTCCGTCGCGTCTGCACGGCGGCTCGGCGGTCTACCTCGCCGGCCTCGTCCACGGCTGCATCAGGCTCGTCGGCCGCCTCAACTCGGGCGCCGCTGCTCCATTGGTCGTTCGGGCCTCGCTGCCGGCGTCGGCGCTGTTTTGGCAGCCCGGTGCGGTGCCGGCGTCTCCGGCCGTCCGTCGTCGCCGGCCTCATCCGGACTCCGCCGCCACCACTCCTCCATCGAAGCGGCGTCCCGACCTCAGCGATCGGATTTATCACCCCGCCGCCGCGATCCACCTCATCTACGCCGCGACCGACCGCCCGTTAGTTCGCGCGCTACCGCAGTCCCGTGAAGATCGCCCCGAGTTCAGCGCCTCTCCACCGATCGAGCATCGGGCTGCCGCTGCGTCGCCCGTCGGCCGCGCGCCGCCGCCACGTGGTTCTCCTCACAGCTGCACCGACCAGCGTCACGCTGCGTCGCCTTCGGCGTAGTGCCGCGGCCCGCGATCCATCGCCGCTCGGGGCCGCCCGCTCGAGCCGTCCCGTGGCTGCACCGACCCTCGCGCCGCCGCCGCTGCGTCGCCCGTCGAAGCGAAGCGCGGCACGCGGTCCACGCCGCCGCCCCGAGGCCGCCCCGCGGTTGCACCGACTTCGTGAACCGCCCGCCGCGTCGCCCGCCAGACGCAGCGTCGCGGCCCGCGGTCCCCGCCGCCGCCTCGAGGTCTTCGGCGTCGCCCGACCCGCCTGCCGCCGCTGCGTCGCCCCTTCGAGCCGTAGCGCCGCGGCCCGCGGTCCGCTCCGCCGTCACCCCGCGTCGACCTCACGTGGTATTCGCCGTGCCGTCTTGGCGCGGGCACACCACCAACCGCGCGGTCTTCGTCACGCTGTCAGGGTTCTTCGCCTACTTCGAGCATCGCCGCCGCGCTCATAACCTAGCTGCCGCCGCCGCCGTCAGGCCGCCGCCGCCGCTCTTCTTCGGCCGCCGCCGCCGCTACCCCTGTAGCCGCCGCCGCCGCCCGTCCACCCCGTTCGTCTTCATCCAGCACCAGCTCATCGCCAGTGTCGCCGTCATCTACCCCGACCGCTTCATCTACTCCGACAACCGCGGGCGACATTGGCCCCGTGCCGATTGGCGCCGCAACCGTCGTCGAGTCCTTCTTTGCTGGCCTCTCCGACTTCTTCGACATGGTGTACAGCTTGTGCAGGTCCCAGTCTATGCATGCCCGGTGCTGGCAACACCGCCGCGTGCCTTCGTCCCCGATGTGTCCCCGGGCCTGGCAAGCCTGGCGCGGCACTTCGTCAACTTCGTCATCGTCCGTCTACGCATGCCCGGTGCTGGCAACACCGACGCGTGCCTTCGTCTACGATGTGTCCCCAGGGTTGGCAACCCTGGCGCGACGCGTCGTCAACATCATCTCCGTCCTGGCGCACCACTACTTCGACACCACTGCGCCCACGACTAACTCGGCGCCCCCTTGCGCCCGCGGCTCCACGGCGACTTCCTCGACACCGGCCACCCCGACTCGACATCGACCACGGCATTCTTCGCACGGCTACCTCGACCACGGCTCCACCACACACGTTCTCGGCTACATCGACAAAGCGGCACAAGGGCTACCGCTGCTTGAGCAACCTCGTTGGTTTCCACTCCAAGCACGACTCCACGATGCGTCGACCGTTCTGTTGTGGGGGTGTCCGTCGGCTTGCCTTCGATTCTTCTCCGATCTCACCGTCTGCGTCGCTACCGTTATGACTGCGGGGGGATGTTGAGTATCGTGATTAGTTAGGAAACATAAGATAGACTAGGAATTATTCTGGCTTGTCTTGTACTCCAAGTTGATCATGTACTCCTATATATATGCCCACGAGGCTCAAGCAATACAACAATTATTCCACCAAATCCCTCTCTCCCTTCTAACAGGCCATTATACCAACGTTACATAAATAATGATCAAGGAGGAAGAGAATATTGCTTGCTTAGCCGCCGGTGACCTTAAGCAACCACACTCTACGTCCATGTCCTTTGCTCAATACGTCCCTGATGGATGATGCGGTGTTGCTCAAAGTAAGAGCATCTCTAGCAGACCTCTTATATCGCGGACCTTTATATCGCTTTTACAGTTCACGGAAAACCGTTTTACGGGCTGGCGCGGGCAGCGGCCGAACAGACCCCGTATAATCAACCGTAAAAAAGAATATTCTCTGAATATACCTCTTCCTCTTCCTCTTCCTCTTCCGCCCTACAGGCTACACCTGCCAAACGGATGGAGTATGTCATATTGCAGGTTGTATGCACGAGAAATCAGGCGTCAATTAACTGTAGAGTTCACTGCCTAAAAATTTGTAACTCGATTTTCTTTACTTTACTATCTCGAATGTATTAATCTCACTATCCATAGAATACCTAGACAAAGTTTTGGATGCACCCTTCGGATCGCCAAAATTAGGTGAGATCGTGATGATTTCTACCGAGATGAACGTTAGAGCCATATGGCTGCATGTTATGCAGCATCTAGCTATCTGAATGCTATAATCATCACCTGGCGGAGTATAATCTGAAACGCGCAGCCAGTGACTCTAACGAGTTCGCGAAGGCACAAGCAAAGCAACTAGTACCTTCATTAGTGAGCGTTGGCAGAGTTCCTTGGCCTGGTTGATTTCTTGACTGAGGTTCAAGTCTTGGAGGGAGTTGAGGAAGCCATTGTCTGGGCCTGGGAGGGCGATGAACAATTTTCAGCTCGGACGGCCTATCGGGAATCTTTGGTGTTCAAGTCGAGAATGTCGGGATGATCCAAATTTGGAGGTCGCATGCCCCGGCTTCATGCGAGACCCGTACCTTAGAGATGTGGTCTTCGCACCGGACGGCTTGTACACTTTGTAATCATGAGCTAGAGACGATCCATCACGTCCTCTTGGGCCGTATGGTTGCAAGACAGGTAGTTCGACATGCTCGCGAGGTGGGGAAAACCCCAATGGATGCCCAATCCTAATTCCAAGCGGCCAATTTTCCTGTTTTGACCATTTACGTAAAATTTAGCCGGATCTGACCCTTGTTTGAAAATATTTCGAGATCTGACTCTTTTACCTACCGCCGTAGTCCTTGGAGGTAGAGTTACATAGCGTACCGCCAAGGCCTTGGCGGTAGGGCTTAACCGCGCCGTCACATTCATTTAACATTGAAAAACCCTACCATCGGGGTCTTTGGCGGTAGGCTATATAACCCTACCACCATAATTCTGGGCGGTAGGTGCATGCAATACATTCGTCTGTGCATGCATGCAGGCCGGCTGGGCTAGAGGGCTTGTAATTATACGGCTGCAACGTGCTTACTGCTGATGCATGCATTTTTGCCTAGCTAGCTCAGCAGCAGAGGGCAGGCTAGCTGGGCAGCAGCAGAGGGCACGGATTAATCTAGTTCCTTCGCATCGGCAGGAAAGAAAAGCAACGACGGGTCGCTGGTATGTTGGAGTACGGGTTAGTGCTTACTGGAGCATGTACTCCCTCCGTTCCAAAAAGCTTGCCTCTCAAATGAATGTATCTAGCACTATATTGGTGCTAGATACATCCATTCAAGGGACAAGTTTTTTCGAACGGAGGGAGTATGTTGGATGTCATAGCTAGCACTTACTAGCCTGCTGCTGCTAGCCCATACTACCATGTAGGGCCGTAGGGTAGTAAAGAATATGCAGTGACTGTACATGAGAAGAGAAAATTATTGTGCAAGCTAGGGGTAGGCTGAGTCGGGCTTTTCACGATCACGCCAGAGAACAACGATCTCGCATGCATGTTGAAAGAGCGAATAGCCTACCGCCGACGACCACGGCGATAGGGTTACACAGCCTACCGCCAAAGGCCCTAGGGGTAGGGTATTTTCAACGTTAAATGACCGTCATGACGCAGTTAAGTTCTACCGTCATTTACCTTGACGGTGATATGTGTAACCCTACCGCTAAGGACTACGGCGGTAGGTAAAAGGTTCAGATATAAAAAAAATCGAACAAGGGTCAGATCCGGGTAAACTTTACGCAAAGGGTCAAAACATGAAAATTGGCCATTCCAAGCTACTGGACTGGTTGAGTTCGATTGACCAGGGCTGGACCTCTAGATAGATACGTGAATGACAGTGGCACGTGTGGCATGATATGGAAACACCGCAATGATGTTGTCTTCAGACAAGGTGCTCGAGGGAGGTGGTGAGGAAGGACGAAGTTGGAGGACAGCGAATCCATTAAGGGATGGGTTGGTACCTAGTAGAGCAGATAGGTTCTCGGATAGCGAGTAATCGACATGAGGAGTTTTGGCTTGTGTGGTCGTCGGGTTGCTTGCAGAAATGAGGATGTAGCCATTTTGGTGCTACTGCGCCGGTCGTCTACTATAGCCCCATGCGGCTTTTTTCCTGTGTCTTTATTGGCTTTCCACTATTTTGCATCGGTTTTCTTCGAGGTTTCTTGGGTATGGTTTTAATAGGATTTCCTTTATTTTCCTTTTCCTTTTCCTTTTTTCAAATGATAAGTGCCACATATGTGACACGAAGCACTTCGGCCTGACCGTTTTTACAACTAAAGTTGTCATCCGAAAAGAAAAAATAAACCAAAAAACAACTTAAACTTGCTATCCTCGTGTCATTAAACTTGCCATGAAAAACGCTCGGAATTGCCATGTGTCTATGCCACACGTGTGGCACTTATCAATGTCCCTTCTTTTTTTCTTTGGTTTCTTTTATATATTTCTTTCTTTTTGTTTTTTATTCTTCCTTTTTTTATTTCTTTTCTTTGTTTCAATCTTTAAACACATGTATAGTGTTTCATACACATTGTACATTTTTCTTATACATCATGGACATTTTTTCTATAAATGTTTAATATTTCCTAAATACATGATTAATGTTTTCTGAAATATACAGTTTGATGTATTTTTTCAAAAATATTTTACATTTCCTGTATACATATAAACATTTAATATTTTTCAAATACATATTATCATTTTCCAAATACATGGATTGGAAATTTATTCTGAATACACGTTAACTTCTAAAAATATTGTTGGAACATCATTTTAATGATACAAAAGTTTTTTATAAATAATGCGGACATTTTTAAAAAATATTATAAGTCTTTTCAGAAATTTCAAATACATTTTATTAAAACCAAAGATTTTTTTGAATTACACGAACACTTTTTTACATTTTGTAACATGCTCTAGAAATGTCACGTATTTTTTTAAAGTGTGAAAAATTTCTAAATTTCACAAACATTTTAATTAATACTGTCAACATTATTTTAAAAGATACTTACAATTTATGTTTATATTGTGTTAACATTTTCCAAATTTGCATTTTTTATTTTGTAAGTAAATATAAGTTTTGGTATATATATCTCATTTTTTTTAATATGATCAGAAGAAGAAAACGAATGTAGGAATGTAATTCAGCCGGCTCATCTGGAAGCTCACAGTAGGCGTGTGGCTGCTCCATCTCGCACATGGCAATATATAGCCGTGCCAGCTCCAATGGCTACTCTAGGCCCGCTGAAGGAGAATGGTAATGGGTGGACCACTATGCGGCATACTAACATATACTTCTTGATTCTATAAAAAATTAATCAACAAGATCTTCATTTAATATGTTTATAAATATTGTCCAACTTTAGTACATTTTCAAAATTATGTATGTAAAATAAAAATGTATATTCGAACCAATGGTTATCTTGTATTACTCACTTTGTAACTTTCTTTAAGGTGTATTTTTTTCGGCACGGTGACCAGGGCACACAATTATAGAGAATTTAGGATGAATTTACGCTTTGCTAATTCGTTGGTTTGCAGCAAGTAAATCAGTTGGGCAGGAAAGGTAGACATACAAGCAATAAATAGAGAGATACTATCTTTTTCTATAAGAAATGCACCTTACGTTATGGAATTCTATCAGAAAAAATACACCTTATATAAAGGAATGGGGGGAAGAAAAACTATTCACTCATATAGAAAACAATATGCATTTTGGAATGGTCTTTCATGTGTGTTAGAATATATGTTTATGTTTATTTAAGTCTACAAAATTGTTTATTTTCACCCAAAAAACGAAAAATGATAAAAGAAAACAAAGATAGAAAAAAATAAATAGTAAAAGCATAAATGGCAAAAAAATTAACATAAAAAGAATAAATAAATAATAAAAATATATAATAAAAACACATCGCCCTGACCCACCAGTCGTTGTTGCATAATTATATGCCGCAGTGATGGACATATATGATTTTGGGAGATAAATGACCATATTCGAATAAGCATAGTATTTTAGTATGCATGATTACCTTTGCAAGGAAGTACACATGGTTAAATAAATATGGTTTGTATTTATTTATTTTGCTGGAAAATATTATTTATATTACGACCAAAGAATGGGTGATGTAGGGTGGAACCCTAGGGGGCGATATTTCACGATTGGAGCGGATCCCGCGAAGAATATGAGGGAAAAAACACTCAAATCAATGAGAACGATCACACATGTGCTAGATCCATGAACAATAAGAGTGACACAAGATTCAAACACAACAAAGGACGATACAAGAGGTGATAGTTCTTCCCGATCCGGAGACGGGGGATTGAATCCATGAGGGGATCTTCTCCTAGGTGGAGGCTTGAATACTTGGGGGATCTTCTCCTAGATGGAGGACTTGGCCTCGAATGGAGTAGGTGTCAAGTGGATGAGCAATGTTCTATGTCTCAAATGAGCTAGACTATTGATAACCCTAGAAAGAGGGAGGGGAGTATATATATTCTATGTGGGCTAAGGTACATGGGCCTCGGCCCAACACACAGTGCACAGACAGGTGTCGGTCGTCCGACAGTTACAAGACGTCCGGTCGCTTGCGGGGGTCCGGCCATCTAGTAGATGTCGGACGGCTGGCGTTTTGGCTCTGATCAGGTTCGGTCGGATTTCCGATCGGGGTCGGACGTCTAGCGCGCCGGTCGTCCGGTGGACCTCGGAAATCTGGTGTTTTCTCTCTGGACTTGTGGTAACGGTCGTTCGGACACTGGGACATGTCGGACGCCCGGTCCTTGTCATCGTCTGGCCGTTGTAGCTTGTGCAGGCTGGGACTTGGCTGGCTAGTTGGTGCCTCCGGGCGTCGGACATCCGACTGTTGGGGAACACGGTAATTTCAAGATGCTCTTACGATCACGCAAGATCTATCTAGGTGATGCATAGCAACAAGAGGGGAGAGTGTGTCCACGTACCCTCGTAGACCAGAAGCGGAAGCGTTATGACATCGTAGTTGATGTAGTCGTACGTCTTCACCATCCGACCGATCCAAGTACTGAACGTACAACACCTCCGCGTTCAGCACTTGTTCAGCTCGATGACGTCCATCTTACTCTTGATCCAGTTGAGGCCGAGGGTGAGTTCCACAAGACTGTGGCGTGGCAGCGGTGATGATGATGCTACCAGCACAGGCTTCGCCTAAGCTCCGCAACGGTATGATCGAGGTGTGTAACTGTGGAGGGGGCACCGCACACGGCTAAAAGATCAACTTGTGTGTCCTAGGGGGAGGCCGGCCGGCCCCTGTAGGGTGCGCCCCAAGTAGGATTCCTACTAAGAATCCTATTCCTAGTAGGTTTCCAACTTGGGAAAGGGAGGGGGAAGGAAGGAGAGGGAGAGAGGGAAGGCAAGGGGGGCGCCGCCCCTCCTTCCTTGTCCTATTCGGACTCAGGGGGAGGGGTGCGCAGCCTGCCCTGACCGGCCCCTCTCTCTCTCCACTATGGCCCATCGAGGCCCATTAGTTCCTCGGGGGGTTCCGGTAACCCTCCGGCACTCGGGTTTTATCCAAAACTTCTCCGGAACACTTCCGGTGTCCGAATATAGTCATCAAATATATCAATTTTTATGTCTCGACCATTTCGATACTCCTCGTCATGTCCGTGATCACATCCGGGACTCCGAATAATCTTCGTTACAACATATCACATAAACTCATAATACCAATCGACATCGAACGTTAAGCATGTGGACCCTACGGGTTCGAGAACTATGTAGACATGACTGAGACACGTCTCTAGTCAATAACCAGTAGCGGAACCTGGATGCTCATATTGGTTCCTACATATTCTACGAAGATCTTTATCGGTCAAACCGCATAACAACATACGTTGTTCCCTTTGTCATCGGTATGTTACTTGCCCGAGATTCGATCATCGGTATCTCAATACCTAGTTCAATCTCGTTACCGGCAAGTCTCTTTACTCGTTCCGTAATACTTCATCCTGCAACTAACTCATTAGTCGCAATGCTTGCAAGCTTATAGTGATGAGTATTACCGAGAGGGCCCAGAGATACCTCTCCGAAACACGGAGTGACAAATCCCAATCTCGATCTATGCCAACCCAACAAACACCTTCGGAGACACCTGTAGAGCACCTTTATAATCACCCATTTACAATGTGACATTTGGTAGCACACAAAGTGTTCCTCCGGTATTCGGGAGTTGCATAATCTCATAGTCTGAGGAACATGTATAAGTCATGAAGAGAGCAGTAGCAATGAAACTGTAACGATCATAATGCTAAGCTAATGGATGGGTCATGTCCATCACATCATTATCCTAATGATGTGATCCTGTTCATCAAATTCCAACACATGTCTATGGTTAGGAAACATAACCATATTTGATTAACGAGCTAGTCAAGTAGAGGCATACTAGGGACTATAAGTTTTGTCTATGTATTCACACATGTACTAAGTTTCCCGTTAATACAATTCTAGCATGAATAATAAACATTTATCATGAATTAAGGAAATAAATAATAACTTTATTATTGCCTCAATGGCATATTTCCTTCACCGACAAGTGTCGGTCGTCCGGTGGCTGTCGCTTCCTGGCAGCTCTTCCTCTTGGTCCTTGTACTTGGTGTCCTAGTCGTCTTGTACGTTGGGTGTACCTGTTCCATGGCTTCCCTCCAAGTACTTGATCACACTTAGGGTCTCCGCTTGAGCTAGTAGCCATGTGTCATATGTAGAAAGTGGTAGTTCGGAGAGGAGCGAGTTCACATTAGTTTCGATAGCCTTTGCTCGAGCTCTTGTCATTGGTCCATGTGGTGTCGTGGGAGACATAGGTAGGTCCGCATCATCTCCCCCCCTTTGGAAAGATCCAACCTCGGATCGAAAGCCTCATCACTATGGTAGGGAGAGAGATCCTTGACATTGAAGATGCCGCTCACGGAGTACTTGTCGCGTGGTAAGTCGATCTTGTATGCATTGTTGTTGTAGCGCCCAAGCACCTTGAAGGGTCCGTCGGCCTGGGTTCATAGCTTGGACTTGCGTTCATCGGGGAAGTGTTCCTTGTGAAGGTGTAGCCATACGAAATCTTCAATGTTGAATATCATGGGTTGCTTGTTGACACTGAGCTTGGTCGCGAGGCGTTGGACTTGGCGCTCGATGGTGTACCTTGTATCTGTTGGGGAACGTAGTAATTTCAAAAAATTCCTACACACACGCAAGATCATGGTGATGATATAGCAATGAGAGGGGAGAGTGTATGTCCACGTACCCTCGTAGACCGTAAGTGGAAGCGTTAGCACAACGCGGTTGACATAGTCGTACGTCTTCACGATCCGACCGATCCAAGCACCGAACGTACGGAGCCTCCGAGTTCAGCACACGTTCAGCTCGATGACGTCCCTCGAACTCCGATCCAGCCGAGTGTCGAGGGAGAGTTCTGTCAGCACGACGGCGTGGCGACGATCTTGATGTTCTACCGGTGCAGGGCTTCGCCTAAGCTTGACGATATGACCGAGGTGGAATATGGTGGAAGGGGCACCGCACACGGCTAAGGAGCGATCCATAGATCAACTTGTGTGTCTATGGGGTGCCCCGCCCGTATATAAAGGAGGGAGGGAGGAGGGGCTGGCCTAAGGGGGGCGCGTCCTAGGGGGGAAACCTACTGGGTTTCCTCCTTTCCTAATCAAGAAGGAGGGGAAGGAAGGAGTAGGAGGGGAAGCCAAGGGGCGCCCCCTTCCTTGTCCTATTCGGACTCAAGGGAGGCGCGCCACTTGCCTGGCCGCCCCTCTCTTTCTCCAATAGGGCCCATCAAGGCCCATTACTTCCCGGGGTTCCGATAACCCTCCGTACTCGTTTTCTCCGAAAACTCCGGAACCTTTCCGGTGTCCGAATATAGTCGTCCAATATATTAATCTTTATGTCTCAACCATTTGAGACTCCTCGTCATGTCCGTGATCACATCCGGACTCGAACAAACTTCGTACATCAAAACTTATAAACTCATAATAAAACTGTCATCGAAACGTTAAGCGTGCGGACCCTACGGGTTTGAGAACTATGTAGACATGACCTAAAACCATTCTCGGTCAATAACCAATAGCGGGACCTGGATGCCCATATTGGTTCCTACATATTCTACGAAGATCTTTATCGGTCAAACCGCGTAACAACATACTTTGTTCCCTTTGTCATCGGTATGTTACTTGCCCGAGATTTGATCGTCGGTATCCAATACCTAGTTCAATCTCGTTACCGGCAAGTCTATTTACTCGTTCCGTAATACGTCATCTCATAACTAACTCATTAGTTACATGCTTGCAAGGCTTAGGTGATGAGTATTACCGAGAGGGCCCAAAGATACCTCTCCGACAATCAGAGTGACAAATCCTAATCTCGATTTATGCCAACCCAACATGTACCTTCGAAACACCAGTAGAGCACCTTTATAATCACCCGATTCGTTGTGACGTTTGGTAGCACACAAAGTGTTCTTCCGTAAGCGGAGTTGCACAATCTCATAGTTGCAGGAACTTTGTATAAGTCATGAAGAAAGCAATAGCGATATACTAAGCGATCAAGTGCTAGGCTAACAGAATGGGTCATGTCAATCACATCATTCTCCTAATGATGTGATCCCACTAATAATATGACAACACATGTCTATGGTCAGGAAACATAACCATCTTTGATTAATGAGCTAGTCAATTAGAGGCATACTAGTGACTATAGTTTTGTCTATGTATTCACACATGTATCATGTTTCCGGTTAATACAATTCTAGCATGAATAATAAACATTTATCATGATATGAGGAAATAAATAATAACTTTATTATTGCCTCTAGGGCATATTTCCTTGAGTCTCCCACTTGCACTAGAGTCAATAATCTAGATTACATAGTAATGATTCTAACACCCATGGAGTCTTGGTGCTGATCATGTTTTGCTCGTGAGAGAGGCTTAGTCAAGCGGTCTCGCAACATTCAGATCCGTATGTATCTTGCAAATCTCTATGTCTCCCACTTGGACTTGGTCCCGAATGGAATTGAAGCGTCTCTTGATGTGCTTGGTCCTCTTGTGAAATCTGGATTCCTTTGCCAAAGCAATTGCACCAAGATTGTCACGAGAAGATCTTCATTGGTCCCGATGCACTAGGTATGACACCTAGATCGGAAATGAACTCCTTCATCCAGACTCCTTCATTTGCTGCTTGAAGCAGCTATGTACTCGCTTCACTTGTAGATCCCGCCATGACGCTTTGTTTAGAACTGCACCAACTTACAGCTCCACCGTTTAATATAAACACGTATCCGGTTTGCGATTTAGAATCGTCCGGATCGGTGTCAAAGCTTACATCGGCGTAACCATTTACGACTAGCTCTTTGTCACCTCCATATCGAGAAACATATCCTTAGTCCTTTTCGGTATTTGGGATGTTCTTGACCGCTGTCGATGATCCACTCTGGATTACTTTGGTACCTTCCTGCCAAGCTTATTGCTAAGCATACGTCAGGTCTGGTACATAGCATTGCATACATGATAGAGCCTATGGCTGAAGCATAGGGAACATTTTTCATTTTATCTTTATCTTCTGCTGTGGTCGGGCATTGAGTTTGACTCAACTTCACACCTTGTAGCACAGGCAAGAATCCTTTCTTTGCCTGATCCATTTTGAACTTTTTCAAAATCTTGTCAAGTATGTGCTTTGTGAAAGTCCTATTAAGCGTCTTGATCTATCTCTATAGATCTTGATGCCCAATATGTAAGCAGCTTCACCGAGGTCTTTCATTGAAAACCTTTTATTCAAGTATCCCTTTATGCTATCCAGAAATACTATATCATTTACAATTAATAATATGTCATCAACATATAAAACTAGAAATGCTCTGAGCTCCCACTCACTTTCTTGTAAATCTGAGGCTTCTCCAAAAGTGCATATAAAACCATATCTTTGATCACACTATCAAAGCGTTTATTCCAACTCCGAGATGCTTGCACCAGTCCATAAATGGAACGCTGGAGCTTGCACACTTTGTCAGCACCTTTTGGATCAACAAAACCTTCCGGCTGCATCATATACAACTCTTCTAGAAATCCATTCAAGAATGCAGTCTTGACATCCATTTGCCAAATTTCATAATCATGAAATGCAGCAATAGCCAACATGATTCGGACAGACTTAAGCATCTCTACGGGTGAGAAAGTCTCATCGTAGTCAACCCCTTGAACTTGTCGAAAACCTTTCGTAACAAGTCGAGCTTTATAGATAGTAACATTACCATCAGCGTCAGTCTTCTTCTTAAAGATCCATTTATTCTCAATGGCTTGCCGATCATCGGGCAATTCAACCAAAGTCCATACTTTGTTTTCATACATGGATCCCATCTCAGATTTCATGGCCTCTAGCCATTTTGCGGAATCTGGGCTCATCATCGCTTCCTCATAGTTCGTAGGTTCATCATGGTCAAGTAACATGACTTCCAGAATAGGATTACCGTACCACTCTGGTGCGGATCTTACTCTGGTAGACCTACGAGGTTCAGCAGAAACTTGATCTAAAGTTTCATGATTAATATCATTAGCTTCCTCACTAATTGGTGTAGTTGTCACGGGAACCGGTTCTCGTGATGAACTGCCTTCCAATAAAGGAGTAGATACAGTTATCTCATCAAGTTTTACTTTCCTCCCACTCACTTCTTTCGAGAGAAATTCCTTCTCTAGAAAGGATCCATTCTTAGCAACGAATGTCTTGCCTTCGGATCTGTGATAGAAGGTGTACCCAACAGTCTCTTTTGGGTATCCTATGAAGACACATTTCTCCGAATTGGGTTCGAGCTTATCTGGTTGAAGTTTCTTCACATAAGCATCGCAGCCCCAAACTTTAAGAAACGACAACTTTGGTTTCTTGCCAAACCACAGTTCATAAGGCGTCGTCTCAACAGATTTTGATGGTGCCCTATTTAACGTGAATGCGGCCGTCTCTAAAGCATAACCCCAAAACGATAGCGGTAAATCGGTAAGAGACATCATAGATCGCACCATATCAAGTAAAGTACGATTACGACGTTCGGACACACCATTTCGTTGTGGTGTTCCAGGTGGCGTGAGTTGCGAAACTATTCCGCATTGTTTCAAATGTAAACCAAACACGTAACTCAAATATTCTCCTCCACGATCAGATCGTAGAAACTTTATTTTCTTGTTACGATGATTTTCTACTTCACTCTGAAATTCTTTGAAATTTTCAAATGTTTCAGACTTGTGCTTCATTAAGTAGATATACCCATATCTGCTTAAATCATCTGTGAAGGTGAGAAAATAACGATATCCGCCACGAGCCTCAACATTCATCGGACCACATACATACGTATGTATGATTTCCAACAAATCTGTTGCTCTCTCCATAGTTCGGAGAAGCGGTGTTTTAGTCATCTTGCCCATAAGGCACGGTTCGCAAGTACCAAGTGATTCATAATCAAGTGATTCGAAGTCCATCGGTATGGAGTTTCTTCATGCGTTTTACACCGATATGACCCAAAGCAGCGATTGCCACAAATAAGTTGCACTATCATTATCAACTCTGCATCTTTTGGCTTCAACATTATGAATATGTGTATCACTACTATCGAGATTCAATAAAAATAGACCACTCTTCAAGGGCGCATGACCATAAAACATATTACTCATATAAATAGAACAACCATTATTCTCTGATTTAAATGAATAACCGTCTCGCATCAAACAAGATCTAGATATAATGTTCATGCTTAACGCAGGCACCAAATAACAATTATTCAGGTCTAAAACTAATCCAGATGGTAGATGTAGAGGTAGCGTGCCGACCGCGATCACATCGACTTTGGAACCGTTTCCACGAGCATCGTCACCTCGTCCTTGGCGATTGCTCGCTTATTCCGTAGTCCTGTTTGAGTTGCAAATATTAGCAGAACCAGTATCAAATACCAGTGCTACTACGAGCTCTAGTTAGGTACACATCAATAACATGTATATCACATATACCTTTGTTCACTTTGCCATCCTTCTTATCCGCCAAATACTTGGGGCAGTTCCGCTTCGGTGACGATCGCTTGCGGTAGAAGCACTCGATTTGAGGCTTAGGTCCAGACTTGGATTTCTTCTCTTGAGCAGCAACTTGCTTGCTGTTCTTTTTGAAGTTCGCCTTCTTCTTCCCTTTGCCCTTCTTCTTGAAACTAGTGGTCTTGTTGACCATCAACACTTGATGCTCCTTCTTGATTTCTACATCCGCGGCTTTCGGCATCGCGAAAGCTCTCGAATAGTCTTGTTCATCCCTTGCATATTATAGTTCATCACGAAGCTCTTGTAGCTTGGTGGCGATGATTGAAGAATTACATCAATGACACTATCATCGGAAGATTAACTCCCGGTTGAATCATGTGATTGTTATACCCGGACATTACGAGTATATGTTCCTTGTGAACTACTCTCCTCCATCTTGCAGCTATAGAACTTATTGGAGACTTCATATCTCTCAATCCGGGCATTTGCTTGAAATATTAACTTCAACTCTGGAACATCTCATATGCTCCATAGCGTTCAAAACGTCGTTGAAGGCCCGATTCTAAGCCGTAAAGCATGGCTGCTTGAACTATAGAGTAGTCATCAGCTTTGCTCGCCAGACGTTCTTAACGCCGTCGTCGGTTACATCGGCAGAGCCCGGCACCCAGCGGTGCTTCGGGGCGTAACTCTTACGTGCAGCAATGAGGATAATCCTCGAGTTACGGACCCGATCCGTGTAATTGCTACCATCATCTTTCAACTTTGCTTTCTCAAGGCGCATTAAAATTCAACGGAACAACAGCACGAGCCATCTATCTACAAACAAACATAGACAAGCAAGATACTATCGGTACTAAGTTCATGATAAATTTAAATTCAATTAATCATATTACTTAAGAACTCCCACTTAGACAGGCATCTCTCTAGTCATCTAAGTGATCACGTGATCCAAATCAACTAAACCATAACCGATCATCACGTGAGATGGAGTAGTTTTCAATGGTGAACATCATTATGTTGATCATATCTACTATATGATTCACGCTCGAGCTTCGGTCTCCGTGTTCGAGGCCATATCTGCATATGCTAGGCTCGTCAAGTTTAACTTTGAGTATTCGCGTGTGCAAAACTGGCTTGCACCCGTCGTAGATGGACGAGAGCTTATCACACCCGATCATCACGTGGTGTCTCGGCACGACGAACTTTGGCAGCGGTGCATACTCGGGGAGAACACTACTTGATAATTTTAGTGAGAGATCATCTTAAAATGCTACCGTCAATCAAAGCAAGATAAGATGCATAAAGGATAAACATCACATGCAATCAATATAAGTGATATGATATGGCCATCATCATCTTGTGCTTGTGATCTCCATCTTGAAGCACCGTCGTGATCACCATCGTCACCGGCGCGACACCTTGATCTCCATCGTAGCATCGTTGTCGTTACGCCATCTATTGCTTCTCGACTATCGCTACCGCTTAGTGATAAAGTAAAGCAATTACAGAGCGTTGCATTTCATACAATAAGCGACAACCATATGGCTCCTGCCGGTTGTCGATAACCGGTTACAAAACATGATCATCTCATACAATAAAATATAGCATCACGTCTTGACCATATCACATCACATCATGCCTGCAAAAACAAGTTAGGCGTCCTCTACTTTGTTGTTGCAAATTTTACGTGGCTGCTACGGGCTTAGCAAGAACCGTTCTTACCTCGCATCAAAACCATAACGATAGTTTGTCAAATAGACTCGTTTCAACCTTCACAAGGATCGGGCGTAGCCACACTCAGTTCAACTAAAGTGAGAGAGCAGACACCCGCCAGCCACCTTTAAGCACGAGTGCTCTTAGCAGTGAAACCAGTCTCGCGTAAGCGTCTGGCGTAATGTCGGTGCAGGCGCTTCATCTCACAATACCGCTGAACCAAAGTATGACATCTGGTAGGCGGTATGACTTATATCGTCCACAACTCACTTGTGTTCTACTCGTGCATATAACATCAACGCATAAAACCTAGGCTCGGATGCCTTTGTTGGGGAGCGTAGTAATTTCAAAAATTTCCTCGCACACGCAAGATCATGGTGATGATATAGCAACGAGAGGGAGAGTGTATGTCCACGCCCTCGTGAGACCGTAAGTAGAAGCGTTAACTGCGCGGTTGATGTAGTCATCGTCTTCACGATCCGACCGATCCAAGCACCGAGCGTCACGGAGCCTCCGAGTTCAGCACACGTTCAGCTCGATGGCGTCCCTCGAACTCCGATCCAGCCGAGTGTCGAGGAGAGTTCCGTCGGCCTGACGGCGTGGTGACGATCTTGATGTTCTACGGCGCAGGGCTTCGCCTAAGCTTCGCGACGATATGACCGAGGTGGAATATGGTGGAAGGGGCACGCACACGGCTAAGGAATGATCCGTAGATCAACTTGTGTGTCTATGGGGTGCCCCGCCCCGTATATAAAGGAGGGAGGGAGGAGGGCCGGCCTAAGGGGAGGCGCGCCTAGGGGGGGAAACCTACTCAAGTAGGTTTCCCCCTCCTTTACTAATCAAGGAGGGGAAAGGAAGGAGTAGGAGACGGGGAAGGCAAGGGGGGCGCCGCCCCCCCTTCCTTGTCCTATTCGGACTCAAGGGGAGGGAGCACGTCACTTGCCCTGGCCGGCCCCTCTCTTTCTCCAATAGGGCCCATCAAGGCCCATTACTTCCCGGGGGGTTCTGATAACCCTCCGGTACTCCGGTTTTCTCCGAAAACTCCTGGAACCTTTCCGGTGTCCGAATATAGTCGTCCAATATATTAATCTTTATGTCTCGACCATTTCGAGACTCCTCGTCATGTCCGTGATCACATCCGGGACTCCGAACAAACTTTGGTACATCAAAACTTATAAACTCATAATAAAACTGTCATCGAAACGTTAAGCGTGTGGACCCTACGGGTTCGAGAACTATGTAGACATGACCTAAAACCATTCTCGGTCAACAACCAATAGCGGGACCTGGATGCCCATATTGGTTCCTACATATTCTACGAAGATCTTTATCGGTCAAACCGCATAACAACATACTTTGTTCCCTTTGTCATCGGTATGTTACTTGCGAGATTTGATCGTCGGTATCAATACCTAGTTCAATCTCGTTCGCAAAATCTCTTTACTCGTTCCGAATGTCGTCATCTCATAACTAACTCATTAGTTACATGCTTGCAAGGCTTAGGTGATGAGTATTACCGAGAGGGCCCAGAGATACCTCTCCGACAATCAAAGTGACAAATCCTAATCTCGATTTATGCCAACCCAACATGTACCTTCGGAAACACCTGTAGAGCACCTTTATAATCACCCAGTTACGTTGTGGCGTTTGGTAGCACACAAAGTGTTCTTCGATAAGCGGAGTTGCACAATCTCATAGTTGCGGGAACTTTGTATAAGTCATGAAGAAAGCAATAGCGATATACTAAGCGATCAAGTGCTAGGCTAACAGAATGGGTCATGTCAATCACATCATTCTCCTAATGATGTGATCCCACTAATCAAATGACAACACATGTCTATGGTGGGAAACATAACCATCTTTGATTAATGAGCTAGTCAATTAGAGGCATACTAGTGACTATAGTTTTGTCTATGTATTCACACATGTATCATGTTTCCGGTTAATACAATTCTAGCATGAATAATAAACATTTATCATGATATGAGGAAATAAATAATAACTTTATTATTGCCTCTAGGGCATATTTCCTTCAGTATCTTCATGCACCTTCTTGAGATAGCTTGCTCGTGCACTCGCATCCATGTTGATGTTCTCTTGTAGTGGTAGTGGTAGAATGGCCAATGGGGACAACAGGTTGAAACCGTAGACGACCTCGAAGGAGGACTTGCCGGTAGTAGAGTGTCGTGCTCAATTGTAGGCATACTCGGCGATGGGTAAACACTCTTCCCACTCCTTGATGTCCTTCTTGATCAACACGCGTAGGAGAGTAGATAGCGTCCGGTTCGTGACCTCCATTTGGCCGTCGGTTTGAGGATGGTATGCTGAAGAGAACAAAAGCTTGATTTCGAGTTTGGCGCATAACGTCTTCCAAAAGTAGCTAAGGAACTTGACATCGCGGTCCGATACGATAGTCTTGGGCACTCCATGTAGATGCAAGGTTTTCCTACAAAAAAGATTTGCAACATGTGAAGCATCATCTATTTTGTTGCATGGGATGAAATGAGCCATCTTAGAGAAACGTCCACAACAACAAACACGGAATATTTGCCATTTTGAGTTCTAGGCAAACCAAGCACAAAGTCCATACTAATATCTTCCCATGGGTGATACCGAATGGGAAGTGTCATATAGAGACCATGGGATTTAACTTTAGACTTAGCTTTGCGACATGTAGAGCATCGGTTGGTGAAGTGTGAGACGTCGCGGAACATCTTGGGCTAAAATTAGTTATTTGAGAGCGTAGCAAAGGTCTTGTCGCGTCCAAAGTGTCCCATAAGTCCTCCTCCATGAGATTCTTGCAAAAGTAACATACAAACAGAAGACTCAGGGATACATAGTTTGTTAGCTCTCATAAGATAACCATTCTTAACGTAATATCGTTCCCAAGATGTATGCATCAAACATTTAGCATAAGGAATAGCAAAAGTAGGGTCATTCGCATACAAGTCTTTTATGTGCTCAAAACCAATGGCATTCAATTCAAGGTTAGTAACAAGCATGCATTTGCATGAAAGGGTGTCTACCACAACATTTTCCTTACCTTTGATGTACTTGATGACATAAGGAAATGACTCTACAAACTCACTCCACTTGGCATGTCGCTTATTCAATTTAGTTTGACCCTTAAGGTACTTAAGCGTTTCATGATCGGTGTGGATGACAAATTCATGAAGGCGAAGATAATGTTCCCGCTCATGCAAAACTCACACTAAAGCATATAATTCCTTGTCAAAATGGGATAGTTAATTTGCGCTCCGGAAAGTTTCTCACTAAAGTAAGCTATAGGGCGCTTCTCTTGCATTAACACACCTCCTATACCATTGCCACTAGCATTGCAATGAACACTATTAGGGAAATGCTTATACACAAGAGCTCACTAGTAGCGCTTTTTATAACAAAGCGTTGCTGCGAAAGAACAGTAGCACTTGTGCTGGAGAAGTGCTGCTACTATGCATATAGCAGTAGCGCTTTAGTTATAAACACGCTACTACTATAATTGCCAAACCGTTGCAGGCAGTCTAGTATACTAGTAGCGCTCATACGTAACAAGCACTACTGCTATTGTCCATAGCAATCACGCTGTTCTCTAACCAGCACTACCACTAAATAGCAGTAATGGTGATTGCTCAACAGTGCTACTACTACGGGTACCTTTTCCACACCCCGGCCCGCGCGCGTCCCTCACTCTCCCCTCACACCTCACTCGCCCACTATCTCGGCGTTCTGGGAACGGGGGTCCCTAGACTTGCCTGCCTGCGGCCTGTGGCGTGGCTCAAAGGAGACCCAGCATAGCCCATCTTCATCAACACAAGCTCAAGACCCTCGTGAGGGGCCAAGCCTCGCGGGGCGGACGATAAGGAGCTTCCTCAGGCACGGCCTTGTCAGGCTGGCTCATGAGGAGGCGGAGAGTTCAAGGCGGGGTACCTCGCGAGGTGCCCATGACGCAAGCCATGACGACCGAGGGCCCGCCGAGCGCCAGCCCTGATGTCCTCCTTTCCTCTTTGGTGCAAAGGGGGCAAGCGCAGGCGAGAGCATCAAGCAAAGGCGTCCATTTCGGTGCAACAAGACCAAGACCAGCCCAACGTCCGGAAGGAGGTCATTGTGGAGCCCAAGCCGGCGTCACCACCAGAGCCTTTGACAGGCGAGGACCAACTTTAGTCAGGATAAGTGTACCCGCTGTTCCTCTTTAAAATGGCCAATTGTTGGCGCCCTTCCCACTCAAATATTTGGGAAGAGGCCCAGGGCCTTTGCCTATAAGTAGGACTAGCCACCCCCGAGGTAGAGGAATCCGCATCTGGATCCGGACTGAGAAACCAGTAGATAGAGCAATTGAACTCCTCCCAGCAGTTCATCGCCCAGCCAAGAACAGACCCTCGTGAGGCTGTTCTGCCTTGTACTATTCATCATCAAGCCCAAGAGGCAATCCACCACACCACACACTGGAGTAGGGTATTACACCACAATGGTGGCCTGAACTAGTATAAATCTTGTGTCTCTTGTGCTGTTCTGTTTGGTAGTTTAGATCCTAGCGATTCGGCGAGGAGCGAGCCGGTAGAGGGTTGAATCTCCGCACACACCCCAGTGTTCGAACCTCAAGGGTCTGCCGGAACCTAAAATCCGACACTTGGCGCGCCAGGTAGGGGTGCGCCGGAATTTGCCTTCCGTCGTCTCGTTCTCCTCCGACCACCGCATCCATGTCTGACGCTCATCGGGCTCGCGCCGAGCGCCGAGCCACCCTCGCTTCCCATGTCGCCCAGACGGCTCCCGTCGGTGGGCGCCCTCGTCGTTCCCCGTCACTTGCCGTCAACGCTGCCACCGGCCCGGCGGGGAACGAACAACAAGCATCGTCTCAGCACCCATCCATGAGGCGGGACGGCCGCACTGCCACGCCCTCGCTCACCCCCGCTGGTTCTTCGTCACGCGCGCCCCGCGCGGCCATGGAGGCCCGAGCAAAGCTCATTGCGGCAAATGAGCTCCTGCGCTACCGCCCCATCGATGACGTCTACGAAGAATGGCTCGACCGAGTCACCGAGCTCGTCCGCACCGCCGGAGGCGCCCCCGTGCCATCCTTCTCGCTGCACCGCACCCCGCCCTGCGTGGGCAATGAAGCTCCAGGGGCGCCTCAGCCGCCTCCTCCTCAAGAAGGCGCCCTGGCCCCAAGGCGTGCGGCCCCTAGGCGGAACCCGCTCCGTCAGGCGCCAGCGTGGCAAGAGTAGAGCTGCCAAGAAGTCCCTCGCCCTCGAGAAGCTGCCCGAGCGCTCCCCGCTCCAGCACGTCAAGACCCTGCGCTGCCCCCAGCCGTGGCGCATGGGGACCCGCAGGACCAAGCTCTCCGTCACCCAAGGCCCCCTGTGGCCACGGCGGGTTGCCGCGCCTTCACCTCCAAGCTGCGCAGCGTCGCGTGGCCCGGCAAGTTCAAGCCAGACCTGCCCCCTCGCTACGACGGCACGGCTGACCCTGCAGAGTTCCTCCAACTCTACGAGTTGGGCATTGAGGCTGCCAACGGGGACGAAAAGGTCATGGCGAACTGGTTTCCAATGGCGCTCAGGGCGGAGCCCTTTTGGCTCTGAATCGGCCCCGAGCACAATCTCCTCTGGGGCGAGATGCTTTTCGCTTCATCGCCAACTTCCAGGTACTCATGACCGGCCACCGCCGTGGCGACATCGCCCGTATCAAGCGGCAACCGGGGAACCTGCAGAAGTACATCCAGCGCTTCAACAACGCGCGCCTCAAGATCCCCAGGGTGACGGAGGAGGCCATCATCTCAGCCTTCTCCGATGGTGTGCACGACGTCAAGATGAAGGAGGAGCTGGCAAAGTATGAAGACCTGTGCACCTCCTTGGAGCTGTTCAACTTGGCGACCAAGTGCGCTAGGGCTGAGGAGGGGCGCCTCTCCCTCCTTGAGCTGCCTGTCGCGGACCCCGAAGAGAAGAAGCCCAAGGCCAAGGACGTGAAGCGCAAGGGAGCTGCCGTACTCGCGGCCGAGCCAGACACCAAGAGGGGCAGAGATCAGCCCGAATCCTCCGAGGGCAATCGGTACTGTGTGTACCACGACCTCCACACCCACAACACCAATGAATGCCAAGAGCTCCGGGCCGTGCGTGAAGGAAGGGTCGGCAGGCGTCCCGACCGCAGTGACCGGGGCTTCGGCCGAGGAGGAGGAAGGAATGCAGGACGCTCGGAAGACCGCGGCCCGCGCTAAGGGTGGCGCGACCAACCTCGCGAGGATCGCTGGCAGGACCCGCCTCGCGAGGGAGGCTGGAGGGATCAGCCTCGCGAGGATCGCCCGCAAGGGAACGCAGAGCCTCCTTTGCTGCCGCCGCAGCCATGGAGAAATGAAGACCGTCATCGGGGCGAGGGGGTGGGGCTTCAGAACCGCACAGTGTCGCTCGCATCTGGCGGAGCTCAAGCCCGACCTCTCGGCGCATCTTCAAGCGGTTCGCCCGTGAAGTGAATGCAGTCCTCCCCAAGCTCGAGGCCACGTGCCCTCTCAGGTGGTCGGCATGCGCCATCACGTTCAGCTCAGCGGATCAGCTCAAGTGCGCGGCCACAGCCGGAGTCCTCCCGATGCTTTGTTCCCCAATCATCAGCAATGTGCTAGTCACCAAGACCCTCATCGACGGTGGGGCAGGGCTCAACGTCCTGTCCGTGGAAACGTTCAACAATCTTCAAGTGCCTTACAGTCAGCTTCAGCCAACCAAGCCCTTCTCCGGAGTCACCGACGGCTCCACGGTCCCGATAGGGCAGGTCCGCCTTCCTGTCACCTTCGGGGCACGCGACAACTACCGCACCGAGCTCATCGACTTCGACGTCACCCATATTCGCCTGCAGTACAACGCCATCCTCGGGCACCCGGTGCTGGCCAAGTTCATGGCCGTAACCCACCACGGCTACAACGTCCTCAAGATGCCAGGAAGCGGTGGGGTCATCACGGTGCCCTGCGAAGAGAGAGACGCAGTGTGCTCCCTGGAGCGAGCCTTTCAGGCCGCATCACTGGAAGACCCAGACTGCGGCAGCAGGAGGCCTCCCGAGGCCACCCCCAAGAAGAAGACATCGTCCGGCGCGGCCCCTCAGGAGGCAGGCCCCTCAGGGCCCGTGCCTGCTCAGGGGGAGCCTCCTTCCATCGCATAGGGAAGCTCGCCCGGTGCCCTCCTCAGGCAGGGCTCGGGGGCTCTCCCCTGGAGGGCCGCCGACCTCGCCAAAGTCGCGAGGGAGGCGCTTGGGCACCACGTGGAGGCATGCTTCGAAGCATGTTTCCCTCAAGAAGGAGCAAGGCAAGGAGGGCCAAACCCTCAGGAGTTCGTCAGCAAGGCCATTCAGGAGCAACAGGAGTCAAGAGTCATGAGAGGCAGCCGCCGCTTACCCGCTATGGCCCCCCATCCAGGCGAGGATGGTGGGCTGCGCGTCTGCATTGACATACCAGGGCTCAACCGAGCCGCATCTCAGGAGCGCCTCTGGCCCTCGCAAGTGGGACGCTGCGAGGGTCCGCCCCACAGCTACGTTCGCATGCCTTATGGCTTGCCGAACATGGCTGCCGCGTACCAGCGCCTCATGAGGGCCATCTTGGAGGCTCAAGAGGTCAGGCGTGCCGCAGCCCTAGCGGAGATGGAGATGGCCTGCGAGGAGCCACCAGCGCCTCCGGAGCCTCCTGAGGCCCCTGGGCCTGGGGGCTCGTGAGGACCGGCTCCCGCAGCCCACCGAGTCTGCTACACCAACACCCCTTCGTCCCCAACATCATCAGGTGACATCTTTTAAGTTTCGTTTCAGGCTGGGAGCGCCCTCAGGGCCGCATTATTCCCAGGCCGCGTGGGTCCGTCCCTGCAGCATGTATCCCTTTTATTTCATGTCCTTAGCTTACCTTATTGGGGGGCCCCTCGGGCTGCATCATCCCCAAGCCGCTCGGGCCTATCCTAGCGGCATGTATCCTTCTTGCATTTATCTTAGGGCTATGCTTTCAATCCACCATACTTGTTATTTGGTGCCTTTTCTCCTGGGTGTCGGAATCTTGGGCATTAAAGGGGGGGGGGGTGCCTGAGCATCACGACTCAGGGCTCCTACCGGCTCTCAGGCCCTCACCCTCTGGTCTTGTCCATGGCATCACGACCTGGCATGCCAGCGACGGTTGAGACCAGCCCGAGAGCCGGAATCAGAGGACGTAGAGTTTCGTCATCTAACCCAGCTTGCGCGTTAAAGGGGGGGGGGGGTGCCTGAGCATCGCGACTCAGGGCTCCTACCGGCTCTCCGGCCCTCACCCTCTGGTCATGTCCATGGCACCGCGACCTGGCATGCCAGCGACGGCTGAGACCAGCCCAAGAGCCGGGACCCGAAGACATAGAGCACTGGCATCTGGCCAAATTTGCAGGAACACACTCGAAGATAAGGCCCAGAGCCAGGCGCAACCTATTGGGGAACGTAGTAATTTCAAAAAAATTCCTACGCACACGCAAGATCATGGTGATGATATAGCAACGAGAGGGGAGAGTGTATGTCCAAGTACCCTCGTAGACCGTAAGCGAAGCGTTAACTGTAGCGGTTGATGTAGTCGTCGTCTTCACGATTCGACCGATCCAAGCACCGAGCGTCACGGAGCCTCCGAGTTCAGCACACGTTCAGCTCGATGGCGTCCCTCGAACTCCGATCCAGCCGAGTGTCGAGGAGAGTTCGTCAACCGCGGCGGCGTCGTGATGATCTTGATGTTCTACTGGTGCAGGGCTTCGCCTAAGCTTCGCGATGATAATACCGAGGTGGAATATGGTGGAAGGGGGCATCGCACACGGCTAAGGAACGATCCGTAGATCAACTTGTGTGTGTACGGGGTGCCCCCCGCCCCCGTATATAAATGAGGGAGGGAGGAGGGGGCCGGCCTAAGGGGAGGCACGCCCTAGGAGGGGGAAACCTACTCCAGTAGGTTTCCCCCTCCTTCCTAATCCAGAAGGAGGGAAGGAAGGAGTAGGAGAGGGGGAAGGCAAGGGGCCCCCCCTTCCTTGTCCTATTCGGACTCAAGGGGAGGGGGCGCGCCACTTGCCCTGGCCGGCCCCTCTCTTTCTCCAATAGGGCCCATCAAGGCCCATTACTTCCCGGGGGGGTTCCGATAACCCTCCGGTACTCCGGTTTTCTCCGAAAACTCCCGGAACCTTTCCGGTGTCCGAATATAGTCGTCCAACATATTAATCTTTATGTCTCGACCATTTCGAGACTCCTCGTCATGTCCGTGATCACATCCGGGACTCCGAACAAACTTCGGTACATCAAAACTTATAAACTCATAATAAAACTGTCATCGAAACATTAAGCGTGTGGACCCTACGAGTTCGAGAACTATGTAGACATGACCTAAAACCATTCTCGGTCAATAACCAATAGCGGGACCTGGATGCCCATATTGGTTCCTACATATTCTACGAAGATCTTTATCGGTCAAACCGCATAACAACATACTTTGTTCCCTTTGTCATCAGTATGTTACTTGCCCGAGATTTGATCGTCGGTATCCAATACCTAGTTCAATCTCGTTACGGCGTCTCTTTACTCGTTCCGTGTCGTCATCTCATAACTAACTCATTAGTTACATGCTTGCAAGGCTTAGGTGATGAGTATTACCGAGAGGGCCCAGAGATACCTCTCCGACAATCAGAGTGACAAATACTAATCTCGATTTATGCCAACCCAACATGTACCTTCGGAAACACCAGAGAGCACCTTTATAATCACCCGTTATGTTGTGACGTTTGGTAGCACACAAAGTGTTCTTCAGTAGCAGGAGTTGCACAATCTCATAGTTGCAGGAACTTTGTATAAGTCATGAAGAAAGCAATAGCAGTATACTAAGCGATCAAGTGCTAGGCTAACGAGAATGGGTCATGTCAATCACATCATTCTCCTAATGATGTGATCCCACTAATCAAATGACAACACATGTCTATGGTGGGAAACATAACCATCTTTGATTAATGAGCTAGTCAATTAGAGGCATACTAGTGACTATAGTTTTGTCTATGTATTCACACATGTATCATGTTTCCGGTTAATACAATTCTAGCATGAATAATAAGTATTTATCATGATATGAGGAAATAAATAATAACTTTATTATTGCCTCTAGGGCATATTTCCTTGATCTCCCACTTGCACTAGAGTCAATAATCTAGATTACATAGTAATGATTCTAACACTCATGGAGTCTTGGTGTTGATCATGTTTTGCTCGTGAAAGAGGCTTAGTCAGCGGTCTCGCAACATTCAGATCCGTATGTATCTTGCAAATCTCTATGTCTCCCACTTGGACTTGGTCCCGAATGGAATTAGGCGTCTCTTGATGTGCTTGGTCCTCTTGTGAAATCTGGATTCCTTTGCCAAAGCAATTGCACGATATTGTCACGAAGATCTTCATTGGTCGATGCACTAGGTATGACACCTAGATCGGAAATGAACTCCTTCATCCAGACACCTTTATTTGCTGCTTCAGAAGCAGCTATGTACTCCGCTTCACATGTAGATCCTGCCACGACGCTTTGTTTAGAACTGCACCAACTTACAGCTCCACCGTTTAATATAAACACGTATCCGGTTTGCGATTTAGAATCGTCCGGATCGGTGTCAAAGCTTACATCGGCGTAACCATTTACGACTAGCTCTTTGTCACCTCCATATATGAGAAACATATCCTTAGTCCTTTTAGGTATTTCGGGATGTTCTTGACGCTGTCCGATGATCCACTCTGGATTACTTTGGTACCTTCTTGCCAAGCTTATTGCTAAGCATCGTCGGTATGGTACACAGCATTGCATACATGATAGAGCCTATGGCTGAAGCATAGGGAACATTTTCATTTTCTCTCTATCTTCTGCTTGTGGTCGGGCATTGAGTTTGACTCAACTTCACACCTTGTAGCACGAGGCAAGAATCCTTTCTTTGCTCGATCCATTTTGAACTTTTCAAAATCTTGTCAAGGTATGTGCTTTGTGAAAGTCCTATTAAGCGTCTTGATCTATCTCTATAGATCTTGATGCCCAATATGTAAGCAGCTTCACGAGGTCTTTCATTGAAAAACTTTTATTCAAGTATCCCTTTATGCTATCTAGAAATTCTATATCATTTCCAATTAATAATATGTCATCAACATATAAAACTAGAAATGCTCTGAGCTCCCACTCACTTTCTTATAAATCTGAGCTTCTCCAAAAGTCATATAAAACCATATCTTTGATCACACTATCAAAGCGTTTATTCCAACTCGAGATGCTTGCACCAGTCCATAAATGGAGCGCTGGAGCTTGCACACTTTGTCGACACCTTTTGGATCAACAAAACCTTCCGGCTGCATCATATACAACTCTTCTTCTAGAAATCCATTCAAGAATGCAGTCTTGACATCCATTTGCCAAATTTCATAATCATGAAATGCAGCAATAGCCAACATGATTCGGACAAACTTAAGCATCGCTACGGGTGAGAAAGTCTCATCGTAGTCAACCCCTTGAATTTGTCGAAAACCTTTCGCAACAAGTCGAGCTTTATAGACGATAACATTACCATCGGCATCGGTCTTCTTCTTAAAGATCCATTTATTCTCAATGGCTTGCCGATCATCGGGCAAGTCAACCAAAGTCCATACTTTGTTTTCATACATGGATCCCATCTCAGATTTCATGGCCTCTAGCCATTTTGCGGAATCTGGGCTCATCATCGCTTCCTCATAGTTCGTAGGTTCATCATGGTCAAGTAACATGACTTCCAGAATAGGATTACCGTACCACTCAGTGCGGATCTTACTCTGGTAGACCTCACGAGGTTCAGCAGAAACTTGATCTCAAGTTTCATGATCAATATCATTAGCTTCCTCACTAATTGGTGTAGTTGTCACGGGAACCGGTTCTCGTGATGAACTACCTTCAATAAAGGAGTAGATCTGATTATCTCATCAAGTTCTACTTTCCTCCCACCCACTTCTTTGAGAGAAATTCCTTCTCTAGAAAGGATCCATTCTTAACAACGAATGTCTTGCCTTGGATCTGTGATAGAAGGTGTACCCATGATCTCTTTTGGGTATCCTATGAAGACACATTTCTCGATTTGGGTTCAAGCTTATCTGGTTGAAGTTTCTTCACATAAGCATCGCAGCCCCAAACTTTAAGAAAGCGACAACTTTGGTTTCTTGCCAAACCACAGTTCATAAGGCGTTGTCTCAACAGATTTTGATGGTGCCCTATTTAAGCGTGAATGCGGCCGTCTCTAAAGCATAACCCCAAAGCGATAGCGGTAAATCGGTAAGAGACATCATAGATCGCACCATATCAAGTAAAGTACGATTCGACGTTCGGACACACCATTTCGTTGTGGTGTTCGGTGGCGTGAGTTGAAACTATTCCGCATTGTTTCAAATGTAAACCAAACTCGTAACTCAAATATTCTCCTCCACGATCAGATCGTAGAAACTTTATTTTCTTGTTATGATGATTTTCTACTTCACTCTGAAATTCTTTGAACTTTTCAAATGTTTCAGACTTGTGCTTCATTAAGTAGATATACCCATATCTGCTTAAATCATCTGTGAAGGTGAGAAAATAACGATATCCGCCACGAGCCTCAACATTCATCGGACCACATACATCTGTATGTATGATTTCCAACAAATCTGTTGCTCTCTCCATAGTTCCGGAGAACGGTGTTTTATTTATCTTGCCCATAAGGCACGGTTCGCAAGTACCAAGTGATTCATAATCAAGTGACTCCAGAAGTCCATCAGTATGGAGTTTCTTCATGCGTTTTACACCGATATGACCCAAACGGCAGTGCCACAAATAAGTTGCACTATCATTATCAACTCTGCATCTTTTGGATTCAACATTATGAATATGTTTATCACTACTATCGAGATTCAATAAAAATAGACCACTCTTCAAGGGCGCATGACCATAAAAGATATTACTCATATAAATAGAACAACCATTATTCTCTGATTTAAATGAATAACCGTCTCGCATCAAACAAGATCCAGATATAATGTTCATGCTCAATGCAGGCACCAAATAACAATTATTCAGGTCTAAAACTAATCCCGATGGTAGATGTAGAGGTAGCGTGCCGACCGCGATCACATCGACTTTGGAACCGTTCCCCGCGCATCATCACCTCGTCCTTGGCGATGCTCGCTTATTCCGTAGTCCTGTTTGAGTTGCAAATATTAGCAAGAGAACCGATATCAAATACCAGTGCTACTACGAGCTCTAGTTAGGTACACATCAATAACATGTATATCACATATACCTTTGTTCACTTTGCCATCCTTCTTATCCGCCAAATACTTGGGGCAGTTCCGCTTCGATGACGATCGCTTGCGATAGAAGAACTCGGTTTCAGGCTTAGGTCCAGACTTGGATTTCTTCTCTTGAGCAGCAACTTGCTTGCCGTTCTTTTTGAAGTTCCCCTTCTTCTTCCCATTGCCCTTCTTCTTGAAACTAGTGGTCTTGTTGACCATCAACACTTGATGCTCCTTCTAGATTTCTACCTCCGCGGCTTTCAGCATCGCGAAGAGCTCGAGAATAGTCTTGTTCATCCCTTGCATATTATAGTTCATCACGAAGCTCTTGTAGCTTGGTGGCAATGATTGAAGAATCCTGTCAATGACACTATCATCAGGAAGACTAACTCCCAGTTGAATCAAGTGATTGTTATACCCAGACATTCCGAGTATATGTTCACTGACAGAACTATTCTCCTCCATCTTGCAGCTATAGAACTTATTGGAGACTTCATATCTCTCAATCCGGGCATTTGCTTGAAATATTAACTTCAACTCCTGGAACATCTCATATGCTCCATGACGTTTAAAACGTCGTTGAAGACCGGTTCTAAGCCGTAAAGCATGGCACCTTGAACTATAGAGTAGTCATCGCTTTGCTCGCGAGACGTTCTTAACGTCGTCGGTTACATCAGAAGCAGCTGGCACCCAGCGGTGCTTCGGGGCGTAACTCTTACATGCAGCAATGAGGATAATCCTCAGATTCTGAACCCGATCCGTGTAATTGCTACCATCATCTTTCAACTTTGCTTTCTCAAGGAGCGCATTAAAATTCAACGGAACAACAGCACGAGCCATCTATCTACAAACAAACATAGACAAGCAAGATACTATCGGTACTAAGTTCATGATAAATTTAAGTTCAATTAATCATATTACTTAAGAACTCCCACTTAGGCAGACATCTCTCTAGTCATCTAAGTGATCACGTGATCCAAATCAACTAAACCATAACCAATCATCACGTGAGATGGAGTAGTTTTCAATGGTGAACATCATTATGTTGATCATATCTACTATATGATTCACGCTCGACCTTCGGTCTCCGTGTTCGAGGCCATATCTGCATATGCTAGGCTCGTCAAGTTTAACTCGAGTATTCGTGTGTGCAAAACTGGCTTGCACCCGTTGTAGATGGACGAGAGCTTATCACACCCGATCATCACGTGGTGTCTTGGCACGACGAACTTTGGCAACGGTGCATACTCAGGGAGAACACTACTTGATAATTTTAGTGAGAGATCATCTTAAAATGCTACCGTCAATCAAAGCAAGATAAGATGCATAAAGGATAAACATCACATGCAATCAATATAAGTGATATGATATGGCCATCATCATCTTGTGCTTGTGATCTCCATCTTCGAAGCACCGTCGTGATCACCATCGTCACCGGCGCGACACCTTGATCTCCATCATAGCATCATTGTTATTTACGCCATCTGTTGCTTCTACGACTATCGCTACCGCTTAGTGATAAAGTAAAGCAATTACTGTAAGCGTTGCATTTCATACAATAAGCGACAACCATATGGCTCCTGCCGATTGCCGATAACCGGTTACAAAACATGATCATCTCATACAATAAAATATAGCATCACGTCTTGACCATATCACATCACAACATGCCTGCGAAAACAAGTTAGGCGTCCTCTACTTTGTTGTTGCAAATTTTACGTGGCTGCTACGGGCTTAGCAAGAACCGTTCTTACCTACGCATCAAAACCACAGCGATAGTTTGTCAAATAGACTCGTTTTAACCTTCACAAGGACCGGCGTAGCCACACTCGGTTCAACTAAAGTGAGAGAGCAGACACCCGCCAGCCACCTTTAAGCACGAGTGCTCGTAGCGGTGAAACCAGTCTCGCGTAAGCGTCTGGCGTAATGTCGGTCGAGCCGCTTCATCTCACAATACCGCTGAACCAAAGTATGACATGCTGGTAGGCAGTATGACTTATATCGTCCACAACTCACTTGTGTTCTACTCGTGCATATAACATCAACGCATAAAACCTGCTCTGATCCCACTGTTGGGGAACGTAGTAATTTCAAAAAATTTCCTACGCACACGCAAGATCATGGTGATGATATAGCAACGAGAGGGGAGAGTGTATGTCCACGTACCTTCGTATACCGTAAGCGGAAGCGTTAGCACAACGCGGTTGATGTAGTCGTACGTCTTCATGATACGACCGATCCAAGCACGGAATGTACGGAGCCTCCAAGTTCAGCACACGTTCAGCTCGATGACGTCCCTCGAACTCCGATCCAGCCGAGTGTCGAGGGAGAGTTCCATCTGCACGACGGTGTGGTGACAATCTTGATGTTCTACTGGCGCAGGGCTTCACCTAAGCTTCACGACGATATGACCGAGGTGGAATATGGTCGAAGGGGGCACCGCACACATCTAAGGAACGATCTGTAGATCAACTTGTGTGTCTATGGGGTCCCCCCCCGCCCCCGTATATAAAGGAGGGAGGGAGGAGGGGCCGGCCTAAGGGGAGGCGCGCCCTAGGAGGGGGAATCCTACTCCAAGTAGGTTTCCCCCCTCCTTTTCCTAATCCAAGAAGGAGGGGGAAGGAAGGAGTAGGAGAGGGGGAAGGCAAGGGGGGTGCCGCCCCCCCCCCTTCCTTGTCCTATTCGGACTCAAGGGGACGGGGCGCGCCACTTGCCCTGGCCGTCCCTCTCTTTCTCCAATAGGGCCCATCAAGGCCCATTACTTCCCGGGGTTCGATAACCTCCGGTACTCGGTTTTCTCCGAAAACTCCGGAACCTTTCGGTGTCCGAATATAGTCGTCCAATATAATAATCTTTATGTCTCAACCATTTGAGACTCCTCGTCATGTCGTGATCACATCAGGGACTCGAACAAACTTGGTACATCAAAACTTATAAACTCATAATAAAGCTGTCATCGAAAGCGTTAAGCGTGCGGACCCTACGGGTTCGAGAACTATGTAGACATGACCTAAAACCATTCTCGGTCAATAACCAATAGCGGGACCTGGATGCCCATATTGGTTCCTACATATTCTCGAAGATCTTTACGGTCAAACCGCATAACAACATACTTTGTTCCTTTGTCATCGGTATGTTACTTGCCCGAGATTTGATCGTCGGTATCAATACCTAGTTCAATCTCGTTATCGGCAAGTCTCTTTACTCGTTCCAATGTCGTCATCTCATAACTAACTCATTAGTTACATGCTTGCAAGGCTTAGGTGATGAGTATTATCGAGAGGGCCAGAGATACCTCTCCGACAATCGAGTGACAAATCCTAATCTCGATTTATGCCAACCCAACATGTACGTTCGGAAACACTGTAGAGCACCTTTATAATCACCCGATTCGTTGTGACGTTTGGTAGCACACAAAGTGTTCTTTCCGTAAGCGGAGTTGCACAATCTCATAGTTGCAGGAACTTTGTATAAGTCATGAAGAAAGCAATAGCAGTATACTAAACGATCAAGTGCTAGGCTAACAGAATGGGTCATGTCAATCACATCATTATCCTAATGATGTGATCCCACTAATCAAATGACAACACATGTCTATGGTCAGGAAACATAACCATCTTTGATTAATGAGCTAGTCAATTAGAGGCATACTAGTGACTATAGTTTTGTCTATGTATTCACACATGTATCATGTTTCCGTTTAATACAATTCTAGGATGAATAATAAACATTTATCATGATATGAGGAAATAAATAATAACTTTATTATTGCCTCTAGGGCATATTTCCTTCACAACCCGCCTTGAGGTAGGGCCCCGTGAGTCCCGCGCTGGCTCACAGGTACCCCAATACACCTCGCAAGGCCTCTCACACCCCTCCACAGCAACTAACGGCTAACTGTGGATTATCGTGACAAACCCTCGTTCCTTCTGTGATGAGCCTGCAGGGTCCCTCCAAGGAGCGTCGCCAAGCAACCTCACGTCAGCCAAGGCACGGATCTGGCGCCGCACCAGGAAGCGTTTTTCTGACCCTCGAGATAAGTCACTCTCCGGAAGCATTGGTTAACGCAGCACCGCCCCCGCACCAAGTGCAATCCCGTGTTAGCAATGTCGCCCTCCTTTCGCACCGAATGATGGCTGCTTGAGCGCTAAAGGGGACCTCCTGAGCATCGCGACTCAGGGGCTCTTACCGGACCTTGGGCCGCTCACCTCCTGGCCTTGACCACGGCATCGCGACCTGGCATACCAGCGACGGCTGAAGCCGCCTTAGGATTGGGACCTGTCGGCGCAGAGCATCAAGCCCTCGCGAGGACTGAAAGGAGGAAACTAAGCTAAAACGGAATAAGCATCTCGCACCGCTTCACAATGAGGATCATATTGACAGACGGAGCTACAAACATCTTACAAGCCCCCGTGGGGTATATTCTTGGCTCCTCGCAGGAACAAAAGGCGCGAATCCCAAGGAGTCCTAACTACAGGGGGCATCGCGGCAGATGCCATCATCAACAGTAGGCCGCCCAACACCGGCGCCAACCCCATCCAGATCAGAGGCGGCGACGGCCTGACGAGCCCGCCCTGCTCCGGGAACGGCGCAGGCTCGGGGGCTCGTAGCTGTCGTCGCTCGTCTCCGGAGTCGCGAAGAGCTTGGTGGAGTCAGTGGATCCTTCGGCGCCTTTGTTGCCTGAGGAGCGGCCAAGGGAGCGGTCGGCCGGCCTCTGTCTCGCCGCAGCAGGGTCCCGACCGCCTCTCCCGGGGTAGCACTCCAGTCGGCGACCCTCTGCATCGGAGACCTTGAAGGACATCACCGAATCACCGTCGTACTCCAGATGGATCGTGAGGGCGCCCCTCGTCCTGCAGACCCGGGCGACCTCGCCCTACCCTCGAGTCATGAAGACCTCGCCCGGGGCAACGACCGCGACCTCTGCCCCGGTGGCGAGGGTGCCGCAGCCGGCGTGCTGCAGCCAAAGCCCGAGGGGTTCCCCCCGCCGGACGACGTAGGTGAAGAAAGAGGGGAGATCAATCCAAGACTTAGGAGGCGTGGCGGCGTGAAGCACGAACTCTCGGCAGGATCCCTCGGCGTGGACTCCAGGGGGGAAGACGAACACCTTCGTGACCCGCCGGCGTCGTCGGCGACGCCGCTTGTGGCGTTCGTCGTCGACTCCTTCAGAGCCGCCAATGTCCGCGTACAAGGGAAGAGGAAGCCCTGGTGGTGGCCGCTCACACCAGGGCCTTGACGCTACCTGGCGAGTGCCCTCGCCCTAACACCAGAGGGCAGGCCGCTTCTTCGGGGGAAGCGGGTCAGGATCCTCTTGGGGAGCTTTTCCCTTCTCTTCCGCGGAGAACCGGCGGATCGGAGCCATTGTAGCAAGACGGAACAAGGTCCAGGAAGGAGGAGAAGCCGAGGGATAGACCGGAAGGGCGCGCGCCGTTCCGTACTTATAGCCAGCGAAGGCCAACCATCAACCTCCACGATCATAGGTAATCATGACCCGCTTTGCATGCAGGGACTTGTCGAATCCATGCGGTTACTAAGGCGTCGTGGGGAAGCAGAGGCGCCCACGTCCAATCAACCGCCATGCGGCGCCCAAGGCCGCAGGCTGTTAGGGCCCGCGACGCTTCACACTTGCCCTTTCGCCTCTCTGCTCGGCCAAGTTCGGGCGCGCCGTGGGCCCGGGGGCTGTCGGCGTTCTGGGAACGGGGGTCCCCAGACTTGCTTGCCTGTGGCCTGTGGCGTGGCTCAAAGGAGGCCCAGCACAGCCCATCTTCATCAACACAAGCTCAAGACCCTCGCGAGGGGCCAAGCCTCGCGGGGCGGACGACAAGGAGCTTCCTCAGGCACGACCTCGTCAGGCTGGCTCATGAGGAGGCGGAGAGTTCAAGGCAGGGTACCTTGCGAGGTGCCCATGACGCAAGCCATGACGACCGAGGGCGCCAGTCGGGCGCCAGCCCGCGCAGTGTCCGCCTTTCCTCTTTGGTGCAAAGGGGGCAAGCACAGGCGAGAGCATCAAGCAAAGGCATCTATTTTGGTGCAACAAGACCAAGACCAGCCCAACGGCTGGAAGGAGGTCATTGTGGAGCCCAAGCCGGCGTCACCACCAGAGCCTTTGACAGCGAGGACCAACTTTAGTTAGGATAAGTGTACCCACTGTTCCCCTTCAAAATGGCCAATTGTTGGCGCCCTTCCCGCTCAAATATTTGGGAAGAGGCCCAGGGCCTTTGCCTATAAGTAGGACTAGCCACCCCCGAAGTACAGGTATCCGCATCTGGATCCGGACTGAGAAACCAGTAGATAGAGCAATTGAACTCCTCCCAGCAGTTCATCGCACCAGCCAAGAACAGACCCTCGCGAGGCTGTTCTGCCTTGTACTGTTCATCATCAAGCCCAAGAGGCAATCCACCACACCACACACTGGAGTAGGGTATTACACCACAATGGTGGCCTGAACCAGTATAAATCTTGTGTCTCTTGTGCTGTTCTGTTTGGTAGTTTAAATCCTAGCGATTCGGCAAGGAGCGAGCCGGTAGAGGGTTGAATCTCCACGCGCACCCCAGTGTTCGAACCTCAAGGGTCTGCCGGAACCCGAAATCCGACACACTACTCCACCGCGCGTCGTCGCCTCCAAGGTATCTGCCTCCCTCCCTCCTCCTCTCGCCGTCCTCCTCTCTCCCTCCTCCCATGGCCCTCCTCTCTCCTCCCTCCTCGCGCCGGCGGCCCTCGCGCCTCCCTCCACTCCCTCGTCCGACCGCCGCCCTGCTCCCTCCTCCCACTGCCCTCTTCTCTCCTCCCTTCCCCAGCCGCCCGAAGCCCTCACTCCTCCCTCCTCCTCCTCCTCCTCCCACTGCCCTCCTCTCTTTGTATAAAAATTTAGGTATAAATTTTTTAAGTAAAATAATTTAGTAATAGAAATTGTTAGGTAGAGAAATATATTATGCTATGTGAGATTATTTTAGTAAATGTACATTTTCTGAATAGAATTGAAAAAATAAGTAAATGTAGGTCTTTTGAATAGAATAGGAATTTTTCTAAGTTATGTGAAATTAGGGCATTTTTCTTGAAGGAAATATGCCCTAGAGGCAATAATAAAGTTATTATTTATTTCCTCATATCATGATAAATGTTTATTATTCATGCTAGAATTGTATTAACCGGAAACATGATACATGTGTGAATACATAGACAAAACTATAGTCACTAGTATGCCTCTAATTGACTAGCTCATTAATCAAAGATGGTTATGTTTCCTGACCATAAACATGTGTTGTCATTTGATTAGTGGGATCACATCATTAGGAGAATGATGTGATTGACATGACCCATTCTGTTAGCCTAGCACTTGATTGTTTAGTATCTCGCTATTGCTTTCTTCATGACTTATACAAAGTTCTCGCAACTATGAGATTGTGCAACTCCGTTTACGGAAGAACACTTTGTGTGCTACCAAACGTCACAACGAATCGGGTGATTATAAAGGTGCTCAACAGGTGTTTCCGAAGGTACATGTTGGGTTGGCATAAATCGAGATTAGGATTTGTCACTCTGATTGTCGGAGAGGTATCTCTGGGCCCTCTCGGTAGTACTCATCACCTAAGACTTGCAAGCATGTAGCTAATGAGTTAGTTATGAGATGACGTATTACGGAACGAGTAAAGAGACTTGCCGGTAACGAGATTGAACTAGGTATTGGATACCGACGATCAAATCTCGGGCAAGTAACATACCGATGACAAAGGGAACAAAGTATGTTGTTATGCGGTTTGACCGATAAAGATCTTCGTAGAATATGTAGGAACCAATATGGGCATCCAGGTCCCGCTATTGGTTATTGACCGAGAATGGTTTTAGGTCATGTCTACATAGTTCTCGAACCCGTAGGGTCTGCACGCTTAACGTTTCGATGACAGTTTTATTATGAGTTTATAAGTTTTGATGTACCGAAGTTTGTTCGGAGTCCCGGATGTGATCACGGACATGACGAGGAGTCTCGAAATGGTCGAGACCTAAAGATTAATATATTGGACGACTATATTTGGACACCGGAAAGGTTCCGGGAGTTTTCGAAGAAAACCGGAGTACCAGAGGGTTATCGGAACCCCCCGGGAAGTAATGGGCCTTGATGGGCCCTATTGGAGAAAGAGAGGGGCCGGCCAGGGCAAGTGGCCCCCCCCTCCCCTTGAGTCCGAATAGGACAAGGAAGGGGGGGCGCCCCCCTTGCCTTCCTCCTCTCCTACTCCTTCCTTCCCCCTCCTTCTTGGATTAGGAAAAGGAGGGGGAAACCTACTTGTAGTAGATTTCCCCCTCCTAGGGCGCGCCTCCCCTTAGGCCGGCCCCCTACTCCCTCCCTCCTTTATATACGGGGGCGGGGGGCACCCCATAGACACACAAGTTGATCTACGGATCGTTCCTTAGCCATGTGCGGTGCCCCCTTCCACCATATTCCACCTCGGTCATATTGTCGCGAAGCTTAGGCGAAGCCCTACGCCGGTAGAACATCAAGATCGTCACCTCGCCGTCGTGCTGACGGAACTCTCCCTCGACACTCGGGTAGATCAGAGTTCGAGGGACGTCATCGAGCTGAACGTGTGCTGAACTCGGAGGCTCCGTACGTTCGGTGCTTGGATCGGTCGGATCGTGAAGACGTACGACTACATCAACCGCATTGTGCTAACGCTTCGCTTACACGGTCACGAGGGTGCGTGGACGACACTCTCCCTCGTTGCTATATCATCACCATGATCTTGCGTGTGCGTAGGAAATTTTTTCAAATTACTACGTTCCCCAACAGTGGCATCCGAGCCTAGGTTTTATGCGTTGATGTTATATGCACAAGTAGAACACAAGTGAGTTGTGGACGATATAAGTCATACTGCGTACCAGAATGTCATACTTTGGTTCAGCGGTATTGTGAGATGAAGTGGCCCGGACCGACATTACGTGTACGCTTACGCGAGACTAGTTTCACCGTTATGAGCACTCGTGCTTAAAGGTGGCTGGCGGGTGTCTGTCTCTCTCACTTTAGTTGAACCGAGTGTGGCTACGCCCGGTCCTTGTGAAGGTTAAAACGGAGTCTATTTGACAAACTATCGTTGTGGTTTTGATGCGTAGGTAAGAACGGTTCTTGCTAAGCCCGTAGCAGCCAGGTAAAATTTGCACCAACAAAGTAGAGGACGTCTAACTTGTTTTTGCAGGGCATGATGTGATGTGATATGGTCAAGACGTGATGCTATATTTTATTGTATGAGATGATCATGTTTTGTAACCGAAGTTATCGGCAACTGGCAGGAGCCATATGGTTGTGGCTTTATTGTATGAAATGCAAACACCCTGTAATTGCTTTACTTTATCACTAAGCGGTAGCAATAGTCGTAGAAGCAATAGATGGCGTGACGACAACGATGCTACGATGGAGATCAAGGTGTCGCGCCGGTGACGATGGTGATCACGACGGTGCTTCGAAGATGGAGATCACAAGCACAAGATGATGATGGCCATATCATATCACTTATATTGATTGCATGTGATGTTTATCCTTTATGCATCTTATCTTGCTTTGATTGACGGTAGCATTTTAAGATGATCTCTCACTAAAATTATCAAGTAGTGTTCTCCTAAGTATGCACCGTTGCCAAAGTTTGTCGTGCCGAGACACCACGTGATGATCGGGTGTGATAAGCTCACGTCCATCTACAACGGGTGCAAGCCAGTTTTGCACACGCGAATACTCAAAGTTAAACTTGACGAGCCTAGCATATGCAGATATGGCCTCGGAACACGGAGACCGAAAGCTCGAGCGTGAATCATATAGTAGATATGATCAACATAATGATGTTCACCATTGAAAACTACTCCATCTCACGTGATGATCGGTTATGGTTTAGTTGATTTGGATCACGTGATCACTTAGATGACTAGAGAGATGACTGTCTAAGTGGGAGTTCTTAAGTAATATGATTAATTGAACTTAAATTTATCATGAATTTAGTACCTGATAGTATCTTGCTTGTCTATATTTGTTTGTAGATAGATGGCTCGTGCTGTTGTTCCGCTGAATTTTAATGCGTTCCTTGAGAAAGCAAAGTTGAAAGATGATGGTAGCAATTACACGGACTGGGTCCGTAACCTGAGGATTATCCTCATTGCTGCACTGAAGAGTTACGTCTGGAAGCACCGCTAGGTGCCGAAGCCTGGCTTGATGCAACCGACGACGTTAAGAACGTCTGGCGAGCAAAGCGATGACTACTCTATAGTTCGAGTGTGCCATGCTTTACGGCTTAGAACCGGGCCTTCAACGACGTTTTGAGCGTCATGGAGCATATGAGATGTTCCAGAGTTGAAGTTAATATTTCAAGCAAATGCCCGGATTGAGAGATATGAAGTCTCCAATAAGTTCTATAGCTGCAAGATGGAGGAGAATAGTTACGTCGGTGAACATATACTCGTAATGTCGGGTATAACAATCACATGATTCAACTGGGAGTTAATCTTCCCGATGATAGTGTCATTGATGAATTCTTCAATCATCGCCACCAAGCTACAAGAGCTTCGTGATGAACTATAATATGCAAGGGATGAACAAGACTATTCCCGAGCTCTTCGCGATCTTTGAAAGCATGGAGGTAGAAATCAAGAAGGAGCATCAAGTGTTGATGGTCAACAAGACCACTAGTTTCAAGAAGAAGGGCAAAGGGAAGAAGAAAGGGAACTTCAAAAGAACGGCAAGCAAGTTGCTGCTCAAGAGAAGAAATCCAAGTCTGGACCTAAGCCTGGCCGAGTGCTTCTACCGCAAGCGATCGTCATTTGGAAGCGGAACTGCCCCAAGTATTTGGCGGATAAGAAGGATGGCAAAGTGAACAAAGGTATATGTGATATACATGTTATTGATGTGTACCTAACTAGAGCTCGTAGTAGCACTGGTATTTGATCTTGGTTCATTGCTAATATTTGCAACTCGAAACAGGGACTACGGAATAAGCGAGCACTGGCCAAGGACGAGGTGACGATGCGCGTGGGAAACGGTTCCAAAGTCGATGTGATCGCGGTCGGCACGCTACCTCTACATCTACCATCTGGATTAGTTTTAGACCTGAATAATTGTTATTTGGTGCCTGCGTTAAGCATGAACATTATATCTGGATCTTGTTTGATACGAGACGGTTATTCATTTAAATCAGAGAATAATGGTTGTTCTATTTATATGAGTAATATCTTTTATGGTCATGCGCCCTTGAAGAGTGGTCTATTTTTATAGAATCTCGATAGTAGTGATACACATATTCATAATGTTGAAGCCAAAAGATGCAGAGTTGATAATGATAGTGCAACTTATTTGTGGTAATCGCCGTTTGGGTCATATCGGTAAAACGCATGAAGAAACTCCATCTTGATGGACTTACGGAATCACTTGATTATGAATCACTTGGTACTTGCGAACCGTGCCTTATGGGCAAGATGACTAAAACACCGTTCTCGGAACTATGGAGAGAGCAACAGATTTGTTGGAAATCATACATACTGAGATGTATGTGGTCCGATGAATGTTGAGGCTCGTGGCGGATATCGTTATTTTCTCACCTTCACAGATGATTTAAGCAGATATGGGTATATCTACTTAATGAAGCACAAGTCTGAAACATTTGAAAAGTTCAAAGAATTTCAGAGTGAAGTAGAAAATCATCGTAACAAGAAAATAAAGTTTCTCGATCTGATCGTGGAGGAGAATATTTGAGTTACGAGTTTGGTTTACATTTGAAACAATGCGGAATAGTTTCGCAACTTACGCCACCTGGAACACCACAAATAAATGGTGTGTCCGAACGTCGTAATCATACTCTACTTGATATGGTGCGATCTATGATGTCTCTTACCGATTTACCGCTATCGTTTTGGGGTTATGCTTTAGAGACGGCCGCATTCACGTTAAATAGGGCACCATCAAAATCTGTTGAGACGACGCCTTATGAACTGTGGTTTGGCAAGAAACCAAAGTTGTCGTTTCTTAAAGTTTGGGGCTGCGATGCTTATGTGAAGAAACTTCAACCAGATAAGCTCGAACCCAAATCAGAGAAATGTGTCTTCATAGGATACCCAAAAGAGACTGTTGGGTACACCTTCCATCACAGGTCCGAAGGCAAGACATTCGTTGCTAAGAATGGATCCTTTCTAGAGAAGGAATTTCTCTCGAAAGAAGTGAGTGGGAGGAAAGTAGAACTTGATGAGATAACTGTATCTACTCCTTTATTGGAAGGTAGTTCATCACGAGAACCGGTTCCCGTGACAACTACACCAATTAGCGAGGAAGCTAATGATATTGATCATGAAACTTCAGATCAAGTTTTCGCTGAACCTCGTAGGTCTACGAGTAAGATCCGCACTGAGTGGTACGGTAATCCTATTCGGAACTCATGTTACTTGACCATGATGAACCTACGAACTATGAGGAAGCGATGATGAGCCCAGATTCCGCAAAATGGCTAGAGGCCATGAAATCGAGATGGGATCCATGTATGAAAACAAAGTATGGACTTTGGTTGACTTGCCGATGATCGGCAAGCCATTGAGAATAAATGGATCTTTAAGAAGAAGGCGATCTCGATGGTAATGTTATCGTCTATAAAGCTCGACTTGTTGCGAAAGGTTTTCGACAAGTTCAAGGGTTGACTACGATGAGACTTTCTCACCCGAAGCGATGCTTAAGTCTGTCCGAATCATGTTGGCTATTGCTGCATTTCATGATTATGAAATTTGGCAAATGGATGTCAAGACTGCATTCTTGAATGGATTTCTAGAAGAAGAGTTGTATATGATGCAGCGAAAGGTTTTGTTGATCCAAAAGGTGTCGACAAAGTGTGCAAGCTCCAGCGTTCCATTTATGGACTGGTGCAAGCATCTTGAATTGGAATAAACGCTTTGATAGTGTGATCAAAGCATATGGTTTTATACAGACTTTTGGAGAAGCCTGTATTTACAAGAAAGTGAGTGGGAGCTCTGTAGCATTTCTAGTTTTATATGTTGATGACATATTATTAATTGGAAATGATATAGAATTTCTGGATAGCATAAAGGGATACTTGAATAAAAGTTTTTCAATGAAAGACCTCGGTGAAGCTGCTTACATATTGGGCATCAAGATCTATAGAGATAGATCAAGACGCTTAATAGGACTTTCACAAAGCACATACCTTGACAAGATTTTGAAAAAGTTCAAAATGGATCAGGCAAAGAAAGGATTCTTGCCTGTGCTACAAGGTGTGAAGTTGAGTCAAACTCAATGCCCGACCACGAGAGAAGATAGAGAGAAAATGAAAAATGTTCCTATGCTTCAGCCATAGGCTCTATCATGTATGCAATGTCTGTGTACCATACGGCGTATGCTTAGCAATAAGCTTGGCAGGAAGGTACCAAAGTAATCCAGAGTGGATCATCGACAGCGGTCAAGAACATCTGAAATACCGAAAAGGACTAAGGATATGTTTCTCGATATGGAGGTGACAAAGAGCTAGTCGTGAATGGTTACGTCGATGCAAGCTTTGACAACGATCCGGACGATTTTAAATCGCAAACCGGATCGTGTTTATATTAAGCGGTGGAGTTGTAAGTTGGTGCGTTCTAAACAAAGCGCCGTGGCGGGATCTACATGTGAAGCGGAGTACATAGCTGCTTCAAGCAGCAAGTGAAGGAGTCGGATGAAGGAGTTCATTTCGATCTAGGTGTCATACCTAGTGCATCGGGACCAATGAAGATCTTCTGTGACAATACTGGTGCAATTGCTTTGGCAAAGGAATCTAGATTTCACAAGAGGACCAAGCACATCAAGAGACGCTTCAATTCCACTCGGGACCAAGTCCAAGTGGGAGACATAGAGATTTGCAAGATACTTATGGATCTGAATGTTGCAGACCCGTTGACTAAGCCTCTCTCACGAGCAAAACATGATCAGCACCAAGACTCCATGGGTGTTAGAATCATTACTATGTAATTTAGATTATTGACTCTAGTGCAAGTGGGAGACTGAAGGAAATATGCCCTAGAGGCAATAATAAAGTTATTATTTATTTCCTCATATCATGATAAATGTTTATTATTCATGCTAGAATTGTATTAACCGGAAACATGATACATGTGTTAATACATAGACAAAACTATAGTCACTAGTATGCCTCTAATTGACTAGTTCATTAATCAAAGATGGTTATGTTTCCTGACCATAGACATGTGTTGTCATTTGATTAGTGGGATCACATCATTAGGAGAATGATGTGATTGACATGACCCATTCTGTTAGCCTAGCACTTGATCGTTTAGTATACTGCTATTGCTTTCTTCATGACTTATACAAAGTTCCTGCAACTATGAGATTGTGCAACTCCCGTTTACCAGAAGAACACTTTGTGTGCTACCAAACGTCACAACGTAACTGGGTGATTATAAAGGTGCTCTACAGGTGTTTCCGAAGGTACATGTTGGGTTGGCATAAATCGAGATTAGGATTTGTCACTCTGATTGTCGGAGAGGTATCTCTGGGCCCTCTCGGTAATACTCATCACCTAAGCCTTGCAAGCATGTAACTAATGAGTTAGTTATGAGATGACGTATTATGGAACGAGTAAAGAGACTTGCCGGTAACGAGATTGAACTAGGTATTGGATACCGGCGATCAAATCTCGGGAAAGTAACATACCGATGACAAAGGGAACAAAGTATGTTGTTATGCGGTTTGACTGATAAAGATCTTCATAGAATATGTAGGAACCAATATGGGCATCCAGGTCCCGCTATTGGTTATTGACCGAGAATGGTTTTAGGTCATGTCTACATAGTTCTCGATGACAGTTTTATTATGAGTTTATAAGTTTTGATGTACCGAAGTTTGTTCGGAGTCCCGGATATGATCACGGACATGATGAGGAGTCTCGAAATGGTCGAGACATAAAGATTAATATATTGGACGACTATATTCGGACACCTGAAAGGTTCCGGGAGTTTTCGGAGAAAACCGGAGTACCGGAGGGTTATCGGAACCCCCGGGAAGTAATGGGCCTTGATGGGCCCTATTGGGGAAAGAGAGGGGCCGGCCAGGGCAACTGGCGCGCCCCCTCCCCTTGAGTCCGAATAGGACAAGGAAGGGGAGGGGGGCGCCCCCCTTGCCTTCCCCCTCTCCTACTCCTTCCTTCCCCCTCCTTCTTGGATTAGGAAGGAGGGGAAACCCACTTGGAGTAGGTTTCCCCCCTAGGCGCGCCTCCCCTAGGGCGGCCCCTCCTCCCTCCCTCCTTTATATACGGGGCGGGGGCACCCCATAGACACACAAGTTGATCTACGGATCGTTCCTTAGCCGTGTGCGGTGCCCCTTCCACCATATTCCACCTCGGTCATATCGTCGCGAAGCTTAGGCGAAGCCCTGCGCCGGTAGAACATCAAGATCGTCACCACGCCGTCGTGCTGACAGAACTCTCCCTCGACACTCGGCTGGATCGGAGTTTGACGGACGTCATCGAGCTGAACGTGTGCTGAACTCGGAGGCTCCGTACGTTCGGTGCTTGGATCGGTCGGATCGTGAAGATGTACGACTACATCAACGCGTTTAACGCCCGCCACGGTCTATGAGGGTACGTGGACATACACTCTCCCCTCTCGTTGCTATGTCATCACCATGATCTTGCGTGTGCGTAGGAAATTTTTTGAAATTACTACGTTCCCCAACAATCCTGACTAAAGTTGGTCTTCGACTGCCAAAGGCACTGGCGATGATGCTGTCTTGGGCTCCACGTTGATCTCCATCCTACCGCTCTGCTAGTCTTGCTTGTTCTTGTTGCACCGATATGGAAACCTTTGCCTGATGCCTCGGTGCTCCGTGCCTGCGCTTGCCCCGTTTGCACCAAAGAGGAAGCAAGGACACTGTTGACATCGGATTTTGGCAAGATACAAAAGGCAAGTAAGATGGCCTCAAGTAAAAGAGTTTTCGGCATGCAAAGTTTCAGGTCGCCGAGTGGAATAACTTTGATGTTTAACTTATCGCCATTCGACCTTATCTCGGTGGCGAAGTTGTACCCAGTGACAAAATTCAACATTCCGAGTGGTTTTCGGCCGACCATGCCTTCAAGACGACCTCGGATGGAGGAGTACTCTAAAGGAATTGTCTTCGTCTCGTCGAGGCGATCGATTTTGATATATAAATCATCTCAATCCGAGTTCATATGCAAAAGTTAGAGGCAATACACTGCAGGCCGAAGCTGAGTGGAAATCTGGCGCAAAGTACCAGACGCCATGTCTGATGGGTCGCGCGAGCAATTAGGCCCTTAAGAAGTCCTTGAATCGAAAAACCTTCAACACGAAAAAGTTTCGTCTCGTCGAGCCGATCGATTTTCATATATAATTCGTCTCAATCCGAGGTCGTATGTAACCTGGAGAGGCAAATCAAGATCAGGCTATGTTTTTGGTCGAGTGAAAACTTACCATCCGAGTGAAAACTCACCGGTCGAGTGAAAACCTACCGATCGAGTCCAAGGTCGAGTGGAAATCTACCGATCGAGTCACCGGTCGAGTGAAAACCTAAAACCTACCGATCGAGTCACCGGTCGAGTGAAAACCTACCGATCGAGTCCAAGGTCGAGTGAAAGCCTACCGATCGAGTAAAAGATTGTCTTCCGAGTGAAAATATAGCCATCCGAGTGAAAAAGTCCAGTCGACCATCCGAGTGAAAGACTCTAATATCCGAGTGGATGAGCTCAAACCGAGTGAAACTGAACATGTGCCCAAAAGTTTATCAAGATGATCTCGGATGAAGAAGTGTTCAATACAGAAGTTGTGCGATCGTCAAGGCGGTAAACTTTGCTTTTGGAGTCATCGTCATCAGAGATAGTATATGGCCTGCAAATTCATTACAAGACTCGGATGATTCAGTCTACCGCAAGACCGAGTCCATTTGGAAGGTAAAGATGACCTCGAAAAGTGTTCAAGATGGCCTTATTTGAAAAAGTGATCAACATGAGAGTTGTTCAGATCGCCGAGGCGCACAAGTTTGGTATTTGGGCCATCTTGATCGGAGGTCATATGGAGGCTCGCGGCCTGCACAATGAGGAAGACAGAAGTTGGGCCAGATTCAGACTGAATCCGAGTTGGAATAGAACTAGGACTCTAGGACGTGAATTGATGTAATTTTTCTTGTAAGGAAAGCCTAGATGAATCCTTTACTTGTACGGGAAGTCCAGCCGCCTCTTATATATGTTGGGGGTGACGGCCGATTGAACAACACACAATCGAACAAATCAATATACTACTTTATCCTGTCTACTTTTTATCTCTCCATTGTTTTTCTCTCTCGTTCTTCGTTGTTCTTCGTGTTTGAGAGCTGCGAATCTCGAGGCTCTAGGGGCGAGCGAATCGACCTAGGGCGGCCCATAGCCGCCGCAATCCCTGACGGGGTCCCTCCCGGGTGCGCGGGGTTTCGGGTCTGCAAAAGCACCCGCCGACTGTCTTGCGTATCGCGCTGTCGGTCGGGTCTCCTTCGACGTGAGCTGCGGTGCATCACCCCCGGCGTCGAGGGTACACGTGACGTGTTCGTGTGTCGACACACTTTTGGCGACTACCGGGGAACGAAGATCAATCATCATCATCCACCATGTCCGATCTTCCCAAGCCATCTGAGGTAGACGCCGATAACATCATTAAGCCCAGTCTTGATGAGATATCGGCCGATCATCGCCAAATCTATGAGGAGTACAAGAAGGCGCGCGAGGAGAAGGACTTGCAGGAGTTCCTTGCAAAGTTCAAGAAGGATCGCCAAGGCAACATCACTCCGATTGAAGAAATCAAGTTTCCTCCTCTTCAAGCCGAGCAGGTTAAACCCTCTGTAAGTACTACCTTTTCTCCTGAGCAGTGGGCTGAGATTGAAAGTCGTATTGCTGATGGTAACAATCTAGTTTATCAAACTTTCATAGAAAATACTAATGCTCAGAAGAATACATCTCAATCGACTAGTGGTAATGATGGTGTAGCTGCTAGTGTGCAAAACCCTAATCTGGCTTTACCTATCTCATCGGCGCCTCCCTGTGCCGATGACTTATTATCCTACCCAAACAAATCAGATTGTGGCTGCACCCATTAATCCTATTATGAGCATGCCAGGTTCGGTGGTGACGCCAACCAAATCCTACCCACAGCTACAACCACTCGACCACTAGCAAATTATGGGTCGACATACCGCCACAATTCCTACCTACAGCTAGTAACCCTACTCCTCTTATGCCATCGCCACAAGCTTCATCGTCCACTATGGATGATGGTTTAGCTAATCTTAGAGAGGAGATGGCTAAGATGCTTCGAGAGAATTTTGAGTTGAGTTACCTCGAATCGGATTTACCAAAAGCCGCACTCGAGTACTTTGATGCCATCCAAATGCCCTCCGGGATATAAAATTCCAGATTTTGTTAAGTTTAATGGAGAAGGCACAAAACCACATGGGAGCATGTTAGTCAATACTTAGCACAATTGGGTGAGGCAGGCTCATTGAATGAATTGAAAGTGCGTTTATTTCCTTTATCATTAATCGGTACCGCATTTTCATGGTTTTCTTCTTTACCACATGGTTCCATTCGAGTTTGGTCGCAGCTAGAGCAGAAATTTCATGATCACTTTTATAGCGGCGACAATGAACTCAAGTTGTCACATCTAACATCGGTTAAGCAGAAGCATGATGAATCGGTCTCCGATTACGTCAAGAGATTCAGAGAAACAAAAACCGTGTTTTAGTTTGGTGATAACCGAGAGAGACTTAGCAGACCTAGTCTTTGAGTGGTTTGAGAACTCCCATTAGAGAAAAGCTAGAAGGCTATGAGTTTTAAATATCAACCAAGTCTTACAAAGGGCTTTGGCTCAGGAAAGCCGAAGCAAAGATCTCAAAGAAGTGCATAGATACAAATCCGATCGACCAAAGATGAATATGGTGGAATATGATAGTGATCACTCGGACGATGAGGGTGATATTTTTGCTACTGAATTTGTTTGGCCATCTAAGGCCAAACCCTTTACTTGCAATGATCTGAAACCGATTCATAAGAATCGTGATGAAGATATGAAGTTTACTTTTAACATTGCTAAGTGTGATAAAATATTTGATGCTTTGCTGCAGGCTAAGATTATTAGAATATCTCATACTTTACCGCCGTTTGAAGAGCTGAAACGGCGTGCTTATTGCAAGTATCATAACTCTTTTTCTCATGCTACTAATGATTGCAATGTTTTTCGACGACAGATACAATCGGCCATTAATGATGGACGATTGAACTTTTCTGAGATGCAAGTTGATAAACAACCTTTTCCAAATACCATGGATTTGGAGGGGAAGAAGTTACTCATTCGGCCGGAGGTAGCCGAATCTGCTAATAAAGCTAATGTCATTGTTGGTGAGCCCAGGAAAGACAAGGAGGGCGACAAGGTCTTGGGGAGACATGTTGTGCTTGATAAGCAACCCGATGGCAAGGAAGTAATCAAGATCACCATCAAGAATCCTACACTGGGCAAAACACAGTGCAGCAGGACACTCGAGTTAAATTTGTCAAGCCCAAGAGTCCAGAAGTTGGCAAATGGAAGAGGAATGAAGCTAAAGTGCAACGCAAGCGGATCAAGCCAACTTTTGATATGTTGATATCCAAATATGCTAATCAATCGGCTGGTCCCAGCTCTAACCGGCCATCACACTTGAAGCGACCAAGGTCACCATCAGATGATATGTTTAGTCGATATGCAAAACCGAGTGGACCAAGGGCACTATTTCGGAAGAGCAGAGGCAATCTGTGGAATCGACTTGATTACTCATATAATGGCCGATCGAACATTGGTAACTATCAGTCGGCTGGTCAACATATGCGACCGAGTGGAAACTATCCTAGTGTAAGAATGCACCCAGGTGGAAGCTATCCAAGTGAAAAAATGTGGTCAAGTGGATTCCATCCGAGTGGATTCCATCCGAGTGACATCCATCCAAGTGGATTCCATCCAAGTAAAAAGGTGCGCCCGAGTGGAAATTTCATGCATCTGGAAAGTCGAAAAGAATGGCGTATTAAGTCACCGAGTGTTGCAGCAGTTGAATCAGGAAAAGGCAAGGAGAAAATGGATGTCGACTCACTTATCCTGGGCGCCGAAACATTCCCCATACAGCAGCCGACTGTGCATAACCACTCGACTGAGCCGATACTTTCTATCGCGCCAAAGCACTCGGCTAATGACCATGAAGCAAGCACTAGCCAGGTAAAGGTGAGAGATGCTAAATACACTCGACCAAAGTGGTGTCCTCCAGGGCTAACAAAGACACAGAAGAGGAAACTACAGAGGTTAAGGAGTCAAGAGATGGCGGAGCAAGAGGCCGAGAAGCAAAGGGATAAGTTGTTCAATGACACTCGGCCCATGGTTCCAGCAAAACAAGTGTGGAGGCCAAAACAAATACAAGATACATCAGCTTCTACATCTATCACAGAAGTGCCTACACCACCCAAAGAGGACGATGTGACAGCTATTACATCGTCTATGGCACTTCTTACCTCTCCTTCACTCGGACAGATTTCAGAATCGGTCGATCCACTTGAAGAAGAGGTTGATATGTTGGATTACGAGTCTACGCCGGTTCATGAAGGTATGGATATCAATATGGTGTATTACTTACCTGCTGAGTTTCGTGCTGTAGATGAGGAAGGGGAAGTGGCTCAGCTGGATTTTGGCCCTAAAAACGCAATATTCGAGAAGCCAAAAGAACCAGTAACACATTTAAAACCGTTGTATCTCAGAGGTCATATCAATGGATCGCCACTTAGTCGAATGCTTGTTGATGGTGGTGCTGTGGTAAATCTTATGCCTTATTCGGTCTTCAAGAAATTGGGTTTGCCTGATGAAGAATTAATCAAGACCAATATGGTGCTCAACGGGTTTGAAGGCAAAGAGAAAACTGAAGCCAAAGGTGTAATGTATGTGGAGCTTACAGTCGGAAGCAAAACTTTGGCTCTTGCATTCTTTGTCGCCGAGGTGCAAGGTAACTACAACGTCATACTAGGCGTGATTGGGTTCATGCGAACCGGTGCGTACCATCCACTATGCACCAGTTTTGATCCAATGGGTTGATGATGAAGTGGAAGTCATTCATGCGGATAATTCGGCTGTGTTGCTTTGGCCGATGCATCGGTGGATTGGCAACATCCCAATGCTACTTGCTTGACGGACGTGATTTGTCGAGTTTGATTTTCTCGGTCACGACCAAGAATGGTTTTGTGCCGTGTCTTTAAAGCCGACTGAATGCAATCGGCTCCAAGGTATGATATGTTTAAATGGATTCTAATTCCGAGTGGTTACAAAAACGTCTTGCAAAATATCGGTCCAACGAGAACGATATGTATGAGTCTATTGAGGAGTTGGATGACATGGATAAACTTGGACAAGGTTTTACATCGGCCGATCCGTTAGAAGAGGTAGATATCGGAGACGGATCAGTCAGTCGACCGACATTTATAAACAAGAATTTGAAAGCCGATTGTAAAGCTAAATTAATCGAGCTATTGAAAGAATATGTTTGTTGCTTTGCATGGGAATATCATGAGATGCCAGGGTTGAGCCGAGAGCTAGTGGAGCATCGGTTGCCTATAAAGGCCGGTTTTAGACCTTATAAACAGTCGGCCAGAAAGTTTAATCCAAAAACATATGACCGGATCAAGGAAGAGATCGGTCGACTGCTTGAAGCTAAATTCATTCGACCTTGTAGGTATGCCGAGTGGATTTCTAACATTGTCCCAGTGGAGAAGAAGGGATCCGGCAAGTTGAGGGTGTGCATTGACTTCAGAGATGTGAATAGGGCTACACCCAAAGATGAGTATCCCATGCCAATAGCCGATATGCTTATTAATGATGCTTCTGGACATAAGGTTATTAGCTTTCTAGATGGTAATGCCGGATACAATCAAATTTTATGGTCAAGAGGACATGTACAAAACAGCTTTCCGATGTCCTGGTTTCCTTGGTTTATTCGAGTGGGCGGTGATGACATTCGGATTGAAAAATGCTGGGGCCACATATCAAAGGGCTATGAATTTGATTTTTCATGATTTACTCGGTGTCATACTTGAAGTTTATATTGATGATATTGTTGTCAAATCGGATGCTTTTGAATCTCACTTGGCCGATTTGCGTTTAGCTTTTGAAAGGATGAAAAAGTATGGACTGAAGATGAATCCTTTGAAGTGTGCATTCGGCGTGTCAGCTGGCAAATTTTTGGGTTTCATTATTCATGAAGATGGCATTGAAATCGATCCCAAAAAGATAGAGGCCATACAGAAAGTGGAGGCTCCAACATGCAAGAGAGATATGCAAAAGTTCCTTGGCAAGGTCAATTATTTGAGAAGGTTCATAGCTAATCTGTCAGGGAAAGTTGATGCATTTACTCCTATCCTTCGGTTAAAGAATGATGTTGATTTCACTTGGGGGGCAAAACAGCAAGAAGCCTTTGATATGATCAAGAATTATTTGTGCACTCCTCCGGTGATGAAAGCACCCAAACATAGAGAGCCTTTTAAACTTTATATCGCAGCAGAGGAAGGTGTTATTGGTGCTGTTTTGACTCAAGATACCGAAGGAAAAGAGCATGCCATTACATATTTGAGCAGACGTTTATTGGATGCTTGAGACAAGGTATACATTTATTGAAAAACTATGTCTATGCTTATATTATGCTTGCACAAAATTGAGACATTACCTAGTGCCGAGTGCTTGTGTAGTAGCTTGTCAAACCGATGTCATTAAGTACATGTTGCATAGGCCAATTCTTAGTGGTAGAATTGGCAAGTGGGCTTATGCTTTGATTGAGTATGATTTGGCTTATGAATCTCTAAAATCCATGAAAGGCCAAATTGTTGCTAATTTCATTGTTGAACATCGGATTAATGACAAGCATGATGTTGATATGAACCTTGTTTCATTAGTGCCATGGAGATTGTACTTTGATGGTTCAGTTTGTAGCAATGGCCAAGGTGTTGGTATTGTTTATATATCTCCTCATGGTGCTGTTTTTGAAGCCTCATGCCGCTTAGAATATTTTTGCACAAATAATCAAGCCGAATATGAAGCATTGTTATTCGGTCTAGAGATGTTACTTGCTATAGGTGTTACACATATTGAGGCTTACGGTGATTCGTTACTAGTGGTGCAACAAATATCCAGAGTCTTTCAGTGTTTGGACGAATCACTTAATGTTTATCTTGATAAATGTCTAGATATAATTTCTACTTTGGATTGTTTTAGCATTGCACATATATCTAGACATGACAACTGGAAAGCAAATGAGTTGGCACAGCAAGCATCTGGATATCATGTTGATCATGGCATGTTTCATATTTCTCAAAGACCGATGTCTTGTCTTGCCAATATGGGAGAGGCGAACCTGAACCCACCGATTCGCCATTAACAAAAATCTAGTGCAGGTGACAATCCCATTGGAGGAGGCCCATTGTTGATTACTGCGCAATCCGAGTGAAAGGGTGGACAGGGCTGTTCGGCGATGGCTTTCAAGTATACAATGAGAGATGATGGTCTTTATCGCGAACAAATCGATGATGTTCTTCTAAAGTGTTTGGATGAGGACCAGGCAAGAGTTGCTATGGGAGAAGTACATGAGGGTATTTGTGGTACTCATCAGTCGGCTCCGAAAATGAAATGGTTATTGCGACGTGCTGGGTTTTATTGGCCGACTATGATTAATGATTGCTTCAGATATTATAAAGGGTGTGAAGCTTGTCAAAAGTTTGGTGATATTCAATTGGCTCCTGCTGCTATGTTACATCCTATTATCAAACCGTGGCCTTTCAGAGGTTGGGGTTTAGATTTCATTGGACAAATTCACCCGTCTTCCTCAAAAGGGCATCGGTTCGTATTGGTGGCAATCGATTATTTCACTAAATGGTGCAAGCAGTACCTCTCAAGAACATGACACATACGGAGGTAATTCAATTCATAACCGAGCACATTATTCATAGATTCGTATTCCTCAAACGTTAACTACAGATCAAGGTTCATCTTTTATGTCACACCAAGTCGAGAGTTTGCGAATCTTATAATATAAAGTTGCTCAATTCCTCTCCATATTATGCCCAAGCTAATGGACAAGCTGAGTCTAGCAATAAAATTCTAATCAAGCTCATCAAGAAGAAGATTAAGGATAATCCGAGGAGATGGCATGAGCTGTTGTGCAAGCTTTATGGGCACATAGAATTTCAAGGCATGGTGCTACGAAGGTAACTCCATATGAGCTAGTATATGGTCAAGAGGCTGTTTTACCAGTGGAAGTAAATTTGAATGCTTTGAGAATAGCCAAACAAAATGATTTATCGGCAGTAGACTTTTATAACTTGATGATGGACAATATTGATGAAGTTGCCGATAAACGTTTGGTTGCTTTGGAGTCCATAGAGAGAGACAAGTTGAGGGTTGCAAGAGCTTACAATAAGAAAGTTAAGTTGAAGCATTTCCAAGTTGGTGAACTCGTCTGGAAAGTGATTCTGCCGATTGGTTCAAGAGATAGAAAATTCGGGAAGTGGTCTCCAAGTTGGGAAGGTCCTTTTAGGATTACAAGGGTTGTTCCTGGAAATTCATATTTGGTGGAATCAATACAAGGGGCATTGTTACCTCGAGCTCTCAACGGAAAATATTTGAAGAAATACCACCCGAGTGTGTGGCAAGAAGCCTGAGTAGGCAATGGCCGATATACGATTATCGCCCTTAGCACAAACATGGCCGATACATAATTATCGCCCTGAGGAAAATAAATGGCCGATGGAGTGTTGACATCGTTCTTAGAACAAACACCGTGCATATTATTTTTCGGCGTGCAAGCATTGCCGAAAAACAGGGGGGCATGTGTTGACATCGGATTTTGGCAAGATACAAAAGGCAAGTAAGATGGCCTCAAGTAAAAGAGTTTTCGGCATGCAAAGTTTCAGGTCGCCGAGTGGAATAACTTTGATGTTTAACTTATCGCCATTCGACCTTATCTCGGTGGCAAGTTGTACTCGAGTGACAAAATTCAACATTCCGAGTGGTTTTCGCCGACCATGCCTTCAAGACGACCTCGGATGGAGGAGTACTCTAAAGGAATTGTCTTCGTCTCGTCGAGGCGATCGATTTTGATATATAAATCATCTCAATCCGAGTTCATATGCAAAAGTTAGAGGCAATACACTGCAGGCCGAAGCTGAGTGGAAATCTGGCGCAAAGTACCGACGCCATGTCTGATGGGTCGCGCGAGCAATTAGGCCCTTAAGAAGTCCTTGAATCGAAAAACCTTCAACACGAAAAAGTTTCGTCTCGTCGAGCCGATCGATTTTCATATATAATTCGTCTCAATCCGAGGTCGATGTAACCTGGAGAGGCAAATCAAGATCAGGCTATGTTTTTGGTCGAGTGAAAACTTACCATCCGAGTGAAAACTCACCGGTCGAGTGAAAACCTACCGATCGAGTCCAAGGTCGAGTGGAAATCTACGGTCGAGTCACGGTCGAGTGAAAACCTAAAACCTACCGATCGAGTCACCGGTCGAGTGAAAACCTACCGATCGAGTCCAAGGTCGAGTGAAAGCCTACCGATCGAGTAAAAGATTGTCTTCCGAGTGAAAATATAGCCATCCGAAAGTGAAAAGTCCAATCGACCATCCGAAAGTGAAAGACTCTAATATCCGAGTGGATGAGCTCAAACCGAGTGAAACTGAACATGTGCCCAAAAGTTTATCAAGATGATCTCGGATGAAGAAGTGTTCAATACAGAAGTTGTGCGATCGTCAAGACGGTAAACTTTGCTTTTGGAGTCATCGTCATCAGAGATAGTATATGGCCTGCAAATTCATTACAAGACTCGGATGATTCAGTCTACCGCAAGACCGAGTCCGACTGGAAGGTAAAGATGACCTCGAAAAGTGTTCAAGATGGCCTTATTTGAAAAAGTGATCAACATGAGAGTTGTTCAGATCGCCGAGGCGCACAAGTTTGGTATTTGGGCCATCTTGATTGGAGGTCATATGGAGGCTCGGCGGCCTGCACAAGGAGGAAGACAGAAGTTGGGCCAGATTCAGACTGAATCCGAGTTGGAATAGAACTAGGACTCTAGGACGTGAATTGATGTAATTTTTCTTGTAAGGAAAGCCTAGATGAATCCTTTACTTGTGCGGAAGTCCAGCCGCCTCTTATATATGTTGGGGTGACGGCCGATTGAACAACACACAATCGAACAAATCAATATACTACTTTATCCGGTCTACTTTTTATCTCTCCATTGTTTTTCTCTCGTTCTTCGTTGTTCTTCGTGTTTGAGAGCTGCGAATCTCGAGGCTCTAGGGCGAGCGATCGACCTAGGGCAGCCCATAGCAGCCGCAATCCGACGGGTCCCTCCCGGTGCGCTGGGTTTCGGGTCTGCAAAAGCACCCGCCGACTGTCTTGCGTATCGCGCTGTCGGTCGGGTCTCCTTCGACGTGAGCTGCGGTGCATCACCCCCGGCGTCGAGGGTACACGTGACATGTTCGTGTGTCGACAGACACTGTGCTGGCTGGCGCCCTCCTGGTCTCGATCGTCATGGCTTGCGTCACGAGCACCTCGCGAGGTACTCCTTGCCTTGATCTCTCCGCCTCTTCGCGAGCCTGCCTGGTGAGGCCGCCCCTGAGGAAGCCTTGTGTCGTCCGCCCCGCGAGGCTTGGCCCCTCGCGAGGGTCTTGAACTTGGGTTGATGAAGACGGGCCGTACTGGGCCACCCCTCGAGCCACGCTGCAGGCCGCAGGCAGGCAAGTCTGGGGACCCCCGTTCCCAGAACGCCGACAGGAGCCCCCGGGCCCAAGGCGCTCGGACTTGGCTTAGCAGCGAAGCCAAAGGGCAAGTGTGGAGCGCCGCTGGCCCCAATAGCCTGCGGCCTTGGTCGCCGCGTGGCATTTGATTGGACGTGGGCGTCTCCGCTTCCCCACGCTCCCCCAATATCCACCTGGCTAGACGGCCACGAAGCTTTACACAGTTATTCCCTCCTCACTGCCCGCGTACTTCCTGTTCCCCTTTCTTCCTCGAACCTCTGTTCCCGCTTCCAATCTGACTTGACCTCTGCCCCCTCCATCGCTATGGCGCAAACTAGCAAAGAGAAGGGGAAGAAGCCCGCGTCCTCATCCATCTCGTCTCCGGCAATCGAGCCCGCCATCGGTCGGTCGCTGGTGCTCAATCTGGAGGCCTTGGAGAAGATCCGCCCCGCACTCGCCTCCAGCTTCAATGAGCGCGGCAGGACGATGGTTTGGCCTGCATCCTATGCCTCCGCCGATAGGATTGTCACAGAGATTCGATTCTCCGTTGATGCCATGTGGGCTAGCCTGGTTCCTCCTTTCTCCTCCTTTTTCAATGCGGTGCTTTCCCATTATCAGATCCATATGATGCATCTTGATCCTCAATCTGTTACCCTTCTCGCTGTCTTCGCCTTTGTCTGTGAAGCCATGGTGGGCATTGCCCCTTCCATTGCCCTCTTGTGCCACTTCTTCGACCTGCGCCTGACTGACCCATTGCAGTGCTCGGGGTGCGTGAGCTTCCAGGCCATGGCAGAGACGACCGCCTTGGGGATTGATTTTAGTCTTCCACCCTCCTTGAGTTGGTTCCGGACGCGGTGGCTGTCGGTGTCAAAACCGGCGGATCTCGGGTAGGGGGTCCCGAACTGTGCGTCTAAGGCTAATGGTAACAGGAGGCAGGGGACACAATGTTTTACCCAGGTTCGGGCCCTCTCGATGGAGGTAATACCCTACTTCCTGCTTGATCGATCTTGATGATATGAGTATTACAAGAGTTGATCTACCACGAGATTGTAGAGGCTAAACCCTAGAAGCTAGCCTATGATTATGATTGTTCTTGTCCTACGGACTAAACCCTCCGGTTTATATAGACACCGGAGGGGGCTAAGGTTACACAGAGTCGGTTACAGAGAAGGAAATCTACACATCCGAATATCCAAGCTTGCCTTCCACGCAAAGGAGAGTCCCATCCGGACACGGGACGAAGTCTTCAATCTTGTATCTTCATAGTCCAATAGTCCGGCCAAAGTATGTAGTCCGGCTGTCCGAGGACCCCTTAATCCAGGACTCCCTTAGTAGCCCCTGAAACAGGCTTCAATGACGATGAGTTCGGCGCGCAGATTGTCTTCGGCATTGCAAGGCTGGTTCCTTCTTTGAATACTTCGTAAAAGATTTAGAACACAAGGATTGTGTCCGGCTCTGCAAAACAAATTCCCCATACCACCGTAGAGGGTACAATATTCCACAAATCTAATCTGCTGACAGCTTTTTATAGCATGACATCATGCCACGGTCCGGTCATTATTCGAACCGTTTTTCTCAACCCGCTGCTGCACGTAATGCGAGGCAGTTTCCTTGACACGTCTTGTCGAAGCAGAGATCATGTCCCCTTATCACGGGATTCTCATCAATACGGGTATGGGTAACCCAACCGGGCCATCAATCGTGGCGCTTGGGAAACAAGCGATTTTAACTGGCAAGTGGGGAGGCATACAGTTTCTACCGCCTTTATAAAGAGATAAGGATTCTCCTCTTTCACCCACGCCTCCTTCCTTCTTCGCTCATCCATTCTCGTACGGTCAAGCTCCAGCACCCTAGTTCTCACCTTCTCCGCATAGTCAAACATGTCCGGAACGGGAGGCAAGTGGATGGCCTCCTCCGTCAAGGAGGAGGACATTACAAAGCTTCGGGCGGCCGGATACTTGGCGCAGACATCGCGCACAGGCTTCCGGATGCAGGGCAGATCATTCCAACTTCGAGACCCCACGAGAGGGTCGTGTTCCTTGCCCACTTCATCCGCGGACTGGGATTCCCCCTCCACCCATTTGTCCGCGGGCTCATGTTCTATTACAGGCTGGATTTTAATGATCTGGCCCCAAATTTCATCCTCAACATCTCGGTGTTTACCGTCGTGTGCGAGGCTTTTCTCCGCATCAGGCCCCATTTCGGCCTGTGGCTAAAGATCTTCAACGTGAAGCCGAAGATAGTGGTCGGCCAACAGGCGGAGTGTGGAGGCGCCATGGTGGGCAAGATGCCCAATGTCACCTGGCTCGAAGGCTCCTTTGTGGAGACCGTGAAGGGGTGGCAATCGGGGTGGTTCTCCATCACCGAACCGCGCGATGCCAACTGGGTGGCGGCCCTCGAATTCCTATCCGGCATCCCCGTGCGGCTCACCTCCTGGAAGAAGAAGGGCCTAGCCTGGGGCGCATCCGCGGAGCTGACCAGACTCCAGAACTGCATCAAGAACATGATAACCAAGAATATCAAGCTTGCCAACATGGTCCAGGTCATGCTATTTTGCCGGATTCTCCCGTGTCAAAGACGGGCATTCAACCTGTGGGAGTTCGACGCGGCCCAACACCAGACACTGCAAGAGCTCTTCGACACGACACACAAAGGCGTCTGGAAGGTTTTGTTCAAGGCCAGCGAAGTTCCTCCTCCCACCACCGAGGACCGCGGACTCAGCGCCAAGCGCCACGCCAATGCAGTAAGCATCCTACATTTTGCAAGATGTGTCTTTCCTCAGTATATTCGTGGGAGGAACTTAAGCCACCTTACTGATCTAACAGGATTATGTGGCGACGGCGGAGCGGATCGACTGTCCGGCTCCGTTGCCTGAAGATCCAGCAACCGCTCTCCTAACGGAGATGCTGGTTCCGGCGCCCTATGAGGTGTCGGAGAAGAAGGCCAAGAAAAAGTCCACGGGGACCAGGAAAAGTCTCCGACGCAAGGTGGTGCCGGACTCATCGTCCGAAGACACCGTGGCGCACTCCTCCAATGACAATGAGAAGGAGGAGGAGGAAAACCCTCTCCCCCAAACCGAGGGGGAGAAGAAAAGGAAGGTCGCCCCTTTCAGGGAGGCGGAAGGGTCCAAGAAGGGAAGAACCCTCCCTCCGGACCATTCCACAACCACCGCCTATAACGAGGAGGAGTGGATACCCAGGGCCAAGCCCCTGGCAAAGTCGTAAGTATTCGTATGCCAGGATACTTCTTGCATGCTTTAGCTTTATGGCTTCTTATTATGTCAAGATTTTCTTCTGCAGTCCGTCCAAAGCCCACATCGACTTATCCTCCTCGGATGGGTCTTTGAGCTCGTCGGAGATGAACAGCTATTCGCTCCCGACGACTTCCACTCCCCGGCCCGCGAATGACACTAAGGTGTTATCTCAGAGGATACAGGGCCAGGAGGAGGTAGTCCTGGAGACGCCTCAAGGCGAGACTCCTGATGTCGGGCTCATGGGGGGAAGATCCCCATGGATTCGGATGAGGGGGGCCGCAGCAGGCTTGGCCCCCAGCCGGATACTGCGCCGGAACCTCCAGTGGTTCTGGATTCAGGCAGGCAGCCCCCAGCCAAGGGGGGCAAGCCGTCTGTGCCGATGACCTCTGTCCATCCAGAGGCATCGGATAACTTGGTGGAAGTGCTTCAGAGCGCTTCCCTTGATGAAGGACACTGTACTCTTATGAGTACGGTGATTGCGAAGGTTCAGTCCGCCAAAAGCGGATTGACCAAGGCCTGCGCCAGCCTCCTGACAGGCTTTGAGGTAAGTAATTTAAATTATGAGAAAGTATCATAGTGTAGACAGTAGCCCCTGATGCTCTGTTTGGTGTTCGGGAAGAGAAGCCGAACAGAGGATCAAATAATATTCCCAGGAGTCTAATCATATTATGTTTATGTGAATAAGAAAGCATCGCTCCTGGCCGCTGCCGCTACCACTATGAAGGTCTCCGGACTGAGGCACAGCCTGGGGCGGGCCGAATAGGAGCTCAGCCTCGTAAAGAGGCAGCTCGGGGAGAACAAAGGTAAGCGGTACCCCGTCTGAATGTTATATAAAGGAAAAAATCATGGATGCTAATAGAAGCATGATAAATTTTAGTAGGGGCTACGATCGAAGTGGCAGCCCTGAAGAAGGCGCTGTCCGAGGCCGAAAACCAAGCGGCCAAGGAGCACACCAAGCGCGAAAAACAAGAGGCTCGGGTTGATGAGGTCCAGCAAGAGCTCCAGGATTTCATCAAAAAATTCGAATCGTTGGAGCGTGACTCCAAGACACAAGATTCGGAGCTTGCGAAGGCCCGTCAGAGCACACAAGACGCCAAGGTAGAAGCCTAGAAGGCCCTCCAGGAAATTGAGGCGGCCAAGAAGATAGCTGCGGGTAAGGCTTTCATTATGCAAAGCAAGTATGTGAAGGAGACTTTCCTTTTACTTACTCAAGTTCGGATCTCTCCAGGAGCATTTGCAGATCTGCCGCGCAACATCTCTGATGCCGCAGAGTTCTACCGGGCTGAGGAGGGGAGCTCGACGGAGAAGCTGTTTTGGTCCCAATATATTGGGGCCGAACATCCGATGCCCATGAGCGAACAGCTAAAGCAATTGGTCGAACTTCACAAGGCGGCCGAACTGGCCATGAAGGACTTTGTAGTCCTGCTGTGGCCTGGCAAGCCCCTGCCCAGCAGCTACTTCGGCTTTGTTAAATGGATGGTGAATGCCTGTCCACGGCTTGAAGTCATTAAGCTGTCCATCTGCATTGAGGGTGCGCGCAGGGCCTTGGCCCGTGCGAAGGTGCACTGGGGGAAGATGGATGCCGAGAAGCTGGTGACAGAGGGGCCGCCGAAGGGCAAGGAGCATCGCCACCCCGAGCAGTACTATGACAATGTCATTAAGGGTGCCCGCCTTGTGGCGGATAATGTACTAAGAATGTGACTTTTGAATGAATGTACTCATGTCATCCTGTATTATGAAAACCAGTTCGTGTGCGCTATGTAGCGCTTGTTAATTTAAAATATTACCTTCTATGCGTTGTTTTAAAAAATCTTGAGAGTTGGCCAGTCGTCGGCTTCCGCCCCCATGTAACTAGTACTGGGGTGTTCGGGATGAATATGAACACTCTTTATCCAAGTTTTTGGTCCTTTTAAGGAGGTGTTAGCGTCACGAACGAGGAAATCGGACTATACGGCTTTATCGCCCTCACTTAGCCATAGAAGTCTATAATTTTATAATTTGGCGAAGCCCCTAGTATCCGTAAAGCCGGACTCGGGGCGCTATACACGCCTAAATCGGACGAGGCCGATTCCTTGCCTGAAGCGGAAAAAATCTTTAAGGATTTGAGACCTCTCGAACAGCGACCAACTCTCGCCTTATCATGACAGTCAGTTTTCGGCTTTCTCTACTGAGGTGCTCGTCCGGAAGAACCGGAACACAATCGTAGTAGTTCTCCCTACGCTACCTTAGCCGATATAGCAGAACGTAAGGTACCAAAACATAGGAGCCGGGCAAACCCAACTATTGACCCAAGACATGATTCGGAGCTGACGCATATAGTGCTATAAGTTCGGGGTGCCGCACTGGCAAAAGTGTTCGGACTTGTCTTGCCAGGTTATGGGGTGCTGAAGCCCCTCGCAAACTGGTTGTGTCAAAATGCACGGGTATAATAAATAAGCAGTAAAGAAAAAAGGGGTAAATAAACGTAATAGCAAGCTGACGTTGTATACTATTTTCCCTTGTTATTCAAATGATACGTCAAAGCGTACATATACAAGTAGTGCGATAAGCAGAATATGACTGTTTGACACATCCTGACCAGGAGCGGGCAGTATGCGGGTACGTAAAACAGGTTTAACGATCGTTATCAGAGACCACCTGGGGATTCCCTCGTATGCCAAAGCTTCTTGTCCTCCTGATGTGTTCGTCTCGCTATGTGTCCGATAGCCGGGCTTTCAGAAGAGCCTCCTGAAGATAGGGACCTGAAAGAAAAAAGGGGTGCAAAGATGCATGGGTCCTGGGGCGGTCGAACCGCATTATGGACTGTGTCACGGTCGTGCCTCCGCCTATGCCTAGGGTATTTTAAGTGTGTAGTTGTGTATGCGCGGCACGAATGCCGCCGCTTGACTGGGACTAGGGCGGAGGCCGAATTGCTAGTCGAGCTCTGGACGTGTAGGATGATCCTGTTGTGGAGTACTCCGGACTCGCTTGACGGTATCTGGGTTCTTTATCGCCGAATTGGCTATTTGCCTAAGAAGGCTGTTTTGTACTTCCGCCGTGAGGGCGGCAGTGTGCTCCTCCATGTGAAGTGAGCGCTCTGTGTTTCCATTAACTATAATAACCCCGTGAGGTCCCGGCATTTTGAGCTTGAGGTATGCATAATGTGGTACCGCATTGAATTTGGTGAATGCAGTTCGTCCGAGCAGTGCATGATAGCCACTGCGGAAGGGGACGATGTCGAAGATTAACTCCTCGCTTCGGAAATTGTCCGGAGATCCGAACACCACTTCCAATGTGATTGAGCCCGTACAACAGGCGTCCATGCCGGGTATGACATCCTTGAAGGTGGTTTTTCTGGGCTGGATCCTTGAGGGGTCGATGCCCATTTTGCGCACTGTATCCTGATAGAGCAGGTTTAGGCTGCTGCCACCGTCCATGAGGACTCGTGTGAGATGGAATCCGTCGATGATGGGGTCAAGGACCAATGCGGCCGAACCGCCATGACGGATACTGGTAGGATGGTCCCTGCGATCGAAAGTGATCGGACAAGAGGACCATGGGTTGAATTTTGGGGCGATTGGCTCCATCGCATAGACGTCCCTTAGTGCACGCTTCCGTTCCCTCTTGGGGATATGGGTTGCGTATATCATATTCACTGTTTTAACCTGGCGAGGGAATTTCTTCTGTCCTCCCATGTTCGGCGGTCGGGGCTCCTCGTCGTCGTCCCTGTGCAGCCCCTTTTCCTTGTTTTCGGCATTCAACTTGCCGACCTGTTTAAACACCCAGCATTCCCTGTTGGTGTGGTTGGCTGGTTTATTGGGGGTGCCGTGAATTTGACAGGAGCGATCGAGTATGCGGTCCAAGCTGGACGAGTCCGGACTATTTCTTTTGAATGGCTTTTTTCGCTGTCCGGATTTAAAGCCTCTGAATCCCGTGTCTTCGGCGTTGTCTCCATTATTGCGATGCTTGCGTCTATTTCGTCGCGGCTTGCCGTTGCTATCCCCGGCGTCTGAATCGCCTGAGTTTTTGGGTGTAATGTTGCTGCGAGCCAGTCAACTGTCCTCACCCGCGCAGAAGCAGGTCATGAGTGTCGTGAGGGCTGCCATGGACTTTGGCTTCTCTTGGCCGAGATGTCGGGCGAGCCATTCGTCGCGGATGTTGTGCTTGAAGGCTGCTAAGGCTTCAGCATCCGGGCAGTCGACAATTTGGTTCTTTTTAGTTAGGAACCGAGTCCACAATTTCCTGGTTGACTCTCCGGGCTGTTGGGTTATGTGACTTAAGTCATCAGCATCCGGTGGTCACACGTAAGTGCTCTGGAAGTTATTGAGGAACGCATCTTCCAGATCCTCCCAACTGCCAATGGAGCTTGCTGGAGGGCTATTCAACCAATGCTGAGCCGGTCCATTGCGCTTAAGTGGTAGGTATTTTATGGCATGTAAGTCATCACCGCGGGCCATGTGAATGTGGAGAAGAAAATCTTCGATCCATACCGCGGGGTCTGTTGTGCCATCATATGATTCAATGTTTATGGGTTTGAACCCTTCCGGGAATTCGTGATCCATAACTTCATCAGTGAAGCATAAGGGGTGTGCGGCGCCTCTATGCCGGGCTACATCCCGACGTAGTTCGAATGAACCCGGTCTATTGTATTTGGCCCGACCGGACTTTGGTTTATTGTATCCGACGTGAAGGTCATCGTCACATCTTGTGGCATGGCCCCATGATCCGTAGATCGATCTTGATTCTCCTGCTTTGTTTTCCAATACATCTCGCAGGTCCTTCGTGTAGCCCCGGGCCTTAGTGTTATTGTTTGATTGGCCACGGGGTGCGGTCTGGACTTCGGGCTGGTACGCCGTTTTGTCACGGCCACGGGGTGGCCGGTCAGCCGCATCATGCGCTGGTAGCGTGGGCTTTAAAGCCTCCTCCTCGAGTTGAGGTAGCAGCCTGTGCTTTGGGTAGCTTTTGCTAGGGCGCTCGAGTCCATATTCCTCGGCAGCCAGGACCTCAGTCCATTTATCAGTTAGTAGATCTTGATCAACTTGAAGTTGTTGCTGCTTTTTCTTCAGGCTTTTTGCAGTGGCTATAAGCCAGCGTTTGAAGCGCTCCTGCTCAACGGGATCCTCATGAACGATGAATTCTTCGTCGCCAAGGCTCACTTTGTATTCGGAGAGAGGCATGTAATTATCGTCCTCTGATTCTCCATCAGTTGCCTGTTCTTTAGGGCTAGCTTGCCCATCCTCTTGCTCGGCCTGCTCAAAGCCTAGCTGGGCAGGATTGTCTTTGTCTTTGGCACCATCCGGATTGTTATCTGTTGTGCCGGTATCACTATTTTTGCTATGGCAGGGCTTGGAGCGGCGCCGATGATGCCGGTGTCTAGATTGCTTCTTCAAGGGTTTATCTTCCGTTGCCTCATCGCCATTGTTTTCTTTATGGGTGTCCACCATATAAATATCGTATGATGAGGTGGCTGTCCAGCGCCCTATAGGCGGTGGTTTCTGTTCTTCTCCTGCATCGTCATCCATACCGTCAATGTCTTCGGAGTCGAAGTCAAGCACGTCGGTTAAGTCATCGAAAGTGGCTATAAAGTGGGTGGTGGGTGGGGGACGAATTTCTTCGTCGTCCGCTCCCCACTCGAGCCGGACATAGTTCAGCCAAGAATCTCCTGACAAGGAAAGAGACCTTAATGAGTTTAGCATGTCACCCAAGGGCAAGTGCTGAAAAATATTCGCGGCGATGAACTCCATGACCGGTGCCCAATTAGACTCGATAGGCACAGATGCACGCGGTTCGGATCTTGTGGCCGGAGACGAGTCCGAGGGTCCGATGACACCACTCTCACAGGAGGTGGAATCAGTGTTCGGCTCCGACGCTGATGAGTGTGCGGCTTCCGTGGCGTGGTCCATCCACCCGCCATCGGAAGGCACGATCTGCTCCGGATTGCTTCCCGGTGCCCCCGCAGGCGCGATCTCCTGAATATTATCCGACGGCAGATCAAAGTCATGCCCGTCGTGACCGTTCGGCGCACCTGTCATGGGCTCGAATCCGTCGAAGAACAAGTCTCCGTAGATGTCGGCAGTATAGTTTAAGCTTCCAAACCTGACCTGACGGCCAGGGGCGTAGCTATCGATCTGCTCGAGATGGCCAAGCAAGTTGGCCCGCAGTACGAAGCTGCTGAATACGAAGATCTGTCCAGGAAGAAAAACCTCCCCCTGGACCGCATGGTTGAAGATGATCGAAGGAGCCATCAAGCCTTACAGCGACGGCACAGTGGAACTCTCAATGAAAGCACCAATGTCGGTGTCAAAACCGGCGGATCTCGGGTAGGGGGTCCCAACTGTGCATCTAAGGCTAATGGTAATAGGAGGTAGGGGACACGATGTTTTACCCAGGTTCGGGCCCTCTCGATGGAGGTAATACCCTACTTCCTGCTTGATTGATCTTGATGATATTAGTATTACAAGAGTTGATCTACCACGAGATCGTAGAGGCTAAACCCTAGAAGCTAGCATATGATTATGATTGTTCTTGTCCTATGGACTAAACCCTCCAGTTTATATAGACACCGGAGGGGGCTAGGCTTACATAGAGTCGGTTACAGAGAAGGAAATCTACACGTCCGAATATCCAAGCTTGCCTTCCACGCAAAGGAGAGTCCCATCCAGACATGGGACGAAGTCTTCAATCTTGTATCTTCATAGTCCAACAGTCCGGCCAAAGTATATAGTCCGACTGTCCGAGGACCCCTTAATCCAGGACTCCCTCAGTGGCTGTATGTGGATGTCAGAGTGCCCAGCCCCCTGCTCTCGCATCCGACTTTGCCTGCTATCCCCAATCTGGGATGGGGCCACGAGAGGCTCGCGAGCCCCCGGCTCTCCTTCGTCTGGCGCCGACTGGTGAGCTTGAGAGAGCTCGGCGTGATTGCGCCCCGGGTGGTGAAGGAGTTCCTCCAGTGTCGCATTGCTCCTCTCCAGCGCCACTCCCGACTGATGTGAGCCCTAACTGGGCATCAGGACCGCATGAGGCTCCAGGAGACGGAGCTGGCGCCCGAGACGGTGAAGAAGGTGCTGGAGGTCTTGACTGGCGACCCCTCACCGGGCGATATCCGGCATGGGGACAGCCTCCTGTATCTCTGCTCGGTCGGGGCCGAGTTCGTGAGGCAGATGCCTTACTTTCATGAATGGGGGTTGCGCCCAGCCGGCCTCGTGGGGCCTCCCGAGAATCCCGTCGCCGTGGCTCCCGTCCCGGTCGCCAACGCCGATCTTGCCCCAGGAGCTGGTGCGGGGAGGCAAGCATCGCTTGAGGCGGGAAGCTCTGGTGTCATGGTGCCGACATTGCACGGGGCTTCCGAGGCGTCATCCTCTGGAGCTTGTGAAGCCCGCCCTAAGGCGGTTGTTGATGTGGGGACGCGACCTGTGACTCCCAAGGCTGGAGCCCCCGAGGCCTCGGTAGGTCATTAGGAAGGGGTGACTGATCGCTGCTCCTGGCTTGGCGCCTCTGAGGTTGGCTGTCTGAGCGCTTCTCCACCCGCGCCTCGCGCCAGTCCGCACGCTGAGCTCCTGGGTCAGTTCTGCCTAGATTTAGACGCCCTCCGCAAGAGGAAAGAGTCTTTGAGTGGCGGCGAGCACCCCTGCCGACCGTTGAAGCATAGGAAGTACTTCGCCATAGATGAGTAAGTACCTCATTCTTGTAATTCCTCGATGACTGGTCCCTTTCCTGACTGTGGCCCTACAGGATCCCCCTGTCAAGCCTGTGGAGTCCGCCAAGAAGCAACTTCCTCCGGCCTCACCTCCGTCGCTGGCCTTGAGGGGCCCGAGCTTGCGCGCTACCCCTGACGTGAGTTCGGCCGGAGAAGTAAGCTGGCCCACATGGTACCTAGAGCATGTGCCCTTGCCGCCTTTCCTTCGCGACCTCATCTGGGGCGTGACCAATCTGCCCCGGGCTCCTACTCTGATCATGGATGGCAAATGGTGGAAGTCGGTCCTTGGCTCTTATTTTGGGGATGGATCTGCGCCGGCCTGGGCCCCTCACGGAGCCCGCCTGGCGATTGTGGGGGTGACAGCCCCCAGCCCCCTGCCGAGAGGGCGTGAACCACTTCTGGGCCCTCCGCCTACGCCGGCGGCGGAGGACGATATTGATGACATTCTCAGGCAAGCACGGGAGCACGGCTTCGTTCGCCAGGAGTTCCTCTGGAAAGCAATGGACGCGATGGGCCAGCTTGGTGGAGAGCTCGCAGACGTCGACGCGTGTCTTGAAGCAGAAGGCATGTGGCTGGTTGAGGAGCAGCGCAAGCTGAAGGTGGCAATCAACCTTGCGCGTCACCAGCACGAGCTTAACAATGTGAAGGCCGAAGCATCCCTCGCGGCCTCGCGAAAGGCCTGCTCCCGAGCTATTGAGGAGGCTCGGGAAGCAGACAAACGGCGCGAGATCACGGAGAAACACGCGTGGGAGCTCCAGGCCTGGAGTACTACCCTGGAGCAGCAAGTGGAGCTGCGCCAGGCCGCCCTTGCATCGCTGAAGGGGACGCCCGTCGAGGAAGAGGAGCTCTGGAGGCGTGAGGAAGCGCTGACGCTGGAGGCCGCCGAGCGGAATCTTGACCTTGAGCAGTTGGAGACCAGGGAGCGCCAGGTTACCCAGGCGGAGGACGACGTTGGCGCGCGAGGCTCGAATCCAAGAAGAGGTCGACCGCCGCGTGGCGGAAGTTCACGTGAGTCTTGTGCGCGAGTACGACGAGAGGCTGGAGCTGATTGAAGTTGAGGCTACAGGCAGGACTGCTGCCCTCAGGTCCAAGCTGACCAAAGCGACGCAGAGTGCGGAGGTCACCGCAGCCGCCCTGGTCTCGGTGCAGACTGAGTCGGCCTCCTCCCATGCCGAGCTGCTTCTTCTTCAACAGCGGGTTGACGTTGCTGAGTCCGTTGCGCGGTAGAAGAGAGAAGAAATTCTCCAGCGGCAGATGCTGGAGCATATGCATGGCCCCATGCTCCAAGCACTCAGGGACAGGGCCAACACGGCCCTGTGCAATATCTGCGATGCTAACGCTCTGCAACCCCATGTGACCAACTACGCCGGTCATCTCCAGTTCTTCACTGACGTGGTGACGCATCTGGAGAATCGCTCTGAGAGAGCTCGGCAGCTTGTCGAGGAGAGGAGTCGTAGCCTACTTGGGCGCGCATTCTCCCGTGTCTTCAGCCATCTTCAGGATGGAGATCCCCACTTCGACTTCGACGCCGTCATTGCTCTGATGCCCGTGGCCATTCGAGGTGACCTGGCGTGGCGGGTGGAGGACAACGTGGATGCACTTGCCAGGGCCTTCGCTTCTGATGATGACAGAGTGGTAGTTGCTGCGGATGAAGGTGATGTGGTGAATGGCGGCGAAGATGGCATCGATGACAGCGATGGCGATGCCGGTGATAGTGATAGCGGCGCCAGTGATGCCTCTGGAGGTAACCAAGAGGATGCGGTGAGCGATATGTCTGACTGATCCTGTATCTCCCTGCTGTTTATCCTGCGTAGAAAAAGCTCGCGCGCGACCCTAAAGGTTGTAAGAGCATTTTGGGAGGGGGAGCCCCTCATGTAAAAAGGATTGTTGTCCACATGTTTTTAGGAACGACGTCGAATGCGCGCCCGCGTGATGTTACGGGCCCTGTGGTGGGTTAATTACTGTGGTTTACCTTTAGCCCGGGGAGCCTTGGGTAGGCTTGTGAGGCTGTGATTCTCCAAGGGTCCTCTGGGGGGGACCTACTGACCATGCGACAAGAGCCTCGCAAGAGCGAGTGCCGGCCGCGGGATGGCATGCGCGCGTGTGCTGAGCCTAGCCCCGCTTGCGAGTGACTCGCAAGGGGGAAGCAGCTGGTGCAAACTCCAGACCTGGGAAGAAACTAGAACGCAAGAAAACACAAAAACAAGACAAGACACGCCTCCCCACACGTACGCAAATGCAAATTCAGTTTCAACTTAAATCCGAGGCAAGGAAGCTCGACCACAGAAAGGGAGGTAAAAAGCAACAGGCCGCGTCCGGAACCTAGTCTAGTCTTTGATGTCTTCTCACCAGCGCGGAGCTAAGTGCTGCCGCTGGGCGTGGAAGGGAGCCCCCGAGGCCCGAGGGCGGCTCTCCGGGGACTCCGGGGCGTGTACAACCCCAACTCATTATTACGTGAGAGTGTCACGGGCGGCGAGCTTCACAATAACTGGGTCTTCTTCACAGGTACGGCCTTGCTTCATATCGCCAGACAAGGGCCCCGCCTTGCACCACCCTCGACCACCATTGACGGTGACCAGAAACCAAGGACGACGCCAACGGGGTAAAGGGGACGCCAACGGTTCCGCCGACGACCACGGGTCCTCTGCCAGGGGGAAGGCTTTGCAGCACCTCCCCAGCAGAGGGCCTACCTCCGGGAAACACCTTGCTCCGTGCACCCCGGGGAGGGGCCTGGCTCCCGGCCCCTCTCCTGCAGCCCCCAATGCGCCCCTCCTGGCGGAAGGGAGGCTGCTGAGCTGGGGCAGCCTTCGGCTGCAGTGACCTAAACTTCCTGCAACCCATGGTTAGCATAAGCTTGCTCCTGAGGAATTAGCGGTACCCGATAGCTGCTGCCGCCAGCGCGGTTGGTGAGGCTTCCTTGAGGCTCCTGGAAAGGTTTGGCTTCTGGCGTCTCTTCCTCCCAGCCTGGCCCGAGGAACAAGCCATGGTCGTCTTCCAGTGCATATTCCCGATCCACCATGTGGGGTACGTAAGCCTCCAAGGTCGCCACCCCAAAGGCTTCGCCGTAGTACCCCGCGCTCCACGTGGCTTGGCTCGAAGCGCCGTCTTGGGGGTTATAGGGCATCGGCCCGCCCGGGTCGTAGGCGGCGATGCGCATGCCCTCGCTCACAGGGGGTGGTGCTAGTGCAGCTTGACGCCCTGCGCTGATGGTTGAGCTGGTGTTGATGAAGCCTTGGGATACGCCTGAGGGTGCACGGGCGCGGATGGGCCCGCCGTATGATTCGGCCGGGGCCTGGGGTGGAAGCTGGACGTAGAAAGGAGGCGCTCTTGAAGCTGTGGCATCCAGGAGTTCGGCGACGCGCTCCAGCAGCACGTCATGGCCGCTCTCCTGCAGCCTGCACCGTAGCAGCTCCCGAGCCACTGTGAGTGCGGCCTTCATGTTTGCTTGTTCCCGCCGGGTGTGCGGCGCTGTAGCTACGGCGTGGTTTGAGGCCCTCGCTGCTGATCGCACTTGCCGTGGAGTGAGGGTAGGCAGCGCTTGACCACGTCACCCGCGCCCTGCAGCATTCTGTGGAGCGCGGGCTGCCTGAGGCGCGGGGTTGAGGTCACCTTGGGTAGGAGGCGCGGCAAGGGCGGGCCATGCCGCCCAGCGGTTGGCGTTGGCCGCCGGGTGACTGGAAGCAGTGGGACACGGATCAGCGGAAGAAGGATTCCGGCGCACCCCTACCTGGTGCACCAAATGTCAGATATCGGGTTCCGGAAAACCCTTAAGGTTCAAACTCTGGGGTGCGCACGAAGATCTTCTCCCTACCAATCCACGCCCCAAAACCTCGCCGTGAATCTAAGCTAACACGATGAACAGCACAAGGGACACAAGGTTTATACTGGTTCGGGCCACCATTGTGGTGTAATACCCTAATCCAGTGTGTGGTGTGGTGAATTGCCTCTGGGGCTGATGATGAACAGTACAGAGGAAGAACAGCCTCGTGAGAGGTGTTTTTGAGCTGGTGTTTTGTGCTACCAGGGAAGGATTCGATTAGCTTTCGATGAGATGCCTTCTCTATGGTGGTGGCTATCTCTATATATAGAGGCCCCTGGTCCTCTTCCCAAATATTGAGCGGGAAGGGAGCCAACAACGGCCATTTTGAAGGGGGGCAGCTAGTACAAGCTATCCTGACTAAAGTTGGTCTTCGATTGCCAAAGGCACTAGCTATGACGCTGTCTTGGGATCCACCGTGATCTCCATCTTGCCGCTCTGCTGGTCTTGGTCTTGTTGCACCAATATGGAAACCTTTGCCTAATGCCTCGGTACTCCGCGCCTGCGCTTGCCCCCTTTGCACCAAATAGAAAGCGAGGACACTGTGCTGGCTGGCGCCTCTTACGTCTTGAGCTTGCGTTGGTTTTCCTTGAAGAGGAAAGGGTGATGCAGCAATAGTAGCGTAAGTATTTCCCTCAGTTTTTAAGAACCAAGGTATCAATCCAGTAGGAGGCTCCTCAAAAGTCCCAGGCACCTGCACAAACAAACAAAAAACTCACAACCAACGCAATAAAGGGGTTGTCAATCCCTTCAGGGCCACTTGCGAAAGTGAGATCTGATAGAGATAGTATGATAAGATAAATATATTTTTGGTATTTTATCATATAGATTGGAAAAGTAAATATGCAAATAGAAGTAGATTGAAAGCTTATATGTTAAAAGATAGACCCGGGGGCCATAGGTTTCACTAGTGGCTTCTCTCAAGATAGCATAAGTATTACGCTGGGTGAACAAATTACTGTCGAGCAATTGATAGAAAAAAGCAAATAATTACGAGATTATCCAGGCATGATCATGTATATAGGCATCACGTCCGTGACAAGTAGACCGACTCCTGCCTGCATCTACTACTAGTACTCCACACATCGACCGCTATCCAGCATGCATCTAGAGTATTAAGTTCATAAGAACAGAGTAACGCATTAAGAAAGATGACATGATGTAGAGGCATAAACTCAAGCAATATGATATAAACCCCATATTTTTGTCTTCGATGGCAACAATACAATACGTGCCTTGCTGCCCCTGCTGTCACTGGGTAAGGACACCGCAAGATTGAAAGCACTTCTCCCATGGCAAGAAAGATCAATCTAGTAGGCCAAACCAAACTGATAATTCGAAGAGACTTCCAAAGATAACTCAACCATACATAAAATAATTCGGAGGAGATTCAAATATTTCTCATAGATAAACTTGATCATAAACCCACGATTCATCGGATCTCGACAAACAAACCGCAAAAAGAGTTACATCGAATAGATCTCCACAAGAGAGGGGGAGAACATGGTATTGAGATCCAAAAAGAGAGAAGAAGCCATCTAGCTAATAACTATGGACCCAAAGGTCTGTGGTAAACTACTCACAACTCATTGAAAGGGCTATGGTGTTGATGTACAAGCCCTCCATGGTCGATTCCCCCTCCGGCAGAGCGCCGACGAAGGCTCCAAGATGGGATCTCGCGGATACAGAAGGTTACGGTGGTGGAAATTGTTTTTCGTTGGCTCCCTGGATGTTTTCGGGGTACGTGGATATATATAGGAGGAAGAAGTAGGTCGGTGGCCGCCCGAGGGGCCCACGAGATAGGGGGCGTGCCCTGTAGGGGTGGGTGCGTCCCCCACCCTCGTGGCCGCCTCGGCTGCCTCTTGGCTTGCATTCCAAGTCCTCTGGATCACGTTCGTTCCAAAAATCACGCTCCCGAAGGTTTCATTCCGTTTGGACTCCCTTTGATATTCCTTTTCTTCGAAATACTGAAATAGGCAAAAAAAACCAGCAATACGGGCTGGGCCTCCGGTTAGTAGGTTAGTCCCAAAAATGATATAAATGTGTAAAATAAAGCCCGTAAACATCCAAAAGGGGTAATATAATAGCATGGAAAAATCAAAAATTATAGATACGTTGGAGACGTATCAAGCATCCCCAAGCTTAATTCCTGCTCGTCCTCGAGTAGGTAAATGATAAAAACAGAATTTTTGATGTGGAATGCTACCTAGCATAATTATCAATATAATTTTCTTTATTGTGGCATGAATGTTCAGATCCAAATGATTCAAAATAAAAGTTCATATTGATAAAAGAAATAGTAATACTTCAAGCATACTAATGAAAGCAATCATGTCTTCTCAAAAAACATGGCTAAAGAAAGTTCATCCCTACAAAATCATATAGTTAGGCTATGCTTCATTTTCGTCACACAAAAATGTTCCCAAATTCTACACCCCCGATGACAAGCCAAGCAATTGTTTCGTACTTAAATAATCTCAAACTTTTTCAACTTTCATCCAATACATGAGCTTGAGCCATGGATATAGCACTATGGGTGGAATAGAATATGATGATGGGGATTGTGTGGAGAAGACAAAAAGGAGAAAGTCTCATATTGACTAGGATAATCAACGGGCTATGGAGATGCCCATCAATTGATGTCAACATGAGGAGTAGGGATTGCCATGCAACGGATGCACTAGAGCTATAAATGAATGAAAGCTCAACAAAAGAAAACTAGTGGGTGTGCATCCAACTTGCTTGCTCACGAAAACCTAGGGCATTTGAGGAAGCCCATCGTAGGAATATACAAGCCAAGTTCTATAATGAAAAATTCCCGCTAGTATATGAAAGTGACAACATATGAGACTCACTATATGAAGAACATGGTGCTACTTTGAAGCACAATATATGAGACTCGCTATATGAAGAATATGGTGCTACTTTGAAGCACAAGTGTGGAAAAATAGATAGTAACATTGCCCCTTTTATTTTTTTCTCTTTTTTTTCTTTGGCCTTTCTTTTTTTTGGCCTTTCTTTTTTCTTTTTCTTTTCTTTTTGGGGACAATGCTCTAATAATGATGATCATCACACTTCTATTGATTACAACATATGAATTACAACTCAAAACTAGAACAAGGTATGACTCTATATGAATGCCTCCGGCGGTGTACCGGGATGGTGCAATGAATCAAGAGTGACATGTCTGAAAAATTATGCATGGTGGCTTTGCCACAAATACGATGTCAACTACATGATCATGCAATGGCAATATGACAAAAGTAATTAATGTGTGTCATGATGATAGACGGAACGGTGGAAAGTTGCATGGCAATATATCTCAGAATGGCTATGGAAATGCCATAATAGGTAGGTATGGTGGCTGTTTTGAGGAACATATAAGGTGGTTTGTGTGTGATAGAGCGTATCGTATCACAGGGTTTGGATGCACCGGCGAAGTTTGCACCAACTCTCAAGGTGAGAAAGGGCAATGCACGGTACCGAAGAGGCTAGCAATGATGTAAAGGTAAAAGTGCGTATAATCCATGGACTCAACATTAGTCAAAAGAACTCATATAATTATTGCAAAAATTTAGAAGTCATCAAAAAACAAGCACTATGTGCATGCTCCTAGAGGGATAGATTCGTAGGAAAAGACCATTGCTCGTCCTCGACCGCCACTCATAAGGATGCACAATTCAAGTACACTTCATGTTTCAAATTTGTTACACAACTTTAACCATATGTGCATGCTACGGGACTTGCTAACTTCAAAACAAGAATTCTTTAAATTCATAATCACCCAACTAGCATGACTTTAATATCACTACCTCCATATCTCAAAACAATTATCAAGTATCAAATTGATCATAGCATACAATTCACTTCCTATGATAGTTTTTATTATACCCAACTTGGATGCCTACCATTCTAGGACCAATTTTATAACCATAGAAAATACCATGTTGTTCTAAAAGACTCTCAAAATAATATAAGTGAAGCATGAGAGACTAGCAATTTCTACAAAATTAAGCCACCGCCGTGCTCTAAAATATATATAAGTGAAGCACTAGAGCAAAAACTATTTAGCTCAAAAGATATAAGTGAAGCACATAGAGTATTCTAATAAATTTCAATCAAGTGGGCTTCTCCCAAAAAGGTGTGTACAGCAAGGATGATTGTGGTAAACTAAAAAGCAAATACTAATATCATACACAACGCTCCAAGCAAAACACATATCATGTGGCGAAGAAAAATATAGCTCCAAGTAAAGTTACCAATGAACGAAGACGAAAGAGGGGATGCCTTCCGGGGGCATCCCCAAGCTTAGGCTTTTGGATATTCTTGAATATCTTGGGGTGCCATGGGCATACCCAAGCTTAGAATCTTGCCACTCCTTATTCCATAGTCCATCAAATCTTTACCCAAAACTTGAAAACTTCACAACACAAAACTCAACAGGAAATCTTATAAGCTCTGTTAGTGAAAGAAAACAAAACCACCACATAAGGTACTGTAATGAACTCATTCTTTATTTATATTGGTGTTAAACCTACTATATTCCAAGTTCTCTATGGTTCATACCACTTAATACTAGCCATAGATGCATCAAAATAAGCGAACAACACACGAAAAACAGAGTCTATAAAAAACAGAATAGTCTGTAGCAATCTGTAACTAACGCAAACTTATGGAACTCTAAAAATCCTACCCAAATAGGAAGTCCTGGGCAATTTGTCTATTGATCAGAAGCAAAAAGAATAAATGCAAAATCACGTTTATGTGATTTAACAAAACTAAATTCGTGCGTTCAAAGTTTCTGTTTTTCAGCAGAATCAAATTAACTATCACCATAGGTTATCCTATAGGTTCTACTTGGCACAAACACTAATTAAAACATAAAAACACATCTAAACAGAAGGTAGATGCAAAATTTATTACTAAACAGAAACAAAAACAAAAAACACAAATAAAATTGGGTTGCCTCCCAACTAGCGCTATCGTTTAACGCCCCTAGCTAGGCATAAAAGCGAAGATAGATCTAAGTAGGGCCATCTTTGGCACTCAATTCATAAGTAGCTCGCATGATAGATTCATAAGGTGTCACGACCGGTTTTTCCGGGGAATAAATTTCCAGAAAGGACCGTCGTGCTCATCAGCCCCAGGATTACTGTTAGCTGATGAGGCTCCAACTTGATACAGAAATTCCAAGCAAAATACAAAATATGAGGTACAAGACCATTCTGGCCTGTGAGTACAACAAATGATTTCTAGTGGTTGATGGCGGAAGCGGTTTATGGATCATCAGTGTCTATGGGACTCTATTTCCCACAGGAACAGCTGACCAGGCTAACTCCTATCTTCGCGAGGCTGCTATCTCCATTGCTTAGGTTCCGGGGCTGTCATCGTGTCGCTCCTCTCCGTGCAAGAAAAATCTGGCCAAGACAATAGCCAGGGACAAGCCAGTGAGTACTTTGAATGTACTCGCAAACATTTTGAACACAGGTATAATATAACAATGATGTCTTGACAATATTTTATGCTCATGGCGTCGATCCACAGAGATAAATATAATTCGATATATGAATATGCAACGTCACGAAGTATTAAAATTATGAAATAAATAACAAGCATGCCACGATCAAGGCGTCGGCGACACCACATAAAGGGCTTTTAAAGAAATGCCACGATCGAGGCGTCGGCGACACCACATAAAGGGCTTTAAAAGAAATGCCACGATCGGGCGTCGGCGACACCACATAAAGGACTTTAAAAGAAATGTCACGTCGGGCGTCGGCGACACCACATAAAGGGCTTTTAAAATAAATGCCACGATCAAGGCGTCGGCGACACCACATAAAGGGCTTTTAAAATAAATGCCACAATCAAAGGTCGAGCGACACCGCATAAAGGGCTTTAAAAGAAATGCCACAGTCGGGCGTCTGAGCGACACCGCATAAAGGGCTTTTAAAATAAACAATCATAGTGAATATCCCGGAGGTAGAACCATCCTAGAGATACTCGATAATAACAATAATATCACAGGTTAGTCAACAATAATGATAATCATAATTATCACAAGTCACCAGTAGTAATTCCCGTTTTGGTTAACAGTTATCACCTCCGAAGACTGACACTAAGACCGGCACTTGACCCATCCCAGACTATAGTCCTTAACCATGGACACGGCTATTCGAATAGGTTTTAATCTCTGCAGAGGGTGTACTCTTTACCCACGAGTAACGGATTCCTTTAGTCCATCGGGACTAATTCCGCTTACGGTCTTCTAAATGAAAACACACCTGACTTGCACACACCAGCTTAACTTACCGGTGTCTAGAATCACCCACGACACCCGTTAAGCAAACTCTAAGTGGGGAGGCTACAACCTCGCGTAGCATGGGATCAAATTTATATCGCGCGCTCTAAGGGGTGGCCTCCCCTCTCGGTCCCAACCGAAAACACCCATGCCCCCTGACCGGATGACTGGCTTTAATCCATGGTCATAGTACCCTCTTCTCGGCTTTAATCCATGGTCATGGTACCCTCATCCCGGCCCCTCTGTACGGTGTGTGCTAGAAAGGGGTTGATAGATTATTGAACCGTACCCTACCTGTGGCAGGGACAAGTGGTAGCCTGAAACAAGTGTGGGGGTTCTTTGGAACAAGACTCGATCTCTGTCGACTCGGGAGGTTTATAGTTTCCTGCATGACATGTATAACAAATATATTTCAACCAATACAATCAACACTCATTATATCTTACCATGCCATACCGGACATACCCGTCCCGACGGAGACCGGTGACAAGCTCGCGCCTACCCAAGGCAGAGGCTTTCCCGGATTCCTTTCCGGCATGCATGCAAGATACATGACGATTACCATCACAAGTATACTCATTTCCAACAGCATGGAAATCACCAATATGCATCCATGCAAATGATCATATCACATGAAATAACAAGTCCTTCGAAATGAGGTGGTGTTATAAACGTGTCAACGAACACACCAAAAATATTATGCCGGGGTTCAGAATGCTTGCCTTCAATGTGTGGAAAGGCAGGGTGCACTCCAAAACTTGAAACATTTCTCCTCTCTTCAAAAATCCTATTTTAGCAATATAAAAGAATTAACACACAAAATAAAAACAGCACGAAAAATTGTTTTGAAATTTTTTCAAATAAATCTTAAAATAAACTAGACATTATTTGAGAGTGGTAGGAAAAAGAATTAATTCATTTGGAGTTATATTTAAAAAGATATAACCAGTCAAAGTTTGGTCAAAGTTGTGTTTTAAAAAAAATAGAAAACGTAAAACGGTTCGCCTGGGCGCTGACAAAATATGCAAGGCTACTATTAAAACAGAGGCACAACGACGGGCTGCGTTAATATACATGGTCGCACGATTACAAAGCGAGGATACACTGAAACTCGGTACTATTCGTACGGCTTAGTCTACCTCGTTTATGTCTAAACGGGCGTGCCTGGTGGATGTCGAGTCTTCTCCACGTGTCTCACTGCCGGGATTAGTCGGAGATGGCGGAGGAACGACGGGGTCGGGGTAGCGATGATGACCATCGCGGGGATTGTTGGCCACAACCCCGTTGGCGTGTGCTCCCAAAAGGCGACGAAGCACTTCTAGGGTCATCAAAGCATCTCGGCTGATGGCTGGCGCTGATCTCGGGGTCTCGATCGGTTGTCCGAACAACACAACTGGGTTGTCGGCGTCGGGCTCGTCTTCTCTTCTTGCTGGGGCTCGACGAACCAGCTCTCCTCAAGCTGCGATCAGGTCAATGGTGACCTGGTCGAACAGTGCCTCTAGTGCACTTACATAGCGCACTAGGTGCAATAAGGCGGGATCTGTCTCGTGATCTCCGTTGGCAACTTGGGGTGGTCTACCATACCCTTCGCGTCTGGGGTAGTAGTGGAACGAGCGATAGTTAACTCTGGGCGACAAGTGCCTGAGATGAACTATAGCCTCTCGAGCAGCTAGTTGTATGGCTTGTGGCTCAAAGGAAGTTGTTCTTCCGGTGAACACAGTAAAGGCGTTAAGGCGCTAGACCCCTCTAGTAGATGTGTCTGATGGCCCGAAGTGGCGGTCCTCACCGCTCATGGGTCCTTGGTACACAACATATTCAGGTGGCTCTTCTAACGCATAGGCACGACGGGTGAGGTTTGCGAGGATGGTCACAAAACCTCCAAGGTTGGTTGCTGTGGTCTCGTTGTGCACTATGGGGCCAGGCATTGTGGCTGGGTTTGAGGCTGTGCTGTGCTGGGTTGGGGCTAGCGTTCCCTTTTTATAGAAAAGGAGCGGAGTCTTCCTTCATGCGCTTGAATGAGACATTTTGCCATCGGTCCTTTGGTGTGCGATCGGCAGGCTAGGCTGATAGGTTGGGCATCACCGCCAAAAGTGTCGGGATCACTGTGTGGCTATCTTGCACGAGAAGCTTGGCTGGGGTTTGGTTATGGCCTGGTGGGTTGGTTTCCCTAAGTTTATTGACCTGGCTAAGATAGGATTAGCCAATGGTCAGCCTAGCTCTGATATAAGGTAATTTGACTTTCTTTCTTGGAAAGTTCTCCATGCCTTTCCTTAATGGAAATTGGGATCTAATATTCCCTTCCTTCATATCAATAATCACACCAATCGTTCTAAGGAAAGGTCTACCAAGAATAATAGAGCAAGAAAGATTGCAATCTATATCAAGAACTATAAAATCCACGGGCACCAAATTTCTATTTGCAACAATGAGAACATCATTGATCCTTCCCATTGGCTTTTTAATGGTGGAATCCGCAAGGTGCAAATTTAAAGAGCAATCATCAAGATCATGGAAACCTAGAATATCACATAAAGTTTTCGGAATCGTGGAAACACTAGCACCCAAATCACACAAAGCAAAACACTTATGATCTTTAATTTTAATCTTTATAGTAGGTTCCCACTCATCATTAAGTTTTCTAGGTATAGAAACTTCCAAATTAAGTTTTTCATCATAAGATTGCATCAAGGCATCAACGATATGTTTGGTAAAAGCTTTATTTTGACTATAAGCATGAGGAGAATTAACAACAGATTGCAACAAGGAAATACAACCTTCTAAAGAACAATTATCATAATCAAATTCCTTGAAATCCGAGATAGTGGGTTCAATGCTATTTAAAGTCATGACCTCTCCAATCCAACTTTTACCAAATTTAGCATCAAGATCTAAAAACTCTGAATTATTGGGACGCCTTCTAACTAAAGTTGACTCATCTCCAGTCCCATTATTATTAAGATTCATATTGCAAAACAAAGATCTAATAGGGGACACATCAATAACTGTAAGTCTTCATCATTATTTTGATTGAAACTAGAAGAACACGCCTTTACAAAGCAATCTTTCTTAGCACGCAATCTAGCGGTTCTTTCCTTGCACTCATAAATGGAAATTCTCATGGCTTTGAGAGACTCATTGATATCATGCTTAGGAGGAGTAGATCTAAGCTTAAGAGAATCAACATCAAGCGGAAGTCTATCAACGTTCCTAGCCAAATCATCAACTTTGAGCAATTTTTCTTTAAGCAAGGCATTAAAATTCTTTTGAGAAATCATAAATTCTTTCACACTATTCTCAAAATCAGAGGGCATCTTATTAAAATTACCATAAGAATTATTGTAGGAATTTCCATAATTATTAGAGGAATTACTAGGGAACGGTCTAGGATTAAAGTTTCCTCTATAAGCATTGTTTCCAAAACTATTCCTACCAACAAAATTCACATCCATAGATTCATTATTATTCTCAATCAAAGTAGATAAAGGCATATCATTGGGATCAATAGGAGCACTCTTAGTAGCAAATAATTTCATAAGTTCATCCATCTTTCCACTCAAAACATTAATTTCTTCTATAGCATGCACTTTTTTACTAGAAGATCTTTTGGTGTGCCATTGAGAATAATTAGCCATAGTATTATCAAGAAGTTTTGTAGCATCTCCTAACGTGATTTCCATAAACGTGCCTCCCGCGGCCGAATCTAAAAGATTTCTAGAAGCAAAGTTCAAACCGGCATAAAAATTTTGTATGATCATCCATAAATGCAAACCATGAGTAGGGCAATTGCGAATCATCAATTTCATTCTTTCCCAAGATTGGGCAACATGCTCATGATCAAGTTGTTTAAAATTCATAATATCGTTCCTAAGAGTGATAATCTTAGCGGGAGGAAAATACTTAGAGATAAAAGCATCTTTGCACTTGTTCCAAGAATCAATGCTATTTTTAGGCAAAGACGAAAACCAAACTTTAGCACGATCTCTAAGTGAAAACGGAAATAACTTCAATTTAACAATATCATTATCCGTATCTTTCTTCTTTTGCATATCACACAAATCAACAAAGTTATTTAGATGAGTAGCGGCATCTTCACTAGGAAGGCTGGCGAATTGATCTTTCATAACAAGATTCAGCAAAGCAGTATTGATTTCACAAGACTCAACATCATTAAGCGGAGCAATCAGAGTACTAAGGAGATCATTATTATTGGTATTGGAAAAATCACACAATTTGGTGTTATCTTGCGCCATGGCAACAAGTAATCCAACACACAAGAAAAAAGAAAAAGGCAAGCAAAAAAGAGAGGAGAAGATTGGGAAAGTGAGGGTGAATAAAACGGCAAGGGTGAAGTGGGGGGAGGAAAACGAGAGGCAAATGGCAAATAATGCAATGGCGCCAGAATCCTTCTTGCTACGTCTTGAGCTTGCGTTGGTTTTCCTTGAAGAGGAAAGGGTGATGCAGCAATAGTAGCGTAAGAGGAAAGCGTCAGTTTTTGAGAACAAAGGTATCAATCCAATAGGAGGCTCCTCAAAAGTCCCACACACCTGCACAAAGAAAAAAAGAACTCGCAACCAACGCAATAAAGGGGTTGTCAATCCCTTCACGGCCACTTGCGAAAGTGAGCTCTGATAGAGATAGTATGATAAAATAAATATATTTTTGGTATTTTATGATATGATTGGAAAAGTAAAGATGCAAATAAAAGTAGATTGAAAGCTTATATGATAAAAGATAGACCCGGGGGCCATAGGTTTCACTAGTGGCTTCTCTCAAGATAGCATAAGTATTACGGTGGGTGAACAAATCACTATCGAGCAATTGATAGAAAAAAAGCAAATAATTATGAGATTATCTAGGCATGATCATGTATATAGGCATCACGTCCGTGACAAGTAGACCGACTCCTGCCTGCATCTACTACTATTACTCCACACATCGACCGCTATCCAACATGCATCTAGAGTATTAAGTTCATAAGAACAGAGTAACGCATTAAGAAAGATGACATGATGTAGAGGGATAAACTCAAGCAATATGATATAAACCCCATCTTTTTGTCCTCGATGGCAACAATACAATACGTGCCTTGCTGTCCCTGCTGTCACTGGGAAAGGACACCACAAGATTGAACCCAAAGCTAAGCACTTCTCCCATGGCAAGAAAGATCAATCTAGTAGGCCAAATCAAACTGATGATTCGAAGAGACTTGCAAATATAACTCAATCATACATAAAAGAATTCAGAGGAGACTCAAATATTTCTCATAGATAAACTTGATCATAAACCCACAATTCATCGGATCTCGACAAACACACCGCAAAAAGAGTTACATCGAATAGATCTCCACAAGAGAGGGCGAGAACATGGTATTGAGATCCAAAAAGAGAGAAGAAGCCATCTAGCTAATAACTATGGACCGGAAGGTCTATGGTAAACTACTCACAACTCATCGGAAGGGCTATGGTGTTCATGTAAAAGCCCTCCATGGTCGATTCCCCCTCCGGCGGAGTTCCGGCGAAGGCTCCAAGATTGGATCTCGTGGATACAGAAGGTTATGGCGGTGGAAATTGTTTTTCATTGGCTCCCTGGATGTTTTCCCGGTACGTGGATATATATAGGAGGAAGAAGTAGGTCGGTGGCCGCCCGAGGGGCCCATGAGACAGGGGGCGCGCCCCCCACCCTCGTGGCTGCCTCGGCTGCTTCTTGGCTTGCACTCCAAGTCCTCTAGATCACGTTCGTTCCAAAAATCACGCTCCCAAAGGTTTCATTCCGTTTGGACTCCGTTTGATATTCCTTTTCTTTGAAATACTGAAATAGGCAAAAAAAACAGCAATATGGGCTGGGCCTCCGGTTAGTAGGTTAGTCCCAAAAATGATATAAATGTGTAAAATAAAGTCCATAAACATCCAAAAGGGGTAATATAATAGCATGGAACAATCAAAAATTATAGATACGTTGGAGACGTATCAGCGCCCGCCTGGTCTCGATCGTCATGGCTTGCGTCACGAGCACCTCGCGAGGTACTCCTTGCCTTGATCTCCCCGCCTCCTCGCGAGCCTGCCTGGTGAGGCCGCCCCTGAGGAAGCCTTGTGTCGTCCGCCCTGCGAGGCTTGGACCCTCGGAGGGTCTTGAACTTGGGTTGATGAAGACGGGTCGTACTGGGCCACCCCTCAAGCCACGCTGCAGGCCACAGGCAGGCAAGTATGGGGACGCCCATTCCCAGAATGCCGACAGTATTAGGGGAAGGAGAAGTAACGACCATCACCGATGGTCGAAAAATAAGTGAGGGAGTGTGTCCACCATATACGTGAGAAGAAGAATGCCGACTATTGTCATGGGGGTCGCTTCTCCTTCGTTCCCGTGTGCTAGATATTTTGGTTTAATGCACTCGGGGACGAAGGGAGGAGCGACCATCACCAACGGTTGAATATATACACCACGTGAGCTGAGAGTTTCAAAAAAAGACTCGACGGACCGATAGTCAACCCGTGCTGAATAATAATGATCTAATTTAGTTTTTGTAGTACATATATTGAATTTTAGAAGTTTAATCTTTGAATTATTAAAATAGGAAATGTTGTCGGACGACGAAAGTATCACGGGGTGCTCCTGGTGCGGTGAGGACCGGGGTTTCTATGACAGGCCTCACCTGGTAGAAGGTCGGCGCTTCAGCATTAAGCTCCAGAGACCTTCGATGTTGAAACGGTACACAACGATGCAAAGTGTTTTTTCGTAATTAAGCTTGACTTCTGCTTCTTCAACATGTAATTTTGTTCTTTTACAATTCGACTAGCTTATCCCATGCCATGAAAGACACTATGTCTTGGAGAGGAGGGATCTTGAAGATCATGAAAATATGGAAACAAAGATAGTTCACCTAAGGACCCATCATGGTTTTGATTTTGCTGTAAATCTATACAATTCTGAGAGCGTATCCCATTTTGGTTGCCCGAATTGGGAAGCACTTTGCAAGGCATATGATTTCCATGAGGGTATGCTTGTCACCATGGATCTTGGTGATCCTGACATTGACGAAGACAATATGGACATTTGGGTCCTTGTTGGTATGCTTCCAATTCTACCATTGTGTGAGTTTCTCAAACATAGTTATTAAGTAATTTATATCGTTTATTTCAAAATAGTTGACAGATTATTTCCATTTATAGCTTATTTTCATTCTTCAAAGAATGTGCGGAAGATGGTAGATAGAACCTACTACACCGATAGCGTAGAATTAACTTATCAGAAGAAAAATCATCTGACCTGATTTATTAATGATCTTGAGAATTACAATATCTATTATCAGACTCCTGCACATTATGGTCATATGTGTCACTAGTGCACGTGTTGAACTACGGTAACATCCATGGAGATGGCATGGTAAGATTTTTTACTATTACGACATTCGTGCATCTTTTGCATAAATTCTTCTAAAACTAAACTACATTGCTAACTACGAAGTTATTACTATGTTTTTCAACAGAAAATCCCGAAGGATTGTCTGCCTCATCTGATGTTTCCAAAAGGTCGCCTTGATGTTATGAGCTTACGACCAGGTCATCCTACGCATCACTGCTGTCCATACTGGATTTCTAAAACCAATGAAGACATGATAATCAAAGATTGGAAAAATGTATGGTCAGTCGTAGGGAGCTACTTGGAAGCAACATTGTACGATGTGCAAGAATTGGAGACCGGATAATCTTTGTTCTCCATAATGTAGAGTCAGGGCCTATCTTGTTTTATGCTATTTTACCTAAGAGAGGGTAGTTAGATCCTTGTTAATACTCCTGATCATGTGCTAAGAACAATTAAGTAGGGTTGGCTAGATGACTATGATGATGATGAGTATGACTTGTTATCATGATAACGAGTAGAGGTTGTACGATGATAATGAGTAGGACTTGTTATTATGGTACCAATGATGGGTTATTTAATATTATGATGATGCATGATGCTAAGTTGTTATATGAGCATGATGAGTTATTATATATATCAGTGGGTGAAATAAACGTGGATTAGATTCAAGTGGAGACAACATGTGGTGCATGTCGAAAGTACTACTAATCCAAACTTGATCTAGTTTGGACTAGTACTACTTTCGATGTGCAACACATGTTGCCTCCATTTGAATCTAATCCATGTTCATTTCACCTACTGTTATAAATAATAACTAATCATGGCCATAAAATAATATGACGAAAGTACTATATATATAACCTATACAAAGACAGCGACAATAAGCTGCATTTCACAAATACAGGAAAATTTAGCAGTAGCACTTTTCAGAAGAAACGCTACTTCTACTTACTCTTATCAATAGTGCTTGCCCAAAGCAAGCACTACTGCTAACTAGGTATAGCAGTAGCGGTAGGAAACAAGTGCTACTGCTACCAGTTAGCTATAGCGCCTTAGCAGTAGCGCTGCACCAGCGCTACTGCTATATGTATTTCAAGTGCTACTACTAGGATTTTCCCTATTAGTGGAACTTCAAATTTTTTGTCAAAATTGGGCAAACCAAGCAAAGGAGCATGTGTAAGAAAATTCTTAAGTTCATTAAATGCGGTATCCTGGGATGGTACCAAACAAATGGTGCATTCTTCTTACTCAAGGCATGCAAAGGAGATGCACTGGTGCTTGAGTCCTTAACGAATCTACGATAGAAGTCGGCTAAGCCAAGGAAACTTCACACTTGTTGCAAGTTGGTTGGTTGTGGCCAAGTTTTAATAGCATCAATTTTAGCTTCATCTACTTGCACACCCTTAGAAGATACAACGAAACCCAAGAAAACAAGCTTGTCCACACCAAATTTGCATTTCTCCATATTAGCATAAAGGCGCTCTTTTTGAAGAGTTTGCAAAACGGTTCTAATATGGGTGACATGATCCTTGAGAGATTTGCTAAAGCCAAGAATATCTTCAAAATAGACCACAACAAATACACCAATGTAGGGGCGAAGAACAAAATGCATCACACGCATAAAGGTGTCGGGTGCTTCGGATAAACCCATTGGCATGACCAACCATTCATACAAGCCAAACTATGTTTTGAAATCGGTTTTCCATTCATCACCTTCTGGGATGTGTATTTGATAGTAGCCACTTTTAATATCAATTTTAGAGAAAATTGTGGCTCCACTAAGTTTGTCTAGCATGTCATCAAGGCGAGGAATAGGATATCTATAACTAACGGTGATAGCATTAATGGGTCTACAATCAGAATACATGCAAAATTACCATCTTTTTTAGGCATTAGTATGACCGGTACGGCACAAGGAGTTAAGCTTTCACGCACATGCCCATTGTTAATGAGTTGTTGTACTTGCCTTTGTATTTCCTTAGTTACTTTGGGGTTGACGTGGTAGGGTGCCTTGTTAGGAAGAGGGCCTCCGGGTATGAGGTCGATGTGGTGTTCAATGCCTTTTTGTGGAGGTAGTCCCGGAGGTAGCTCATCGGGGAAGACGTCCTTGAATTCCTGCAAGATATTAGACAACACTAGAGATAGAGGGTGAGAGGAGTTAGTCTTTGTTTCCTCGTCCTTGCACAATAGGACATAGTGCATAACACTTGATGGGTTCTCACACACTTCTCTCATCTCACTTTTGGTGGCGAATAGCACTAAGTTTTTCTTGTTGATCATCGTGGAGGCACTCATTTTGGGCTTGTGGCTCTCACTCCCTTTTGGGTGGCTCACTCTCTCACTATTCTCTCCATGATGGGTGGTTGCTTGCTTGTCGGCAATCACTTGACTTGGTGACATAGGTCGTAGCACATACTCCTTTCCCTTCATCTTGAAGCTATAGTGATTGGTACGCCCGTTGTGGATGACGCCGCGGTCGAATTGCCAAGGTCTTCCAAGTAGAAGATGGCAAACAGACATAGGAACCACATCACACTCCAAAGTGTCTTCATATGCTTCATATGCCCGCTTTGGTGTGGAAGATGTGGCAACGTTGGTCTTCCTCTTGTTGGTGTTGAAGCGTCAAGACCTTGGACACTACGAGAGCGGTGCTCGAATCATTGTCACAAAAGACTTGATCATCTTCATCTTCATTCACTTGTCGGTGCATAGCCACGTGCTCAAGGCCTTCCATTTTCTATTCATTCATGGAGTCGTAGGTGTCGTCATCGTTGAGGATGATGGTACGCTTATTGGTAAACTCAAAGGACTTGTGGCATCAGCCACCGCATGTGAAGCATTTGAGGGAGATCGTCTTGACGGTCTCATCGTTTGGAGTAGATGATGATAAAGTGTTGGTGCAATGATAGGCCCCTTATGTTTAGGAGTTTGTTGACACAAACATTATGGGACTTATGTGTTTGCTATTGCACATAGAGTAAAAGGTCCCTGAAGTATCAAGGAGTTTAATGCAAACGACGAAGATAATATCTCTGTGTGGCGGCGAAGGTTATCACCGAAGATGAAGCTAACAAGAGTGGCCCCTCAAAATTGCTGGAGTTTAAGCAATTGGTTCGGTGCATGTTGGAAGCATATAACTGCGCTCAAGGAAGAATGAAGACGAGAGAAAGGCGTAGCATTTGTTTCATTGTTCTTCTTTTCTCATTGAGTCATAGGACCAACGTACTATTGAGAGGGGTGTAGCGTTCGAAGCTTTGATTCTTTGATGCTAAACCTAAAACCTATGAAAGATGTGAGAGAAATCTCTTTGTGCTCCGAGCAAATACTTACTAGCAAGCGACTGTGATCTTCTTCGCTACGAGAGATTTGACTCGAACCGAGGAGTTAGCATTACTTGTTCCTCAAGTAATGTTACCATTGCTCCAAAATCTGACCATTGTGAACGTGTCGGTTAGCCATTGGCTGGACCGCGCGTCAAAGATGGTCATTTCCCACCATGGAAGGTTGTGGCTATAAATAGCCACCCTGTGCCTGCTTTGTCCGGCGGCTGCTCCATTTGATTCTGAGAAGATTGTTGACCAACCCACTCTCCGAGCGATTTGAGTTTAAAATCCACCAAGAGAAAAACCCTAGAGGCAAAAAGTTAGATAGTGGTTCAGCATCACTGGAATCTAACTTTAGTACGCTCTGCCTATTACTCTTGAGAGTTGCAAACTCTCTAGACGATTAGCTGTCAATTTCTTCAGAGACCAAGCGTGATTCTGGTTCTCGAAGAAGAAGTCTGTAAAGGTTTGGAGATTGCCTTCAAGTATCTACCACGAGTGATCGGCATCGATTGACGAATCGATTCTGGAGAAGAATAGGGTGTAGAGAGTTCATCTTCCATGTTAAGTCACGGCCCCTCCAACCAGGCGTAGTTCTTGTGCAGAAGGACGAACTGGTCGAACAAATACCTTGTCGCCATCGAGCATCATCGGTTATATCTGTTACTCTTGTAGTCTTGTTTACCTTCGATGCGTTTTCATTTGTATGATATGCTTCGATGCATGTCTTAGTTTTCGTTCGGTACTCTATTCTAGTTCACTGTAGTTTGTCTTTCATTCGTTCCGCTACTGGGTTCTGAGAGATTTAAGTTTTCCAAAGAAAATTTAAAATTCCCATTCACCCCACGACCCTCTGGTAGACATACTTTGTTCCTACAATTGGTATCAGAGTAAGGTACTCCTTGTCTCTGCTCATTTTAGTCTAACAACTTTGGAGTTTAAGTATGTCTTTAGTGAACCACAAGTTGCATCTCAAAATTCCCATATTCGTTGGGACGTACTATACTTGTGGGTTATCACTACACCATGTTCCACATATTCGTTGGGAATTTTGAGATGGCGTATGGGAATAAAGAGGAGTTGAGTTAATGCTATGGTTGGGTTTTACCTTAATGATCTTTAGTAGTTGCGGATGGTTGCTAGAGTTCCAATCATACATGCATATGATCCAAGAAGAGAAAGTATGTTAGCTTATGCCTCTCCCTCATATAAAATTGCAATAACGATTACCGTTCTAGTTATCGATTGCCTAGGGACAATTAACTTTGTCGTGACAAAAAGCTCTGTACTAAAACTAACTTAGTTGTGTCTTTATCTAAACAGCCCATAGCTTTTATTTATGTGCTCTTTATTATCTTGTAAATATCCTATCACACCTACAAAGTACTTCTAGTTTCATACTTGTTCTAGGTAAAGTGAACGTTAAGCATGCGTAGAGTTGTATCGGTGGTCGACAGAACTTGAGGGAATATTGTTCTACCTTTAGCTCCTCGTTGGGTTCGACACTCTTACTTATCGAAAGAGGCCACAACTGATCCCCTATACTTGTTAGTTATCACTACACCACGTTCCACATATCAACATCTGTAGCACGGAGGTGGATCTTCATCTTAACCCACAAGATGAAGATCCGTCTATGTCTGATGGAACAGATGATATGAATGATTGTGTGATGTGACTCATGACAACATGTGATAATTGAAAAAACATAACTACAAAACTCCATGACCCACTTATCCGTGTTTGTGTTTCAGTCACTCACCCAACACCGACAATAAGCAAACCATGAACATATTGCAAACCCTATAGCGGGGATCCCTCACGCTTGCGCGACATGGAGAGCACCATAGGATAGCACCAATAATAAAACATGCAACTCAAACCAATCATGATCATCAATCAACCCATAGGACAAAACGGATCTACTCAAACATCATAGGATAACCATACATCATTGGGAAATAATATATAGCGTTGAGAACCATGTTCAAGTATAGACTACAGTGGGGAGAAGAGGTGTTACACTGCTGCATAGAGGGGGAGAGACTTGGTGATGATGGCGGTGAAGTTGTTGGTGTAGATCGGCGGCACGATGATGGCCTCGGTGGAGTTCCGGCGCCACCGGGAGAGAGGGGGAGAGAAGGGGAGAGATCCCCCCCTTCTTCTTCTTATTCCTTGACCTTCCCCTAGATGGTATAAGGGTTTCCCCTCTGGTCCTTGGCTTCCATGGCGGCGGAGGGGCGGGAGCCCCTCCGAGATTGGATCTCTCTCTCTGTTTCCTTCTGTTTATGCGCTCCCATATTCTGCCCTTTCACCGTTTCTTAAATTCCCGGAGATCCACAACTCCGATTGGAATGAAATTTTAACAAGATTTCTATCTAGATATTAGCTTTCTTGCGGAGAAATAAGGGCACCAACCGCCTTACGGAGTGGTCACGAGGGCCCAGGGCGCACCCTACCCCCTGGGGCACCCCCTCACCCTCGTGGGCCCCTCGGGCATCATCTCGCGTTGATTCCACTTTGCAAAATTCACATATATTCCAAAAAAATCTCCATAAGTTTTTATACCATTTGGACTCCGTTTGATCTAGATTTTCTGTGAAACAAAAAAATGCAACAAATAGGACTGGCACTGGGCACTGGATCAATATGTTAGTCCCAAAAATAGTATAAAAAGTTACCAAAAGTATGTAAAAGTTGTAGAGTATTGGCATGGAACAATAAAAAATTATATATACGACGGAGACGTATCAGCATCCCCAAGCTTAATCCCTGCTCGTCCTCAAGTAGGTAAATGATAAAAAAAATAATTTTTGATGTGGAATGCTACCTAGCATAATCTTGATCATGTAATCTAATCATGGCATGAATATTAGACACGAGTGATTCAAAGCAATAGTCTATCATTTGACATTAAGACAATAATACTTCAAGCATACTAATAAAGCAACCATGTCTTTTCAAATAACATGGCCAAAGAAAGTTATCCGTGCAAAATCATATAGTCTTGCTATGCTCCATCTTCACCACACAAAATATTCAAATCATGCACAACCCGATGACAAGCCAAGCAATTGTTTCATACTTTTGATGTTCTCAAACCTTTTCAACTTTCACGCAATACATGAGCGTGAGCCATGGATATAGCACTATAGGTGGAATAGAGGGTGGTTGTGAGGAGAAGACAAAAAAGGGAGAAAGTCTCACATCAACTAGGAAAATTAATGGGCTATGGAGATGCCCATCAATCAATATCGATGCAAGTGAGTAGGGATTGCCATGCAACAGATGCACTAGAGCTATAAGTGTATGAAAGCTCAAACTGAAAACTAAGTGGGTGTGCATCCAACTTGCTTGCTCATGAAGACCTCGGCATTTGAGGAAGCCCATCATCGGAATATACAAGCCAAGTTCTATAATGAAAAATTCACACTAGTATATGAAAGTGACAACATAGGAGACTCCCTCTATGTAGAACATGGTGCTACTTTGAAGCACAAGTGTGTAAAAGGATAGTAGCATTGCCGATTCTCTCTCTTTTTTTGTTTTTTTGTTTTTTTGGGCCCTCACTTTTTTTTCCTCTTTTTTAATATTTTTTATTTATTTTTCTTCCGGAGTCTCATCCCGACTTGTGGGGGAATCATAGTCTCCATCATCCTTTCCTCACTGGGGCAATGCTCTAATAATGATGATCATCACACTTTTATTTACTTACAACTCAATATTACAACTCGATATCTACAACAATACGACTCTATATGAATGCCTCTGGCAGTGTACCAGGATGTGCAATGATCTAGCATAGCAAAGATATAAAAAACGGGCAAGCCATGAAAATATCATGCTAGCTATCTTACGATCATGCAAAGCAATATGGCAATGAATGCTCAAGTCATGTATATGATGATGATGGAAGTTGCATGGCAATATATCTCGGAATGGCTATGGAAATACCATAATAGGTAGGTATGGTGGCTGTTTTGAGGAAGGTATATGGTGGGTTTATTGCACCGGTGAAAGTTGCGCGGACTAGAGAGGCTAGCAAAGGTGGAAGGGTGAGAGTGCGTATAATCCATGGACTCAACATTAGTCATATAGAACTCACATACTTATTGCAAAAACCTATTAGCTATCGAAACAAAGTACTACACGCATGCTCCTAGGGCGATAGATTGGTAGGAAAAGACCGTCGCTCGTCCCCGACCACCACTCATAAGGAAGACAATCAAAAAATAATTCATGCTTCGACTTCAGCACATAACGGTTCACCATACGTGCATGCTTCGGGAATCACAAACCTTAACACAAGTATTTCTACCAATCCACAATTACTCACTAGCATGACTGTAATATCACCATCTTTATATTGCAAAACTATTGCAAGGAATCAAACATATCATATTCAGTGATTTACAAGTTTTATGTAGGATTTTCTGACTAACCATGTGAATGACCAATTCATCTTGGCTCTCTAAATAATTATAAGTGAAGCAAGAGAGTTTAATTCTTTCTAGAAAAGATATGACCGCACTCTAACAAATATAAGTGAAGCAAAAGAGCATTCTATAAATGGCGGTTTTCTATGTGTAAAGAAACAGGCAATCCAAACTTCAAATAATATAAGTGAAGCACATGAAGCATTCTATAAAGCCATACACAAAAGATATAAGTGAAGTGCATAGAGCATTCATAAATCAACCAAGGACTATCTCATACCAGCATGGTGCATTACTAAAAGAAAAATAAAAAGCACACGATGCTCCAAGATTTACGTATATCATGTGATGAGTAAATATATAGCTCCAAGTAAAATTACCGATGATCGTTAGAAGAAAGAGGGGATGCCTTCCGGGGCATCCCCAAGCTTAGTTTCTTGGCAGTCCTTGAATATTACCTTGGGGTGCCTCTGGCATCCCCAAGCTTAGGCTCTTGCCACTCCTTATACCTTCATCCATCGTGATCTCACCCAAAACTTTAAAACTTCAATCACACAAAACTTAACAAAAACCCTCGTGAGATCCGTTAGTATAATAAAACAAATCACCACTTTAAGTATTGTTGCAAACTCATTCATATTTGTTTTTGCATTGTAGCTACTGTATAATAAGTTCTCTATGGCTTATACCACCGATAAAATTGATAGTTTCATCAAAACGAGCAAAACAATGCATCAAAAACAGAATTTTTCTTAAATAGGACAGTCTGTAGAAATCTGAACATCTACCATACTTCTGTAACTCCAAAAATTCTGAAAAAATAGGAAAAATATAAACAATTTGTATAGAAGTACTGTGCAAAATGTTTCAAAACCGTTTGACTTTCCAGTAAAAAATGTAAATTCACGCACTATAGCCAAAGTTTCTATTTTTTCACCGCGCAAACCAAACAAGCAATCCAATCATCCTAAAGGCAAATCTTTGCACATTATTTTTATAATACAATGGATTTGTACAAGGACATAATTATTTTGTTGAAAAGTTTCTGTAATTCAAGATTTGCAAAGTTTCTGAGCATGAACAAGTTTAAGGAGCTCCCCCACTTCAACAATGCGCGTCTCTCTCACTTTCACTTTTCTTTTTGAAAAGTTTTAGGTTCCCCACTTTATTTTTTTTGTTTTTAAACTTTATAAAAGCACTCAACAGAAATAAATGACTCTCTAAAAACTTCTGGGTTGTCTCCTTAGCGGCGCTTTCTTTAAAGCCATTAAGCGAGCTTATAGTGCTCAAGTAATGGATCCACCCGGATCCCAAGGTATATCAAAGCCAATTTTCACTAACAATGGTTTGGCATTTAGTTGTGAGAACAAAGCAACATAAATTATGTAATGACGAAGTCTAACCCTCTTCCTATGCATCGGCATGTCATACAAGAACAATTCATGCACATCAAGTAAAGGCCAATACATAGTGTAAGGGCATATTTATCCCTAAGTGTTTTGGTGATTGATGACAATGCTCGTTCGGACTAATCGTGTGCCTTGAGTCCCTCAGATACTTCATCATCAGGCACAAGACGATTCGGTGCCCCTCGGAGACTGTTGAAGCCGGCGTTGTTCTACGTTTCTCTTTGGTGGAGTTGAGTCATAGGAGAGCCGTACTATTAAGAGGGGGTCCGTGTCGGAAAGGTAGGGTGGAATCACACGTACACTTGTCCCTCCTTTCCTTGCACTTTGGAGCTACTCTTCGTTATCTTGGTTGTGTGGAAAACTGGCGACTACTGCTGTACTTGCGGTAGTACCGCAGGTACAAGCGGTAGTACCGCGGCGCATCACGGTAGTACCGCCCCTTGTGCGGTAGTACCTACTCGCCTAGTGCCGCTCGGTGCTTGGTAGTAGGGCGGATGTAATTTTTACATCCGCCCACACGATAATACCGCCCCTTGGTGCGGTAGTACCGCGGCCCCCTGGCCTAGTGCCGCTCCGGTGCGGTAGTAGGGGCGGATGTAATTTTTTACATCCGCGCCAACCACGGTAGTACCGCTCGTCTAGCGCGGTAGTACCGCGGTGGCCCACGGTAGTACCGCTCCCTGGAGTTGTAGTACCGTGGCCATTCTGCCTAGTACCGCTGTGTCGCGGTAGTAGGCGCGGATGTAATTTTTTACATCCGCGCCGCCACGGTAGTACCGCGCCTCGCAGGCGGTAGTATCGCGTCGGGTTTTTGCACCACCCTAGTTTCTGCGGAAGTAGGCACGGATGCAATTTATTTCATCCGCGCCCTTCACAGGCCGTGACCCTCCTGCCTTGCGGTAGTACCGTAAGGGGGAGCGGTAGTACCGCAGCGAGCGTAGTATCGCTCCTTCTTGAGCTTGTTCCGCCTGTCTTTGTTGCCACGGTAGTACTGCTGGCATCATGGGTAGTACCGCGATCCTTGAGCGGTAGTACCGTGGGTCGCGGGCAGAACTTGTGGATAACGGTTGGATTTTTCCACGACTATATAAGGGATGTCTTCTACCTCTAGTTTACTACCTCTTCCACCTCTAAGCTCCATTGTTGCTCCAAGCTCCATTTTCGCCCGATCTCTCTCCCTAGCCAATCAAACTTGTTGATTTGCTCGGGATTGGGTGACAAGGGCCCGATCTACACTTCCACCAAAGGATATTTGATTCCCCCCACTTATCCCTTGCGGATCTTGTTACTCTTGGGTGTTGAGCACCCTAGACGGTTGAGGTCACCTCGAAGCCATACTCCATTGTGGTGAAGCTTCGTGGTGGTGTTGTTGTTGGGAGCCTCCGATTGTTGTGGAGATTGCCCCAACCTTGCTTGTAAAGGTTCGGTCGCCGCCTTCAAGGGCACCAATAGTGGAATCACGGCATCTCGCATCGTGTGAGGCGTGAGGAGAATCTGTGGCCCTAGTGGCTTCTTGGGGAGCATTGTGCCTCCACACCGCTCTATGAGCGTACTTCCCTTAAAAGGAAGGAACTCCGTAACACATCCTCGTCTCCACCGGCTCCACTCTTGGTTATTTCGTGCCTTTACTTTTGCAAGCTTACTTATTGTTACATCTCTTGTTTGCTTGCGTGCTAGTTGTTTTTGCATCATATAGGTTGCTCACCTAGTTGCATATCTAGACAACCTATTTGTTGCAAAGTTTAATTTGGTAAAGAAAAGCTTAAAAATTGTTAGTTGCCTATTCACCCCCCTCTAGTCAACCATATCGATCCTTTCAATTGGTATCAGAGCCTCGTCTCTTTATTAAGGACTTTGCCGTCCGAAGAGTATGGTTGACACCAACGATGGTGCGGAGGAACACTCGGTGTGAATCCCATCTCATCTTCGGCCGAAGGGGGAACCTCGGTCTCTCGTGAGGAGTTCAATGTGGCTTTAGACACATTGAAAACCTCCATGACGGCCGAGGTTAAAAGCATGTTTAATGATTTCCTAGAGGGACTCAAACTATCTACCGCGCCTATGAAAGTGGGTGATCCCACTAACAAGGTGACGGATGCTATCTCCGACAAAGGGGAAGCTAACAATGAAAAGAGTCCTTCTACTAGTGGTAGAAATGGCACCGGCATCTTTGCCCATGTGGAACCCCCGGTTTATGGAGGGCCTATCCCTCCACTCATTTGAATCATGCGGTCCACCTCCTAAATATGAGAAACATGAAGATTTTGATAATTGGGTCTATCGCTTTAAGCGTCATTTGAAACATGTGAACACTAACCTTTGGAGAGTCATTGAAGAAGGTTTTTATCCTCATGACCCAAGCAACTTCACCCCCCGAGAAGCCGTGGACAATCAATTCAATGAGAGTGCTCTCTTCATCATCCAAGATGCAATCCTTCCCGAAGATCTTCCTCACCTTCGACCCCATGTCGTGGCTAAAGAAGCATGGAAATGTGTCGAGGGTCTCTATCGTGGAAGTGCTAGCATTCAACGGTCCAACTATGAAGTGGTGCAAGATGAAGCCGATGAGTTTGCAATGAAAGAAGACAAAGAACCTCGTGAGCTCTTTCGAAGAGTAACCAAACTCGCGGTGGCACTCCGAGATCATGGAAGCAAGGACACGGATGACAATTGGATCAAGCGGAAGTTCCTCAAGGCCATGATGCCATACAACAAAGCCATGTCCTCCGTCATTCCTCAACGACCGGACTTCCACACCATGACCTCAAGTGAAGTGTTGGATGAGTTCGTTGCAATGAGCATCTTGGACAAGACCGCCGACAATGCGGTGCTCCGTTCTCAAAGAGTAAAGAAGCCTAACCTTGCATTGAAGGCCAAGGTTATTGTGGAAGAAGAGGAAGAAGTGGAGGATGAGGAAAGCAACCCCGAAGACACCAAGTTTGACTACCATGAGCACAGGGCCCTTGCTTCAAGGCAATTTTGGAGCAAGAAGAGCTCAAGACCCAACTTCAACAAGAACAACTCAAGTGGCATCAAGGGCAAGCAACGAGTGAGAACTTGTTTCAACTGTGGCAATGTGAGCCATTTCGTTGCGGATTGTCCTTACGAGAAGCGGGAAGACAATGGTGGCAAGTTCATTCGAAAAGACAAAGCCAAGTCCTTCCCCAACAAGAACAACTTCGCCAAGAAGACTCCCACGCGTGGGTTGGTGGTTCAAGAAGAATACCAAGAGGATGACGATGATGATGAGAATGAAGAAGCAACGGCCATGGCATCCATTGCCATTGCTACTCCCCAGGTGTCTCTCTTCGAATCACCCAACGAAAACATCATCGCTAGATGCCTCATGGCTAAGGCTTCAAACAAGTTAACCCCCAACATCACAACCACCATCATTACTAATCCCTCCGTGGAGGATTGCATTGATGAACATGTTGAGTCTAATGAGGAAGTGAATGAATTTGAGTCTTTTATGAGTAAGCTCAAGGGAAAGTCCAAGAAGCACTTTGTTGCTCTCTTGGAACAACTTGGTGAGACCAATGACATGATCGAGGCTCACAAAGAAACCATCTCCAAGATGGAAGGTCATAGTCGTGACTATGCCAATGAGATATCGGATCTCTCTAATGCTCTTGAGGAAGAGCGTGTGCATCATTTGACTCTTGAGGAGTCACACAATGATGACCATTCTAAGTTAAAGAAAGATCTTGATCATGCTCTTGTCATGTCTCGTGTGCTAACCTCCGAGAAGGCTAAACTTGGGGTTGATCATGCTAGACTCAAAGAGGAGTTTGAGATACTTGACAAGGCCCACAAGGTCTTGAAGGGCACTCATGCTAGCCTCAAGGAGTCTCATGCTCAACTCCAAGTTAAGCTAATCAAGGAAAAGGCTACCTTTCCTCATATGGTATTAATTGATAATGCATGTGCTACTAACCCTTGTTGTGAGCATGTGCATCTTGTGGACGAAAATGTCAAGTTGAAGGAACAACTTGAGAAGGGCCTTGTGACTTGTATTCAAGGTGAGAAAAACCTCAACGACCTTTTGAGCAATCAAAAGGAAGTTGTGGGCAAAGAAGGAATTGGGTTTGCACCCAAGTCCAAGAGCAAGAAGAAGAAGAACAACAAGGCCAATCGTCCTCCTCCCCTCAAACAAACGTTCGTGAAAGAGGGAGAGGGTACTTCTAAGAAGAAGAAGGAGAAAAATAAGGAAGTTGATGTCCAAAAGGGCAAGAACATTTCCTCAAACAAAGCCGACGACTTTAACCCTCCATATGTGTTGTGTCGTGCTAGTGATGGACATGTTTATGCTCAATTTGTTGGTTCCTCTTATGAATACATTGAATGGTCTATTTGGGTTCCCAAGACCCTTGTTACTAACATCAAAGGGCCCATTACTAAATGGGTACCTAAAACCAAGCTTTGATCTCGTGTAGGTGTTTGCTTCCGGTGGGGGATCATGGTTGCTCGATAGTGGAGCAACAAATCATATGACCGGGAGCAAGGACTTGGTGGTGGACGTGCAAGAGATTCCATCTATGCCCACCAATGTCGAGTGGGGTGATGCATCACATTCTAAGGTATTGAGTCTCGGCAAGGTTGTCATTTCTCATGATCTAACGATCGAGAAAGTCATGCTTGTTGAGTCCCTTGCATTCAATTTACTTTCCGTTCGTCAACTTGCACTCATGGGCTTTGCCACATTCTTTGATATTGATACTGTGGCCCTCTTGTGGAGCAAGACTCTTAAAGTAGCCTTCGTTGGGCATGTCGAGAACGGTCTCTATGTGGTTAACTTTTCGGAGCAACCCACTAAGACCGCGACATGCCTAATGGCTAAAGTTGACGTGGGATGGCTTTGGCATCGCCGTTTAGCCCACGTCAATATGAGATCTTTGCAAAGTCTTCTCAAGGGGGACCATGTTCGTGGACTAACAAATGTTAGTTTTGCCAAAGATCGTGCTTGCAGTGCTTGTATCGAAGGAAAGCTTCATGAAAAGGCTCACCCTCCTTCAACCATCATCTACTCAAAGAGAACCTTGGAGCTCCTTCACATGGATCTCTTCGGGCCTCCATCTTTTGATAGTCTTGGAGGAAGAAAGTATTGCTTGGTGATTGTGGATGATTATTCAAGATACACTTGGGTATACTTCTTCAAGAGGAAGAGTGAGACCCAACAAACCGTCATCAACTTTGCAAATGAAGCTCAACGTCAACATGATGCAAAGATCTTGACAATAAGAAGCGACAACGGCACCGAGTTCAAGAACTACACCTTGGATGAGTTTCTTAGTGATGAGGGATCAAGCATCAATATCGGCACCTTATACCCCTCAACAAAATGGTGTTGCGGAGAGGAAGAACCGGACGTTGATGGATGCGGCAAGGACCATGATGGCGGAGTTCAAGTCTCCAGTACAACTTTTGGGCGAAGCCATCAACACCGCATGTCATGCATCCAATCGGCTCTATCTTCGCAAAGGCTTGAACAAGACTCCTTATGAGATCCTCACCGGCAACAAGCCCAACCTCAAGTACTTCCGGGTGTTCGGTTGTAAGTGTTTCATTCTCAAGAAAGATGTTCGGTTGTCTAAATTTGAGGCTAGAGCTCATGAGGGCATATTTGTTGGTTATGCTACAAACTCTCATGCTTACCGTGTCCTCAACAAGTCCACCGGACTCTTTGAGGAGACGTGTAACGTGGAGTTTGACGAAAATAACGGCTCCCAAGTGGAGCAAAGTGGTACTTGTGATATAGGTGATGAAATTCCTCCCCAAGCCATAGGAAGAATGGGTATTGGTCACATCCTACCCATTGAGGAACCCCTTGTGGCCGAAGGAGAAGGACAATGCTCTACTCAAGTAGAGCCATCACCTCATCAAGACCCACACGCTTCCGAAGAACAAAGTGAACTTAACCTCGTGAACAAGGCCAAGGGCAAGATCTACCTCAAGACGGTGATGAACCACTAAATGATGCCCAAGGTCAAGTTCTCCCCCTCAAGCGAGTTCAAGATCAAGAGCAACCTCAAGATCAAGAACAAGCTCAAGACGGCGCTCAAGATCATCAAGTCAACCCTCCTCCTTCCACACCCGAGGAGGAATTAGAGCGTCGTGCCGCGAAGATTGCTTCCAAGCTCACCACCCAAGGCCATCTCATGGAAAATGTGGTTGGAAGCCTACGAAAGGGGTAAGCACTCGAGACAATTGGCAAACTATTGTGAACATCACGCGTTTGTCTCTTGTGTCGAACCCCAAAAGGTCTATGAGGCGCTCAAGACTCGGATTGGCTCAATGCCATGCATGAAGAACTCAACAACTTCGAGTACAACAAGGTGTGGAGATTGGTGCCAAGACCATCCGGGAACCACAACGTCATTGGAACCAAGTGGATCTTCAAGAACAAGCAAGATGCTCATGGGAACATCATTCGCAATAAGGCAAGATTGGTAGCACAAGGCTACTCCCAAGTCGAGGGTATCGACTACGGTGAAACCTTTGCTCCGTTGCTCGTCTTGAATCCATTCGTTTGTTGATTGCTTATGCTTCCCATCACAACTTTAAGTTGCAACAAATGGATGTGAAAAGTGCTTTTCTTAATGGTCCTATTAATGAGTTGGTCTATGTCAAGCAACCCCCCGGGTTCGAGGATCCCTACTTTCCGGATCATGTGTATCAACTCGATAAGGCACTCTATGGCCTTAAACAAGCCCCACGTGCGTGGTATGACCACCTTACCGAGTTGTTACAAGATCGTGGATTTGAAGTAGGGCTAATCGACCCCACTCTTTTTACTAAGAAGGTCAACGGGGAGTTGTTTGTATGCCAACTATATGTTGATGATATTATCTTTGGTTCCCCTAACCAAGCTTTAAATGAAGAATTTGCCGCTCTCATGACCTCCAAGTTTAAGATGTCTTCGATGGGAGAGTTGAAGTTCTTCCTTGGTTTCGACATCAAGCAAAGAAGAGAAGGAACCTTCATCAACCAAGCCAAATACACTCAATACATACTTAAAAGATTCAAGATAAGTGATGTCAAGCCAGCTACTACACCAATGCCTACCAAGTGCCAACTTGACATCGATCCCAATGGTAAAGCGGTGGATCAAAAGGTATATCGCTCCATGATTGGCTCCTTGCTTTACCTTTGTGCATCTAGACCGGATATCATGTTGAGTATGGAGATGTGTGCACGTTTTCAAGCCGCACCAAAGGAAAGTCACTTTGTGGCGGTCAAGCGAATCTTTCGATATTTGGCTCATACCCCAAACTTTGGCTTATGGTACCCAAGAGGAGCAAACTTCAATCTTGAAGGTTTCACGGATTCCGATTGGGCGGGAGACAAAGTGGATAGGAAGTCCACTTCCGGAGGGTGCCAATTTCTTGGTTGCTCCTTGGTAAGTTGGTCTTCCAAGAAGCAAAGTTGTGTGTCTCTCTCGTCCACCGAAGCGGAGTATGTGGTGGCCGGTAGTTGTTGTGCTCAACTCTTATGGATGAGGCAAACTTTAAAGGAGTACGGTGTCATTTGTGACAAAGTGCCTCTTTGGTGTGATAATGAAAGTGCCATCAAGATTTCCCTCAACCCGGTGCAACACTTCAAGACGAAGCACATAGAGATTCAGTATCACTTCATCCGGGATCACATTAGGCGAGGGGAGATCGAGCTCAAGTATGTCAACACTCATGATAACCTTGCAGATATATTCACGAAGCCCTTGGATGAAGCAAGATTTTTGAGTTAAGGCATGAGCTAAATATCATTGATTTGAGCAATGTGACTTGAACCGTGCACCCCCACCACACTCAACTTGTTGTCTAGTTTAGGTGTAGGCATGGACATAGGGGAGTGTTGTTCTCTCAATGAACTCTCCTCCCCCATTATGCATAAATAGATCACCTCTTTCACATTAGCCATTTTTATGGTACTTGTGCTTCAAAGACGAGTTTTGGTCATGGGCCCAAGGATAATTCTTGGCGGTGCCATACCATCCAACTCAAACATAGGTGGCTTTGCCACCGCCTCTCTCCTCGAGAGGTTTGGTCTCTTAGGATTTCTGTTGTTCCTTGGTATGTGCCTGTTTTATGCAGTTTTAGGTTGTGTCATTTTTCGGGCGCGGCGTTTTTCTCTCCTTTGTTGAAACCTTCGGTGGCGTGAGCTCACGGTACTATCATGATCGGCCACGGTACTATCATGACCAACCACGGTACTACCGCTGATGGGAGCCGCGGTACTACCGTCCCAAGCGGCAGTAATTTTTATCGCTGGTTGAGCGGTACTACCGCCTCGGCGCGGTACTTCCGCCCGGGCGGTACTACCGCGATGACCCGCGGTACTACCGCGATGGTTCGAGCGCGTGGGGATAAGGCCGGGCAGGGGGAGTTCTAACTCCCCATACCCATTCGTCCTCTTTCTCTCCATGTTGTCTCTTCCTCTCTTGTGCTCACGAACGGAGCCGGTGTTCGTCGCCGGATCTCCTCCACCGGCTGCCCTCCCGTGATTCCGTCCGGTGGGATCGTTCCCCACCACGTGCTCTTGCTATGGACCAAGGTTTTTCCCAAATCCTTCTCTGTTTTGATTGTGTTTGGTTCTTCTAGGTTTTGGGGGAGGCTTGTATGTTCTTGAGATTTCTAGTCTAGATCTCTGCAAGAGTAGGATGAAGGAGTGTAGTATTGCATAGGATTTACACTTGTATTGTTGTCTTGCACTAGATCTGATCACCGTAGACTGCCATGGCTTCGCGGTTCTTTTTCAGATTCAAATCCTGCTAGCTCCGACGCGACGCGGTACTACTGCCCGTAGGGAGCGGTACTACCGCTCTCATGGTACTACCGCCCCTAGGGCGCGGTACTACCGCGCGCCGTGCGGTACTAAAACTTTACTACTGCCCCAGCCACGGTACTACCGTGACCCCTCACGGTACTACCGCGTCTGGAGTTGTGCTAAGCCTTTAGTACCGCAACCCATGGCAGATCTACCGTGGCACACATCTATCGCATGCCAACTTTCCTGTTTATCTTCTATGGGTTTCATGTGCTGTCTTATAGCCTTTGCATTGATTCTTTTCGCCTTGCTTTGGTGCTTTGCGTGTGTGTCTTAGGTGGTGGCTCTCGCCGGGCCAATCCCGTTCGTGACACTGGATCCAAGCGTCTGCGCAACCCAGGAGAAGTTCCCGAGGGGTCATCTGCATCGAAGCGCAGTGTCAAGACCACCGCTAGTAAGCACAAGGAGCCCGCCAGGGGTATGGATGAGATAGGTGCTCAAGAGTATGTCTGTCTCAGGCAGCTTCACCCCTATGTGACCCCATGCTCCACTGCCAGAGGGTGTGAACTGTTCTGGAACAAGACCCAAACCCAGGTCTACTTGGATGTCATCAAGAACAAGCAGAATACCTATGTGGAGGTAAAGTGGATTGATATGCACCACATGAGGAAGGACAAGTTTCGTGACTACTTTGGGGAGGCTCTGGACTTGGTGGAGCAGTTTGGAATTGAGCATGTGATCTCTTTCCACCTGGATTATGACCCTGAGATCATCTGTCAGTTCTTTGCCTCAGTGTTCTTTCACACCAATGATGAAAGGAGGATGACTTGATGACCAATGGCCGCCGGTATCGCTACACGGAAGGAGTTCATGGATTTGCTTCACGTAGCTGATGATGGACTTGACACTCCCGTTGGTGTTCGCCCTCACGGCAATGTTGACTCTGCTGACAAGGATAAGCTCACCCCGTTCATGGTTGAGAAGACGCTCGCCACTGGCAAGACAATCTTGGTTCTCAACCCCTTTCTGGATATCATGTACCGCATCTTCTGCAACTCCTTGTTCCCACGCATCGGTGACAAAGACAAGGTTCATGCCTACATGGTGGACATGATGCTTATTTGCCAGGAGGCGCGCTCGTCTCAGACTCAGCCACTTGATGTCTCTCACATCATGTGGCGTGAGCTTTGGTTTGTTGTGTTCAACCGCAAGGTCCCTATTTATGGGCCCTATCTGTTTCTGCTGATTTCGAAGACTTGGGAGAAGATGTACCCTGAGGAGGAGTTCTTGGCTCCAGACTGGATTCACCATGAGCCCATTTGTCTGAGGGTCAAACCCAACTGGGCTAACACCACTACTCGTGCTGAGGCGTCTGCTGCTAGGGCTGCTGCTGTTGATGAGGATGTTCTTTGGCCGAGGATGTTCTTGGGGCCGTTCTGCTAGGCCCTCTCAGAGTGACTCTAGGCCATCTTGGGCCAAGAAGTTGAAGGATAAGATGAAATCTCTTTTCTGCATGCAAGCCAAGGGCCAGTACAGGGCTCATGCGGTGTCCAAGGAGAGTCGTCGCCGGCACAACAAGGTCTTGCAGCTCTATGGCGAGGATGTGTCTGGCGGGTCTGAGGAGCACATCACTCCTGAGACCGAGTGGATGGAGAAGCAAGGATACAGGTGGACTGATTCTGAGGAGGAGGTCGAGGAGTCCATTCCAGCTGCAGAGGCGTCTGACGAAGAGCCATGGGACGACTTCTCTGCTTGAGCCACCTCTTGTGTGTTTAGGTGTCCTCTCTGCCTTTTTGGCGCCTCGATGCCAAAGGGGGAGAGAGTGTAGGGATTTGCGAGTTTGTGTGTCGTGTGTTTGCTGCTTTCAGTTGAACTATCTGCTGTTTTTCTCTCGTTTGAACCTTGGTTATCTTACTTCGTATGGTGTAAGACATATGCACTCCATCTATCCTAGCTAGCTTGTGATATATTGTGCTACTTTCATGCTATGCTATGCTTATTATCGTGTCTTGGTCTCTAAAATATAGGGGGAGTGTTGATCCTAGTTTGTGTGCCATGCAGTCCAAAGCATTCATCTAAAGTGCACACATCTAGGGGGAGCCCCGTCTATATTTTAGAGAAGTGGGGTTTGCCACTGCTCTAAAATTATCATATCTATGTGCAAATCCCGTGTTGTCATCAATACACCAAAAAGGGGGAGATTGTAAGGGCATATTTATCCCTAAGTGTTTTGGTGATTGATGACAATGCTCGTTCGGACTAATCGTGTGCCTTGAGTCCCTCAGATACTTCATCATCAGGCACAAGACGATTCGGTGCCCCTCGGAGACTGTTGAAGCCGGCGTTGTTCTACATTCTCTTTGGTGGAGTTGAGTCGTAGGAGAGCCGTACTATTAAGAGGGGGTCCGCGTCGGAAAGGTAGGGTGGAATCACACGTACACTTGTCCCTCCTTTCCTTGCACTTTGGAGCTACTCTTCGTTATCTTGGTTGTGTGGAAAATCGGCGACTCATCGCTGTACTTGCGGTAGTACCGCAGGTACAAGCGGTAGTACCGCGGCGCATCACGGTAGTACCGCCCCTTGGTGCGGTAGTACCGCGGTACCCTGGCCTAGTGCCGCTCCGGTGCGGTAGTAGGGGCGGATGTAATTTTTTACATCCGCGCCCCACACGGTAGTACCGCCCCCTTGGTGCGGTAGTACCGCGGCCCGTGGCCTAGTGCCGCTCCGGTGCGGTAGTAGGGGCGGATGTAATTTTTTACATCCGCGCCAACCACGGTAGTACCGCTCGTCTAGCGCGGTAGTACCGCGGTGGCCCACGGTAGTACCGCTCCCTGGAGTTGTAGTACCGTGGCCATTCTGCCTAGTACCGCTGCGTCGCGGTAGTAGGCGCGGATGTAATTTTTTACATCCGCGCCGCCACAGTAGTACCGCGCCTCGCAGGCGGTAGTATCGCGTCAGGTTTTTGCACCACCCTAGTTTCTGCGGAAGTAGGCACGGATGCAATTTATTTCATCCGCGCCCTTCCCAGGCCGTGACCCTCCTGCCTTGCGGTAGTACCGCAAGGGGAGCGGTAGTACCGCCGCCGAGCGTAGTAATCGCTCCTTCTTGAGCTTGTTCCGCTGTGCGTTGCTGCCACGGTAGTACCGTGGTGCTCCACGGTAGTACCGCGCGGCGCCGCAGTAGTACCGCGTCCTTGGAGCGGTAGTACCGTGGGTCGCGGGCAGAACTAGTGGATAACGGTTAGATTTTTTCCACGACTATATAAGGGATGTCTTCTACCTCTAGTTTACTACCTCTTCCACCTCTAAGCTCCATTATTGCTCCAAGCTCCATTTTTGCCCGATCTCTCTCCCTAGCCAATCAAACTTGTTGATTTGCTCGGGATTGGGTGACAAGGGCCCGATCTACACTTCCACCAAAGGATATTTGATTCCCCCCACTTATCCCTTGCGGATCTTGTTACTCTTGGGTGTTGAGCACCCTAGACGGTTGAGGTCACCTCGAAGCCATACTCCATTGTGGTGAAGCTTCGTGGTGGTGTTGTTGTTGGGAGCCTCCGATTGTTGTGGAGATTGCTCCAACCTTGCTTGTAAAGGTTCGGTCGCCACCTTCAAGGGCACCAATAGTGGAATCACGGCATCTCGCATCGTGTGAGGGCGTGAGGAGAATACGGTGGCCCTAGTGGCTTCTTGGGGAGCATTGTGCCTCCACACCGCCTAATGAGACGTATTTCCTTAAAAGGAAGGAACTCCGGTAACACATCCTCGTCTCCACCGGCTCCACTCTTGGTTATTTCGTGCCTTTACTTTTGCAAGCTTACTTATTGTTACATCTCTTGTTTGCTTGCGTGCTAGTTGTTTTTGCATCATATAGGTTGCTCACCTAGTTGCATATCTAGACAACCTATTTGTTGCAAAGTTTAATTTGGTAAATAAAAGCTTAAAATTGTTAGTTGCCTATTCACCCCCCCCCCCTCTAGTCAACCATATCGATCCTTTCACATAGCATAAGTAGTTTCTTGTAATTTTATTGTGTTGGAAACATAGAGAGGTGGAGATGTAGTTCCTCTCTCATAATAATTGCAAGAGGAGCAGCAAGCACATGTATATTACATTTATCAAAATTATCATGTGCAATGGTAAAAGGCAACCCATCAATATAAACCTTAATAAGAACAAACTTCTCTGATATAGTGTAGTTTGGAGAATTCAAAAAGATAATAGGACTATCATGTGTGGGTGCAATAGCAACAATTTCATTCTTAACATAAGGAACTATAGCAAGTTCATCTCCATAAGCATAAGTCATATTGGCATCTTGGCCACAAGCATAGCAATTATCAAGTTCATCAAAAATGGATATTTCAAATGAATCAACGGGATCATAGCAATTATCATAGCATTCATCCTTCGGTAAGAATGAAGGTACATTAAACAATGTATGAGTTGGAGGGTTACTATCATTAGAAGGTGGGAATGGGTAGCTAATATGCTCTTCCTCCTTTTGTTCTTCACCTCCTCATGATCTCTTTCATAGCTCACAGTTTCATCAATTTCTTCTTCCATAGACTCCTGCAAAATGTTAGTCTATTCTTGGACAGGGAGGAGTCCTCAATATATGGTTTAACATAGGCATTAGAAGCATAATTATAATAACAATATTTAAGTATGGCAAAATTTTCAGATTTGTAAAGAGTAGCATCATACTTTTCAATCAAAGAAGCAATTTCATAGGTACCCTTAAAAGCAAAAAATTCTTCAATTTGTTGAACATCATAGTAATTATAAACACCCTTACCATACGAATATATGATTCCATTATCACTAAACTCACATTGGTAGGGAAGGTGTTTCTTAGGGTCTTCTGAACAAGAAGTAAAATCATATATTTCACTACCAAGCATAGCATTGAAAATGATGTATTTGATCCAGTAAAAGTTTCCCTTTTTGAGCTAAGCGATGCCGCACATAACAAGCATGCTCATCTAAAGATTTGCCCTCAACCAAGCTAGTTGGGGTTTTCAGTACGAGCACATAGGAATCAAAGATGATCCAAGTAAAAAGCTTCAGCAGTAGGTGCAACTAAGTTTTTGGTATTTTGCGTTTCCTACCCATAACTAAAGATAGAAAACAGGAGCACAAAATAAAAACTACTTAGTGATAAAGCAAACAAGCACACATGAGAATATTCACCCCATGCTATTGCTCCCCGGCAACGACACCAGAAAAAGGTCTTGATAACCCACAAGTACAGGAGATCAGTTGTAGCCTCTTTTGATAAGTAAGAGTGTTGAACCCAACGAGGAGCTAAAGGTAGAATAAATATTCCCTCAAGTTCTATCGACCACCGATACAACTCTATGCACGCTTAACGTTCGCTTTACCTAAAACAAGTATGAAACTAGAAGTACTTTGCAGGTGTGATAGGATAGGTTTGCAAGATAATAAAGAGCACATAAATAAAAGCTAGGGCATGTTTAGATAAAGACACAACTAAGTTAGTTTTAGTAGAGAGCTTTTTTTCACGAGAAAGTTATTTGTCCCTAGGCAATCGATAACTAGACCGGTAATCATTATTGCAATTTTATATGAGGGAGAGGCATAAGCTAACATACTTTCTCTTCTTGGATAATATATATGCACTTATGATTGGAACTCTAGCAAGCATCTGCAACTACTAAAGATCATTAAGGTAAAACCCAACCATAGCATTAAAGTATCAAGTCCTCTTTATTCCCATACGCCATGACCCACTTATACATGTTTGTGTTTCAGTCACTCACGCAACACAGACAATAAGCAAACCATGAACATATTGAAAACCCTACAACGGGGATCCCTCACACTTGCGCGACACGGAGAGCACCATAGGATAGCTCCAGTAATAAGACATGCAACTCAAACCAATCACGTTCATCAATCAACCCATAGGACAAAACGGATCTACTCAAACATCATAGGATAGCCATACATAATTAGGAAATAATATATAGCGTTGAGCACCATGTTCAAGTAGAGATTACAGCGGGGAGAAGAGATGTTACATCGCTGCATAGAGGGGGGGAGAGTTGGTGATGACGGCGGTGAAGTTGTTGGTGTAGATCTTCAGCACGGTGATGGCCTTGGTGGCGTTCCAACACCACCAAGAGAGAGGGGGAGAGAGCCCCCTTCTTCTTCTTCTTCCTTGACCTTCCCCCAAGATGGGAGAAGGGTTTCCCCTCTCGTCCTTGGCTTCCATGGCGGCGGAGGGGAGGGAGCCCCTCCGAGATTGGTTCTCTCTCTTTGTTTCCTTCTGTTTCTGCGCTCCCAGATTCTGCCCTTTTACCATTTCTTAAATTCCCAGAGATCCATAACTCTGATTGGGCTGAAGTTTTAACACGATTTCTATCCGGATATAAGCTTTCTTGCAGCGAAAGAAGGGAACCAACCACCTTACGAAGTGGCCACGAGGTCCCAGGGCATGCCCTACCCCCTGGGGCACGCCCCTCACCCTCGTGGGCCTCTCGAGCATCGTCTCGAGTTGATTTCACTTCCCAAAATTCACATATATTCCAAAAAATCTCTGTAAGTTTTTATCCCGTTTGGACTCCATTTGATATGGATTTTCTGCGAAACAAAAAAATGCAACAAACAAGAACTGGCACTAGGCACTGGATCAATATGTTAGTCCCGAAAATAGTATAAAAAGTTGCCAAAAGTATGTAAAAGTTGTAGAATATTGGCATTAAACAATAAAAAATTATAGATACGACGGAGATGTATCATGAAGTTTGGGCTCACAATCGATGTACTACAAGCCATTTCTGATAAAGAAAAGAAGCTCATTCAACTGGATGCTCAAGCCAAAGATGAAATTGGTGGCCATCTCTCTCAGGCACAATTTCTTTGATATCGCCAATGTGAAACTGCGAAGGATGTGTGGGACATCCTCGAAAAGATCAATGAAGGAGTTCCAAATCAGAAAGGAGCTCGAATTGATACTCTTCGAGCGAAGTTCAATCGCTACAAGTGCATTGGAAATGAAAGTTGTCAGCAAACCTTCGACCGCCTCAGCGACATAGCAAATGAACTTCAAGGACTCGGGGCCAAAGACATCACTGAATATGAAGTTGTGAAGAAACTGCTTCGATCACTTGACACTTCATTTGACATGCTCGTTCTGATGATTTGCGAGCGTCCTGACTTCAAAGACCTCAATTATGCTGATGTCATGGAAAGATTGAACACTCACGAGGAACAAGAAGAAGAGAAGAGAGATCTGTATGGCTCAACTCAGTGCAGAAATCATGCTCTCAAGGTTGTGGCTGATTCCTCCTTAGATGGAAATGCCGAAGAAGATTCAGATGATCCAGAAAGACTCAGCAAGGATCACACACTGATCATAAAAAGATTCCAGTGCTTCCACAAGAAGAGCCAGTTTCATAAAAGAAGTTCAAGCAACTCTGGGGGTTCAAAATCTTCAAAACCCACTGGAGAATACAACTTCTTCAAGTGTAAAAAGCCTTGACACTTCATTTCAGACTGCCATCTCTAGGAAGCTAAAATTCGTGCTAGTGGGAGATATGATTCGGGTAACTATCAAGGCAAAAGCGAGAGCAAGAACTATGACTCCGATGATGATAAGAAAACAAATAAATTCTTCAAGAAGAAGGACAACTCCACGTCAAAATCTTCGTCAAGATCATCATCAAGAAATCCTTCCAATTCCTCCTCCAACCGCAAGAATACATCTCGCAAGGCCAAGGCGTACATCGCAAGGAGATGAATTCTGAAGAAGAAGAAGAAGAAGAAGAAGAAGAAGAAGAAGAAGAAGAATCTACCTCCAAAGGAGAAAATGAGTCTGATGAGGACTCCGACTCAGGCATGGCTGGTATAGCATGTGCCTCTTCTCCTGCAACGAATTTCTTCAGGAAACTGTCAAGCAACGATGAAACTCCTGCCTGCTGCTTCATGGCCAAGGCTTCGAAAGAAAAGGTATCCTCCAAACATCACAAGATTCACTTGAGTGAACAATATTGTTTTGATGAGGACGACCATGCTAAGTTGATCAAAATTGCGAATATACAACAAAACTCTCTTGAGAAAATTGAGAAAACCCTCAAGAAATCTGAGGGGTTGTTGGTTGAGGAGATAGAGAAAAATCAGTCGTTGACTGAAGAGTATTCTACTCTCAAGTCACGAATGGATGAACTCTCAACTTGTCATGATTTTCTCTCAGCAGACCATGAAATATTGACCTATGATTACCTGAAAAGGACACATGAACTCGAGGCGCTGAGAGAGGCTCATGAAGATTTGATGAGAGAAAATTCTCTTCTCACCCAACAACTTAAAGAGAAACCTGAAGTGTTTGAGCCACCATGTTTAAAATGCCTTGAATCAAATGCTAATCCCTCTCTTGAGGAAAATAATTATGTTTCTGATGAAAATGCTAGGTTGAAGGATCTTCTTCAGACTGGAATGTTCAAATCTCTCAAAGGGCATCAAACCCTCTGTGATGTTTTGAAGAAATCCATCCTTCACAAAAATCCTAGGAAAGAAGGTATTGGTTCCGAAAGGAAACTTAATGAAGATGGTACCTACTGGGAACTTCATCAATACCCTCAAACTGTGTGGGTTCCAGCAAAGAGAAAAACACTCAATCCAGCATTGCTTTCAGGATTCAACTCTCCTATTCCTGAATATCATGATGATGATTCCTTGGACAACTATAAGTTGTTCAAGAATCAACATGGTGAGACTGTTGCTCTCTATGTTGGACCAAACAGCAGAAATGGCCCCCCAAAGAAAGCTATTTGGGTGCCAAAGAAAACTGTTGATGATTTTCCTGGTTCTGCTCGACTGACCATAAGGGCACAAAGAATTCAACAGAATTAGTATATGCATATTGGGTACAATCATTACGCTCATGCGTTTGGAAATAATTTCAACCCTTACTCTTTCAATTATGCTTGCTCCTCTTTGAACAACAACTATGCTTATTGAAAGAAATCATATCCTACTCGTTCATTTGTTTTGAAGCCACCTGCAAATATGTGGGTGGTTAAGAAAGCCTAATTGTTCTGTAGGACTATGTCTCCGGGTGCACTGAATGGATTATGGACAGTGGATGCACTAATCATATGACTGTAGACAAATCATTGTTTGTCGACCCCAACTTAACTGCTTCTCCTTTGAAGTATATCACTCTTGGCGACAACAACAAGGGGAAGGTGATTGGGTTAGGTAAAGTTGCTATATCCAAGGACAAATCTATTTATGCTGTGCTACTTGTTCAATCCCTTGGATTCAAGCTTATGTCAGTTGGCAAGCTATGTGATTTAGGCATGCTAGTTTTGTTCTCGATTTCCAAATGCATTGTCTTCATGGCCTCTGACAATTCCTTCGTCTTTGAGGGGATTAGAAAGGGTGATCTTTATATTGTAGATTTCTCTAAGGGTCCCTCGGTCCAAACTTGTTTGCTTGCAAAAGCAACCGAAGGTTGGCTGTGGCACTGAAGACTTGTTCATGCAGGTATGATAATTATGCAGACCCTAGTGAAGAAAAATCATCTCCGTGGCATTCCTGATGTAAAATTCGACAAGAATCATCTCTGTGCTGCTTGTGAGGCCGGTAAATTGGCTAAGAAGCATCATTCATCCAAGACAGTTGTGACTAGAACAAGACAACTGGAAATTCTTCATATGGATTTATTCGGTCCTCAATATTATGCAAGCTTCGGTGGCAGTCATTATGGTCCGGTTATTGTTGATGATTTCTCTCGATACATTTGGGTATTATTTCTCGAAGACAAGACTTGTACTCAAGATATCTTCAAAAGCTTTGCTAAGAAGGCCTAGAATGAATATGGTGTGCAGATTAAGCATGTCAGAAGTGACAATGGAACCAAGTTAAAAATACTCACATTGCTGAATTCCTCGATGAACATGGTATTACTCTTGAGTTCCCTGCTGCATACACTCCCCAACAGAATGGAGTTGTCGAACGAAATAACAGAACTCTCATTTAAATGGCGAGAACTATGCCCAATGAGTACAAAACCCCCATTCGCTTCTAGGCTGATGCTATTAACACTGCATGTCATGTTATCAATCATGTTTATCTTCACAAGTTCCTTAAGAAAACTTCATATGAGCTTATCACTGGCAATAAACCAAATGTTTCTTATCTACATGTTTTTGGTGCACCTTGTTACATTCTTGATATGAATCATTCTTCCAAGTTTGCACCCAAGGCACATGAAGGTTTTCTTCTTGGTTATGGCTCAAACTCACATATGTATCGTGTTTATAACTCTCACCACATGAAAGTTATGGAAATGGTAAATGTGCGGTTTTACGAATCTAACGGCTCTCAAAAGGAGCACCTGCCAAATGTGATAGATGAACCGCTGATATCGGATGTTATTTGGCAAATGGCCATTGGGAGCGTCAAGCATGTCAAAGGAAATGTACCCAAGTCCTTTGATGATGATGCTCCTATGACTCGAAGCAGAACTCGTCAAACCACTGCCGAAGCAAATGCTCCTCAAATGGAAATGACAATGCCGATCAAAATGGCAGTCCTGAAGGGAATGATGACACAAATGGTGATACTGATGATAATGACCATCACGAAGAAAATGCTCATCCTCGTGTGGCAAATCGAGTTGATCCTTCACTAATTCTCGATGAAATTGAGAATCCAGGTTATCGACCCACAACTCATTCACGCACTCGCTTGGCTAACTACTGCGGTAGTTTCTCCTTTGTTTCATTGGCAGAACCTATCAAATATGAAGAAGCCATGAATGACCCAGATTGGATGAATGACATGCAAGAGGGGTTGGTGCAATTTGAATTAAATGATGTGTGGGAACTGGTTGACAGACCGAATCCCAAGAAGCACAATATCATTGGCACCAAATGGATTTTCCATAATAAGCAAGATGAAAATGGTATTGTGGTGAGAAACAAAGCACGACTTGTTGCTCAAGGGTACACATAGGTAGAACGTGTTGATTTCAGTGAAACATATGCTCTTGTTGCACGCCTTGAGGCAATTCGCATTCTTCTCACTTATGCAAATTACAATGATATCCTGCTTTACCAAATGGATGTGAAAAGTGCTCCCTCAATGGTAAAATTGATGAGGAAGTTTATGTTAGACATCCACCTGGGTTTGAACACCCTGCGTTTCCTAACAAATTTTTTAGGTTGAAGAAAGCTTTATATGGGCTAAAGCAAGCCCCTCGAGCATGGTATGACACCCTAAAGAAGTTTTTGCTCGATAAAGGGTTCAAGCCAGGATCCACAGATCCCACACTTTTCACTCGTGTTGTTGACAATGATTTATTCGTTTGTCAAATCTATGTGGACGTTATTGTCTTTGATTGTACTAACAATGCTTGCAGCTGATTTCAAGAAAATGATGTCCGATAAATATCAAATGTCCATGATAGGTGAACTCATATTCTTTCTCAGACTGCAAATTCATCAACAAGCAAATGGCATTTTCATTTCTGAGGAGAAATATCTGAAAGACTGCCTGAAGAAGTTCGAAATGCAAGATTCCAAAATGAAGGGCTATAAGACTCCAATGCCCACGAATGGTAAGCTAGATGCAGATGTGTATGGTAAGGATTACAATCAGAAATCCTATCGTTCAATGATTGGATCTCTTCTTTACTTATGTGCATCCATACCTAACATTATGTTGAGTGTTTGCATGTGTGCCCCCTATCAAGCTGCACCAAAAGAATCGCATCACCAAGCATTCAAGCGCATTTTGAGATATTTGGCTCACACCCCCACCTTAGGTTTATGGTGCCCTAAGGGAGCACAGTTTGATCTTGTTGGTTATTCAGACTCAGATTGGGCCAGAGACTTGGTTGATAGGAAATCTACCTTGGGGACATGTCATTTCCTCGGTAGATCTTTGGTCTGTTGGTCTTCAAGGAAGCAAAATTGTGTATCTCTTTCCACGGCTAAGGCCGAATATATTGTCGCTGGCGCATGTTGCACTCAGTTATTGTGGATGAAGCAAACACTGAAGGATTATGGCATCAAGGTCAAGCATATCCCTCTGTATTGTGAAAATGAGAGTGCCATCAAAATTGCACACAATCCTGTGCAGCATTCTCGTACGAAGCATATTGCAATTAGACATCATTTTATTCACGATCATGTTGCTCGAGAGGATATTTCCATCAATCATGTCAAGACCGAAGACAATCTCGCTGATATTTTCACCAAGCCTCTCAACAAGAAAAGATTATGTGTACGATGTGAGCTAAATATCCTGGACTTTGCAAACATGCAGTAAGCTGGACCCGGCACCCGTGCTAACACTTCCACATCTTTGAAGGAATGGGTGCATAACACTCGAAGAGCTTGAAACTTTTGACAAAGTGAAAGTTTCTTTTTGATAGTGAATACATTAACGAAGAACTAGACTAACCGGGTGCCACGATAATTGTGCAATGCTCGAGATCATACAGTTCTTCTACAGTGGGTTACGCCACCACAACTCTTTTTACTTTGGATTTCTTTTCCATCAATAGATTTGGTTTTGTCCGAATGCATTTCTCTCATAGCTATTTGCTAGTGTGCTTGCGTTTCTGCCTGAGTGAAATGCCTAGGACCCTGTTTTCCCACTGATCTATCTCTTCCAGTCTATGTTGATCTATTGCAAATACTCAACTTTATCTGGAACGAAACTTATCTGGTGACCTTGACCATGATTAAGATTCGTTCCGAACATTAATCTGTTTTGGCAAAAGCTATCCAAAATTTGGGTTTTCCCGCCCCGGTTAGGACCACGGTCTTTGACGGTTGCCATGTGCATCATATCAACTGCCAGTCCATCATATCAACTGCCTGTCCACCATATCCATTGAATCGCAATCGTCTCTATCTAAAGACCATCTGATCATAAACCTCAGCATGCGGTTATTTCCATTCGCTTATATAAACCGCGCCGCTCCCTTCTTCCACTTTACTCTCTTTCTCCTTGCTCTCTCTCCAACAAAACCCTCGCCGCAGTGCTCCACCTTGAGCTTGACACCGACGACCCCTTCGCCGCTTAACTGTCGGAAAGAGGTCATCGGAGTCATTCCATGTCGTCACGGAACTTCTTCTTCCCCGCGTCACCGTAGTTGCTGCACGTCACCGAGCTAGGGTACATGTGGTTCGAACTCGGACCTCCATCCTTCATGCTTAGAGTTCATCTGTGGTTATTTCTCTCCCATTTTACCGCATATCTTAGATCTAGATTTTTACCCTTCTAGTGCAGATGTGGTTTGTAGTTATTCCTCGCATCCGAATCTATCTGATCTAGGGTTTGTGTTATGCTTCGCTCGAATGATATGCATAGCTCACTGTCTAGTATTATTCTTTGGACCTGCTAGCTCGATCTATATGTTTCATTCATTCGGAACATTTCTCAAAGTCTGTGTCTGGTTCTTCCTCAAAATATCTTTTCTTCGAGAAAAACTTTCGCTGTGAGCATTTGTGACCCTGTCCCCATTTTCCCTTGTACCTATTCTCTTTCACAGGTGAATGTAGTCTGTTGAGGATTCTGCTAAGCCGCATAGTATGGCTAATAACGAAGATGTGTGCATGGGAACTGCTGACGAATCCAAAGCACCAAATGCAAAGGGCCGAATGGTAGGGCCATCTACCAGCAAAAGAAAAAGGTCTGAACCAAATGCAAATGAGCAAGAAGCAGATGCTTTGAAGAAAAGGAAAGGTGGCAGGCAACCTCTCGCAAATTCAGCGCAGTATATCTCACATGATGATTACAACACAGTTCCAGGAGAAGATTCAACTCAGAGAAAAAGGCGTGTGCAAAAGATTCGGTGTCACTGGGTACAGAAGTGGTTCCACTACAAGATGGTTCATCCTTGCTATGCCAAGAACTTTGCCTTCCATCCCCCGTGGGGCACTGGTACAGCGAGGTGCCATACAAATGGTTTTTAACCCCTTTCTGCAATGGCATTTGGAACCGTCACCAAGTGAGTGAGTGCGATAGGGGGTCCTTTCCACACAACCCAGAAACAATCAGGGATATGGAGCCATGATCCAGAGGCCTTGCAAAATGTAATCATGTGCGATACAGCACACACTAAATTCTTTTGCACGTGTGGGATCGATGATTAAATTTTTCTAATGATGTAGTGAAACCAAACGGTGTGTCATAATGAACCGTTTGGGAAACAGTATGTAAGGCACACGGGCCAACATATTAACTGTGTGCGATATGTGCCCATCGCACACGAGTTTTCTGCGGCACCCGTCTGCCATGCAAGACTCCATCGCACACGTTTCCCAACAATTACCGTGTGCGATAACGTTCTATCACAAATGGTTCAGGAGCCCCCTCACACACATACAAGTGTTGCAGACCATTTGTGATTTGTTGTGTATCACTGACGGTTGTAGCAAGAGTGACGTGTGCTTTTCATTTGGGATCCCACACGTTTCCTGAAAATTTTACGACTGGGATTGTATTTTACATTGGGCACGGTATACTCTGAGCTCTTGTGTGCGATAATGTGATATCACAAACGGTTCCGGAGCCCCTACGCACACGTAGTAGTGCTGCAAATCATTTGCGGTCTGCTGTGTATCACCGACGGTTCCGCTACGATTAACGTATGCTTTCCGATGTGGATCGCACACACTCATTTTAGTTGAACCGTGTGCTGTGTATCACCATTGGCTGCTCTGGGACGGATGATGACATGGCATGTACGGCACAAAGTTGGGCTAGCTGATCACAGGTTGATGCATCAGCCGTCGGATTACGAGTATTAGGTTCTTTGGGGGAAGCACGCGAGAGCTGCTGTGGCAAGGAGAGCGTCACCGGTTGAGGGGCAACATTGGTTGCTCTTGGCGGGGCTTCAGGGATCTCATCCGTGAACTCTATTTCCTTTTGTGGCCACTGGATGTGATGTAGCAATGTTTCTCCCAAGGTCCTTTGCTCATCAAAGTCTCCTAGGACATTCTTCAGGGAAAATTCATTGAATCCAGGCTTTACTTCCGTCTGTAGCACTTCACACAACCCGGGTTCAATGGCACATTGTCCAACAAGAGGCCCTCTTCCAATAAGGGTGGGAAAACACAGGCTGTTGCACATTTTAATGTACCTTCATAATGTGTAAGCATGCCCTTCAGTCTGTCTTTCATTCCAGATAGATCAGATATAGCATCATCATGAGCAGTTGCAGTCTTAGTGTCGTTGGGGTCAGCTGATGCACAACTACTCTTGTGCGATGTTGTCGCGCAATAAGCAACATCCTCCATGCCCACCTCCCCTCCCATCTTCTTGCTATCTATCAGTGTTAGAGTCTTATACATCATCATTGACTCCTCAATATCCTTTCAAACAGTCGGATACATCTCCTTCCTGAACCTTTCATGCAATTCATTCTGCTTCATTTCACTCCTTGCCTTTTTCATGTTGAGTCTCTCTTCTTTGCTGAGTGTGAAATCCCTCTTCTATGGGACATTAACACCTATACCCCTTGCATGGCCATGGGGCTCTCTTGTTTCTAGAGCATCGGATAGACTGTCACATGGCCCTGAGTTCCTGTAGAACCTTCCAGGGATCTTGGAAGCCTTTAACATCACGCAATACAGTTCTTCTTCATGTGAGTTTTCAAAGTAATAAGTACCGTCATCATGCCTCCTTGCACGTGCCCGCAAGTAGTATCTAGCATGTTCGCCCCTGATTTCACTAATGGCTGGTTTCCCACCCGCCGCTACTGCTTCTTCGTCCTCCTGGTCCCATATCGGTTTCATGTCGTAGTATCCTGCCACACCCATGCAGTGGGGGTGTGTGTTCCTCTTCTGAAGTTCTGATTGCTTGGCACTCTTCTTAGCAAACTCTGTAGTTGCCCTGACCATTTTGAATTCTGCCCAGACTGCCTTTGTAATTTGGGGGTATGCGGGGATTGGGTCCTTGCCTTCACTCAAGTACTTCTTGTACAGCACGTGCTTTCAGTTTCTCCAAGCATCCCTAGCCTTCTTCAGTGCAGCGTGTTCCACCTACATTCTCCTCTGCTCTTGAACGTTTTAGTGATCCATGATCTCCCGTATTATCCTTTGTTGTGTTTCTGTGTCAGCCTTCCAAAACCCCAGCAGATTAATGTTGAGCCTTGCCCTGTCAACAAATCCACACACACTCCTGAACCTCATGTGTGCTTTATCTCGTTTAGTTGAAGACCAAAACTTTAAATGGATCTCGCTTACTTCATATACACCTTTAGGCTGGTGTGTGGGCTTCCTTGGAGCGTTCGTCTGTGTCCTGACAGGAAGGGTAATTGTTGCAGCTCTATCCCATTCAAGATTACTTGATCCTTCACCATCTGCTGAAGACCTTGGGTAAGACATGTTACAAGAAATAACATGTTAAGCGTGTCTTAAACGTGAAAACTAGCCCAAAATCTGAATTCATGCAGCATTTTAATCTAAATATGTGTTTTTAGCTCGAATAAACAATTGAGTCAAAGCCCCATCCCCAAGGCATTTTGGGCTTAAAATACCTCGGGAATTAAAATTTTGGGCCACTTTACACGATTAAGACGCACTTAACATGTGTAGTTCTTGTAACATATCTTTGTCCTATAGATTAAATGCCTCGGGAATTTAGTTCTTGTAACATATCTTTGTTCTTGAGCGACACTCATGATGATCCCTACAACTCTTGTTGCACCCATAGTGATGGTTGTCGATAGCGGCGGCAACCGATGTGCCCATAGCGGTGACTTGGACGGTCTCACATAACTCCAATGTCGCCAAGGAGTTTGAGCACATGATTGTCCCTACTGTGTCGCAATTGGCACTGGACGTTAATGTTGCTTCCTAGATAATTTATAACAAGGATGAGCTCAGTCATATGGAGATTCAGACATAAGTGAATGCCTTATTTTCCACCATGTCTGCCTAGCTTATCTCATTTATTATCATGATTTTGTCATTTCATACAATGAATTCAAATAAATTTTATACAATTGTAAGCTCTATGAGAGCACACAAACTTATTCTTTATTGAGTGCTTGGATGACATTTATATAATTTATTCATTCCATTATATATCCATGATAGTATGTTATATTCTAAAATGTGTGCACTTATTATTAATGTAGCTTCTTCCTCGCTTCATTAAATTAATTAGATTGCATATTTTAGAACGTGTGTGGCTGTCAAATGGAGGAAACATGTCTTGCTGATAGTGGTACCACAAATACCATTTTATGGGAAACTAAGTAATTCAAGTCTACAAAAAATATTCGGGAAGTATTACGACAACCATCGGTTGTGACTTGAACATAGTTGGCTCCGGATGAGCCACTATCATACTTCTGATGGGAACAACTCTAATCATTAATGACGGATTGATGTATATGGAGTTTACTCTTTTATGCTTTAATGACATCAACGCTAATGGTTTCCATGTTGAGACGGATGATGACAATGGCAAGGAGTTCCTACTCATCATTAATCGGGATGCAAATGGTAAACATTTTTTCTCGAAAGGCTCCCTTCACTCACACAGGTCTATACTACAATAAAATTATAGCACCACCCATGTACACTACCCTTAAGACAATTTTTAGAAGCTTTGAACTTTTCTGCCTCTGGCATGATAGGTTAGGCCACCACGAACTTAGGATGGTGATTAATATAATCAATAATTCACAGGGTCGCAATGTTAACGCAAAAAAATCCTGAATCCTGATGATTTCATACGCTCCACATGCTTACAAGAAAGTTAGTTATTAGACCATCGCCCCTCAAAGTGAAGGACGAATGCCTATGTTATCCAAGAGGACATATGTGGTCCAATTCAGCCCCTCTCGAGGTTGTTTGGGTACTACGTGGTGCTCATCAATGACTCCTATAAATGGTCCAATGCTTGCCTGTTGTCAAGAAGTAACCATGCCTTTGCAAAGTTGATCTCTCAGATCATACAAATGAGGAATAATTTGTCCGATTATCGTATAAAGACTATTCGAATGGACAATGCTAGAGAAATAATTTCAAAGGCATTCGATGATTACTGCATGGCAATGGGAATCAAAGTCAAGGGTTCACTCGGGGCGTAATAAGGTAGTACAGTACAAAGCCAGGCTAGTCGCTCGAGGGTTTTCACTCAACGACTAGGTGTCGATTTTCAGCAGACTTATTGCACGGTCATGGATTGAATTACCTTTAGATACTTGATCTCAGTGGCAGTAAGTATGGGCTTGAAAATGAAAATAATGGATGTTGTTACCGCTTATCTATATGGTAACTGGGATTCAAACATATACATGAAAATATCCAAAGGTATCCCTATTCCGAACTATCGTAGAGCAAAGAGGGGTCTATACAATGCTTAACTTAAAAAGTCACCATACGGACTTAAGCAGTCAGTAGGATGTGGTATAATTGTTTAAGCAATTTCCTTCATCAGAAGGGCTACACGAGCAATGAAGATTCCCCATGTGTTTTTATACGATGATAACAAGATGAATTCTTTGTAATCAAATGTATGTGGATGATTTAAACATAATCAATACACCTGAGGACATTGAGGAGGCAAGTTCCTACTTGGTGTTGGAATTTGAGATTTAGGATTTGGGTAAAATCAAGTGTTGTCTAGGTCTGCAACTTGAACATTCCCCTGATGGGATTCTAGTGCACCAGCCGATCTAAACCCAAGATGTTGAAAAGATTTGGATTTGACAAGGCATATACTTCTAGGACCTCGATAATCAGGAGATCTTTACAGCAAGACAAGAACCCCTTCAAGCCTAAGGAGGAGAGGAAGGAAATTCAGAAACCCGGATTTCCCTAGCTAAGTGCAGTCGTGGCACACATGTACCTCGCAACTTGTACACGACTGGACATTGTGTTCGCCGTCAATTTGCTTGCTAGGTACAGTTATGAGCCTATCAAGAGACATTGGAAGGGTGTCAAAGACATCTTTCATTACATGCAAGGGACCAAAGATCTTGACCTATTTTATGTAAGGAATTAAGACCTGTCGCTTATAGACTATGCCAGTGTTGGGTACTTGTTAGACCCGCATACTTATAAGTCACAGACTCGATATGTTTTCCTTTGTGGTGGACTGCACTTTCCTGGAAATCGTCCAAAGAAAGTCTTGTATCGACTTCCACGAACCACTCAGAAATCATTGCACTATATGAAGCATCACGAGAGTGTGTATGGCTTCGACGCATGATCGGCCACAATTCAACAGATGTGATGGCTGAACACCATACAAACCCCTACCATTATCTATGAAGATAATGTTGCTTGCGTTGCACAAGTCCAGATGGGTTGTGTAAAGAGTAACCTCACGAAGCATATTAAATATTAATCCCAAGTTCTTGTATGCACATGAGCTGGAGAAGATGAACAACATGAGAATTTTTCATACCAAGTCATGTGACATCCTTCGAGAGAAGTGTGTGTGGAATCGGTATGAGGAGACTTTGGGAGGTGCAAGGTGCCTTCACGAACTCGTCGTTAAAATCTCGGTCCCGGTGATCGAGTACTCAACTTGATGGTTGAGTGGATTGTACTCTTTTTCCCTTGAGTGAGTTTTCCGAATCCGAGGTTTTGACGAGGCAATTCATGCAATGCAATAATATATACATGATTTTTCAGAGTTTTGTGGCATGGATATACAGCTAAGTACTTAAAGGAGATGTTGGAAAATGATGGGTCATACGAAGGGTGGGGCGCAACTCGCCCCACCTCTCCCATGTTGACCGTAACATTTCCCCCACTTTTCATCAAGTCGGGTGCTTATCCCTTTACTCCTTACCGCTTTATATTTAGATGAGGAGTAATCATTGTATGTTGGTTCAATCATTAATAGAGGAAGAATCATTTGTACTCCCCTTTGTCAATTTACCTCCTGTACCTATGATTGACTACTTCGCCTACGATGCTTTGGCTTCATAAGCCTTGGACCGGACTCATCCACAAAGGTTCTGAAACAGATCTGATCGCCTAGGCTGGAGAGGGTGTGGCTTGATGGCTAGGTTTTGTGGTAAACATACGTACGTGGGAACATGGGGTGCTTAGGTAATTAAGAACGAAAGGTGGAGCGCTCTAGCTATTGGGCTAACCAGCAAATTGTGTGTTGTTGCTCTGATTGGAACAAGGGATTATAAGGTGTCTCTTACAGTTTGGCTTCTTCGTATATAGTGTTTCTAAGCACCGGGAACCGAACTCACCACCAAACACCGAATATCACACAATTTTACGCCGAACCAAACAACATATATATGACCGATTCAACCGACAAATATTGTTAGAATGCTTTGGTTTAATCTCTTTTTTGGGTTTACACTTACCCACCCCTAGCCAAAGATTCCCAGGAAGGGAGGGAGTTCATCATAAGTTTGACAATAAGCCCAAAATGTTTTTTCTCTAAGTTTAAATACAGCTGTACTATTGCCAATGGTCTGATATTAGTTATTTAGCACTAGGCCAGATTTGAGATTGGGCAATTCTTATGAAAAAGACAATCTATATCAAAAAACAAATTATCTTCATATTAACAAGGCATGGCTAGGGCTGCAAACGAGTCGAGTTCGAGCGAGTTGGATTAGGCTCAACTCAACTCATACTAAAATTCGAGCGAGCTCAAACTGGGTGAAGCTCAAGGCCGAGCGCTAGGAAGTGGCTCATGCTCAGCTTGTAACAATCTCGAGCTAGTTTCGAGCTAAATAAGATGACATTTTTAACAATCTAAGGCAATTTTTCGAACAAGATCGGCCAGAACACAACATCAGAAACTATTATAGAATATTATTTTAATCGAAATGGTGATAATATATCTTTTCCAAGGTAGTTTGGTGTATTCTCTCAATGAAGACAAGTAACTAATAGCAAGAGATCCTTGATGAATTGCCAAGAGAAGAAAATAAAGTTGGATCTACTCCCAAACATTGACAAAAATAGCAGGATATTTAACACGCAGCTGACCATGTACCAAATTAAGGCCCTAATTTTTCTCCGTGCTTAATTAAGCTTCCAAGTTTGCTAGTAGATAAAATGAAGAGCACCATACACCAGATATACGATAGTAAATCATCCTATTTCCTTTTAATTTATATCAGGATTATGTGATATAATTGTATTATATCGAGCTGAAATGCTAAAATCGAGTGAGCCATGGTTGGCTCAAGATCAACTTGTTTCTCGACCGAGCTACAAAAAGGTGCTCATACTCGACTCATTTATTATTGAGTCGATCTCGAGTCGAGCCAAAAAAATGAGTCGATCTCGAGCAGCTCATGAGCATCGAGCTTTTCTTGCAGCCCTAGGCATGGCTATGTACCCTGGATAGAAAAGATAGACTTGACGACACCAATATGTTCAGACGTAGGCTTACCCCTGAGCTGTCCAAGCAATGGGAGGATATGCGTGCTGCGATTAATAGAATTCACCTTGACGGGAGGAGTGATCGTGTCTTTTGGGGACTCAATCAGAATGGCAAGTTCACCACTAAATCGGTGTATAAGATGTTGGAGGAGCCTCTTAGTGGATGCCACTATAGATGGATTTGGAAAGCCAAGATCCCTCTTAAAATCAAAATCTTCCTATGGCAGATGTCGCAAGACGCAATTCTTACTAGGCAAGTTATGAGAAAGAGGAAATGGCCGGGGAATCCATGTTGCTCTTTTTGCAAACAGGTTGAAACAGTACAACACCTGTTCTTCAATTGTCCCGTGGTAAGAATTGTCTGGCGATCAATTGGGGTTGCTCTTGGTACTGATAGATGTCCGTCGAATTACTGGCAATACTTTGTGTGGTGCCACGAATTCCTTTCCGGGAAGCAAAAGTTTTACACAGTGGGTTTAGCGGCTGTGTGTTGGGCCATTTGGCTGGCACGCAACCGAGCTACCTTTGAAAAGAAACAAATCAAGACTCCTTTTGAGATTGTGTTTTCTCTATGTTCCTTTCTGCTTTACTGTACAGGCTACAACAAGGAGAGGACGCCAAAGAGCTTCGTTCTGGAGCTGAGATGATCAGGACTGGCACAATGCAGCTGATGAAGATGTGTGGCGCTGTCAAGCAACCAATCCAGGGTGCTTGACGTTTCTCTGAAGATGCGTTGGATAAAAGGAAGACGGGCGCGCGACCTCGATGATGTTTCTTCTCGGAGAAGATTACCATCCGTCTACTGGACTTGCAGCTGTGTTCTCATACTTGATACTTGATTCTGATCTTTTGAGATTGTAATAGGATAGATGTTATGTCGTGCTATCCAGGTTTTCGCCTCATGATACTCGTTTCGATGGCGAGCGAGTATGGTGGGTTTCCTGGTTGTGCTAGAACTCGCTTTTTTTCTTTCTCTCCCTCTGTCCTTCTCGTTTGAACTGGTTGTATTTCCGTTCTTTGCAACGGAAAGGGGTAAAGCCCGGTTCTAAAAAAACAAGGCATGGCTAAACTGAAACGGAAGGGGAGGTGGGTCAGATACGTATGCATAGTAGTAGATGAGATCGTGTGTACCTTGGCAGTTAACTGGTGGTGAGTTAACTAGATGGAGGCGCGGATGTGCGGCAAGCAGGCAACGACGATTAACGATGGCCCTACTCACTGCTGCCTAGACAAGCCGCCAATTGATTCCACGGCCGGCGGCTTGCAAGCGGCAGCAGGGGGCGGCGGCAGACATTGCAGCAAGATCTATCGAGGCGAGAACAGGCGGCTTCCACGATCGATCGCGGCTCGCCCTATTTGCATTGCTTCGTCGGCTGTTGGGCTTCGGTTGGTGTATGGACTCTTAGCGCATGTACAATGGTAGATAAGATAGTCTTATCTTAAGTCTTCGGAAATGTTGATGCCCACACGTGTGGGCGTTTGCACATCGCCCACACGCCTCCATCACCACTCATTTTGCCACGTATGAATGGATGACATCAGCAGATTTTTTTTTTTGGTTTCGGCTTAAAAATGTTGTATCTCCTAAATAAAAAAGCGAACTAAAAATCCGTTTTCACCATTAAATCCGTCTCGACGAGATCTTCAAAACTAGACCCCATGTTGATATGTTTCGACGATTTTTTTTTTTTTTGCCAGAAGTTGTCACGATGTTTACACTGCAGTTATCATAGGGCTTAAACTAAAGTTGCCATGTGGCAATTTTCGTTTGTAGATCATGGCATTTTTAGTATTTTGATGATGGCAACTCCAGTACTTTGACCATGAAAATTATTTTTTGTATGAACCATGGCAATTTTACGTGCATGTATCATGGCAATTTTAGTTTATGGTTCATGGCAAGTCTAATTTCTTAATTCCCCGTTTTATAAATGTCGAAATTTACTTTTAAATGTAGAATAAAATAGCTGAAACATATCATGGCAACTTCAGTGTAAACATCTTGGCAATTCATATGCAATACACATGGCAACTTTTAATCAAAAAAAAATTCATCAAAACATATCAACATGGGATCTAGTTTCGAAGATCTCATAGCGAGGGATTTAATGGTGAAAACGGATTTTCAATCGGATTTTTCGTTTAAGGGATAAAACATTTTAAAAACTGAAAATCCAAAAAAATTCCTGCATGCATGCATGCGATGACGTGGCAATCTGTTTACATTAGAGACGTGTGGTGCGTCTCCCTTCCTGCCACACGTGTGGCAGTTAGCGCGACCCTAAGGCTTGCATATAATTTAGAGATGACAAAAAAGATGTCTACAATGGATCATTTCTTAGCCTTATCTTTAATAACTAGTTATTCCTAAAAATATGGTGAGACATAATTGTGCTAAGAGATCATCTTCTGTCTTCTCTTAAATAAGAGAAGACAAGCCTTTTCTTACGAGTTCTCTCTCCTCCACCTCATCATTTATCCTACGTGTCACTTCTAAGATAGCACCATTGTACATGCGCCGCCGAAAATCGATTCGGATAAGGCCCTTGCCAGCGGGCAAATCGTTTCTTCTTTTCCACGCAATGCGTGGAATAGCGACCAAATGCATACCCCTCTCTACATGGGCCAGCCCAGTTTACATCTCGTCTTCTTTTCCACCGACTTACTTCCGAGAAAGTCCCTCGTCACCGGTTTTTTATGTTTCTTTTTCAACTCCAGGTTTCACATGCGTGCACAGTTTTTCGGTTTTCGCTTTTCCGGTTTTTCTTCCTTTTTCTAGCTTCCTTTTCTTTTTCCTCATGGTTTTCTGCCGTTTTTTGTTTTTGCGCTTCTTTTTTCTGTACCATTTTTCTTGTTTTTAAAATTTAGTCAACACTTTTTTTGAGCATTAGTCAACACTTCTTAATACGTGGGCATTCCAGTAAAAAATTTGAATGTTTTTTTAATGTGCGAACAAGTTTTAAAATTCGTGAGAATTTTGTAAATTTAAAACATTTTTAACTCGTGAACACATTTTAGATAATTTAATATTTGTGGACACTATCTTAAAATTCAGAAATATTTTAGGTTTGTAAACATTTTGAAAATCTATGATTTTCAACTTTTTGTGAACATTTATCAAATTTAAAATTTTCTTTCTATCTAAACCATTAACATTTACATATATAAAAAATAAATAAATATTTAAAACCTTTTTGTTCAACCTGGGAATGGGCCCTGACCCATTTTAGCTCCACGGTCAGTGCTACCTAGGATTCAAGAGCTCTATGTTCTTCATCATCGTCTAGTGATCATCATAGTTTTATGAGAATAATTTCCTCTCGTTCTTTTGGCGGTGCCATGAGATTTGAGAGTTAGCTTTTGGCGGTTCTTTTGATCATGCATTGAGGAGTTTAGTAGTATTGTGGTGCTCTCGTTTTTTTGGCGGTGCTAATCATGCAACATAGTTGAAATACCGACATGGCAAAGCAATTAAGGAGATAAGAACATTTTGGTGACCCGAAAAGAAATGATGCCAAGAGTATAAACTTATGCCCCCTCTGTAACTTTTGCAAGCTAGCTTGTAAAAACGTCTTACATTGTGGGACAGGGAGAGTACAAAACTACCAAGCATGAAGAAGTTTAGTTGCTAAGCAGTTAGACAAAAGAAGCTTAGCTGCAAGATGGTATGGTACATTGAGGAGTTTAGTAGCTATAAGCCCTTTCATGCACTTAACTCCCCATCTAAGCAAGAGAAGATTTATGTCCTCCGTCTCAGCCACTGGACGTTGGGCTTTGTGAGGCACAAGTGCATATTGATGCCGGAGGCGCAGATAAAATGGAACATACTCCCTCTGTATCAAAATGTAAGATGTTTTTTGACACAGTCATAGTGTAAAAAAAAAACGTCTTATATCAAGTTACACAGAGGGTATAAAAGAAAATATCAACAATACACATCCTGTATTTCAGAAGATATAGTAAATAAAATGAACAGGGTAAAACAATTTCCTACATAGACCTGAGATGTCCGACAGCTTGTAGATAGTAGCCGCGCGGTTAATTGGCACGGAATGGGCAATCTCTTTCAAACAAAACCGTGTGCATACAAACAAGATGAAACCACGTGAGCAGATCAGAAATTGCCATCACCAAGTAATGTATACCAGCCTCACAGAGGGTCCCTGCCAGCTGAGTTCTCACACTTCAGAGTGCAGATTCGTTCTCTCCCATAATTGGTACATGTAAACAAGAGAAAATCTTTGAACTGTACGCAACGACCAAAGTTTACAACCTTCCATCACCACTGGATCAAAAGCTTCGGATGAACCAGCGTCATGCGGAAAACGAACCACCAGCTACAAGTCTTTCATCCTGACTGGGCCGAGACCATATACCAATACTAAACTTACACTCATAGAATACTTGAGGACAAAGGGAGGACAAGGAGAATCGAGCACACTCAGGCCCTGCAAAAACGGAGGCAGGTATCTCAGTCAGTTTTCACATGGACTACACACACAAGCAAATTACCATATTAAAACAAAACTGCACACCATTGTGTTCGTTCCAACTTTCGTGGTTATTTTGCCCTCCCCAGCACTTTCTTCAAGGCCATTATGCATGCCAACATTACATTATTGCTCATTTGGTTCTCTTTAGACGTCTTGTCTTACAAAGTTTGCCTGAGTGAACTTTTAAATCACCCTGATGGGTGCACAATCAAACAAGTCACACACAATCTAGTCTTGCTTTTAAAAGAAGGCAGCTACCGGTCCGGAACTGAATGATGCAATAAATGGTAAAATTATTCAGCACAATATTCCTAGATACGGATGAGGTTGTTGTTTTTTATATTCATGCTAATTGCTGTTTTCACATTCATGAACTTTTAGCATCAATATTCAACAACAATAAATCCAACTGGCAAATACAAGAAGTTCATTTTTCAACTCACTGAAACTTTGGTACTAACATAATATTGTCGCGCTCAAGTTAAAGAGAATAATAATGATGCATATGCTAGTTGTGAACTGCAACCAGAACACGAAGAAAGGTCATGACACCATGGTAAATGAAATGCTAGTGACCAGACCTAACAGACAACCAGATAAATGTCGAAGTAATAAACTACTCTCTATCTCATTTAAATCACACCAACAATCACCAACTTGAGAAACAAGTGAAATAATTTACTCACGCTGCCATCAAATTAAGTAAAATCGTAAAACTGTAACTACAGAAATTTGTTCCTCTAAATAATCATAAGGATGGTTACTAAGTCTAGAAAGAATACACAGCAACTCAAAAAAGAAACTGCAAAATACAGACCCTTCAGAAGTGTGGTGTAAGTACCTACCACCGAAATGATTCTTACAGCATGATGATTGAGCTCTAAAACTTAGATTTCTTCAGATTTCAAAGTTTTAAATACTCTGCACCCGACAAACAGCTAAGCTAACTCAATTCAATTGCTAGTTAGCTGTACCTCCCTGGTGGGCAGTGGGCAAGGAATTGCCTCCCACTACTTCCAGAAGACTCTTAGTGTAGGGCCTGTCAGGCCAGGATTGTCTCTCGGATTATTTCCAAATTGCATATATCCGTCTTCTTCTGGCTGGCACTTACAATGATTCTGCCCTCCATGAAAAACAAGCACATAGATACACGATCCGCAACTATAAACAGCGGACTACACTATGGTTACAGGGTGTAAAGAGATGATATGATTGCTAAAACTATTTTTATCAGATTGGACAGCCTGATAGTGACAACGCATACCGCAAACTCTGTCAATCAAACTACATTCACTGAACCATTTATGAAATTCTGGCAGAGCTAGCAGATACATTTAGAGATATTTTAGACCAACCACCATTTAGATATCTCTTATCTTCCTTTCTAAAAGTTAGTGAAAAGCCAGGTACAATGCAGTTTAAGGGACTTCTGGAACTGCAAGACGTCTCAATCTCACTTTGTAAAGGCAACATCTCAATTACCCACGGAACAAAAAAGGAATCTGCCTGACCAGGTAATTTATATGACAAACAAACTGAACACTTAGCATGACCGTGACTGTTTGAGACCCAATTGCACACTCAGCCGCTCACAGCTATCAACTACACAGGTAAAATTCGGGAAGATAAGCATCATCACTTGCATTCATGTTCAGGAACGACAATAGCACAGCAAGCACACATTGACAAATTGTACACCATCCAGCAGTGGCAAGAACCGAAATGCATACACGGGACTGAACAATAATATGGACGGACCACGAAGCAAGAGTTGGAGGGCGAGCGATCTCACACTACTGCGCTGGCACCGGCGCGTACCAGCGGCCGACTTCTTCGTCAACGTTGTCCTCCGCCTTGTGCAGAGCGGCGTGCACCACGACGAGCACGAAGCCGATGAGCAGCGACGTGAGGATGTTGGTGGTGGCGCCGGTGAGCAGCAGGAGGATGAGCGTGACAGCAGCGAGCACGGCGAGGACCACGCCGTCGCCGACGACGCGGCCGAAGAGGACGATGGGCTCGTCGCGGAGGAAGTAGAGGACGAGCCAGCCGACCATACAGACGAGGAAGACGATGAGGGAGATGGGCTGCCAGAGGAGGGAGAGGAAGACGACGACGAGGACGACGATGGCGTAGTTCATGGCGAAGTGGGCGAGGTTGGCGCGCACGCGCAGGTAGGCGTCGCCGAGGCTCGGGGGCAGCCCGACGGCGTGCACGTCCGCGAGCTCGCGCCATGGCCGGCGGGTGGCCAGCGCCGTCGCGCCGCGGGCCTTGGCGCGGGAGATGAAGTCGAGCGGGGAGGCGCCGCCGAGGTGGGGCGCCCCCGCGGCGGCGGCGGAGGAGGAGGTGGGGATGGTGCCGTACTTGGACATGGTCGCCGGCGGCGAGGGGCGGGCCGCGGGGGGTCGGATCCGAGAGGGGGAAGGGGAAGGGGACGGGGGAGGCGAGGGAGGAGACTCGAGAGGGATCGGGCAAGGGCGATGGGATTAACGAATTGGGATGCGACGCGAGGGTGGGGAACGCTGCCGTGCTGGATGGGTTCCTGTTACACGACACGGCGACGTGAATTTCGAGGGCGTTCTAGATGGCGACGGCCCATGTTTTGTAAATTCGCGATTTCCCCGAATTTCACCACCGTATGGAACAAAGAAAACAATGTTATCATCGCTAACGGTGCCGGTGTTTGGAAATTTCTTTTTTTAGAACTTCTCTGTTGATCAACTCTCAGGGCGATCAATGTTATCATGGTTAGAAGGATAGTGGTATCCTATCCCATTAAAGTTTAAGTCCTGATGTTCGCAATTTTTTAAAATTTATTTCGAGGGCGTTCTAGATGGCGACGGCCCCTATTTTGTAAATTCGCGATTTCCCTGAATTTCACCACCGTATGGAACAAAGAAAACAATGTTATCATCGCTACCGGTGCGGCAGGGGCGGAGCTAGGCTAATGCAAGGGTATGCAATACATACCCAACATTTGTTGCAAAAACAATTCAGTATATAGGCTTTTTCTTTTTTTGCGATCAAACTTGGGAGCTTTATTCAACTGAGGCACTCCTAGCATCATCAGCCAACAGGTTAGTGAGCAGGAAGGAAGGTCTAGTGTCAGTCCAACTCTCGGTTGCCATCAGTGTGCATGCATGTTTAGCGCAAAGATGGGCCGGTAGATTGGCTGACCTGTTTACATGTTGAATACGAAAAGAAATAAAGTTGGCAGCTAGCTCACCAATTTCTACAAATAAAGATGCCACAACAGAACGACTATTATGGCGAGATTTCCAGAGGTTCACTACCTCCAGACAGTCTGTCTCCATAATCACATGTGAGAATCCGCGCAAGTCTCGCAAAGATAACCCCATCCCTCAGCGCCATGGTCTCACCAATGAACGGATCCGTAACCCCATGATGGGGTTTGCTCCAAGCTCCCAGCAAACGAGTGTCAGAACGAGCAACTCCTCCTGCACCACACTGAGCCAGACCGAACTCATCGCTGCATCTGTATTAATTTTGACCACCCCCGATTCCGGAGGCACCCAACCGTACCCCGGTAAAATCGCAGCAGCAGAACTCAGTATCTCCAAGACGGACAAGTCTTCCTTGATCCTCCGAACAGTCGTCAACGGGTCCAGTTTCTCCCGTCGTGCGTAACTCTGTTTCTAGAATGCCAAATCGCCCACATAACGGAGATCATCTGCGCCCTCTGAGTATCTGTGAACTGTGGGTCTTCTAGAATGTCCCGAGCCCACGTATCCGGTGGAGCCGTGGTCGCCTCACACCCAACCAGGCATAAGCTTCTTCCCAGAACATCTTCGCATGAGTGCAATGCACTAAAGCATGCATCAAGTCCTCATCCATTGCAAAACACACTTTGCATCTACCAAGTGGTTGTATATGTCTATGCCGAAGAGTGCATTCATCTGGCAGAATCTTCCTCACAACGCGCCACCAGAATACACGCACTTTAGGCAACACCTTAAGCCTCCATAATCGCTTCCACATCTGTCCTTCGGTCTGTGAAGTGCTTGTAGCCGCCCCTTCCTCTAGAGTTGCACGCTCTTTGCGAGTCACGAGAGCACGGTACTCAGATTTGACAGAGTAGTTGCCATTAACTTCATGAGCCCAAGCAAGAAAATCCTCCCCTCCACCATTACGAAGTGGAATATTTAGTATCGCTTCCGCTTCCGGGGGGATAAACACATCCCGAATCAAATCCCTCTTCCATGTCCAGTTCTCTTCATCTATGAGATCACTTACCCAGGACGACGTAGTGCCCCCTGGTATGACTGTCGGTTGAAGAGTTGACAATCCCGGAATCCATTTGTCTACCCATATGGAGATGGTAGAGCCCGTCCCCTCACGCTTCACAAGTCCTTCCTGGAGAGCTTCACGACCAGCAATGATGGCCCGCCATACAGCCGACGACGAGCGCGGTACCACTGCATCCATGAACTCTCCATCAGGAAAATAGCGACCCTTCATAACACGGCTGCACAGGGATCCCGGATTTGTAATGAACCTCCACCCATGCTTCCCTAGCAGTGCCAAGTAAAACAATGGTAGATCTCGGAAGCCCATACCACCGTTAACCTTTGGGGATGCGAGACTGTCCCATGATATCCAGTGCAAAGATCGTTTGTCAAGGGAACCGCTCCACCAGAATTTTGCCATGCAAGACGTCAACTTCTTGCATACCTTCTTCGTCAATAGGAAGCAACTCATACTGAAAGTAGGGATGGCCTGGATAATTGACTTTATAAGGATCTCTCTGCCCGCACACGCTAGCAGCCGTTCCGCCCATCCATTCATTTTGCTCCGTGAGCTCTCCTCGATATGATCAAATGTACCACTAGTGATCCTCCCAACCGCGATCAGGAGACCCAAGTATCTGTCACTGAAAGCTTCCACCAAAACGCCCAGAATTTGTTTGAGAGCTTCTCTTCTACCAGCAGGCGTATTAGGAAAAAAACACTGCACTCTTCTCGCGATTGACTGATTGCCCCGAGCAAGAAGCATAGATGAGTAAAATTCTATTCAATCTATCCGCAGTCTCTGTTGTTGCGCTTATGAAGACTAAGCAGTCGTCGGCGAACAAAAGATGATTGACCCATGGAGCTCTGTATGACACACGTATACCTCTGTCAATGTGGCCTCCTCCATAAAACTTTAGTAAAGATGTCAACCCTTCTGCACAAAGCAGGAACAAGAAGGGTGAAACGGGTCTCCCTGCCGAAAGCCTCTTGAGGGAGTGAAAAAAGGCATCAACTCGCCATTAACACGAACGGTGTATCTCACCGACGAGACACACTTCATAATCAACCGCACAAAGGTTGCACTGAAGCCAAGTTTCAACATGATTGCTTCCAGATAATGCCACTCAACTCGATCATAAGCCTTCATCATGTCCAACTTAAATGCACACGAATAATTTTTTCCCTTTCTTCCTACTCCTCATCACATGTACGCTTTCGAAAGCCACAAGTACGTTATCCGTGATGAGGCAACCGGGAACAAAAGCACTCTGTTCCTCTCCCACAACTATATCCATCAAAAGCTTGAGACGATTGGTAATCATCTTCGAAGCAATTTTATAGGGAACCGGACACCAAGGATATAGGGCGGTATTGTGAAATAGACTGCGGGTTCCGTACCTTGGGTATAAGAGTAATCGACGTATCGTTAAACCCTGGTGGAAGCTCCCCTCCATTAACAAAGTCCAGAATAGCTGGCACCAGATCATCTTTAATAACTTCCCAATGCCTCTGAAAAAACCCGCAGTGAATCCATCCACACCCGGCGCTTTGGACGGTGACATCTGAAACAGTGCCTTCTTCACTTCATCAGCCTCGAAGGGTTTATCCAGGGAGGTGTTCATTGTTGGGGAACGTAGCAGAAATTCAAAATTTTCCTACGTGTCACCAAGATCTATCTATGGAGAAACCAGCAACGAGGGGAAGGAGAGTGCATCTACATACCCTTGTAGATCGCTAAGCGGAAGCGTTCAAGAGAACGGGGTTGAAGGAGTCGACTGTCGTGATCCAAATCACCGGAGATCCTAGTGCGAACGGACGGCACCTCGCGCTCAACACACGACAGCCCGGTGACGCCTCCCACGCCTTGATCCAGCAAGGAGAGAGGAGAGGTTGAGGAAGACTCCTCAGCAGCAGCAGACAACGGCGTGGTGGTGATGGAGGAGCGTGGCATCCCGCAGGCTTCGCCAAGCACCAAGGGAGAGGAGGAGGAGAGAGGCAAGGCTGCGCCAATGGAGAAGAAACTCATGTGTTATGGGCAACCCAGTGCCTCACTATATATAGGGGAGAGGGGATGCGCCCCACCTAGGTTTCCACCCCTAGGGGCGGCGGCCAGCCCCAGATCCCATCTGGGTGGCGGCAGAGGGGAAGAGAGGGAGGGCGCCTGGGTGGGCCTTAGGGCCCATCCGCCCTAGGGTTTGCCCTCCCACTCTCCTCGCGCTTGGGCCCTTTGGGGCGCACCAGCCCACACCGGGCTGGTTCCTCCCACACATGGCCCATGCAGCCCTCCGGGGTAGGTGGCCCCACTTGGTGGACCCTCGACCCTCCGGTGGTCCCAGACGTTATCGATAAAACCCAAACTTTTCGGTGACCAAAACGGACTTCCCATATATAAATCTTTACCTCCGGACCATTCCGGAACTCCTCGTGATGTCAGGATCTCATCGGGACTCAACAACATTCGTAACCACATACAAGCTTCCTTTATAACCCTAGCGTCATCGAACCTTAAGTGTGTAGACCCTACGGGTTCGGGAGACATGTAGACATGACCGAGACGTTCTCCGATCAATAACCAGCAGCGGGATCTGGATACCCATGTTGGCTCCCACATGTTCCATGATGATCTCATCGGATGAACCACGATGTCAAGGACTCAGTCGATCCCGTATACAATTCCCTTTGTCTAGCGGTATTTTACTTGCCCGAGATTTGATCGTCGGTATACCGATACCTTGTTCAATCTCGTTACCGGCAAGTCTCTTTACTCGTTCCGCAACACATCATCCCGTGATCAACCCCTTGGTCACATTGTGCACATTATGATGATGTCCTACCGAGTGGGCCCAGAGATACCTCTCCGTTTGCACGGAGTGACAAATCCGAGCCTCGATCCGTGTCAACCCAATGACACTTTCGGAGATACCAGTAGTGCACCTTTATAGTCACCCGATTACGTTGTGACGCTTGATACACCCAAAGCACTCCTACGGTATCCGGAGTTACACGATCTCATGGTCTAAGGAAGAGATAATTGACATTAGAAAAGCTCTAGCAAACTAACTACACGATCTTTGTGCTATGCTTAGTATTGGGTCTTGTCCATCACATCATTCTCCTAATGATGTGATCCCGTTATCAACGACATCCAATGTCCATAGTCAGAAACCATGACTATCTGCTGATCACAACGAGCTAGTCAACTAGAGGCTCACTAGGGACATATTGTGGTCTATGTATTCACACGTGTATTACGATTTCCGGATAATACAGCTTATAGCATGAATAAAAGACAATTATCATGAACAAGGAAATATAATAATACTTTTATTATTGCCTCTAGGCATATTTCCAACAGTCTCCCACTTGCACTAGAGTCAATAATCTAGTTCACATCGCCATGTGATTAACATTGACAGTCACATCGCCATGTGACCAACATCCAAAGAGTTTACTAGTGTCATTAAACTAGTTCACATCATCATGTGATTAAGACTCAATGAGTTCGGGGTTTGATCATGTTTTGCTTGTGAGAGAGGTTTTAGTCAACGGGTGCGCAACATTCAGATCCGTATGTACTTCGCAAATCTCTAGGTCATTCAGAATGCTGCTTCCACGCTCCACTTGGAGCTATTCCAAATGGTTGCTCCACTATACGATCCGGTTTGCTACTCGAGTCACTCGGATAGGTGTTAAAGCTTGCATCGACGTAATCCTTTACGCCTAACTCTTCATCACCTCCATAATCGAGAAACATGTCCTTATTTACTCCAAGGACAATTTTGATCATTGTCCAATGATCCATTCTGGATCATTCTTGTACCACTTGACTATGGCAAGGCACACTTCCGTGCGGTACACAAGATAGCATACTTGTAGAGCCTATGTATAAAGCATAGGGGACAACTTTCGCCCTTTCTCTCTCTTCGCCGTGGTCGAGCTTTAAGTCTTAACTTCATACCTTACATCTCGTGCAAGAACTCCTTCTTTGATCGATCCATCTTGAACACCTTCAAGATCATGTTAAGGTATATGCTCATTTGAAAGTACCATTAAGCGTTTTGATCTATCCTCATAGATCTTGATGCTCAATGTTCAAGTAGCTTAATCCAGGTTTTCCATTGAAAACACTTTTCAAATAACCCTATATGCTTTCCAGAATTCTATATCATTTCGATCAACAATATGTCAATAACATATACTCATCGAAATTCTATAGTGCTCCCACTCACTTCTTTGGAAATACAAGTTTCTCATAAGCTTTTGTATAAACCCAAAATCTTTGATCATCTCATCAAAACGCATATTCCAACTCCGAGATGCTTACTCCGGTCCTTAGAAGGATCACCGAGCCAAGATACCTTTTAGCATCCTTAGGATCGACAAGAACTTTCGGATTGTATCACATACAACCTTTCCTTATGAAGACCGGTAAGGAAACTCGTTTTGACATCCATCGCCAGATTTCATAAATGCAGCTAATGCTAACATGATTCCGACGGACTTAAGCATCGCTACGGATGAGAAAATCTCATCGTAGTCAACTCCTTGAACTTGTGAAAAACTCTTTACCACAAGTCGAGCTTCATAGCCGGTGACGTTACCGTCCATGTCCGTCTTCTTCTTAAAGATCCATTTATCTCAATGGCTTGCCGATCATCGGCAAGTCCACCAAAGTCCATGCTTTGTTACGATACATGGATCCTATCTCGGATTTCATGGCTTCTAGCCATTTGTCGGAATTTGGGCCCACCATTGCTTCTCCATAGCTCATAGGTTCGTTGTTGTCTAGCAACATGACCTTCAAGACAGGATTACTGTACCACTCTTAAGCGAAGACGCATCCTTGTCACCCCACGAGGTACGGTAGTGACTTGATCCAAGTTTCATGATCACTATCATAAGCTTCTACTTCAATTGATGTAGGTGCCACAGGAACAACTTCCTGTGCCTCGCTACACACTAGTTGTAGTAATGGTTCAATAACCATATCAAGTCTCCACCATCCTCCCACTCAACTTTTCGAGACAAACTTTTCCTCGAGAAAGGACCCGATTCAAGAAACAATCCATATTGCTTTCGGATCGAATTAGGAGGTATACCCAACTGTTTTGGGTGTCCTATGAAGATGCATTTTATCGCTTTGGGTTCGAGCTTATCAACCTGAAACTTTTTCACATAAGCGTCGCAGCCCCAAACATTTAAGAAATGACATCTTAGGTTTCTCTAAACCATAGTTCATACGGTGTCATCTCAACGGAATTACGTGGTGCCGTATTTAAAGTGAATGTGGTTGTCTCTAATGCCTAACCCATAAACGATAGTGGTAATTCGATAAGAGACATCATGGTACGCACCATATCCAATAGGGTGCAACTATGATGTTCGGACACACCATCAAACTATGGTGTTCCAGGCGGTATTAATTGTGAAACAATTTCCACAATGTCTTAATTGTGTGCCAAACTCGTAACTCAGATACTCATCTTTATGATCATATCATAGACATTTCATCCTCTTGTCACGATGATCTTCAACTTCACTCAAATTACTTGAACCATTCAATAATTCAGACTTGTGTTTCATCAAGTAAATATACTCTACATCTACTCGAATCATCTCGTGAAGTAAGAACATAACGATATTCATTTGATGCCTCAAAGACTCATTGGACTGCACACATCAAAATGTGTTACTTCCAATAAGTTGCTATCTTGTTCCATTTTCTTTCAAAAACGAGGCTTTTAGTCATCTTGCCCATGTGGTATGATTTGCATATCTCAAGTGATTCAAAATCAAGTGAGTCCAAACGATCCATCTACATGGAGTTTCTTCATGCGTATACATCAATAGACATGGTTCGCATGTCTCAAACTCTTCAAAACGAGTGAGTCCAAAGATCCATCAACATGGAGCTTCTTCATGCGTTTTATACCAATATGACTTACATGGCAATGCCACAAGTAAGTGGTACTATCATTACTATCTTATATCCTTTTGGCATGAAAATGTGTATCACTACGATCGAGATTCAATAAACCATTGCTTTAGGTGCAAGACCATTGAAGGTATTATTCAAATAAATAGAGTAACCATTATTCTCCTTAAATGAATAATCGTATTGCGATAGACATAATCCAATCATGTCTATGCTCAACGCAAACACCAAATCTCGATGGTAGAGGGCGCGCGATGCTTGATCACATCAACCTTGGAAACACTTCCAACATATATCGTCAACTCACCTTTAGCTAGTCTCCGATATTCCGTAGCTTTTATTTCGAGTTACTAACACTTAGCAACCGAACGGTATCTAATACCCCGGTGCTACTAGGAGTACTAGTAAAGTACACATTAACATAATGTATATCCAATATACTTCTATCGACCTTGCCAGCCTTCTCATCTACCAAGTATCTAGGGTAATTCCGCCTAGTGACTATTCCCTTATCACGAAGCACTTAGTCTCGGTTTGGGTTCAACCTTGGGTTTCTTCACTTTGAGCAGCAGCTGATTTGCCGCTTCATGAAGTATCCCTTCTTGCCCTTGCCCTTCTAGAAACTAGTGGTTTCACCAACCATCAACAATTGATGCTTCTTCTTGATTTCTACTTTCATGTGTCAAACATCGTGAATACCTCAAGGATCATCATATCTATCCCTCGATATGTTATAGTTCATCACGAAGCTCTAGCAGCTTGGTGACAATGACTTTGGAGAAATATCACTATCTCATCCGGAAGATCAACTCCCACTCGACACAAGTGATTGTTGACTCAGACAATCGAGCACAAGCTCAACGATTGAGCTTTTCTCTTAGTTTGTGGCTAAGAAAATCGTCGGAGGTCTCATACCTCTTGACGTGGCACGAGCCTGAAATCTCAATTTCAGCCCTCAAACATCTCATATGTTCCGCGACGCTTCAAAACGCCTTTGGTGCCTCAACTCTAAACCGCTTAACCGAACTATCACGTAGTTATCAAAACGTATGTCCGATGTTCGCAACATCCACAAACGACGTTTGGGGTTCAAAGACACCGAGCGGTGCATTAAGGACATAAGCTTTCATCGTCCGCATAATCGCCATCGTCAACTTTCAACTATATTTTCTCTAGGAACATATCTAAACAGTGGAACTAAAGCGCGAGCTTTTACATAATTTGCAAAGATCTTTTGACTATGTTCAGATAATTAAGTTCATCTTATGAACTCCCACTCGATAGACATCCTCCGGTCATCTAAGTGATTACATGATCCAAGTCAACTAGGCCGTGTCCGATCATCACGTGAGACGGACTTGTCATCATCGGTGAACATCTTCATGTTGATCGTATCTACTATACGACTCATGCTCGACCTTTCGGTCTCCGTGTTACGAGGCCATGTCTGTACATGCTAGGCTCGTCAAGTTAACCCTAAGTGTTTTATTTGTGTAAAACTGTCTTACACCCGTTGTATGTGAACGTAAGAATCCATCACACCCGATCATCACGTGGTGCTTAGAAGCTTACTTAACCGTAGCAACGGTGCACGATTAGGGAGAACACTTCTTGAAATTTTGTAAGGATCTTCTTATTTACTACCGTCGTCCTAAGTAAACAAGATGCATAAACATGATAAACATCACATGCAATCAAATAGTGACATGATATGGCCAATATCATTTTGCTCCTTTTGATCTCCATCTTCGGGGCTCCATGATCATCATCGTCACCGGCATGACACCATGATCTCCATCATCATGATCTCCATCATCGTGTCTCCATGAAGTTGTTGTTGGGGAACGTAGTAATTTCAAAAAATTTCCTACGCACACGCAAGATCATGGTGATGTATAGCAACGAGAGGGGAGAGTGTTGTCTACGCACCCTCGTGAGACCCGGCGAAGCGATCACAACGTAGAGGAAGTAGTCGACGTTCTCCTCGCGATCCGACCGATCCGGCGCCGTTACTCGACGCCCGAAGTTCTTGACACACGACAGCTCGATGACGCCCTCAGACTCGATCCAGCCGAGTGTCGAGGGAGAGTTCCACAAGACGACGGCGCAGGACGATCTTGATGTTTCACCGGCGCAGGGCTTCGCCTAAGCTTCGCGACGGTATAACCGAGGTGGAATATGGTGGAGGGGGGCACCGCACACGGCTAAGGAACGATCTAAAGATCAACTTGTGTGTTCCAAGGTGCCCCCTGCCCCCGTATATAAAGGAGCAAGGGGGGAGGGGGCCGGCGGCCAAGGGGAGGCGCGCCAGGGAGTCCTACTCCCTCTGGGAGTAGGATTCCCCCAATCCTAGTTGGACTAGGATTCCCGGAGGGGGGAAAGAGAGAGAGGGGGGCCGGCCCCTTCTCCTAGTCCTAGTAGGACTAGGGAAGGGGAAGGCGCTACCACCTAGGGCTGGCCCTTCTCCTTTCCACTAAGGCCCATCGAGGCCCATTTACCTCCGGGGTTCCAGTAACCTCTCCGGTACTCCCAGAATTTCTGCCGCCGGAACCATTCAACTCCAAACATGGGCTTCCAATATATCAATCTTTATGTCTCGACCATTTCGAGACTCCTCGTCATGTCCGTGATCACATCCGGACTCGAACTTCTTCGGTACATCAAAATACATAAACTCATAATAACCGCCATCGAAACCTTAAGCTGTGCGGACCCTACGGTTCGAGAACAATGTAGACATGACCTAGAACTATTCACGGTCAATAACCAATAGCGGACCTGGATGCCCATATTGGTTCCTACATATTCTACGAAGATCTTTATCGGTCGACCGCATAACAACATACGTTGTTCCTTTGTCATCGGTATGTTACTTGCCCGAGATTCGATCGTCGGTATCCAATACCTAGTTCAATCTCGTTACGCAAGTCTCTTTACTCGTTCCGTAATACATCATCTCACAACTAACTCATTAGTTGTAGTGCTTGCAAGGCTTCAGTGATGTGCATTACCGAGAGGGCCCAGAGATACCTCTCCGACAATCGGAGTGACAAAACCTAATCTCAAATACGCCAACCCAACATCGCCTTTGGATACACCTGTAGTACTCCTTTATAATCACCCGATTACGTTGCCAGACGCTTGGTAGCACCCAAAGTGTTCCTCCCGTAAACGGAGTTGCATAATCTCATAGTTATAGGAACATGTATAAGTTATGGATAAAAGCAGAGCAACATACTAAACGATCGTGTGCTAAGCTAAGGAATGGGTCATGTCAATCGATCATTCTACTAATGATGTGACCTTGTTAATCAAATAACAACTCTTTGTTCATGGTCGGAAACATAACCATCTTTGATTAACAAGCTAGTCTAGTAGAGGCATACTAGTGACATGTTGTTTTGTCTATGCATTCACACATGTATCATGTTTCCGGTTAATACAATTCTAGCATGAATGATAAACATTTATCATGAAATAAGGAAATAAATAATAACTTTATTATTGCCTCTAGGGCATATTTCCTTCAGCCTCCCACTTGCACTAGAGTCAATAATCTAGATTACATAGTAATGATTCTAACACCCATGGAGTCTTGGTGCCTGATCATGTTTTGCTCGTGGAAGAGGCTTAGTCAACGGGTCTCGCAACATTCAGATCCGTATGTATCTTGCAAATCTCTATGTCTCCCACCGGACTAAATCCGGATGGAATTGAAGCGTCTCTTGATGTGCTTGGTCCTCTTGTGAAATCTGGATTCCTTCGCTAAGGCAATTGCTCCAAAGATTGTCACGAAGATTTTCATTGGACCCGATGCACTAGGTATGACACCTAGATCGGATATGAACTCCTTCATCCGACTCCTTCATTAGCTGCTTCGGTTGCTATGTACTCCGCTTCACATGTAGATCCAGCCACGACACTTTGTTTAGAATCGCACCAACCGACAGCTCCTCCGCTTAGTGTAAATACGATCCGGTCTGCGATTTAGAATCGTCCGGATCGGTGTCAAAGCTTGCATCAACGTAACTGCCACGATGAGCTCTTTGTCACCTCCATATACGAGAAACATATCCTTAGTCCTTTTCGTATTTCAGATGTTCTTGACCGCTGTCCGATGATCCACTCTCGATTACTTTGGTACCTCCTGCTAGGCTTATAGCAAGGCACACATCAGTCTGGTACACAAGATTGCATACATGATAGAGCCTATGGCGAAGCATAGGGAACATCTTTCATTTTTCTCTATCTTCTGCAGTGGTCGGGCATTGAGTCCGACTCAAATTCACACCTTGTAACACGTGCAAGAACCCTTTCTTTGCTTGATCCATTTTGAACTTCTTCAAAATTTTGTCAAGGTATGTGCTTTGTGAAAGTCCAATTAAGCGCCTTGATCTATCTCTATAGATCTTTATGCCTAATATGTAAGCAGCTTCACCGAGGTCTTTCATTGAAAAACTCTTATTCAAGTATCCCTTTATGCTATCCAGAAATTCATATCATTTCCGATCAAGAATATGTCATCCACATATAATATCGAAATGCTATAGAGCTCCCACTCACTTTCTTGTAAATCAAAGCTTCTCCAAAAGTCTCAGATAAACCCAAATGCTTTGATCACACTATCAAAGCGCTTATTCCAACTCCGAGATGCTTGCACCAGTCCATAGATGGATCGCTGGAGCTTGCATACTTTGTTAGCTCCTTTGGATCGATAAAACCTTCTCGTTGCATCATATACAACTCTTCTTCCGTAAATCCATTCAGAATGCGTCTTTACATCCATTTGCCAAATTTCATAATCATAAAATGCGCAATTGCTAACATGATTCGGACGGACTTAAGCATCGCCACGGGTGAGAAGGTCTCATCGTAGTCAATCCCTTGAACTTGTCGAAACCTTTTGCACAAGTCGAGCTTTATAGACGAGAATATTACCGTCGTCGCCGTCTTCTTCTTGAAGATCCACTTGTTTTCTATTGCTTGCCTACCCTCGGGCAAGTCAACCAAAGTCCATACTTTGTTTTCATACATGGATCCCATCTCGATTTCATGGCCTCAAGCCATTTTTGGAATCTGGGCTCACCATCGCTTCTTCATAGTTCGTAGGTTCACCATGATCTAGTAGCATGATTTTAACAGGATTACCGTATTCACTCAGTGCGGATCTTACTCGTTGATCTACGAGGTTAGAGTAACTTGATCTCAAGTTTCATGATCAACATCATTAACTTCCTCACTACTTGGTGTGGTTGTCTCGTAAACCGGTTTCGTGATTTAACTACTTTCAAGTAAGGGAGAAGGTACTATTACCTCATCAAGTTCCACCTTCCTCCCACTCACTTCTTTCGAGAGAAACTCCTTCTCTAGAAAGGATCCATTCTTAGCAACGAATGTCTTGCCTTCGGATCTGTGATAGAAGGTGTACCCAACTGTTTCCTTTGGGTATCCTATGAAGACACATTCGATTTGGGTTCGAGCTTATCAGGTTGAAGCTTTTTCACATAAGCATCGCATCCCCAAACTTTAAGAAACGACAACTTTGGTTTCTTGCTAAACCATAGTTCATAAGGTGTCGTCTCAACGGATTTCGACGGTGTTCTATTCAAGGTGAATGCGGCCGTCTCTAGAGCATAACCCCAAAACGATAGCGGTAAATCTGTAAGAGACATCATAGATCGCACCATATCCAAGAAAGTACGACACGACGCTCGGATACACCATTACGCTGTGGTGTTCCGGTGGCGTGAGTTGTGAAACTATTCCGCATTGTTTCAAATGTAGACCAAACTCGTAACTCAAATATTCACCTCCACGATCGATCGTAGAAATTTAATTTTCTTGTTACGATGATTTTCAACTTCACTCAAATTCTTTGAACTTTTCAAACGTTTCAGACTTATGTTTCATTAAGTAGATATACCCATATCCGCTTAAGTCATCTGTGAAGGTGAGAAAATAACGATATCCGCCACGAGCCTCAATATTCATCGGACCACATACATCAGTATGTATAATTTCCAACAAATCTGTTGCTCTCTCCATAGTACCGAGAACGGTGTTCTAGTCATCTTGCCCATGAGGCACGGTTCATAAGTGCCAAGTGATTCATAATCAAGTGACTCCAAAAGTCCATCAAGATGGAGTTTCTTCATGCGTTTTATACCGATATGACCTAAACGGCAAGTGCCACAAATAAGTTGCACTTTCATTATCAACTCTGCATCTTTTGGTTTCAACATTATGAATATGTGTATCACTACTATCGAGATTCATCAAAATAGACCACTCCTCAAGGGTGCATGACCATAAAAGATATTACTCATATAAATAGAACAACCATTATTCTCTCGATTTAAATGAATAACCGCCTCGCATCAAACAAGATCCAGATATAATGTTCATGCTCAACGCAGCACCAAATAACAATTATTTAGGTCTAAAACTAATCCCGAAGGTAGATGTAGAGGTAGCGTGTCGATCGCGATCACATCGACTTTGGAACCATTTCCCACGCAAGATCGTCACCTCGCCCTTTGCGGTGTTCGCTAATCCGTAGTCCCTGTTTCGAGTTGCAAATATTAGCAATGTAACCAAGATCAAATACCTGTGTACTATGCGAGCTCTAGTAAGGTACACATCAATAACATGTATATCACATATATCTTTGTTCACCTTGCCATCCTTCTTATCCGCCAAATACTTGGGGCAGTTCCGCTCAAATGACGATGCGCTTAAAGAGAAACACTCGATTTCAGGTTTAGGGCCGACTGGTTTCTTCTCCGAGCAAAGACAACTTGCTTGTCGTTCTTCTTGAGATTCCCTTCTTCTTCCCTTTGCCCTTTTCTTGAAACTAGTGGTCTTATTGACCATCAACACTTGATGCTCCTTCTGATTTCTACCTCCGCAGCCTTTAGCATTGCGAAGAGCTCTGTATAGTCTTTACTAACCCTTGCATATTATAGTTCATCACGAAGCCTTTGTAGCTTGGTGGCGTGATTGGAGAATTTCATCAATGACACAATCATCCGGAAGATTAACTCCCAATTGTGTCAAGTGATTATAGTACCCGGACATATTCGAGTATATGCTCACTAATGTAACTGTTCTCCTCCATCTTGCAGCTATAGAACTTATTGGAGACTTCATATCTCTCAATCCGCATTCTGTTGGAATATTAACTTCAACTCTGGAACATCTCATATGCTCCATGACGCTCAAAACGTCGTTGAAGTCCCGGTTCTAAGCCGTAAAGCATGGCACATCGAACTATAGAGTAGTCATCGCTTTTTGCTCGCCAGACGCTCACAACATCTGGCGTTGCTCAAAGAAGAAGTCTGCTACCTAGCGGTGCATCCAGACGTAGCTCTTTCAGGCAAAGAATGAGGATAATCTCAAAGTTACGGACACAGTCCGTGTAATTGCTACCATCATCTTTCTGAAGGAAATATGCCCTAGAGGCAATAATAAAGTTATTATTTATTTCCTTATTTCATGATAAATGTTTATTATTCATGCTAGAATTGTATTAACTGGAAACATAATACATGTGTGAATGCATAGACAAAACAACATGTCACTAGTATGCCTCTACTAGACTAGCTTGTTAATCAAAGATGGTTATGTTTCCTGACCATGAACAAAGAGTTGTTATTTGATTAACAAGGTCACATCATTAGTAGAATGATCTGATTGACATGACCCATTCCCTTAGCTTAGCACATGATCGTTTAGTATGTTGCTACCGCTTTTATCCATGACTTATACATGTTCCTATAACTATGAGATTATGCAACTCCGTTTACGGAGGAACACTTTGGTGCTACCAAACGTCACAACGAATCGGGTGATTATAAAGGAGTACTACAGGTGTATCCAAAGGCGATGTTGGGTTGGCGATTTGAGATTAGGTTTTGTCACTCCGATTGTCGGAGAGGTATCTCTGGCCCTCTCGGTAATGCACATCATCAAGCCTTGCAAGCACTACAACTAATAAGTTAGTTGTGAGATGATGTATTACGGAACGAGTAAAGAGACTTGCCGTAACGAGATTGAACTAGGTATTGATACCGACGATCGAATCTCGGGCAAGTAACATACCGATGACAAAGGGAACAACGATGTTGTTATGCGGTCTCGACCGACAAAGATCTTCGAGAATATGTAGGAGCCAATATGGGCATCCAGGTCCCGCTGTTGGTTATTGACCGTGAATGGTTCTAGGTCATGTCTACATTGTTCTCGAACCGTAGGGTCCGCACGCTTAAGGTTACGATGGCGATGTTATTATGAGTTTATGTATTTTGATGTACCAAGGAGTTCGAGTCCCGGATGTGATCACGGACATGATGAGGAGTCTCGGAATGGTCGAGACATAAAGATTGATATATTGGAAGCCTATGTTTGGAGTTCGAATGGTTCCGGCTAAAACGGAATTTTCTGAGTACCGGAGGTTACCGAACCCCGGGAGGTAAATGGGCCTCGATGGGCCTTGGTGGAAAGGAGAAGGGGCAGCCCAAGAGGGCTGCGCGCCTCCCCTTCCCTAGTCCTACTAGGACTAGGAGAAGGGGCCGCCCCTCTCTCTTTCCCCCTCCGGGAATCCTAGTTGGACTAGGATTGGGGGGGGAATCCTACTCCCAGAGGGAGTAGGACTCCCTTGGCGCGCCAAGCTTGGCCGGCCGGCCCCCTCCCCCTTGGCTCCTTTATATACGGGGGCAGGGGGGCACTTTGGAACACACAAGTTTGATCTTTGGATCGTTCCTTAGCCGTGTGCGGTGCCCCCTTCCACCATATTCCACCTCGGTTATACCGTCGCGAAGCTTAGGCGAAGCCCTGCGCCGGTGAAACATCAAGATCGTCACCACGCCGTCGTCTCGACGAACTCTCCCTCGACACTCGGCTGGATCGGAGTACGAGGGACGCCATCGAGCTGTACGTGTGTCAAGAACTCGGGGCGCCGAGTAACGGCGCCGGATCGGTCGGATCGCGAGGAGAACGTCGACTACTTCCTCTACGTTGTGATCGCTTCGCCGGGTCCACGAGGGTACGAGACAACACTCTCCCCTCTCGTTGCTATACATCACCATGATCTTGCGTGTGCGAGGAAAATTTTTGAAATTACTACGTTCCCCAACAAAGGGCATCCGAGCCTAGGTTTTTCTATGGTTTGATGTTTTGCACGAGTAGAACACAAGTGAGTTGTGGGCGATACAAGTCATACTACCTACCAGCATGTCATACTTTGGTTCAGCGGTATTGTGAGATGAAGCGGCCCGGACCGACATTACGCAGACGCTTACGCGAGACTGGTTTCACCGCCACGAGCACTCGCTTGCTTAAAGGTGACCGTGGGTGTCTGCTCTCTCACTTTAGTTGAACTGAGTGTGGCTACGCCCGTCCTTGAGAAGGTTAAACGAGTCTATTTGACGAAGTATCGTTGTGGTTTTGATGCGTAGGTGAGACTGGTTCTTGCTTAAGCCCGTAGCAGCCACGTAAAATTTGCAACAAACAAAGTAGAGGACGCCTAACTTGTTTTTGCGGGGCATGTTGTGATGTGATATGGTCAAGACGTGATGCTATATTTTATTGTATGAGATGATCATGTTTTGTAACCGGTTATCGGCAATCGGGCTGGAGCCATATGGTTGTCGCTTTATTGTATGCAATGCAATCATACTGTAATGCTTTACTTTATCACTAAGCGGTAGCGATAGTCGAGAAGCATAAGTTTGGCGAGACGACAACGATGCTACGATGGAGATCAAGGTGTCGCTACCGGTGACGATGGTGATCATGGTGATCTTTGCAAGATGGAGATCATGAAGCACAAGATGATGATGACCATATCATATCACTTATATTGATTTGCATGTGATGTTTATCCTTTATGCATCTTATCTTGCTTTGATTGACGGTAGCATTATAAGATGATCTCTCACTAAATTATCAAGAAGTGTTCTCCCCGAGTATGCACCGTTGCCAAAGTTCGTCGTGCCCAGACACCACGTGATGATCGGGTGTGATAAGCTCTACGTCCATCTACAACGGGTGCAAGCCAGTTTTGCACACGCAGAATACTCGGGTTATACTTGACGAGCCTAGCATATGCAGATATGGCCTCGGAACACGGAGACCGAAAGGTCGAGCGTGAATCATATAGTAGATATGATCGACATAAGATGTTCACCATTGAAAACTACTCCATCTCACGTGATGATCGGTTATGGTTTAGTTGATTTGGATCACGTGATCACTTAGATGACTAGAGGGATGTCTTTCTAAGTGGGAGTTCTTAAGTAATATGATTAATTGAACTTAAATTTATCATGAACTTAGTCCTGGTAGTATTTTGCAAATTATGTTGTAGATCAATAGCTCGCGTTGTTGCTTTCATATGTTTGTTTTTTGATATGTTCCTAGAGAAAATTGTGTTGAAAAATGTTAGTAGCAATGATGCGGATTCGATCCGTGATCGGAGGTTTATCCTCATTGCTGCACAGAAGAATTATGTCCTTAATGCACCGCTAGGTGACAGACCTATTGCAGGAGCAGATGCAAACGTTATGAACGTTTGGCTAGCTCAATATGATGACTACTTAATAGTTTTGTGCACCATGCTTTATGGCTTAGAATCGGGACTTCAAAGATGTTTTGAACATCATGGACCATATGAGATGTTCCAGGAATTGAAGTTAATATTTCAAGCAAATATCCGAGTTGAGAGATATGAAGTCTCCAACAAGTTCTATAGCTAAAAGATGGAGGAGAATCGCTCAACTAGTGAGCATGTACTCAGATTGTCTGGGTACTACAATCGCTTGAATCAAGTGGGAGTTAATCTTCCAGATAAGATAGTGATTGATAGAATTTTCTAGTCACCATCACCAAGTTAGTAGAACTCGTGATGAACTATAATATGTAAGGGATAATGAAAACGATTCCCAAGCTCTTCGTGATGCTAAAATCGTGAAGGTAGAAATCAAGAAAAACATCAAGTGTTGATGGTTAACAAGACCACTAGTTTCAAGAAAAGGGCAAAGGGATAGAAGGGAACTTCAAGAAGAACGGCAAGCAAGTTGCTGCTCAAGTGAAGAACCCAAGTCTGGACCTAAGCTTGAGACTAAGTGCTTTCTACCGCAAAGGACTGGTTATCGAAGCGTAACTACCCCAAGTATTTGGCGGATAAGAAGGATGGCAAAGTAAACAAAGGTATATTTGATATACATGTGTACTTTACTAGTGTTTATAGCAACCCCTCGGTATTTGGTACTGGTTCGGTTGCTAAGAGTAGTAACTCAAACGGAGTTGCGAATAAATGTAAACTAGTTAAGGGTGAAGTGACGATGTGTGTTGAAAATAGTTTCAAGATTGATATGATCATCATCGCACACTCCCTATACTTTCGGGATTAGTGTTGAACCTAAATAAATGTTATTTGGTGTTTGCGTTGAGCATGAATATGATTTGATCGTGTTTATTGCAATACGGTTATTCATTTAAGTAAGAGAATAAACTGTTATTCTGCTTACATGAATAAAACCTTATATGGTTTCACACCCAATGAAAATGGTTCATTGGATCTCGATCGTAGTGATACACATATTCATAATATTGAAACCAAAAGATGCAAAGTTAATAATGATAGTGCAACTTATTTGTGGTACTCGCCGCTTAGGTCATATTGGTGTAAAGCGATGAAGAAACTCCATGCCGATGGGATTTTGGAATCACTTGATTATGAATCACTTGATGCTTGCGAACCGTGCCTTTTGGGCAAGATGACTAAAACTCCGTTCTCCGAACAATGGAACAAGCTATCGACTTATTGGAAATAATACATACCGATGTATGCGATCCAACGAGTGTTGATGCTCGTGGCAAGTATCGTTATTTTATGACCTTCACAAGATGATTTGAGCAGATATGGGTATATCTACTTGATGAAACATAAGTCTGAAATAGTTGAAAGGTTCAAAGAATTTCAGAGTGAAGTGGAAAAATCATCGTAACAAGAAAATAAAGTTTCTGTGATCCGATCACGGAGACGAATATTTGAGTTACGAGTTTGGTCTTCAATTAAAACAATGTGGAATAGTTTCACAGCTCACGCCACCTGGAACACCACAATGTTATGGTGTGTCCAAACATCGAAACCGCACTTTATTGGATATAGTGCAATCTATGATGTTTCTTACCGATTTACCAATATCGTTTTGGGATCATGCATTAGAGACACTGCATTCACGTTAAATAGGGCACCATCTAAACTGCTGAGACGACACTATATGAACTGTGGTTTAGCAAGAAACCAAAGTTGTCGTTTCTTAATGTTTGGGGCTGCGATGCTTATGTGAAAAAGTTTCATCCGATAAGCTCGAACCCAAATCGAGAAGTGCGTCTTCATAGAATATCCAAAGGAAATTGTTGGGTACACCTTCTATCACAGATCCGAAGGCAAGATATTCGTTGCTTAAGATGGATCCTTTCTAGAGAAGGAGTTTCTCTCGAAAGAAGTGAGTGGGAGGAAAGTAGAACTTGATGAGGTAATTGTACCTTCTCCTTATTGAAAGTAGTTCATCACGTAAATCTGTTCTGTGACTACTACACCAATTAGTGAGGAAGCTAATGATGATGATCATGTAACTTCAGATCAAGTTACTACCGAATCTCGAGGTAAACCAGAGTGAGATCCGCACTGAGTGGTACGGTAATCCTATTCGAAATCATGCTACTAGATCATGATGAACCTACTAACTATGAAGAAGCGATGGTGAGCCCAGATTCGCGAAATGGCTTGAGGCCATGAAATCTGAGATGAGATCCATGTATGAGAACAAAGTGTGGACTTTGGTGGCGTTGCTCGATGATCGGCAAGCCATAGAAAATAAATGGATCTTCAAGAGGAAGACGGACGCCGATGGTAGTGTTACTATCTACAAAGCTCGACTTGTCGCAAAAAGGTTTTGACAAGTTCAAGGTGTTGACTACAATGAGATTTTCTCAACTGTAGCGATGCTTAAGTCTGTCCGAATCATGTTAGCAATTGCCACAATTTATGAAATTTGGCAAATGGATGTAAAACTGCATTCTGAATGGGTTTCAGGAGGAAGAGTTGTATATGATGCAACCGAAGGTTTTATCGATCCAAAGGAGCTAACAAAGTGTGCAAGCTCCAATGATCCATCTATGGACTGGTGCAAGCATCTCGAGTTGGAATACACGCTTTGATAAGTTGATCAAAGATATAGTTTTATACAGACTTGCGGTGAAGCTCAGATTTACAAGAAAGTGAGTGGGAGCACTACAAAGATTTCGATAAGCATATTTATGACATAATGTGGATCGAAATAATGTAGAATTATTCTCAAAGCACAAAGGAGTGTTTGAAAGAAGTTTTTCAAAGAAAGACCTCGGTGAAGCTGCTTGCATATTGAGCATTAAGATCTATAGAGATAGATCAAGACGCTTGATAAGTTTTTCAATGAGTACATACCTTGACAAGATTTTGAAGTAGTTCAAAATGGAACAATCAAAGAAAGAGTTCTTGCTCAGATTATAAGGTGTGAAATTGAGTAAGACTCAAAACCCGACCACGGCAGAAGATAGAAAGAGAATGAAAGTCATTCCCTATGCATTGGCCATAGGTTCTATAAAGTATGCCATGTCTGTGTACCAGATCTATTGTATACCCTGCTGACCGAGTTTGGCAAGGGGTACAATAGTGATCTAGGAGTAGATCATCGACAGCGGTCAAAATTATCCTTAGTGGAATAAGGATATGTTTCTCGATTATGGAAGTGACAAAAGGTTCGTCAGAAGGGTTACGCCGATGCAAGTTTTGACACCGATCCGAATGACTCTAAGTTTCGATCTAGATACATATTGAAAGTGGGAGCAATTAGCTAGAGTAGCTCCGCAAGAGCATTGTAGACATAGAATATTTGCACAATACATACGGCTCAATATGATAGACCCGCTGACTAAGATTCTCTCACAAGCAAAACATGATCACACCTTAGTACTCTTTGGGTGTTAATCACATAGCGATGTGAACTAGATTACTGAATCTAGTAAACCCTTTGGGCGTTGGTCACATGGCGATGTGAACTATGGGTGTTAATCACATGATGATGTGAACTATCGATGGTAATCACATGGTGATGTGATCTAGATTATTGACTCTAGTGCAAGTGGGAGACTGAAGGAAATATGCCCTAGAGGCAATAATAAAGTTATTATTTATTTCCTTATTTCATGATAAATGTTTATTATTCATGCTAGAATTGTATTAACCGGAAACATAATACATGTGTGAATGCATAGACAAAACAACATGTCACTAGTATGCCTCTACTAGACTAGCTTGTTAATCAAAGATGGTTATGTTTCCTGACCATGAACAAAGAGTTGTTATTTGATTAACAAGGTCACATCATTAGTAGAATGATCTGATTGACATGACCCATTCCCTTAGCTTAGCACATGATCGTTTAGTATGTTGCTACTGCTTTTATCCATGACTTATACATGTTCCTATAACTATGAGATTATGCAACTCCGTTTACGGAGGAACACTTTGGTGCTACCAAACGTCACAACGAATCGGGTGATTATAAAGGAGTACTACAGGTGTATCCAAAGGCAGATGTTGGGTTGGCGTATTTCGAGATTAGGTTTTGTCACTCCGATTGTCGGAGAGGTATCTCTGGGCCCTCTCGGTAATGCACATCACTGAAGCCTTGCAAGCCTCTCGGTAATGCACATCACTAAGTTAGTTGTGAGATGATGTATTACGGAACGAGTAAAGAGACTTGCCGGTAACGAGATTGAACTAGGTATTGGATACCGACGATCGAATCTCGGGCAAGTAACATACCGATGACAAAGGAACAACGATGTTGTTATGCGGTCCGACCGACAAAGATCTTCGAGAATATGTAGGAGCCAATATGGGCATCCAGGTCCCGCTGTTGGTTATTGACCGTGAATGGTTCTAGGTCATGTCTACATTGTTCTCGAACCGTAGGGTCCGCACGCTTAAGGTTACGATGGCGGTTATTATGAGTTTATGTATTTTGATGTACCAAGGAGTTCGAGTCCCGGATGTGATCACGGACATGATGAGGAGTCTCGGAATGGTCGAGACATAAAGATTGATATATTGGAAGCCTATGTTTGGAGTTCGAATGGTTCCGGTAAAACGGAATTTATCGAGTACCGGAGGTTACGGAACCCCCGGAGGTAAATGGGCCTCGATGGGCCTTGGTGGAAAGGAGAAGGGCAGCCCAAGAGGGCTGCGCGCCCCCTTCCCTAGTCCTACTAGGACTAGGAGAAGGGGCCGCCCCCTCTCTCTTTTTCCCCTCTCGGAATCCTAGTTGGACTAGGATTGGGGAATCCTACTCCCGGAGGAGTAGGACTCCCTGGCGCGCCAAGCTTGGCCGGCCGCCCCCTCCCCTTGGCTCCTTTATATACGGGGCGGGGGGCACTTTGGAACACACAAGTTTGATCTTTGGATCGTTCCTCAGCCGTGTGCGGTGCCCCTTCCACCATATTCCACCTCGGTTATACTGTCGCGAAGCTTAAGCGAAGCCTCGCGCCGTGAAACATCAAGATCGTCACCACGCCGTCGTCTCGACGGAACTCTCCTCGACACTCGGCTGGATCGAGTACGAGGGACGCCATCGAGCTGTACGTGTGTCAAGAACTCGGGGCGCCGGAGTAACGGCGCCGGATCGGTCGGATCGCGAGGAGAACGACGACTACTTCCTCGTTGTGATCGCTTCGCTTCGGGTCTCACGAGGGTACGTAGACAACACTCTCCCTCTCGTTGCTATACATCACCATGATCTTGCGTGTGCGAGGAAAATTTTTGAAATTACTACGCTCCCCAACACTTTCAACTTTGCTTTCTCAAGGAACGATTAAAATTCAACGGAACAACAAAGACGAGCCATCTATCTACAATCAAACATAAACAAGCAAGATACTATCGGTGCTAAGTTCATGATAAATTTAAGTTCAATTAATCATATTACTTAAGAACTCCCACTCGTAAAGACATCTCTAGTCATCCAAGTGATCACGTGATCCAAATCAACTAAACCATAACCGATCATCACGTGAAATGGAGTAGTTTTCAATGGTGAACATCTTATGTTGATCATATCTACTATATGATTCATGCTCGACCTTTCGGTCTCCGTGTTCCGAGGCCATATCTCTGCATATGCTAGGCTCGCCAAGTATAACCCGAGTATTCTGCGTGTGCAAAAACTGGCTTGCACCCGTTGTAGATGGACGAGAGCTTATCACACCCGATCATCACGTGGTGTCCGGGCACGATTTAACTTTGGCAACGGTGCATACTCGGGAGAACACTTCTTGATAATTTAGTGAGAGATCATCTTATAATGCTACCGTCAATCAAAGCAAGATAAGATGCATAAAAGGATAAACATCACATGCAAATCAATATAAGTGATATGATATGGTCATCATCATCTTGTGCTTCACGATCCCCATCTTGCAAAGACCACCATGATCACCATCGCCACCGGCGCGACACCTTGATCTCCATCGTAGCATCGTTGTCGCCTCGCCAAACTTATGCTTCTACGACTATCGCTACCGCTTAGTGATAAAGTAAAGCATTACAGGCGATTGCATTGCATACAATAAAGCGACAACCATATGGCTCCAGCCGATTGCCGATAACCGGTTACAAAACATGATCATCTCATACAATAAAATATAGCATCACGCCTTGACCATATCACATCACAACATGCCCTGCAAAAACAAGTTAGACGTCCTCTACTTTGTTGTTGCAAATTTTACGTGGCTGCTACGGGCTTTAGCAAGAACCAGTCTCACCCACGCATCAAAACCACAACGATATTTCACAAATAGACTCCGTTTAACCTTCTCAAGGACCGGGCGAGCCACACTCGGTTCAACTAAAGTGAGAGAGACAGCACCCACCGGTCACCTTTAAGCAACGAGTGCTGTGAGCGGTGAAACCAGTCTCGCGAAGCGCACGCGTAATGTCGGTCCGGGCCGCTTCATCTCACAATACCGCTGAACCAAAGTATGACATGCTGGTAGGAAGTATGACTTGTATCGCCCACAACTCACTTGTGTTCTACTCGTGCAAAACATCAAACCATAGAAAATAACCTAGGCTCGATACCACTTTGCTGGGGAACGAGTAATTTCAAAATTTTCCCACGCACACGCAAGATCATGGTGATGTATAGCAACGAGAGGGGAGAGTGTTGTCTCACGCACTCGAGACCCAAGCGAAGCGATCACAACGTAGAGGAAGTAGTCGACGTTCTCCTCGCGATCCGACCGATCCCGGCCCAGCATTCGACGCCCCGAGTTCTTGACACACGACAGCTCGATGACGCCCTCGACTCGATCCAGCCGAGTGTCGAGGAGAGTTCCACAAGACGACGGCGTGGTGGCGATCTTGATGTTTCACCGGCGCAGGCTTCGCTTAAGCTTCGCGACAGATAACCGAGGTGGAATATGGTGGAGGGGGCACCGCACACGGCTAAGGAACGATCTAAAGATCAACTTGTGTGTTCTAAGGTGCCCCCCTGCCCCGTGATATAAAGGAGCAAGGGGAAGGGGCGGGCCAAGGGGAGGCGGCCAGGAGTCCTACTCCTCTCGAGTAGGATCCCCCAATCCTAGTTGGACTAGGATTCCTGAGGGGAAAGAGAGAGAGGGGGCGGCCTTCTCCTAGTCCTAGTAGGACTAGGGAAGGGGGAAGGCGCCCACCTAGGGCTGGCCCTTCTCCTTTCCACTAAGGCCCATCGAGGCCCATTTACCTCCCGGGGTTCCGAACCTCCCTAAGACTCAGTAAATTCCGTTCGCCTCGGAACCATTCCAACTCCAAACATGGGCTTCCAATATATCAATCTTTATGTCTCGACCATTTCGAGACTCCTCGCCATGTTCGTGATCACATCCGGACTCAACTTCTTCGATACATCAAAATACATAAACTCATAATAACCGCCATCGAAACCTTAAGCGTGCGGACCCTACGGTTCGAGAACAATGTAGACATGACCTAGAACTATTCACGGTCAATAACCAATAGCGGGACCTGGATGCCCATATTGGTTCCTACATATTCTACGAAGATCTTTATCGGTCGATCGCATAACAACATACGCTGTTCCCTTTGTCATCGGTATGTTACTTGCCCGAGATTCGATCGTCGGTATCCAATACCTAGTTCAATCTCGCTACGGCAAGTCTCTTTACTCGCTCCGTAATACATCATCTCACAACTAACTCATTAGTTGTAGTGCTTGCAAGGCTTCAGTGATGTGCATTACCGAGAGGGCCCAGAGATACCTCTCCGACAATCGGAGTGACAAAACCTAATCTCAAATACGCCAACCCAACATCCGCCTTTGGATACACCTGTAGTACTCCTTTATAATCACCCAGATTACGTTGTGACGCTTGGTAGCACCCAAAGTGTTCCTCCGTAAACGGAGTTGCATAATCTCATAGTTATAGGAACATGTATAAGTTATGGATAAAAGCAAGAGCAACATACTAAACGATCGTGTGCTAAGCTAAGGGAATGGGTCATGTCAATCAGATCATTCTACTAATGATGTGACCTTGTTAATCAAATAACAACTCTTTGTTCATGGTCAGGAAACATAACCATCTTTGATTAACAAGCTAGTCTAGTAGAGGCATACTAGTGACATGTTGTTTTGTCTATGCATTCACACATGTATCATGTTTCCGGTTAATACAATTCTAGCATGAATGATAAACATTTATCATGAAATAAGGAAATAAATAATAACTTTATTATTGCCTCTAGGGCATATTTCCTTCAGTTGTCTCGCCAACTATTACTTCTACTACTATGTCTACCGGTTAGCAATAAAGTAAAGTAATTACATGGCGTTGTTCAATGACACGCAGGTCATACAATAAATAAAGACAACTCCTATGGCTCCTGCCGGTTGTCATACTCATCGACATGCAAGTCGTGATTCCTATTACAAGAACATGATCAATCTCATACATCACATATCATTCATCACATTCTTCTTGGCCATATCACATCACATAGCATACCCCGCAAAAATAAGTTAGACGCCCTCTAATTGTTGTTTGCATGTTTTACGTGGCTGCTATGGGTTTCTAGCAAGAACGCTTACCTACGCAAGACCACAACGTGATATGCCAATTGCTATTTACCCTTCATAAGGACCCTTTTCATCAAACCGCTCCGACTAAAGTGGGAGAGACGGCACCCGCTAGCCACCTTATGCACGGCGCATGTCAATCGGTGGAACTGCCTCACGAAGTGTACGTAAGGTCGGTCCGGCCGCTTCATCCCACAATACCGTCGAAACAAGATTGGACTAGTAACGGTAAGCATATTGAACAAAATCAACGCCCACAACTACTTTGTGTTCTACTCGTGCAAAAAATCTACGCAATAGACCTAGCTCATGATGCCATCGCTGGGGAACGAGCAGAAATTCAAAATTTTCCCACGTGTCACCAAGATCTATCTATGGAGAAACCAGCAACGAGGGAAGGAGAGTGCATCTACATACCCTTGTAGATCGCTAAGCGGAAGCGCTCAAGAGAACGGGGTTGAAGGAGTCGACTCGTCGTGATCCAAATCACCGGAGATCCTAGTGCGAACGGACGGCACCTCCGCGCTCAACACACGACAGCCCGGTGACGTCTCCCACGCCTTGATCCAGCAAGGAGAGAGGGAGAGGTTGAGGAAGACTCCCTCCAGCAGCAGCACAACGGCGTGGTGGTGATGGAGGAGCGTGGCAGTCCTGCAGGGCTTCGCCAAGCACCAAGGGAGAGGAGGAGGGAGAGAGGCAAGGCTGCGCCAACAGGAGAAGAAACTCATGTGTTATGGGCAACCCCAGGCCTCACTATATATAGGGGGAGAGGGGGATGCGCCCCCACCTAGGTTTCCACCCCTAGGGGCGGCGGCCAGCCCCCAGATCCCATCTGGGTGGCGGCCAGAGGGGAAGAGAGGGGAGGCGCGCCTGGGGTGGGCCTTAGGGCCCATCTGCCCTAGGGTTTGCCCCCTCCCACTCTCCCTCGCGCTTGGGCCCCTTGTGGGGCGCACCAGCCCACCGGGCTGGTTCCTCCCACACATGGCCCATGCAGCCCTCGGGGTAGGTGGCCCCACTTGGTGGACCCTCAGACCTCCGGTGGTCCCAGACGTTACTCGATAAAACCCAAACTTTTCCGGTGACCAAAACAGACTTCCCATATATCTTTACCTCCGGACCATTCCGAACTCCTCGTGACGCCAGGATCTCATCCGGACTCAACAACATTCGTAACCACATACAAGCTTCCTTTATAACCCTAGCGCCATCGAACCTTAGTGTGTAGACCCTACGGGTTCGGGAGACATGTAGACATGACCGAGACGTTCTCCGATCAATAACCAGCAGCGGATCTGGATACCCATGTTGGCTCCTACATGTTCCATGATGATCTCATCGGATGAACCACGATGTCAAGGACTCACCGATCCCATATACAATTCCCTTTGTCTAGCGGTATTTTACTTGCCCGAGATTCGATCGTCGGTATACCGATACCTTCTTCAATCTCGTTACGCAAGTCTCTTTACTCGTTCCGCAACACATCATCCCGTGATCAACCCCTTGGTCACATTGTGCACATTATGATGATGTCCTACCGAGTGGGCCCAGAGATACCTCTCCGCTTGCACGGAGTGACAAATCCCAGCCTCGATCCGTGTCAACCCAATGACACTTTCGGAGATACCGTAGTGCACCTTTATAGTCACCCGCCACGCCAGACGCGTTTGATACACCCAAAGCACTCCTACGGTATCCGGGAGTTACACGATCTCATGGTCTAAGGAAGAGATACTTGACATTAGAAAAGCTCTAGCAAACGAACTACACGATCTTTGTGCTATGCTTAGTATTGTCTTGTCCATCACATCATTCTCCTAATGATGTGATCCCGTTATCAACGACATCCAATGTCCATAGTCAGAAACCATGACTATCTGCTGATCACAACGAGCTAGTCAACTAGAGGCTCACTAGGGACATATTGTGGTCTATGTATTCACACGTGTATTACGATTTCCGGATAATACAGTTATAGCATGAATAAAAGACAATTATCATGAACAAGGAAATATAATAATACTTTTATTATTGCCTCTAGGGCATATTTCCAACATTCATCTCCATAGACACCCGTTCAGGAACAAACTGCAGCAGTTCATCCATCTCATGGAAGCCTTAAGTCATAAATAATGCTTGGTAGAACGACTGGATCTCAGTTTTATCTTCTTCTTCAGTAGCACACATTGTCCCGTCAGCTCTCTGAAGGTTAGAAATTCTGTTCATACGTTTCCTCTGGGCTGCTTGAGCCTGATAGTATTTCGTATTTCGATCTCCCTGCCGCAGCCACGGCACCCTCAATCTCTGCCTCATCCATACTTCCTCCTGCCTAAGTGCCTCCCGCAGTTTAAACACCGTTGCTTTCTCCTCCTCGGAGGGCCCTCTCCCCACCGAAAGTTTCGGAAGTATTTCAAGCTTTTTCTGAAGTTTTCTTGCTGTTTTGTGAGGCAGCCGAACTCTCGTGCCCCCCAAGACCCCAACTCCCTCTGCATACATTGCAAAGTAGCCGATATTGATGCAAGACCCTGCCCAGTATGGTTACGACGCCACATATCCATCACAACACAATCATAGTCAGCATGAGTCTGCCACACATCCTCGTATCGAAACTGTCGTGGTCCCCCTTTATTCAAAAAATTATGAGTTTCAATCAAAACAAAGCAATGGTCTGATTCTATAGAGCTAATATGTCGTACACGTGAGTGCTCATTGTGTTGTAGAAAACCAGCATTTGCTACAGCACGATCAAGGCGGGCTTTAACATTAGCACCACCTGCCTGTTTATTATCCCATGTAAAAGGTACGCCAGAGAAGCCCAAGTCCTGCAAAGAACAGTCTTCCAACACCTCCCGAAACGCACGCATCTGCCACTCCGGCCTAGCAGCGCGACTGAAGTGCTCAGTGCCGTGCTCCATCTCGTTAAAATCGCCGACACACAACCATGCCTCATGTTGAATACCATGCAGTGTGCGCAAACACCTCCAACTGTGATGTCTTTCCTCACTTCTTGGGGCTCCATAGAACCCGGTAAATCTCCATGCCGGAGCAGTATCATCAGCTTTCCGGACCATAACATCTATGTGACCAGAACTGAAATTTTGTAATTCAACCATAACATCCTTGGACCAAAACAATCCAATTCCACCACTGAGACCAATACTATCAACCGCGAAGCATCCCGCAAACCCAAGTGAGTGCTTTAAGCTTTCCACCCTTGTCGCCCTAATCTTTGTTTCCATAACAAAAACCAGGGAAGGCCCTTCTTGCTTCACAATCTTGCGAAGCTCTCGAACTGCCTCGGCGTTCCCAAGCCCCCGGCAGTTCCAGCTTAGAAAATTCATTGTCCCCGGCAGGGCTAACTAACAGCCACTGCCAAGTCTTCAGATGTTGGAGGCGTTGGTTTCTTCTTCTTAGCATTGGTTCTGCCGAAACTTCAACCCCACCTTCAGTTTCAACAGAAACATCCTGCCCTTTGCATTAAACAAGACCATATCCATTGGCGTTGCTGCTATTGTGTCAGTTTGTTCCTTATCAGAATTTGCCAAAGCTAAGTGGTCTACCCTACAATACACTTGATTCTGCTGGGGGCCTCCCTTTCGCTTGTTGAAATTCTCTATGTTCTTCCTGGGAGAGGTAACCTCAGCTGATCCACTTGCCTTATCCTTTTGGACAGCCCCCATCAGTCCTACTATTGTTAGAGCTCTGATGATCCTTTGATGAGCTATCCCCTGAGCCACTAGGTTTCCTATCATCCGGTGCTCGCAGACTCGTATTGAACGGCAATTCTCCTTTCTCATCCCGGGTACCAGGTGTAGGACAAACCATATCAGCGTGGCAAGACAACCACACGAGAAACAAAAATTTGGCACACGCTCATACTGCACATCGTACCAATCTCTACTCTTTCTCTTTGCAGAATCAATCAAAATCCAACGTCGCAGGGGTTTTGATACATCAATAGTCACATGCGCTCTGAGAGACCCCCCAACAGGATCAAACTGTACTAACGTCACCGTATTGTCAATCTACTTGGCCACCGCCAGTCCCCTAACTTCTTCTGCATGTTGAAGGGAAGGTTCAAAACCCTCGCCCACAACTGAAGCTTATCAAACCTGAGCTCCGGCGGCCGCATGCTGTCATCGAAATCAGTCAGAATCACTGTGTGCTTGCTAACGTGCCACGGAGATCCTTCACGCACACGATCACGGTCGCGGCGATTGTCGAACTCCGCCACGAAAATATCGTCTCCTGCTGGCCTGAAGAACAAACCCCTAGGGTTTCCCCACGCCGGCCTCAATGCGTTTGCGATCGTCTGGATGTGGAATACCTTGCGGTGCAGAATCTTCCCAGCAATCGCCCACTTCTGTTGCGTTCGTTCCTCCAGATCGTCCACCACCAGGGGGGTGGCTTCCTCCTCAGTGAGATCCAATCTACCCATGGCTTCTTCCATCTGAGCCCTCGCCGACCTGTCCGGCGCAGCTCCTTGCTTCCCCTTGCCAGGATCCAAGGACGAGGCCATCCTCAGCCCTAGGAGTGTTGCGACCCGCCGGCGAGACGACAGCGGCCACCTCCGTCTCCACCGAAACCCTAATCGCCCCTAACGAGGGCTCCTAGTTTTCCGGGGAAAAAACTGTCTAATACCATTATGTACAGGCCCGAGCCTAAGGGTACCAGTATATAGGCTTCTATATGCGTTTATATAACATGTGGCAGTGTAGTTGTACGTACAGGAGAAGAGAAATGAAGACAATAACGATTTAGACCCACTTGGGCCTATATTGGGTTCTACTCGTTCCTAGGTAGTGCTACTGGGCCGTGTCTTTCGAGGCAGAATGCTGCCCGATTTGACGAAGCCGAGGAGACAACGTGCTTAGGAGCCTTGGACTCGACGATTTCACTGATTCAATCGCCCGCTGCTCCGCATAGAGGAACTGGGGCACATCGTTGCGCCGCGTCCGCATGCCCACATCGGCCATCGGAAGCCGCCGCCAATCGATCTCGTTCCCGCATGTTCGCGGCTTCCCCTGCAGGCTGCAGGGTCGCAGCTGCACACACATCTACCATCTAGCAGGAAAGTCGGCAACGACAGCGGCATGGGCAGTTCTCCCATTGTCAGGTTGATTTTTGCGAGACAATGAGTGTTTATTCTTAATTTGTCTGAATTGTTAGCTAAGAATAAAGGATTATCTTCGTTCCTAGTTTTGAGTAAATTTTTAGTTTGGTTTATATTGTCTGGCTATAAAATTTGTGAAGAAGTCCAAGAAAAACAAGATGAATTTCAAGCTTCTTAGTTTCTGAATTATGAACATTCAAATCTGTAAGACTGCCCACCATTGCCACCATCACTATGTAACATGCATTTTTTTATAGGTGTGAAAAATGAAGAACAAGGGCAGTGATTTTAAGAGTTTGTGGGACAGAGCCGCTTCAATGGCGCCGAAGATAAGTTCGACATCAACACCAACACCAACATTGCTATCTATCGACATTGAAAACCAAGTTCAAGATCAACATTGGTATCATGAACTTTTTTATTTCTTACGTTGTTGTGAAGCAAAAAAATTCACCATGCATACCCGTGTCGGAAATCCTGGCTCCGCCACTGCCGGTGCCGATGTCGGAAATTTCTTTTTTGAGAGAACTTCTCTATTGATCAATTCTCATGGTGGTAGTGAACCAAACTGTTGTTGGATGGTTAAAAGGATAGTGGTGTCCCCAGTCCATGAGAGTTTTAAGTTCCGATTCTTGCATTTTTCTGGATTTATTTCAGAATTTTCGGCGATGCCCGTTCAGTGAGAGGAGACGTTCTCGTCAACTATGAGACGCCAATGGTGACTTTGCAAAACTCAAGATGATATGTTGGCTCGGTCTCTCGAAGGTGCTCAAAGGGGTAGGGTGTGCGACGGGGCCCTCTCTCCTCTTCGGGTGTGGGAGTTCGACACGGGCCAGCGATTCTCGAGGAGGGGCCCAGTGTTGGGTTTGGGCGCGACGGCGCCGGGGCAGAGCTCGGAGGCAACCAGTCTTCAGTTCTTCGTCCCGGTTGTGGAGGGTTGGTCACGGCGGGATCCAGGGGAGCCCCACTGGGTTTTGGCCCTACTGTTCTTCGATCTTCAAAACTTTGATCTGCTTCGGCCGCCTCGATCTGGACACCGACGAGTTCCAGTTTTCCTCTCAGAGATCTCAGCTCTTGGAGCATGGCGTCACTGGATATCTGCATCGGAATTGATCCGGTCGGGCGGGCCCTCATCTTTGGCCAGAGAGGCTTCATGAGGGCATGGCGCGAAGCTTTGCTGTCTTGCCGGTGCCATGGGACACGTCTAAGTATAGATTTCCATGGTGTTTGACAGTGGTAAAGAAAGTCATGGTGGGTGCGATCGAAGACTTGTAATGGCGGAGAGGAGTTTTGTTTGCGTTGAAGAATGGCGCCACAGGTTTTTTTTTCCTGCGTGTCGGATGTTGAGGACTTGCAGCGGCGGCCTTGACAGGAGGGGCGGCAACATAGGTAGACAACATTTGGGGGGGGGTGCTTCTCCAGTACAGAGCCATGATCTCGGGGGTGAAAGCCCAAGGTCCGGCCTTCATTGGTTGAACTTGGCAATGGTCTTGCGAAGGCATTGTTTTTGTGATCTCGGACTCCCTCCAGAGTGAAAACTCAAAATCTTTGATGAGGTGACGACAACGCTTGTGCATTGTTTCCTTCTTGAAGGCGTCGTCTTTGGTGGTGGTTATAGTGTTGTTGTTGCGAGTGTTTCATCACTGCGATGGGGTCTTTGTTTTTTTACTTCTCTTTTTTTGTTATTGGTTTTGTGTGCATCCTTGATGTCTTTTGAAATCTTGTTGTTGCAGAGGTTGGGTGTGATTGGTATCTTCGCAATGTTAATATATTCTCTTTTAAAAAAGGGTAAGGTGTGCTTGTGTGCATAGTGTATGTGTGTATATATGAGTGCTCGCGTCTGTAGTGTGTTAAAAAAACTCTCACGACAGTATAAAAAACATAAGAAATAATAAAAATTACATCCAGAATCATCAACCACCTAGCGACGACTATAATCACTAGAGTGAGTCGAAGGCATGCCGCTGTCATCTCACCTCCTTCACCGGAGCTAGGCAAAGTTTATTGTAGTAGACCGCCGGGAAGTCCTCGTGCTAAAGCCCCACGGGATCAACGCACCAGAACAACAACCATGACAGATGAAGAAAAGCGTGGATCAAAAGAATCCAACATGTAGACACATGTACACAGTCTTGATGGATCCGGAGATCCATCAAAGACCAGCACTGACCGAATCCCGTGAAATGCATCGGAGACACACCTTCACATGCCTTCCAACGACGTCAGTTGCACCGCCAGGACAGGGACAATACACAGGGGGGACCTTATGGGAGCCTCGTCGTCTCGTCTTTTTGAGCAGGATACAAAAACCTAATCAACCTAAAGAATACCTAAAAGCCGCGAGGGAGCCCTCCCACAGGCAGGGACCGAGATTCACTGCGCCTCCATGCCCCTAAGGCCACCAAAGACAACGTGGGACGGCAGCAACGCCGGTGGGAGGCGATGAAACCCTCGTCATGGGAGGAGTTGCTCGTGGAGGAGGAAAGCTAGATGCAATCTAACATGGGAAACGAACGGTTCATTATTTTTATGCCAATATTTGGAACATTAGTGCCAATTCACCTGCATTAGTTAAAAAGTCTGAATAATAATTTCTGTAGTATTTTTTCTTCCAAAATACCACAAAATTCATTCCTTCACGAATCCTTTCACATGAGTATATATTTTTTAGAATGTTTGGACTATCTTTAATATATTTTTAATTCGTGTGCATTGGCACTCTAAACCCCCAACATCCGAACCAGTTAACTCTCGTAACTCCGTACACATGAGACCATTCGAGGCCTCGCCATAGTCGTCGCGCCTTGTTGTGCTCGCCATCATCTTCGGGCTCGGGATACCACTGAACCGACTCGTGGGAAACAAAATTCCACGCTCCTGATAAATACCAAAGGTGTAAAAATGCCTCTTATGAGTTTTTGGCATCTCGGACCTACCATTAAAAAACAAGAGTAATATACAAGGAGAAACTAACACCGGGGACGCAACTGTTTCACATGCCATATCCAAGCAAGTGTCTCCTTATTTCTAGCAAAAAAATGCATCCTTCTACTAGAATGCTGACATATGAGACCCACCAGATTGAAACCTAAGCATGGTGTTATCTGTCCCGCCCCAATCATGTGCGTACTCTCTCCGTTTCTTTTTAGTCTACATATAAGATTTGGTCAAAGTCAAACTTTGTCAACTTTGACTAAGTTTATAGAAAAAATATATCTAGATTTACAATATGAAATCAATATTGTTAGATGCATCATGAAATTAATTTTCATATCATATAGCTTTAGTATCGTAGATGTTGATATTTTTTCAACAAAGTTGGTCAAACTTTACAAAGTTTGACTTTGACCAAATCTTATATGCAGACTAAAAAAATGGAGTACTTATACGAGTCTTCAACGGTGACCCATGACCGAGGAGCACTATGTATCATACTAATCATATGGTTGTAAGTACTATGCATATGAGACCGTGTCAAGCATGCAACAGTGCACATTTAGGTAAATACAATACACTAGAGAAAGAGATAGGTAGAGAGTATGCACACGACTACTAAGGTGCTCAAACTGCCCAGGGAGATCAAGACACTACGCATACAAGCACTAACACAATTGAAATGATCGATATGATCAACTAGAGGGGGTGAATAGGCGACTAACAATTTTAAACTTTTTTTGCAAATTAAGTCTTGACAAGAAAATAGGTTGTCTAGATATGCAGCTAGGTGGACAACTTATATGACAAGCACAACATCAAGCACATAAAGCAAGCACAAGATACAAAAATGATATATGCTTGCACAAAGTAAAGGCAAGAAGTAACCGCAAATGGAGACGATGATGTGTTATCAAAATTCCCTCCTTTTGGGAAAGGTACGTCTCCGTTAGAGCGGTGTGGAGGCACAATGTTCCCCAAGAAGCCACTAGGGCCACTATATTCTCCTCACGCTTCCGCACAATGCAAGATGTCGTGAATCCACTAGCGGTGTCCTTGAAGACGTCAACCGAACATTTACAAATAAGGTTGGGGCTCTCTCCGCAACTTAATTGGAGGGTCCCAGCACCACCACAAAGCTTCACCACAATGGAATGTGGCTTCGATGTGACCTTTTCCATCTAGGGTGCCCAAAAACCCAAGAGTAACAAGATCCGCAAGGGATTAGTGGGGAGAATCAAATTTCTCTTGGTGGAAGTGTAGATCGAGGCCTTCTCCTCCAAACCCTGGAGAATCAACAAGTTTTGATTCCTAGGGAGGGAGATCGGGCGAGTTTGAGTTTTAGGGCAACAATGGAGCAATGGGGATAAGAGGTAGGTCTTTTGGGGGAAAAAGACCTCCTTTATATAGTGGGGGCTTAAATCCAACCGTCATGTACTCTGCCCATACTCAAGCCTTACTACCGCTCAGGGGAGCGGTACTACCACTTAGGGTAGTTTCTCTGCGGCCCACGAGTATTGAACCAATACAAGAACGGTAGTTCTGCCGGAGCAGTATTACAGCCTACGACTAGCGGTACTACCGCTAATTGTCACAGGGCAGTGCCAGAGCGACCCACGAGTATTGAACCAACACAAGAACGGTAGTTCCGATGGAGCAGTATTACCGCCTACGAACAGCGGTACTATCAAACAAATAGCTGTTGAATGAGCAGTGCCAAAGCGGAAATACCCATAAACAGTACTATCGTTGCACTACCGTGGAACTATCGCAAATAGGCTCAAGGACAACAGAAGACTTTGCCCAAGCCGTAATGGACCTCTAGCGGAAGCAAAAGTCATACATTTTGGAATTCCTGAAGTAATTTTTGAATTTTCGATCATTTTCAAAATCACAAGTTTTTTTGTACTTACGAACGTTTATTGAATTCATAAACATTTTTCAAAATCATGAACAATTTTTGTAATTCTCGAACATTTTCTAAAGTCCAAAACATTGTTTGTATTCATATATATTTTTGAAATTTTGAATATATTTGGACCTCACAAAGGCTTTATGAATTTGCAAACATTTTTTGAAATCGTAAACTTTTTGTTGTACTCATGAACATATTCCAATATTACGAACATATTTGTTAATTCTCGAACATTTAGGCATGAACATTGTTTGAATTTGATTTTTCTTTAAGTTTTTGAACATTTTTAGAATTGAAGAAGAACTTTTTAAATTTGTGATCATTTTTTGAAATTGCACACATGTTTTGAATTTGTGAATTATTTTTGTATTCATGAACACTTTTTAATCCTTGAAGTTTTTCCAAAATTACGGACAATTCTTTTAATTCTCAAACATTTTCTGAAGTCGTGAACATTGTTTGTATTCATGTTTTCGTGAAACAACATTTAAATTCACAAAGAACTTTTTGTATTTATGGCAATTTCAGAAATAGTGAACATATTTTGTGTTCCTGAACATTTTGCAAAATCATGAACACATTTTTTTAGAATTTTCAAACGTTTTCTGAAGTCGTGACCATTGTTTGAATTCATGCTTATTTTTCGAACATTTGTGGAATGCAGAGACAACTTTTTGAAATTTTGAACATTTTTCAAAATCAGAAATATATTCTGTATTCTCTTTTTTTTGAATTCATTTTTTTTAAATAACATATATTTGTAAGTCGGACATTTTCTGAAGTCGCGAACATTATTCGAATCATGATTACATTTCTGAACATTTTTTTGAAACAGTGAACGATTTTTCAATTTGTGGACTTTCTTTGAGTTTGCAATTGTTTTAGATCATTTATATATTTTGAATTCAGGAACATGTCTTCTATTCTTTAACATTTCTTAATTCATGCAGATTTTTCAAAATCCCGATTTTTTTTTAATTCTCGAACATTTTTTCAAACCACAAACACTGTTTGAATTCGATTTTTTTGAATTTATGAACATATTTAGAATTCATGAAGAACTTTATGAATCTGTGAATATTTTTCTAAATCTTGATCATTTTTTGTATTCGCAAACATTTTTCAAAATCACGAACACCTTTTTAATTGTCGAACATTTTACGAAGTTGCGAACATTCCTTGAAGTCATAATTTATTTTATAAATCACTGGAGAACTTTTTAAATTTGCCAACATTTTTTAAATCGCAGACATATTTTGAATTGGCGAAGTTTTCTGTATTCGTGAACATTCTTTAAACTCGTGAACATTTTCAAAATCCCAAACACTTTTTTTGAATCCTCAAACATTTTCTGAAGCTGTGAACATTGTTTAAATTTATCGTTTTTTTAAATAACATTTTTGGAATTCCGGAACTATTATCTGAATTTGCAAACATTTTTGAAAATCGCAAGTTATTTTATATTTATGAACGTTTCTGGATATCACGAAACCTTTATGGATTTGCAAACATTTTTCGAAATCATGAACCTTTTTTTGTATTCCTGAACATTTTCCAATATTATGAGCATTTTTTTAATTCTGAACATTTTCTGAGGGCTTGAAAATTGTTTGAATTTGAATTTTTTTTTGAGTTTTGAACATTTTTGGAATTCACAAAGACCATTTAATTGGCGAACATTTTTCAAAATTTCAAACTTTTGCAATTTGTGAATTATTTTTCTATTTGTGAACATTTTTAAATTCCTGAAAATTTTCCAAAATCCCGAAAAACCTAATAATTCTCGAACTTGTTCTGAAGTCGTGAACATTGTTTGTATAATGTTTTCAAAAAAATGAATTTTAAAATTATTTACGTCATTTTGGGAACGCATATTTTGTATTCCTGAACATTTTGAAAAATTGTGAACACATTTTTTTAGTTTTCAAACATTTTCTAAGGTCGCGACCATTGTTTGAATACATGATTATTTTTTGAACATTATTGGAATGCGGAAACAACTTTTTGAATTTTCAAATTCAGAAATTTATTTTGTATTCTTGAACTTTTTTGAATTTATGAACATTTTTGAAAGTCATGCACTTTTATTGAACATTTTGTGAAGTCACGAACATTATTTGAATTCATTATTCTATTTCTCAACATTTTTTGAATCCTCAAAGAACTTTTAAATTTGCGAACATTTATCAAAATCCCAAACATATTTTGAATTCATGAATGTTTTTTCAATTCTCGAATATTTTCTAAATTTTCTGAATTCACGGACATTTTTGAGTTCATGAATATTTTCAATTCATGATTTTTTAAATATGTGCTCATTTTTTAAATTCATGAAATCCTTATTAAATTTGCAAACTTGATTCAAAATGATGGGCATGTTCTGAATTCTTGAACATTTTTATATGTGTGAACGTTTTTTGAGTTCATCAATATTTTTCGAAATCATGTACATTTTTTCAATACTCAATCATTTTTTTTGAAATCGCAAATATTTTTGAATGCACGAACATATCTTGTATTCAGTACGTAATTCAAAGTCACGGAGATTTTCTTGAAATCGTTAACGTTTTCTACATCTGCGAACAGTTTGTGAATTCACAAAAAAATAATCTAAAATTCATAAAGACTTTTGAAAGTCATTCGAAGATTCTTTGAACGAACGGGTCAGACCAAGAACCCGTCGGGAGAGCGCTGACCTGCGCGTTTGCTCCCCTCTGCGAGTTCCTCACTCAGTTCCATAAAATATCTACATGTCTCATAGACTCATACCATACTATGTGCGCCACAAAGAATAACCAGCGACACCATAAAACCTGTAGCAAGCTAAACAATGTGCACCAAGAGATTGTTCTGAGTTCTACACAGGTCGCTCTCGCTCAAAGTCGTCTCCCTCCCGTAACATGAAGGCAACAAGGGAAGTTTCCTTAGCGACTAATCAAACGACCTTTCGGAATTCCCGACTCTAAATACATCGAAACTTCCAACTGGTCTTTCACTCTCTTGCATAGCTCCCCGCCCAGCTGATTCCCTTCCACGCTTCCATTCCACCACCACACTGACCACGCGCCACCACGAGCAACACCCATGGCGCGCACCGGCGCCTCTGCTGCCCTCCTCGTGCTCGTCTGCTGCCTCCTCGTGGGCTCTGTCCCGGCGCGCCTCCCCGTCGAGCTTCCGGCGCAAGTAGTGCCCGACGCCGTTGACCGCGTGGCCGCCGCCGAGCCGCTTCTGGCCAAGCAGTTAGCCGCTGCCGAGGCGGCCAACCCGACCAAAGTCCACTCCATAACAGAGGAGGAGGAGATGGTGGCTCACCCGGCTCGCCAGCTCCCCCAGATCATCCGGTGCGGCGGCGACGACGTGGCGATCTCCGAGGAGTCGCTGTCCTTCGGCGGCCAGGGCCATCCAGCGTTGAACAGCGAGGTGCTGGAGGAGCACGGGCCGGAACAGGAGCGGCCCGGCGAGGACTCTTTCTCGGACACCGACAGCGACTCGGATTCAGACGACGAGGACAATGAGCACGGGATCGTGGCGTGGTTCTGGAGGCTGGCGCGTCGCTTCTGATCGATCAATCTTGGGCTGCCCATTGTGCTGTGATATACTCCTACTAGCTATGTACTTCCTCTGTACCGAAATATTTGTAGTTGGGGAAGGGAATATTTGTGTATGTTTTTGGGAGTTTGGCGCTCTGTACATAATATAATGATGAATAAATGGCCATCCAGTATTGTTGTACAACTCAGGAGTATGCAGCGTTTCCCCCTGTTGTTTAGATAGTGCAGTTCTTGAGTAAAGGAAGGTGGCATCATGAGAATTGTTCTCAGTGTTCTCAGGAGTATGCTGCTTTGGCCATTTTCTCAGTGTTTGATTGAAGGTTCTATAGAAGAGTTGTGGGGGGAAAGGAATGTTTATAGTGACATCCTCAGGGTGCTGCATTTCATTTTGTCACCGTTTGGTCGAAGGTTTTATCGAATTGATGCAGCGATGTAATCCTTAGTCAGATTGCATGGTCGAAGCTATTTCAAAACAAAGCCTGAACTACAAACTTCAAAAGATGACAATATGATGATACGAAATATACTGGAGATGTGTGTTCACACTTTGTCAAAATTACATTTACATAACAATTTGTTCAAGCAACGGGAAGAGTGAAACTCGTTCTTGATGCAGATCGCGAAAGTACAATTGTCCCAAAATAAACCCCCGAGCACTTTCACAAGAAGGCAGCCGGTTGCACTAATCACATATTCTTTCTTTCTTTTTTCCCTCTTCATATCCACCAATCACATGCATGCCACATGACATATATAAAAGCATCTACAACCGGACTTAACAAATCTGCCAATCTAAACGTCCACAGACGCGCCCGATCAGTGTCCGGATATGTCCGTTTTGAGCCCCCATTTGTATGTAACCATGCTCCTTATTTTCTCTCTTATATGTTCAATCACTTGGATATGATTAGTGGAGATGAAGGGGGAGAAAAAGAAAAGAAAGAATAAAAAAAAGAAATTGTGGTCTGAGGTGAGCCGTGGCCGTGTCCTACATGGCGAACTGACCGGGAGTGTCCACGAGCCCTCGTATCCTCCCCAGGTTTTGTGTCAAGACGAGGTGTTTGCGGACAACCAGAGCATATATGAATGACAATAGGGGTCCGATTGGGTTACTTTTTTCCTTCTCTCCCATCTGGTCACTGGACGGACGCGTCCGTGGACGTTCGAGGGGGATTTGAGATGACCGACTGTAGTATGAGTAGAAGCTAGGGAGAAAATAAGAAGCATGGCTGCATGTACGAACAAATAGAGGCTTAAAACGGACACACCCGGGCATTGACCGAGCGTGTCTATAGGCACGTTTAGGGGGTCGAATTTGCTAGGTGTAGATGCTCTAACCGAACACCCAACTCCTCTATTCGATCATCTTTCGTCTCCCCCACGCAGCTTCATTACTATGTTCAGGTTGCGAAACGGGCCAAGCGCCCGTCCCTCAAATCCTTTGGCAGAGATGGCGTCGAGCATATATATTTCCCCGAACCTACGGCGCGGATCCATCCTTTTTCGGGATGAATGACTCCCTTGGTGGGCACACTCACTCGTGCCACGGAGCCACACGAGGCTGCGGCTCCGTGGGGTAGTAGCACGACTACTGAACGGCACCAAAGCCTCATGTCACGGTCTTCAATTTCCCTTTCTTTTTGCGTCGCAGATCGCCTGAAGGAGAGGACACCCACGGGAGTAATTGACAAAAAAATTACAACATTTCACGTATCCGTCCCACAGAACTATCACATTTTGAAAACTGACCAAAAACTCCAGATTAGTGCTAATTTCGTGACAAAAAACTACCACTTCTGGAAAATGGCCGGTTTAGACGATTTAAACGTGTTTATGACAGGCGGAGCCCACTCGTCAGGGCTGACGTGGCGGCAAAGTCAACTCCGTTTATTTTGACCGTCAAGTTGACTGATGGGGCCCACACGTCAGCATCACCTTCTTCCTCCTCCTCCTCTCTCTCTCTATGTGGCATTTCAACAAACACTACATGTGCACACATGGGGACGAGCTGCACCTGTGCCCATGCACGGCCACCGGCTGCAGCCGCGGCCACAGGCGACAAGTAGCAGCAGAGGCCAATACGGCCATGAGAAGCAGCTTGCCCTGCCGCCCCCACCACTGCTGCTCCCCGGCAGCCCCTGCTGCCACGCACGGCCACGAGAAGCCGAGAATGGCGTCGTGCCCGTCGGCGAGGGAGCAGGGCAGGAGGAACCAGGCGAGGACGTGGAAGGAGTGGCTGAGCTGCGCGGTGTAGTCGGTGCGCACCTCGTCTGAGTCGTGGCGAGCGCGGGCGGCAGTGGTGCTCCGGCCATGGTGAGCATCAACGACGGCGGGAGCGCGACAGTGGGCGGAGCTAGCGGGGCATGGCTGGGCGCTGTCGGCAGGCGAGCGCGGCAGTGGGCGGAGCTAGCGGGGCGGGGCTGGGCGCTGTCGGCAGGCGAGCGCAGCGGCGGAGCTAGCGGGGCGGGGCAGCAGCAGTGCATCAGTAGGCAGGGGTGCTGTCACTTAACAGGGAGCAGGGGGCAGGAGAGGAGGAAGAAGGTCGCCGGTACCACGGGCTGCCGCTGCTCACCGGCGTCGACACGTCGGCACGGTGGTGCTGCCCGATGCACATAAGGTGCTTGTTGAAATGTCAAACAAGAAGGAGGGGAGGAAGAAGAAGGTTGATGATGACGTGCGGGTCCCATTTGTCATAACGGTTAACTTCACGGTCAAAATAAACAGAGTTGACTTTGCTGCCGGTCCCACATGTCATAAACAGGTTTAAAATCATAAAAACGGTCATCAACTCAACTTGGTAGTTTTTTGTCACGAAATTAGCACTAATCTGGAGTTTTTGGTCAGTTTTCAAAATGTGGTAGTTCCGTGGAACGGATACGTGAAATATGGTAGTTTTTTGTCAATTACTCCGCCCACGGAATCCCCCGGCCCTGTTTCACCGCATCGGACCGGCCGTCGCGTGCGCACGTCTCCGTCAGGCGAGGCGGGAGATGCCGATCGAGCTGTTGGCTGAAGCAAACCATGAGCCGGCGTCGCACTCGTGCATCACCGGACGAGAACGGCAGGGAGATCGCCCGGCGAATCATCGGGGGCCTGCGTTTTCTCAGGTCGCCCTCCCGCCGGATACCCCATGCGCGCCTGACGCGGACACATGGGACCCAGTCTAGACATTATTACTCGTCGCCCAACAACGAAGGCGGAATAGAGAGATGGTCCGTCGATCTCATCTTCGTTCTCTTTCCGCGATCTCAACGTCGCTTTTCTTCTCGCGTTGGTCCTTCACGAGGTGTTCTCTTAAATGTGTTGTCTGTTAACGCTACAAAAAATGTGTTGTCTGTTAAATCCTGTCACGTATGGTACGGACAGAAACGCTGCGTACTCCGTCCGCGGTGCCTGTGCACCACGTCTGCGTAGGGCGCGTGTGCACGACGTCCGCAGGGCAAGATCGCGGTTGCATATGTTGCACGTACGATGATGCATGATGCATCTGCTGGGTTTTTTTTTTTTTTTGGAACCGGGCATTACCCCTTTCCATTACTAAACATAACGGAAATAACAGCAGTTCAACATGACCAACAGGAGACACAGAAAGGGGAAGCGGGTTCAAAGCATCGCTGGGAAACCCACGGTGAGCACCCGTCATCGAGCAGCTCACTATGGGGCGAAAACCCAGCGACACCTTAAACGACTCCAGAAGCTCTAAGAAATAACAGCCCTCACTACAAGCCAGTTTCTGAAAGGCCACAACCAAAAGCTCGTGCAGGAGCAAAAGACTAACCACCGTCTCAACTAGTCTGACAAATAACCAAAAATCTCCACTCAACCAGAGAAGGCCACGAACACGAAGGTGGGGGAGATCGGCTCCATCTTCAATGGCCACTCGTCGCATCTCCAGGCGCCGCACAGATTCTCATCATGTTCGAAGCATTCATCCTAAGCATCTTAGCCCCGCGCTCCATAGCCTCCCGATCTTCAGCAGATAGCAAACCTGCCCAATAAGATATATAACCGCAAGCAGAGTAAACCACATCAAAAGGGGATCTCAGTTCTTTAAACTCGAAGATTTTTTTGTTACGACAGTTCCACATAGCCCAGCACAAAGCGGCCAAGCCAAAGGTGTAAAATTTTTCCCCATCAGGAAGGTAATAATAGCACCAGGTAAAGTATTGCTGGTTTATTAAGTCGAGACAATAAGACAGAGGTCGGAGACATCGATGACTTGCACATGAAGCACCCTTACAGAACGTGGACCTCAACCTAAGGTCTACTTTTATGTTAGGAATACGGTGTTTGCTTATTTCATGTGCAAACAAGAAGTGACAACCCACTGATAAGAAAAAGTAACAACCCATCATAAAAATTATGACAACACCACACAGTCAGTTGGATAATAATCGGATCGCATCAATCGTCTCAACGGCCATTGGATGACATGTAAGACGACCGTTCGATCTTTCCCCGCCTCAGAAGTTGCATTCGGGGCTTTGCAACATAATGTTGCGCTCCGTCAATCTGTTTTCCATGGTTCATGTAAAAAAAAATGCTTTATTGCAACGTAGTCTATATATTCAAATCCTACTACCCTCGTCCTTTGCAAGAAGGACAATGTTACAATCTCAGACTGAGCTCCTACACACGCGTTTCACGCCTTGCGCTTCTCCCGTCCTTTGCAAAAAGGACAATGTTATAATTTCAGGCTGAGCACCTACACTTGTGCTTCTCCCGTCCTTTGTAACATAGGTCATGTTGCAATCTCAGGCTGGGCTCCCACACGAACACACATCACGTGCCTCGCGTTGCCCAAGTCTTTTGCAACATGACCCGTGTTGCAATTGCAACATGGAGTCATGTTGTAAATTCCGGCTGAGTTCCCACAAGGACACATGTCACGTGCGTGAGACGGCCACCGGTGCGACGAAAATCAGTCGGTTGAGCTCTAGTATTTTCCTTAACATTACTCATAATTACAAACCAGCGTGATTGTACTAGTGTACGTGTTTCTTTGCCAAATGATTGTAGTAGTACATGACAGTGAAGATGCCAACATCCATGATTGTGCACCTTTTCCCAATAATTCGAGATAAACCCCTGCCAAATATAAACGAGATGAGAGAGGTCACGTGACTGCTGCATACCACGAGGACCACGCACCCGATGATGACGGCGTTTTGAAGGCATCTCCTGTCCGGTACTGTATACTACCCTACTGGGTCAATTTTGTTACACTAGGATGAGTTTTCCAGTGTTTTAGTATATTCACTTCGTTCGGATTATTGTCTCGAAAACGAACGTATCTAACTAAAATACGCTCAGATACATCCATTTTCGGCATTTAAAGAATTCGAACGGAGTGAAAGACAAAAGAATATCATCCCCTGAATCTCTGTAACACGTGTGGTGATTGAATCAAATCCATTTTTGGCCCCGCATACTAAAAGAGGAGCTCTCCTCTTTTGCTAGCTAAACGCATGCGTCTGTTCTTGAGCTCAAGATTTGGGATGGCTGGTTGGCTTGACATGGGTGGAGTGAACCCAACGTGGCGGCCCTAGCTACATGTCAAGTGCAATGATTTGTCGACCCTATGCCCTGTGCATCAATTTTTACCGTACAAAGTCTACCATGCCACTGAAAATGGAAGGTAAGCACAAACATAACAACAGTTTGAGAGAGGAGATGACTCGACGGTGTTGATGGCATGAGATGGGTGTTCGGCGTTGCAGGGGCTGGTCGGTGCATGCTCAACGCTCTTCTCGTGCTTGCTTCGTTGATTCTCTTCTCACCAGCATGGATGGTCGATTGTTTGACATGAACCGACATGGGTTTTAAGGTTTGTTGCGGCGAGGGCATCGTTGCTTGTCGTCGATTGGTGAAGTTGTAGTCGCTGGTGAATGGTGATGACACCTGTAGAGAATTATGCAACTCACGATATATTGATCGGGTGCAATATGCACGTATATATAAGTACAAAGGGTAGCCACGTCCTCGACTATACATGGAAGGAGGAGGGCTTGTTGTACAAGAAATACACATATGTTATCTACATCTCAACACCCCCGCAATGAAGCGGCACCATGGTCGACGCAAAGACCGGATCGAACTCCTCGAAGACGCAGAGACAAGCCCTTGGTCATGATGTCAAGAACTGCTGGGACGAGGGTACATGTAGCACGCGACATGACCCAAAGCGACTGTTCCCGAACAAAGTGGATATCAATCTCAATGTGCTTGGTGCGCCGATGATGAACCGGTTGGCGGAGAGGTAGACCCAGAAACATTGTCACAAGAGACAATCGTAGCCTTGTCAACCGGAGACAAAGCTCATGCAATACCGACGGCCAGAACACTCGGCGACGACGCTATAACGGCAGACAGTATCGCTTCAAAGATCGAGCGGAGACAACAGTCGCCGCTGACGATCAGAGATGAGAGATGGTCCAAGATAGACGAATAACCAGAGGTCGAGCGGCGCGTGTCGTAAGCAGCCGCCCAATCGGCATCGGAATAAGCCGTCATGTCCAAAGAGGATGAAGCCCGGCGACAATCTAAGATCCAAGGTGCCACGGATGTAGCGCAAAATGCGCTGACCGCGTCCAAATGAGCATCACGGGAGCATGCATATGGAGGCAAACTCGCTGACAAAGATACCGGAGCTCCGGACGAGTAAGAGTGAGGTATCAAGAGCACCAACAATCGACCAGAAGGGAGCATCCAAGCAGAGAACCATCTGTGGCGGAGAGCTTGGCCTTCAGATCAACAGTGTGGCAGCCGGTTTGCGCTACATCCCAAAGACGATCCAAGAGCTCATGGGCATACTTCCGCCGATGAAGAAAGAAGCCATCTGCCGATTTAATAACCTCGATCCCGAGAAAATAGTGCAGGACCGAGATCCTTAATGGCAAACTCAGCACGAAGACGATCGGTGAGCTGTCAAGAAGAGCAAAGCGAGCATGCTGTCAAGATGATGTCGCCAACATAGAGCGTAGGTAGGCGAGCATCACCCGTGGTAGACAAACAAAGGAAGCATCGGAGCGAGTGGAGCGGAAGCCAAGCTGAGTGAGGAAGGCTGCGGCGCGCCGGTACCAGCGCGAGGAGCTTGCTTAAGGCCGCATAAAGACCGAGAGAGCAAGCACACATGATCCGGAGAAGACTCATCAACAAATCCAATCGGCTGCCGATGTAACACCTGCTCCTCAAGGCGACCATGAAGAAAAGCATTCAAACATCCATCCGGTGCATGTGCCATGAGCGAGACCGCGAGTGAAGAACATTTCAATCGTGCCGGTTTGACAACCGGGCGAAGGTGTCGGTGAAGTCAACACCGCCGCTGACGAAAACCACGAACCACCCAACGAGCCTTGTGTCGGTCGAGAGTACCATCCGGATGAAACTTGTGTTTGAACACCCACTTCCCGGTAATGACGTTGGCCTGAGGAGGACGGGGGACGAGCTGCCAGGTGTGATTGCGTTGCAATGCATCAAACTCCTCCTTCATCGCGGCAAACCACATGGGGTCACGAAGCGCGGAACGGGCGGATGTCGGCATTGGTGATGGTGATGAAGAAGTCGAAGCGACGCAGGTGTACACGTCCGGTGGGTAGCGAGTGCTGGGCCGATGGACGCCTAGCCGCGACCGTGTGACAGGGCCAGCAGGCGGTGGCACAACAGCCGCTACCGGAGAAGGCGCCGAGCCTGGTGGTGAAGATGCCGGCGACGCGCCCGGCTGTGAAGAAGCCGGGACAGGGGAGGGCGACTCCTGCGAGCGAGCCGACCCAGTGGCCGGTGAAGAAGCCAGCGCGAAGCCCGGCGATGAAGCAGCCGGAGAGGCCGGGCGCGAGGTCGACTTCGAGGCCGGGCGCGAGATCGGGCGCGAGGCCGCTCGGAGGTCGGCGCAGAGGAGGCCGGCTCGGAGGTCGGCGCGGAGGTCGGCTCGAGGCCGGGCGCGGCCGACGGCGGGCGGGCAGGAGCCGAGGCGCCAGACGTCTGTGGGGCGCCCTACGCCGGTGGTTAAACCAGGCGGATAGGGTCGGCCACGGAGGGACCGGCGCCGATGAAGAAGCCTCCGCTGTTCCTGTTAAAAGGAAAAGACAACTCGTCGAAATAAACATGCCGGGATGTGATGACACGGTGGGAAACCGGTCATAGCATCTATAGCCTTTGGTGTTAGCCGGTAACCAAGGAAGACACAAGGAAGGGAACGAGGAGCAAGTTTATGAGGAGTGGTGGCGACAATACTAGGGTAACAGAGACAACCAAATATACGAAGACCGTCAGATGAAGGAGGAGACCAAGAGGAGGTGGTGAGGTGTGAAGTTCCACCGGTACGACATGGACGAAGGTTTATGAGGAGAGTGGCAGAGCGAGAGCGCCAGCCGAAGCGGGTGGCATGTAGGCATGGAAAAGGAGAGTGCGGACGCATCGCTGAGAGTGCGAAGGATGCGCTCGCCCACCATTCTGCTGTGAGGTGTATGGACGTGTAAGACGGAAAATAGTGCCATGTGTGGAGAGAAGGTTGCGGATAGTAGTGTTGTTAATTCTTTCCCGTTGTCGGGCTTGCAAAGCTAGAATGGGACGATCAATTGTGTGGCTACAAAGGAGTAGAAAGCTGTGAGAGTGGCAGCAACATCGGACTTCTTACGTAATGGAAAGGTCCACACAAAATGAGAATAGTCATCCAAGATAACAAGATAATATGAAAAACCAGTGTTACTAGCAACAGGAGAGGTCCAAACATCACTATGGATTAACTCAAAGGTAACGACGAATCTGTGGAGGAAGTACTAAAGGGAAGGCGTAACATGTTTGCCTGCACGGCATGCGTGACAAGAGTGCGATCCGTTTTATTACATGTAAAAGAAAAATCCCTAATAATATGACGAAGAGCGGTGGAGCTAGGATGACCGAGACGCGCGTGTGAGAGATCAACGCCGCCGAAAGTGCAACCGGTCCAGCAGATGAAGATGATGGAGGCTGGACGGAGTATGTATCGCCGGACTGTCACAGCGGTGAAGAACCATCCGGTGAGGGCGCCCTAATGTAAAAACCAACTTCACAAATTCCACGATTACAGAGTTATCACGAGAAAGTTTACTTAACACAAACTAGATTCGAATAAGCTCGAGACACAAGAACATTATTGAGATAAAGTGGCCTAGAGTTGGAAGGAAAACTTGTGGAACCAATATGAGTGATAGGAAGACCAGCACCATTACCGACAATGATACGAGAAGAAGTGTGAATGGGAGACACGGAGGAGAGGTTACCCGGTAAGCGGCCATGTGCGAAGATGCACCGTGTCCATGAACTACCACCACCGCCGAGTAAGCCCCGGCCGAGGCTGTTGATGAAGAGCAGCAAGCGAGCCGGATCATAAGAAGCCGCGCAGGTAGCCCGAGTAGCCGGTCACGCCATTGCTAGCGGTTGTCCCGCCATAGCCAACCGGAGCAGGAGCGTAGTAGGTTGATGGAGCGACCGGCCGGTTTGTCGACCGCGAAGAAGGCTCGATGCCCGGAGGACCGGACCGAGGAGGCTTGGAGCAGGGGCGGGCACGGGCATAGTAGGCGGCACAACCCCGTCCAGGGTTGTGGCCACCCCCAAGGCGCGCGCTGCCGCCGCCGGTGGACGGCTCGCGCGCTGCCGCCGCCGCTGCCGTTGTCTCACGCATGCCACGGCGTCGCCGGGCGCTGGCCGCTGTTGCTGCTTGCCGCCGCGCAAGTGTTGAGGAAGAGCCGCAGAGCACCAGGGCCGTGGCCGCCGCTGGTACGGACGCCGAGGCGCCGCTTAGCGCCAAGCGCAGGTCGGGCGCCTGGAACGGCGCGGGAAGCCGGGGGGAGCACCCGAGGGCGGAGGGCCACCGCGCGAGTAGCCGGCGGCGAAGGCGGTGTGAACGGCACGGGAGCGAAGATGCTTCAACCGGCGTTCCTCAAGACGAAGATAAGCCACCGCCCGCTCGTAGGTAGGGTTCGCCATGAGTGTGAGGTTGAGGCAGCGCTGCCGAGATCCTCATTGAGGCCGGGCGGTGAGGTGGAGAGGAGCAACTCATCGCCCACCTTGAAGCCGGCGTCATTGAGCTCGTCGGAGAGGGTCTTGAGACGCATGCAGAGTCGCCGACGGAGGAGTCGCTTTGATGACACCCAAGAACTCCTGCCGCAGAAGACGATCCGCTGGAGCTTGTTGTCGGTGAAGAGACCGACGATCTTGTTCCACACCGCATGCATCGCCCCCGCCGCGAACGACGGTGGAAGATGTCTTTGGACACGGTGAGAAAGAGCCACCGGATGATGGTGGCGCCGATCGCCACCCACCGGCGCCGCGTTGAGGACGAAGAGGTTGGCGGTGCCGTCGATGGTCCCGCAGATTGTACTCACGAAAGAGGAGATTGAAGTATGTCTTCCAAGCATAGAAGTTCGCTCTTTGTGGGAGAGGATCACCGGACGCGACGTTCGATGGGAACATCACGGATGTAGGCGGATCGAAGGGTGGCGGAGGAACCGGAGGAAGAGTCGAAGGGTTCGCGGCTTCACCACGGAGGGTGGAGGCGGCGGACCGGTCGGAGAGGATGTTGGAACCCGACATGGCTAGGGTTTAGGTGCGGCTAGGGTTAGGCGGCGCATCGGGCGGGTTTGGGTAGATGGCGCGATAGCGAGGTTGTTTAGGGTTTGGGTTGAGGGCGGCTAGCGGCGAGAGTTCGGCGACGCGAGCGGCAGCGCGAGGGTTTATGCGAGAGGGCGGCGGCAGTGAGCCAGCCGACGCGAGGGAGAAAGCTACTACGGGCGGCGAGGGTTCGGCGACGCTGGCGAGAGCGGGCGGCGGCCGGGAGGCGACGCGACGCGCCAGAGGATCGCGAGGAGGAGCTACGACGGCGGCGGGGTGTCGGCGACGCGGCGTAGGGAAGCGGCGGCGGCGAGGCAACGCGCGCCGCTAGTGAGGTGGATCGGACTAAGGCTGATACCATGTAGAGAATTATGCAACTCACGATATATTGATCGGGTGCAATATGCACGATATATATAACACAAAGTAGCCACGTCCTCGACTATACATGGAAGGAGGAGGGCTTGTTGTACAAGAAATACACATATGTTATCTACATCTCAACAACACCTGATGGCAATGTGGACTATGTTTTTCTTCTCGGCGGCATGTTGTGCCTTCCTGTGGGTCGTCAAGTCGGTCGATGTTGTTTCTTGTGGTGTGTTGTGACGATTTTCACTCTTGCAACAAAATTAATGAAATGGAGTAAAAAATGTCTTCCTTGCAAAAACAAAAAAAAAACACAGTCTGTGAACATGTCATTATACATTTTCTCTCGTAGAGAACTCATCAGTAAATATCATCGACCAGAATTCTGCACCTTCAGCGGCTAGTCGCAATAGACGGTTGAGAGAGGAGTGTAAAATTGACAGGGGAGCAATGGAAGGAAACACCCCACAAACCACATGTCAAATGGGCCGTCATTTTCTGCCCTTGTCCAGTGTAGTCCGGACGCACATTACAGATTGAGTAGTTATCCGAAATCGCCATGAAGTCTTCCCGAAAATGACTCGAGTGAACAACATAATCCAGACACAGTGAAGCTGCAGTGCGCGGCTGTCGTGGCCATTGCTGCCATCGGTCGCGCTTGCACAGCTCCTTTGAATTTTTTTTTTTTAAACGGAGGCAAAAGATTTGCCTCATCGATTAATTAAGAAGAAGAGAATTGCCCAGTTAATTAACGAAAAACCGGCGAAAACCGATACATATAGACCACATGCGGACTACTCGCTAAGAAAGAAACCCCCTAACACCACGGTCAACCCGGCAAACATACATAACGCACAACAACCACAATCCCTCACACTTCTACGTCGTAAAGAAACACCCAACGAAACCAAGGTTGAAGACAACGAACAACACCAAATCCACAGAGACGAGCCAATCCGTGATGGTGGTCGAAGAGACTGAGAATCATCCATTAAGCAGCCACGGACACCTTACCAAGGGCGTCACTCTTCTTGCCTATGCTCCTTTGAGATTTTTAACAATCAAGACTCGCGAACCTGTCTTCTTCTTTTTCGAGGTAGAATAAAAAGAAAACAATTTAGCATCTTTGGTACAATCTATATTTTCGCGAAATGGATCATAATAAAATGGATTTTAGGTATCTAGGGAAGATTCACTTGGAAGTAACTATTTCCTAGATACCTATGGTACTTCACGGTTGAATGAATCAAAAAATATCTAAAAAAGACCTAAAGTTAATGATTTATCAATGGGTAATGTTGCTCCAATACCTAACCAAAGAGCTACTACAGTACCGATTAAAAAAACGGTCGTAGCTACTGGGCGGCGAAATGGATTTTGAAATTTATGCAAATGACTTAAGCAACGTAGTTTTCGGAGGGAGGGATAATCATCTGGGTCGATGATTGCAACAACAATATTTCCTGTGACACCTATCTGATCAACTCACTCAATTACTGACACCTGTTGTAGCAACACTAAAGCATCATTGCACTCGTACATATCCCATGCTAGCTAGCTAGTGGCTCATGGAGGACCATGCTGGCTTGGTCTAGATGGCACGTCTTTCTACTTTCTCTTTTGGCAACTTGGCAAGTCGAAAAGCCATAGAGTTTACAAGGGCATATATCCAACGGTAAGCCGTAAATTTTATTCCGAATCCGTTCATGGATAGAAGGGACCAGTCCGCGAACACGAGTGTGGGAGGCGGACATCCAACGCTGCCCACATACATCCGGCCAACAATTCGAACTAACCGGAAGAAAATCGTTCAAACCGGGCGGATTTCATTGAAGTTTTGACATAATTTACATAAAATGTCGATATTTCGACCGTTTAACAAAAGATATAAAAAACTAAACCATATACCGGACGACCACTTGTGCGCGTGGCCGCCATGCCCTACCGCACCGCTGACTCCGTCGGTCGTCGACGTCGTCCCTCCAACAAGTGAACGACGCCGAGGGCCGGGCAGCTTTGTCCGCCGCCGCCGCCGCCAGAGGAGCCGCCCGCCTCAGAAGCAGCAGCGGCGCCGCGGGCCATCGCTGTCGTGGCCTTTGGAGCCCTGGCGGCGGCCTTGCCGCGACTGGCATTGGTGGAACAGTCGCCAAGCGACCACTCCTCGCCGATCTTGGCGAGGTCGCCGTCAAGGCGGCGGCGGCGCCTGACGGCCGTCTCCGTGGTGGTCACGGAGCGGTCGAGTCCCACGCGGTGGCGAGGTCAAGGTCGTTGCGGACCCAGTCTGGCGCCACATCGCGCTTGGCGGACGCGGAACGGCGACCGGCATTGCGTCGACTGTACCTCGCCTACTGCCTTGTTGCGCACTCTGCCTCGAAGACGACGGCCCTCGAGCTCAAGGCAACGCCGTAACTGTCTCCTCCGAGGTAGTGGAGGAGGCGGCCCCGCACCTTCTTCATCGCGGGCAGCAACTCCTCCTTGGCGGCGAGGCGGTGGCGGTGTGGCGGCGAAGATGACGCGTCCATGCGGCCTTACCGGCTACGTCCATGCAGGCAGCAACTCCTCCTTGACCCGTCGACCGATCTGGACGCCAGGCTGGTGCGGGGTGAGGACGGCTCGCCCTTCACGCATCGTCCGATCTGGACACCGCGGTTGTGTGGGGGCGAGGCGACTCGTTCATTACAACCTGGAGCGGGGGTGCCGGCTCGCACTTCATGCGATGGCCCGGCGAGGACTGCGGCTCTTGCTTGACGCGCGTCGGCGATAGCGGCGATTGGCCCATGTAACGGAGCGGCCGCTCTGTCATTATTCCGATCTGACGGACAAAATCCGTCAGAGCGGCCTCCTTGAGGAGTCGGGGCGGCTACTGCAGCTGCTGCTGCGGCGCCTCGCCCTCCTTGTCACCGGAGGAGATGACTATCTCCTCCTTGGCGGATGAGCCGGCCGCCATGGACACCGACATGCACGGATGTCATGGGCGGTGGTGCCAAGAACCGTCGGAGGAGGAGCTTCCACCTACCCCGCCTGCCGGCGCGGAGCACCATGACTTCGGCATCGCCTAAGCTGGGGTCGAAGAGGAGGAGGGGCTCGGGCACGGAGACAGGGAAGGGGAGGGGCGGTGCTCGAGGAGGGGGGCAGTACTCAGGGAGGTAGAGTGCGGCCCTATGCATCAGCGATGCACGGCTTAAATAGTCGCAACCAGGCCCAAGCGAAGGGGCAGTCAGTCCGCTTCAATGCGGCACAACGACCGGAGTTGGTTCCTCGTGATGCGGTGTCCACATAGGTCACGTCCGTCAGCGTCGTCCTCCTGTCCGGTCAAATCGCGACATCAATGCAGACCGCAACATGCTCTGGGCTGGCATGAATGCGGCACAACAAGCGACGCGACGCGTGGGATGGAAAGCAGCGGAGGGGAGGGTGGAGGGTTTGAGTGGGCCAATGTGGCCAGATGCGGGCTTCGGAGCGGTCGGACGCCCGGAAAGTCTCCAACGTTTGTCTCCGGTTTGCGGAAGAAAGTACATCCGGACTGCCGATGGGCCGATACAAACCCGCATTGGATGATGCAGCACGTTTGGACATCATGGTCCGGACGGATGATGGTCACGTTGGAGATGTGCTAACACTCTAATGTGCAAAGAGTTTGTTACACGTGATCCAAAAAGCTACTCTCTTCATCCCGTAATATAAGACCTTAGAGCATCTACGACCCAGGTTGCAAATTTGGGTCCTCAAACGTCCGCTGACGCGCCCGCGGACATTGACCGGACGAGCTTCAAATTTTACCATTTGCAACCACATACCCTATTTTCAAAACATTTATTATATGCAAGGTCATGCATGACGATCATCCCGTCCGTCTTGGGCCGGCTGGGCTGTCAAAACACACCAAGAATTACTCATACGTTATGATTTTTGCACCCATATTAGCCCCACCTCGTTGTGTGACGAGCTAGTCGACCCATTTAAATAGCCAGGTTGTCCAGCAGCGATGAACTTCCGACATCATTGCATCCTTTCTTAAGTAGATAGACTGTCACTATGAATGTTCTGTGTCTATCACATACAAATCTCATAGTGAGGGTCTATCTCCTTGACAAAGGAAATATTCATGTCGGAATTGCTTTTTATGAATCACAATGTGTCGATAAAAATCGATGAACAAAAAGAAATCTACTGTCATTATAGTAGGGGTATCAACATACATGAAGAGACGAACTGGACACTATGAACGATCATCAGTTGATGAAATGCAGTCTAGTGTTAAGTTATCTCGTTCCCACAACGAGAATTGATAGACATGCACAATGCACGGCTATTTAAGCTGGTCGGCATCCGCCTCACACGGTGATGTGGGACTAAAATTTGAGTACACCGATGAGAGAGGAAGGAACTTCCGTTGTTGCGGGTGGGACCATTATGACCTACAGCGGGGTCGACGGACGTGCCTGGGCGCCCCATATCCGCCATGTTTAGGTTGGAGTTGAGGGGCGCCGGTCATCCTGATCGTCGGAGTCCTGTTTGAGACGGTCGTCTATGTTGACTGGGCGTACCTCTCGGACATTTGAGAATGGTTTGGGGCGCTCGATTGTGGTGTATAGATGCTCTTATTATATTATGGGATGGACGGAATAGACATCTTGCAAGTCCAGCGTCTTCGTGGGACACTTTTCTGTCATCATTATTAGCGAGTACCAGGACCTGCAGGAGCATCAGTGCCCATTGTGTTTAGTTGGTTACTTTGCACTTCATCAGAGCATCTACAACAGTTTGTGTGCTAAATTGTTGGTACAACTGTCCACCTCAGCAACCAACAACACATCATACAAGCTCTTCAATGGATTGTATGTTAAGCTGTATGTAAAAGAGAGATATATACCAGACGGCCCCACTCAATGCCTAAGAAACAAATGGGCTTGCCTCGAAGCTTATGCCTGGAGCGTTGGTTCAGCATCATACGATGTCATTCTCTCTCTGCTATTATTACGTGCCATGTCATCAAAACAGTCTATGTGGCAAAATTACCAACGATCATCATACGGCTGTTGGAGATGCCCTCGGCACCTTGCGGTGACATCAGCAACTCTGTCGTGCTCTGGATGCCCTACAGGAAATTTCAATTATAAGTGTTATTAAGAAGAGAAAAGGTAATGATGAAGAACCATTATCTCCAATATGGAGGCAACAAGCAGTGTGAATTAGCCCCCCCTCCCCTCCGCCGGTCATCCTCGGGACAAAAACACCAGCGACAACTACATGTTAGGGCACTCAATCTAATTCACTCGTCTCATAGGTACTGATACAAATCCAGGGAGAATTGGAGGTTGGGGAGGAAGAACAGCAAGGGGATCGGGAGAGAGGAAGAATTGGGAAAGGGGAAAGTGCCAATAGCCTATTACATTCGATACCCTTTCTCACTTGGTGGTCGCCCCCTTTTGATGCGGTGCCAGCTCCCAGGTCGCTTGTTCGTACCTGGCGCTGGGCTTCCTCTTCCGCCTGGGCCTAAGCGGGCCGGCCTCTTCGGTGGTGCCTTCTAGTGGGGATGAGGTAGAGGGGGCCGTGACATCACCTCCCCCTTTAGCGCCGGCTTGACCCCAAGCCGCGGCTCCCGGGAACCGGCTGCAGAGCTCGAAGTAGTCCTCCCAGGTAGCCAAAGACGCCGGCTGGCTGCACCACTTGATCAAGACTCCGTAGTCGAGCCGTGTTTTCTGAACCACCCGCGCCAAGCACCGCCTAGAACAGATGGCGCCGTGTGAGGAGCCGGTGGCACTGGCAGGTCCGGCTGGGCTGCGGTAGCCGGCGGTAGAGCCCCTCGCAGCAGCGAGACATGGAAGACCGAGTGCACCCGGCTGTCTGCAGGGAGGGCCAGCTTGTATGCGACTGAGCCAATCTTGTCCAGAACCTGAAAGGGGCCAAAGTAGCGAAAAGAGAGTTTCTGGTTAGCACGGGCTGCAACTGACGTCTGCACATAGGGTTGTAGCTTGACGAACACCCAGTCATTCACTTGGAACACTCGCTCCGAGCACTTCTTGTCAGCTTGTTCTTTCATGCGCTGGCGAGCCTGCTCAAGTTGCTGCTTCAGGATGGCTGTTATCAACTGTCGCTCTTGCATCCACGCAGTCAGATCAGCCGGTGCCACAGCAGAAGAATCGACAATGCCAAAGTGGCGAGGCGAATGGCCATACAAGACCTCAAAAGGCGAGGAGTTGAGAGCCGAGTGAAAGGCGGTATTATACCAAAACTCAGCCTGGTGTAGCCACAGGACCCATTTGTGTGGGCAAGCATGCACGAAGCAACGTAAGTAGGCTTCCATGCATTGGTTGACTCGCCCGTGGTACCATCGGGCCAGGATGATAGGTCGATGACATCTTCAGATCAGTTCCTCGCTCGCCAAACAACTCTCTCCAAAGGCTGCTGGTAAACACCCGGTCGCGGTCGGAGACCATAGCATACGGCAACCCATGCAACTTGTAGATGTGCGTCATGTATGTTGTAGCAACTTGTAGAGCGGTGAATGGGTGCGCATAGGCACAAAGTGAGCGCATCTAGTGAGCTTGTCAACCACCACCATGATACAGAGTAGTTCTTAGACAAGTGGCGCACCTCAACAAAGTCCAGAGTGATCGTGGTGCCAAGCATGCGTGGAATTGGCAAAGGTTCCAGGAGACCAAAGATCGCATGTGCTCGGACTTTGCTTGCTTGCAAGTGTCACACCAGAGATGAACCGCATGATGTCTTGTTTCATCTTAGGCGTGCAAACAACTTGCAGCTCGCCATAAGTAGCATGAATCCTCGAATGCCCTCCTGTGGGACTAGAATGGAGCGCACGCAAGACTTGCTGTCTGATGGCAGAATCTGAACCCAGCCACACTCTTCCCTTGTACCTGATCACGCCGTCCACCACAGAGTATGGATTATCATCACTTGGTGCCCCGGTATAGCGCTGCAGAATGTCCTTGGCATGAGGGTCACCGTGATATCCTCGAACAACATCCTCCAGCCAAGTTGGTTGAGCGACCGAGAGGGCCAACAAGTCACCATGATCAGCACGGGACAAGGCATCCGCCGCGCGATTCTCCACGCCTTTGCGATACACAATCTTATAACGTAGCCCCATTAACTTGGTCAGCGCCTTCTTCTGCCAAGGTGTGGACTGACGTTGGTCACCAAGGTTGGCCAAACAGCGTTGATCCGTGCGTATGGTGAACTCGTTCCCTTGCAAGTACGGCCTCTAGCGCTCCACTGCAAGAAGAACTGCCATGAACTCCTTCTCATAGGTAGAGAGACCTTGGTTGTGAGGCCCCAACGCTCGACTAAGGAATGCTATAGGGTGCCCGGCCTGCATAAGCACAACCCCAATCCCTTTGTCAGAAGCATCCGTTTCAATTTCAAACGGGGTGTCAAAGCAGGGAAAGGCTAGCACGGGCGCTGTGATCAGCGACTGCTTCAGGTGATGGAAGGCTGCATCGGCCTCTTGGCTCCACACAAACACAGCATTCTTCTTCAACAGGTTCGTGAGTGGCCGGCTGATCACTCCAAAGTTCCGCATTTAAACGCCGTAATAACCTCGCAAGCCCCAAGAATCCCCGCATTTCCTTCACACGTAGGAGTCTTCCACCTTGCACCGCAGCAGTTGTTATTGTTGTCTGTTGATACTCCTTGCTCGCTGATCACGTGTCCCAAATAAGTCAACTATTTCCGAGCAAAACTGCACTTGCTGCGCTTAATGTGAAGTTTGTATTTATCCAACAATTCAAACACTTGTCGCAGCAGCTTAACATGCTCCTCCAAGGTGCTGCTATGTACCAGGATATCATCAATGAACGCGAGCACCCCTTTACGCAGCAGTGGAGCAAGAATAGTGTTCACACCCCCTTGGAAAGTGCTAGGGCCTCCGGTAACACCATAGGGCATCACTTTGAACTGGAAGTGGCCGTGATGAGTTTTGAATGCAGTTTTGTGCTCGTCCTCCAGCACCATTCGGATCTAATGGTATCCAGCTCTCAAGTCCAAGCTCGTGAACCAACAAGAGCCCGCTAGTTCGTCCAAGAGTTCTTCAATGATGGGCAGAGGGTAGCGGTTCTTGACCGTAATAACGTTGAGGTGCCTATAATCCACGCAAAATCTCCATGTTCCGTCCTTCTTCTTGTTGGAAATATGCCCTAGAGGCAATAATAAAAGGATTATTATTATATTTCCTTGTTCATGATAATTGTCTTTATTCATGATATAACTGTATTATCAGGAAATCATAATACACGTGTGAATACATAGACCATAATATGTCCCTAGTAAGCCTCTAGTTGACTAGCTCGTTGATCGACAGATAGTCATGGTTTCCTGACTATGGACATTAGATGTCGTTGATAACGGGGTCACATCATTAGGAGAATGATGTGATGGACAAGACCCAATCCTAAGCATAGCACAAGATCGTGTAGTTCGTTTTGCTAGAGCTTTTCCAATGTCAAGTATCTTTTCCTTAGACCATGAGATCGTAACTCCCGGATACCGTAAGAGTGCTTTGGTGTACCAAACGCCACAACGAATCGGGTGACTATAAAGGTGCACTACATGTATCTCCAAAAGTGTCTGTTGGGTTGACATGGATCGAGACTGGGATTTGTCACTCCGTATGACGGAGAGGTATCGCTGGGCCCACTCAGTAATGCATCATCATAATGAGCTCAAAGTGACGAAGTGTTTGGTCACGGGATCATGCATTACGGTACGAGTAAAGTGACTTGCCGGTAACGAGACTAAATGAGGTATTGGGATACCGACGATCGAGTCTCGGGCAAGTAACGTACCGACTGACAAAGGGAATTGTATACGGGGTTGATTGAATCCTTGACATCGTGGTTCATCCGATGAAATCATCGTGGAACATGTGGGAGCCAACATGGGTATCTAGATCCCGCTGTTGGTTATTGGCCGGAGAGCTGTCTCGGTCATGTCTGCATGATTCCCAAACCCGCAGGGTCTACACACTTAAGGTTCGGTGACGCTAGGGTTATTAGGAAGACTTGTATGTGATTACCGAATGTTGTTCGGAGTCCCGGATGAGATCTCGGACGTCACAAGGAGTTCTAGAATAGTTCGGAGGTGAAGATTTATATATAGGAAGTGCTGTTTCGGCCATCGGGAAAGTTTCGGGGTCACACGGTATTGTACCGGGACCACCGGAAGGGTCCCGGGGGTCCACCGGGTGGGGCCACCTATCCAGGAGGGCCCCGTGGGCTGAAGTGGGGAGGGGACCAGCCCCGGTGGGCTGTACACCCCTGGGCCCCTCTGCGCCTAGGGTTGGGAACCCTAGGGGGGCGCCCACTTGCCTTGGGCACTCCACCCCTTGCCGCCGCCCCCTAGAGATCCCATCTCTAGGGGCGGGCGCCTGGGGCCTATATAAAGGAGGGGAGGGAGGCGGCGGCACCCGAGTCTTGGCGCCTCCCTCCCCCTACTACACCTCTTCCTCCTCCCGCAGTTGCTTGGCGAAGCCCTACCGGAGTACTGCTTCTCCACCACCACCACGCCGTCGTGCTGCTGCTGGAGATGGATCTTGGTGAAACCGTAGGAAAAAATTTAATTTTTTGCAACCTTCCCCAACAGTGGCATCATGAGCTAGGTCTATGCGTAGTTCTCTATTGCACGAGTAGAACACAAATTTGTTGTGGGCGTAGAAGTTGTCAACTTTCTTGCCGCTACCAGTCTTATCTTGCTTCAGCGGTATTGTGGGATGAAGCGCCTGCACCGACCTTACACGACGCTTACGTGAGACAGGTTCCACCGATCGACATGCACTAGTTGCATAAGGTGGCTAGCGGGTGTCCTCTCTCCCACTTTAGTTGGAGCGGATTCGATTAAAAGGGTCCCTATGAAGGGTAAATAGAAGTTGACAAATCACGCCAGGCTTTAACGTAGGTAAGAAAACGTTCTTGCTAGATCACCTATAGAAGCCACGTAAAAAACTTGCAACAACAATTAGAGGACGTCTAACTTGTTTTTGCAGCAAGTGTCTTGTGATGTGATATGGCCAAAGTTGTGATGAATGATGAATGATATATATGTGATGTATGAGATCATGTTCTTGTAATAGGAATCACGACTTGCATGTCGATGAGTATGACAACCGACAGGAGCCATAGGAGTTGTCTTTATTTTTTGTATGACCTGCGTGTCATTGAAGAACGCCATGTAAATTACTTTACTTTATTGCTAAACGCGTTAGCCATAGAAGTAGAAGTAGTCATTGGCGTGACAACTTCATGAAGACACAATGATGGAGATCATGATGATGGAGATCATGGTGTCATGCCGGTGACGAAGATGATCATGGAGCCCCGAAGATGCAGATCAAAGGAGCTATATGATATTGGCCATATCATGTCACTACTATATAATTGCATGTGATGTTTATTATGTTTATGCATCTTGTTTACTTAGAACGACGGTAGTAAATAAGATGATCCCTTATAACAATTTCAAGAAAGTGTTCTCCCTAAGCGTGCTCCGTTGCTAAAGTTCGTTGCTTCAAGCACCACGTGATGATCGGGTGTGATAGATTCTTACGCTCACATACAACGGGTGTAAGACAGTTTTACACATGCAAAACACTTAGGGTTAACTTGACGAGCCTAGCATGTACGCACATGGCCTCGAACACGAGACCGAAGGTCGAACATGAGTCGATGGAAGATACGATCAACATGGAGATGTTCACCGACGATGACTAGTCCGTCTCACGTGATGATCGGACACGGCCTAGTCGACTCGGATCGTGTAACACTTAGATGACTAGAGGGATGTCTAATCTGAGTGGGAGTTCATTAAATAATTTGATTAGATGAACTTAATTATCATGAACTTTAGTCTAAAACCTTGCAAATATGTCTTGTAGATCAAATGGCCAACGCCATGTCAACATGAACTTCAACGCTGCTCCTAGAGAAAACCAAGTGAAAGATGATGGCAGCAACTATACGGATGGGTCCGGAACCTGAGGATCATCCTCATAGCTGCCAAGAAAGCATATGTCCTAGATGGACCGCTAGGTGAAGCACCCATCCCAGAGAACCAAGACGTTATGAATGCTTGGTAGTCACGTGCTGATAATTACTCCCTCGTTCAGTGCAGCATGCTTTACAGCTTAGAACCGGGGCTCCAAAAGCGTTTTGAGCAACACGGAGCATATGAGATGTTCGAGGAGCTGAAAATGGTTTTCCAAGCTCATGCCCGGGTCGAGAGATATGAAGTCTCCGACAAGTTCTATAGTTGTAAGATGGAGGAAAATAGTTCTGTCAGTGAGCACATACTCAAAATGTCTGGGTTGCACAACCGCTTGTCCTAGCTGGACATTAACCTCCCGGACGAGGCGGTCATTGACAGAATCCTTTAGTCGCTCCCACCAAGCTACAAGAGCTTTGTGATGAACTACAATATGCAGGGGATGGTGAAAACTATTCCTGAAGTATTTTCAATGTCAAGTCGGCAGAGGTAGAAATCAAGAAAGAACATCAAGTGTTGATGGTCAATAAAACCACCAAGTTCAAGAAGGGCAAGGGTAAGAAGAACTTCAAGAAGGACGGCAAGGATGTTGCGCGCCCGTAAGCCGCTTGCCGGAAGAAGTCAAAGAATGGACCCAAGCCCGAGATCGAGTGCTTTTATTGCAAGGGAAGGGTCATCGAAGCGGAACGCCCCAAATACTTAGCGGACAAGAAGGCCGCAACACTAAAGGTATATTTGATATACATGTAATTGATGTGTACCTTACCAAGACTCGTAGTAACTCCCGGTATTTGATACCGTGCCGTTGCTCATATTTGTAACTCACAGCAGAGCTGCGAATAAGAGGAGATCGGCGAAGGACGAGGTGACGATGCGCGTCGGGAATGGTTCCAAGGTCGATGTGATCGCCGTCCGCACGCTACCTCTACATTTACCCACGGGATTAGTTTTAAACCTTAATAATTGTTATTTAGTGCCAAGTTTGAGCATGAACATTGTATCCGGATCTCGCTTGATACGAGATGGCTACTCATTTAAACCGAGAATAATGGTTGTTCTATTTATATGAGAGATATGTTTTATGGTCATGCCCGATGGTCAATGGTTTATTCTTAATGAATCTCGAACGTAATATTACACATATTCATAGTGTGAATACCAAAAGATGTAAAGTTGATAACGATAGTCCCACATACTTGTGGCACTGCCGCCTTGGTCACATTGGTGTCAAGCGCATGAAGAAGCTCCATGCTGATGGACTTTTAGAGTCTCTCGATTATGAATCATTTGACACATGCGAACCATGCCGTATGGGCAAAATGACCAAGACTCCGTTCTCCGGAACAATGGAGCGAGCAACCAACTTATTGGAAATCATACATACCGATGTGTGCGGTCCAATGAGCGTTGAGGCTCGCGGAGGATATCGTTATGTTCTCACTCTCACTGATGACTTGAGTAGATACGGGTATGTCTACTTAATGAAAAACAAGTCTGAGACCTTTGAAAAGTTCAAGAAATTTCAGAATGAGGTAGAGAATCAACGTGACCGAAAGATAAAGTTTCTACGATCAGATCGTGGAGGAGAATATTTAAGTCACGAATTTGGTACGCACTTAAGGAAATGTGGAATCGTTTCACAACTCACGCCTACCGAACACCTCAACAGAACGATGTGTCCGAACGTCGAATCGCACTCTATTGGATATGGTGCTGTCTATGACGTCTCTTACCGATTTACCGCTATCATTTTGGGGATACGCCTAGAGACAGCTACATTCACTTTAAATAGGGCACCGCCTAAACCGCTGAGATGACACCGTATGAATTATAGTTTGGGAAGAAACCTAAGTTGTCGTTTCTAAAAGTTTGGTGATGCGATGCTTATGTCAAGAAACTTCAACCTGAAAAGCTCGAACCCAAGTCGGAAAAATGCGTCTTCATAGGATACCCTAAGGAAACCATTGGGTATACCTTCTACTTAAGATCCGAGGGCAAGATCTTTGTTGCCAAGAACGGATCCTTTCTGGAAAAAGAGTTTCTCCCAAAAGAAGTAAGTGGGAGGAAAGTAGAACTCGATGAAGTACTACCTCTTGAACAGAAAGCAAAGATGCACTCAGAAAATGTTCTGTGATGCCTACACCAACCGGAGAGGAAAATAATGATGATGAACAAGGTACTTCGGATCAAGTTGCTCTCGAACTTCAGAGGTCCACAAGGACACGCTCCGCACTAGAGTGGTACGGCAACCCTGTCTTGGAAATCATGTTGTTAGACAACGGTGAACCTTGAACTATGAAGAAGCGATGGCGGGCCCAGATTCCAACAAATGGCTTGAAGCCATGAAACCGAGATAGAATCCATGTATGAAAACAAAGTATGGACTTTAACAGACTTGCCCGATGATCGGCGAGCGATAGAAAACAAATGGATCTTTAAGAAGAAGACGGACGCGATGGTAATGTTACCATCTATAAAGCTCGACTTGTCGCTAAGGGTTATCGGCAAGTTCAAGGGGTTGACTACGATGAGACATTCTCTCCGTAGCTAAGCTGAAGTCCGTCCAATCATGTTAGCAATTGCCGCATACTATGATTATGAGATATGGCAGATGGACGTCAAAACGACATTCCTTAACGGACATCTTAAGGAAGAACTGTATATGATGCAGCGGAAGGTTTTGTCGATCCTAAGAATGCTAACAAAGTATGCAAGCTCCAATGATCCATTTATGGGCTGGTGCAAGCATCTCGAGTTGGAACATTCGCTTTGATGAGATGATCAAAGCGTTTAGTTTATGCAGACTTATAGAGAAGCTCGTTTACAAGAAAGTGAGTGGGAGCTCTGTAGCATTTCTCATATTATATGTAGATGACATACTCTTGATGGGAAATGATATAGAACTTTTGGACAACATTAAGGCCTACTTGAATAAGTGTTTTTCAATGAAGGACCTTGGAGAAGCTGCTTACATATTAGGCATCAAGATCTATAGGGATAGATCGAGACGCCTCATAGGTCTTTCACAAAGCACATACCTTGATAAGATTTTGAAGAAGTTCAAAATGGATCAGTCCAAGAAAGGGTTCTTGCCTGTATTGCAAGGTGTGAGATTGAGCTCGGCTCAATGCCCGACCACGACAAAAGATAAAGAAGAGATGAGTGTCATCCCCTATGCTTCAGCCATAGGATCTATTATGTATGCCATGCTGTGTACCAGACCTGATGTAAACCTTGCCGTAAGTTTGGTAGGAAGGTACCAAAGTAATCCCGCAAGGAACACCGGACAGCGGTCAAGAATATCCTGAAGCACCGAAAAGGACAAAGGACATGTTTTCGTTTATGGAGGTGACGAAGAGCTCGTCAGAAGGGTTATGTCGACGCTAGCTTCGACACAGATCTGGATGACTCTAAGTCACAAACCGGATACGTGTATATGTTGAATGGTGGAGCAGTAAGCTGGTGCAGCTGCAAGCAGAGCGTCGTGACGGGATCTACATGAAGGAAATATGCCCTAGAGGCAATAATAAAGTTATTATTTATTTCCTTATTTCATGATAAATGTTTATCATTCATGCTAGAATTGTATTAACCGGAAACATGATACATGTGTGAATGCATAGACAAAACAAGATGTCACTAGTATGCCTCTACTAGACTAGCTTGTTAATCAAAGATGGTTATGTTTCGACCATGAACAAAGAGTTGTTATTTGATTAACAAGGTCACATCATTAGTAGAATGATCTGATTGACATGACCCATTTCATTAGCTTAGCACACGATCGCTGAGTATGTTGCTACCGCTTTTATCCATGACTTATACATGTTCCGTAACTATGAGATTATGCAACTCCGTTTACGGAGGAACACTTTGGTGCTACCAAACGTCACAACGAATCGGGTGATTATAAAGGAGTACTACAGGTGTCTCCAAAGGCGATGTTGGGTTGGCGATTTCGAGATTAGGTTTTGTCACTCCGATTGTTGGAGAGGTATCTCTGGGCCCTCTCGGTAATGCACATCATCAAGCCTTGCAAGCACTACAACTAATGAGTTAGTTGTGAGATGATGTATTACGGAACGAGTAAAGAGACTTGCCGGTAACGAGATTGAACTAGGTATTGATACCGACGATCGAATCTCGGGCAAGTAACATACCGATGACAAAGGGAACAACGATGTTGTTATGCGGTCTCGACCGATAAAGATCTTCAGAGAATATGTAGGAACCAATATGGGCATCCAGGTCCGCTGTTGGTTATTGACCGAGACGTGTCTCGGTCATGTCTACATTGTTCTCGAACCGTAGGGTCCGCACGCTTAAGGTTTCGATGGCGATGCTTATTATGAGTTTATGTATTTTGATGTACCAAGAAGTTCGAGTCCCGGATGTGATCACGGACATGACGAGGAGTCTCAAATGGTCGAGACATAAAGATTGATATATTGGAAGCCTATGTTTGAGTTCGAAGTGTTCCGGTGAAATCGGGATTTTCTAGGGTTACCGGAGGGTTACCGAACCCCGGGAGCTTTATGGGCCATAGTGGGCCTTAGTGGAAAAGAGAAGGATGACCTAGATGGCTGCGCCTCCCCCTTCCCTAGTCCTATTAGGACTAGGAGAGGTGGCCGCCCACTCCTCCTTTTCCCCTCCGGGAATCCTAATTGAATAGATTGAGGGAGTCCTACTCCGGAAGGAGTAGGACTCCTCCTGCGCCTCCTCTCTCTGGCCGGCGCCCCTCCCCTTGGCTCCTTTATATCGAGGTAGAGGCACCCTAGAACACACAAGTTGATCTTTAGATCGCTCTTAGCCGTGCAGTGCCCCTCCACCATATTCCACCTCGGTTATACCGTCATGAAGCTTAGCGGCCCTCGCGCCGTGAAACATCAAGATCGTCACCACGCCGTCAGGTCGACGGAACTCTCCTCGACACTCGGCTGGATCGAGTACGAGGGACGCCATCGAGCTGTACGTGTGTCAAGAACTCGGGGCGCCGAGTAACGGCGCCGGATCGGTCGGATCGCGAGGAGAACGACGACTACTTCCTCTACGCCAGATCGCTTCCGCCGGGTCTACGAGGGTACGTAGACAACACTCTCCCCTCTCGTTGCTATACATCACCATGATCTTGCGTGCGAGGGAAAATTTTTGAAATTACTACGCTCCCCAACAAGTGGCATCCGAGCCTAGGTTTTTATGGTTTGATGTTTTGCACGAGTAGAACACAAGTGAGTTGTGGGCGATACAAGTCATACTACCTACCAAAGATGTCATACTTTGGTTCAGCGGTATTGTGAGATGAAGCGGCCTGCACCGACATTACGCCAGACGCTTACGCGAGACTGGTTTCACCGCCACGAGCACTCGCTGCTTAAAGGTGACTGGTGGGTGCCTGCTCTCTCACTTTAGTTGAACCGAGTGTGGCTACGCCCGTCCTTGAGAAGGTTAAACGAGTCTATTTGACGAAGTATCGCTGTGGTTTTGATGCGAGGTGAGACTGGTTCTTGCTTAAGCCCGTAGCAGCCACGTAAAATTTGCAACAACAAAGTAGAGGACGCCTAACTTGTTTTTGCAGGCATGTTGTGATGTGATATGGTCAAGACGTGATGCTATATTTTATTGTATGAGATGATCATGTTTTGTAACCGGTTATCGGCAATCGGCTGGAGCCATATGGTTGTCGCTTTATTGTATGCAATGCATCATACTGTAATGCTTTACTTTATCACTAAACGGTAGCGATAGTCGAGAAGCATAAGTTTGGCGAGACGACAACGATGCTACGATGGAGATCAAGGTGTCGCGCGGTGACGATGGTGATCATGGTGGTGCTGCAAGATGGAGATCGTGAAGCACAAGATGATGATGACCATATCATATCACTTATATTGATTTGCATGTGATGTTTATCCTTTATGCATCTTATCTTGCTTTGATTGACGGTAGCATTATAAGATGATCTCTCACTAAATTATCAAGAAGTGTTCTCCCGAGTATGCACCGCTGCCAAAGTTCGTCGTGCCCGCACACCACGTGATGATCGGGTGTGATAAGCTCTCACGTCCATCTACAACGGGTGCAAGCCAGTTTTGCACACGCAGAATACTCGGGTTATACTTGACGAGCCTAGCATATGCAGATATGGCCTCGAACACGGAGACCGAAAGGTCGAGCGTGAATCATATAGTAGATATGATCAACATAAGATGTTCACCATTGAAAACTACTCCATCTCACGTGATGATCGGTTATGGTTTAGTTGATTTGGATCACGTGATCACTTAGATGACTAGAGAGATGTCTGTCTAAGTGGGAGTTCTTAAGTAATATGATTAATTGAACTTAAATTTATCATGAACTTAGTCCCGTAGCATTTTGCAAACCATGTTGTAGATCAATAGCTCGCGTTGTTGCTTTCATATGTTTATTTTGATATGTTCCTAGAGAAAATTGTGTTGAAAATGTTAGTAGCAATGATGCGGATTCGATCCGTGATCGGAGGTTTATCCTCATTCTTCGCACGTAAGAATTATGTCCTTAATGCACCGCTAGGTGACAGACCTATTGCAGGAGCAGATGCAAACGTTATGAACATTTGGCTAGCTCAATATGATGACTACTTGATAGTTTAGTGCACCATGCTTAACAGCTTAGAATCGGGACTTCAAAGATGTTTTGAACGTCATGGACCATATGAGATGTTCCAGGAGTTGAAGTTAATATTTCAAGCAAATACCCGAGTTGAGAGATATGAAGTCTCCAACAAGTTCTATAGCTAAAAGATGGAGGAGAATCGCTCAACTAGTGAGCATGTGCTCAGATTGTCCGAGTACTACAATTGCTTGAATCAAGTGGGAGTTAATCTTCCGATAAGATAGTGATTGATGAATTTTCTAAGTCACCATCACCAAGTTAGTAGAACTTCATGATGAACTATAGTATGCAAAGGATGATGAAAATGATTCCCGAGCTCTTCGTGATGTTGAAATCGACGAAGGTAGAAATCAAGAAAGAGCATCAAGTGTTGATGGTTGACAAGATCACTAGTTTCAAGTAAAGGGCAAAGGGATAGAAGGGAACTTCAAGAAGAACGGCAAGCAAGTTGCTGCTCAAGTGAAGAAGCCCAAGTCTGGACCTAAGCTCGAGACTAAGTGCTTCTACCGCAAAGGGACTGGTCATCGAAGCGAACTACCCCAAGTATTTGGCGGATAAGAAGGATGGCAAAATAAACAAAGGTATATTTGATATACATGTTATTGATGTGTACTTTACTAGTGTTTATAGCAACCCTCGGTATTTGGTACTGGTTGGGTTGCTAAGAGTAGTAACTCAAACGGAGTTGCAGATTAAATGTAAACTAGTTAAGGGTGAAGTGACGATGTGTGTTGAAAGTAGTTTCAAGATTGATATGATCATCATCGCACACTCCCTATACTTTCGGATTAGTGTTAAACCTAAATAAATGTTATTTGGTGTTTGCGTTGAGCATGAATATGATTTGATCATGTTTATTGCAATACGGTTATTCATTTAAGTTAGAGAACAATTGTTGTTCTGTTTACATGAATAAAACCTTCTATGGTCATACACACCAACAAAAATGGTTTGTTGGATCTCGATCGTAGTGATACACATATTCATAATATTGAAACCAAAAGATGCAAAGTTAATAATGATAGTGCAACTTATTTGTGGCACTGCCGTTTAGGTCATATTGGTGTAAAGCGCATGAAGAAACTCCATGCTGATGGGATTTTGGAATCACTTGATTATGAATCACTTGATGCTTTCGAACCATGCCTCATGGGCAAGATGACTAAGACTCCGTTCTCCGGAACATTGGAGCGAGCAACAGATTTGTTGGAAATCATACATACTGATGTATGTGGTCCGATGAATATTAAGGCTCGCGAAGTATCATTATTTTCTGACCTTCACAGATGATTTGAGCATATATGGGTATATCTACTTGATGAAACATAAGTCTGAAATAGTTGAAAGGTTCAAAGAATTTCAGAGTGAAGTGGAAAAATCATCGTGACAAGAAAATAAGGTTTCTACGATCTGATCGCGGAGACAAATATTGAGTTACGAGTTTGGTCTTCAATTAAAACAATGTGGAATAGTTTCACAAATTCATGCCACCTGGAACACCAGATCATAATGGTGTGTCCGAACGTCATAACCGTACTTTATTGGATATAGTACAATCTATGATGTTTCTTACCGATTTACCAATGACGTTTTGGGATCATGCATTAGAGACAACTGCATTCACGTTAAATAGGGCACCATCTAAATCCGTTGAGACGACACTATATGAACTGTGGTTTAGCAAGAAACCAAAGTCGTCGTTTCTTAAAGTTTGGGGATGCGATGCTTATGTGAAAAAGTTTCATCCTGATAAGCTCAAACCCAAATCGGAGAAATCTGTCTTCATAGGATACCCAAAGGAGACAGTTGGGTACACCTTCTATCACAGATCCGAAGGCAAGATATTCGTTGCTTAAAAATGGATCCTTTCTAGAGAAGGAGTTTCTCTCGAAAGAAGTGAGTGGGAGGAAAGTAGAACTTGATGAGGTAACTGTACCTGTTCCCTTATTGGAAAGTAGTTCATCACAGAAATCTGTTCTTGTGACTACTATACCAAATAGTGAGGAGGTTAATGATGATGATCATGTAACTTCAGATCAAGTTACTACCGAACCTCGTAGGTAAAACAGAGTGAGATTCGCACCAGTGTGGTACGGTAATCCTGTTCGGAGGTCGTGTTACTTGACCATGACAAGCCTATGAACTATGAGGAAGCGATGATGAGCCCAGATTCCGCAAAATGGTTTAAGGCCATGAAATCGAGATATGATCCATGTATGAAAACAAAGTATGGACTTTGATGGATTTGCCGATGATCGGCAAGCCATATTGTATAAATGGATCTTCAAGAGGAAGACGGACGCTGATAGTAGTGTTACTATCTACAAAGCTCGACTTGTCGCAAAAAGGTTTTTGACAAGTTCAAGGTGTTGACTACAATGAGATTTTCTCAAGCGTAGCGATGCTTAAGTCTGTCCAAATCATGTTAGCAATTGCCACAATTTATGAAATTTGGCTAATGGATGTAAAAAACTGCATTCTGAATGGGTTTCGGAGGAAGAGTTGTATGTGATGCAACCGAGAAGGTTTTATCGATCCAAAGGAGCTAACAAAGTGTGCAAGCTCCAATGATCCATCTATGGACTGGTGCAAGCATCTCGAGTTGGAATATACGCTTTGATAAGTTGATCAAAGCATATAGTTTTATCTGAGACTTACGGTGAAGCCTGTATTTACTAAAAAGTGAGTGGGAGCACTACAAAGATTTCGAAAAGTATATGTGAATGACATATTGTAGATCGGAAATAATGTAGAATTATTCGCAAAGCATAAAGGAGTGTTTGAAAGATGTTTTTCAAAAGAAAGACCTCGGTGAAGCTGCTTACATATTGAGCATCAAGATCTATAGAGATAGATCAAGATGCTTGATAAGTTTTTTCAATGAGTACATACCTTGACAAGATTTTGAAGTAGTTCAAAATGAAACAGTCAAAGAAAGAGTTCTTGCCTGTGTTACAAGGTATGAAATTGAGTAAGACTCAAAACCCGACCACAGCAGAAGATAGAAAGAGAATGAAAGTCATTCACTATGCCTTGGCCATAGTTTCTATAAAGTATGCCATGTTGTGTACCAGATCTATTGTATACCCCTGACCGAGTTTCGCAAGGAGTACAATAGTGATCTAGGAGTAGATCATCGACAGCGGTCAAAATTATCCTTAGTGGAATAAGGATATGTTTCTCGATTATGGAAGTGACAAAAGGTTCGTCCGTAAAGGGTTACGCCGATGCAAGTTTTGACACCGATCCGATGACTCTAAGTCTCGATCTAGATACATATTGAAAGTGGGAGCAATTAGCTAGAGTAGCTTAAATGCAAGAGCATTGTAGACATAGAAAAATTGCAAAATACATAACGGATCCGAATGTGAAAGACCCGCTGACTAAGACTCTCTCACAAACAAAACATGATCACACCTTAGTACTCTTTGGGTGTTAATCACATAGCGATGTGAACTAGATTACTGAATCTAGTAAACCCTTTGGGTGTTGGTCACATAGCGATGTGAACTATGGGTGTTAATCGCATGATGATGTGAACTATCGATGTTAATCACATTGTGATGTGATCTAGATTATTGACTCTAGTGCAAGTGGGAGACTGAAGGAAATATGCCCTAGAGGCAATAATAAAGTTATTATTTATTTCCTTATTTCATGATAAATGTTTATCATTCATGCTAGAATTGTATTAACCGGAAACATGATACATGTGTGAATGCATAGACAAAACAACATGTCACTAGTATGCCTCTACTAGACTAGCTTGTTAATCAAAGATGGTTATGTTTCCTGACCATGAACAAAGAGTTGTTATTTGATTAACAAGGTCACATCATTAGTAGAATGATCTGATTGACATGACCCATTTCATTAGCTTAGCACACGATCGTTGAGTATGTTGCTACTGCTTTTATCCATGACTTATACATGTTCCTGTAACTATGAGATTATGCAACTCCCGTTTACCGGAGGAACACTTTGGGTGCTACCAAACGTCACAACGAATCGGGTGATTATAAAGGAGTACTACAGGTGTCTCCAAAGGCGGATGTTGGGTTGGCGATTTCGAGATTAGGTTTTGTCACTCCGATTGTCGGAGAGGTATCTCTGGGCCCTCTCGGTAATGCACATCATCAAGCCTTGCAAGCACTACAACTAATGAGTTAGTTGTGAGATGATGTATTACGGAACGAGTAAAGAGACTTGCGTAACGAGATTGAACTAGGTATTGGATACCGACGATCGAATCTCGGGCAAGTAACATACCGATGATAAAGGGAACAACGATGTTGTTATGCGGTCCGACCGATAAAGATCTTCAGAGAATATGTAGGAACCAATATGGGCATCCAGGTCCGCTGTTGGTTATTGACCGAGACGTGTCTCGGTCATGTCTACATTGTTCTCGAACCGTAGGGTCCGCACGCTTAAGGTTTCGATGATGCTTATTATGAGTTTATGTATTTTGATGTACCAAGAAGTTCGAGTCCCGGATGTGATCACGGACATGAGGAGTCTCGAAATGGTCGAGACATAAAGATTGATATATTGAAGCCTATGTTTGGAGTTCGGAAGTGTTAGGGTGAAATCGGGATTTTTACGGGTTCCGGAGGGTTACGGAACCCCCGGAGCTTTATGGGCCATAGTGGGCCTTAGTGGAAAAGAGAAGGGCTGCCCTAGATGGGCTGCGCCTCCCCTTCCCCTAGTCCTATTAGGACTAGGAGAGGTGGCCGCCCACTCCTCCTCTTTTCTCCCGGAATCCTAATTGAATAGGATTGGAGGGAGTCCTACTCCGGAAGGAGTAGGACTCCTCCTGCGCCTCCTCTCTGGCCGGCGCCCCTCCCCTTGGCTCCTTTATATACCGAGGTAGAGGCACCCTAGAACACACAAGTTGATCTTTAGATCGTTCCTTAGCCGCAGCGGTGCCCCTCCACCATATTCCACCTCGGTTATACTGTCATGAAGCTTAGGCGAAGCCTGCGCCGGTGAAACATCAAGATCGCCACCACGCCGTCGGCCGACGGAACTCTCCTCGACACTCGGCTGGATCGAGTACGAGGGACGCCATCGAGCTGTACGTGTGTCAAGAACTCGGGGCGCCGGAGTAACGGCGCCGGATCGGTCGGATCGCGAGGAGAACGACGACTACTTCCTCTACGCCAGATCGCTTCGCCGGGTCTCACGAGGGTACGAGACAACACTCTCCCCTCTCGTTGCTATACATCACCATGATCTTGCGTGTGCGTAGGAAATTTTTTGAAATTACTACGTTCCCCAACACTACATGTGAAGCGGAGTACATGGCAGCCTCAGAGGCAGCGCATGAAGCAATTTAGGTGAAGGAGTTCATCACCGACCTAGGAGTCATACCCAATGCGTCGGGGCCGATCAAACTCTTCTGTGACAACACTGGAGCTATTGCCCTTGCCAAGGAGCCCAGGTTTCACAAGAAGACCAGGCACATCAAGCGTCATTTCAACTCCATCTGTGAAAATGTTCAAGATAGAGACATAGATATTTGCAAAGTACATACGGATCTGAATGTCGCAGATCCGTTGACTAAACCTCTTTCGCGAGCAAAACATGATCAGCACCAAAACTCTATGGGTGTTCGATTCATCACAATGTAACTAGATTATTGACTCTAGTGCAAGTGGGAGGCTGTTGGAAATATGCCCCAGAGGGAATAATAAAAGGATTATTATTATATTTCCTTGTTCATGATAATTGTCTTTATTCATGCTATAACTGTATTATCAGGAAATCGTAATACACGTGTGAATACATAGACCATAATATGTCCCTAGTAAGCCTCTAGTTGACTAGCTCGTTGATCGACAGATAGTCATGGTTTCCTGACTATGGACATTAGATGTCGTTGATAATGGTATCACATCATTAGGAGAATGATGTGATGGACAAGACCCAATCCTAAGCATAGCACAAGATCGTGTAGTTCGTTTTGCTAGAGCTTTTCCAATGTCAAGTATCTTTTCCTTAGACCATGAGATCGTGTAACTCCCGGATACCGTAAGAGTGCTTTGGGTGTACCAAACGTCACAACGTAACTGGGTGACTATAAAGGTGCACTACATGTATATCCGAAAGTGTCTGTTGGGTTGACATGGATCGAGACTGGGATTTGTCACTCCGTATGACGGAGAGGTATCTCTCGGCCCACTCGGTAATGCATCATCATAATGAGCTCAAAGTGACCAAGTGTTTGGTCACGGATCATGCATTACTGATGACGAGTAAAGTGACTTGCGATGCGAGACTGAACGAGGTATTGGGATACCGACGATCGAGTCTCGGGCAAGTAATGTACCGACTGACAAAGGGAATTGTATACGGGGTTGATTGAATCCTCGACATCGTGGTTCATCCGATGAAATCATCGTGGAACATGTGGGAGCCAACATGGGTATCCAGATCCCGCTGTTTGTTATTGGCCGGAGAGCTGTCTCGGTCATGTCTGCATGATTCCCGAACCCGTAGGGTCTACACACATAAGGTTCGGTGACGCTAGGGTTATTAGGAAGACTTGTATGTGATTACCGAATGTTGTTCGGAGTCCCGGATAAGATCCCGGACATCACGAGGAGTTCCGGAATAGTCCGGAGGTGAAGATTTATATATAGGAAGTGTTGTTTCGCCATCGGAAAGTTTCGGTCACCAGATTGTACTGGGACCACCGGAAGGGTCCCGGGTCCACCGGTGGGGCCACCTATCCCGGAGGGCCCGTGGGCTGAAGTGGGAGGGACCAGCCCTGGTGGGCTGGTGCGCCTGGCCCCTTTGCGCCTAGGGTTGGGAACCCTAGGGGAGGGGGCGCCTCCACTTGGCTTGGGGGGCACTCCACCCCCCTTGGCCGCCGCCCCCCTAGAGATCCCATCTCTAGGGTCGGCGCCCCCCTGGGGGCCTATATAAAGGAGGGGGGAGGGAGGGCAGCGGCACCCCGAGTCTTGGCGCCTCCCTCCCCCTGCTACACCTCTTCCTCCTCCCGCAGTTGCTTGGCGAAGCCCTGCCGGAGTACTGCTTCTCCACCACCACCACGCCGTCGTGCTGCTGCTAGAGTCTTCTTCCTCAACCTCTCCTTCCCCCTTGCCGGATCAAGAAGGAGGAGACGTCATCCGCTTCGTACATGTGTTGAACGCGGAGGTGTTGTCCGTTTAGCACTTGGTCATTGGTGATTTGGATCACGGCGAGTACGACTCCATCATCCCCGTTCTCTTGAACGCTTCCGCTCGTGATCTACAAGGGTATGTAGATGCACTCCTATCACTCGTTGCTTAGATGAACTCATAGATGGATCTTGGTGAAACCGTAGGAAAATTTTTAATTTTCTGCAACGTTCCCCAACACTTTTGGACTAAGAGAACCGGCGAAGTATAGGGGCTACAACTAGGCTGGATGATCCCTTGTTTTAACATTTCGGCAACTTGTGCTTCAATCTCATCTTTTTGCTGGGGACTGTAGCGATAAGGCCGAGATTAACTGGTTGAGCACCTGGAATCAATGGAATTGCATGGTCGAACTCTCGAGTGGCAGTCCCTTGGGTTCCTCAAAGAGATGAGCAAAACGAGCCAACAGATTCTCAATACTAGCTGGTAAGGCATCCTGAGTAGCACTCCCATCAATTGTGCAGAGTTGGACTATGTAGTGAACCGCATTCTCTTCCAACATAGCCTGCAATTGATGGCTGGTGATCTGAAAACAATCCGAGAGCTTAGGTTGAACCCCTTTGAGTTGAATCGTCCTGCCATGATGTGAAAAGGAGAGCTCCTTGCATGCCCAATGCACATCCATGGGACTATGTGCCTCCAACCAGTCCATTCCCACGATCATATCATAGCATCCGAGCGACAACACTTTCAACCGAGAACAGAATTTGTGCCCATGAACAGTCCATTCCCCTTTGAGCAGCTCTTGTGTGCAGCGCATCTCACCACCATCTGCAATTTTAACTGACAGCGGCCGAACAGCTTGCACCACCCCTTGCAGACACGCCGCTAGGGCTGAACTGACGAAACTGTGTGAGCTGCCACTGTCAACCAGAATGAGAATCTGCTGGTTTTGAATCTTGCCTTGCAACCTGATAGTCCGAGGTGTGGCCTCTCCATCCACAGCAGCCCTTGAAATGGTGTGCACTTCACTGTTGATCTCGGACGGAGCTGGTTCAGGCGTGTTGTCCGTCAGGCCGAGCACATCGAACAGCTCTTGGACCACATGTAGCTGCACCGCGGTTGCACACTTGTGATCCCGCGACCAGCATTCCCCGCACATGTAGCAGAGACCGCGCGCCCTGCGATAAGTGCGCAAGGTGGAGAGGCGCTCATCTGTCGACGGTGTTCCCGTGGCATCGTGTCACCGCGGGAAGCCTCCGGTGGTGTAGTCGGAGTGGGTGGCCATCCTGTAGGGGCAGCAATGGCATGACTCCGCGTAAATGCGTGCGCGAGCTGTGCCCCATGTCCGCGCGCCGCGGCTCCCGGCGCTTAAGGATCTCCAGGGCTTCTTCCTGCAGATACGCAAGAGAGATAGCAGTATCCAAATCCTTGGGGTTGTGAACCAGAACAACTACTCGAATTTCATCTTTAAGGCCATCAACAAAACGGGAAGGAAACAAAGCAGGATCCCAAGCATTGCTATGAGCAAGCAGAGCATGCATAGTTTCATTGAAACAAGTAGTCTAATCGAGCACCGAGTCTGTCTGACGAAGGTGAAACAACTGACGAAGCAAAACAGAGAATTCGTTGCGTCCGAACTGGTCACAGACCAGCAGCAGAATTCCTCCCACTTCATGCGATCAAGATCAAATCCACTATTCTCTAACTAGAGCATGGCCGCACCAGAGAAGTGCATGGATGCTGTGTCAATCCAGAGAGATGGATCGATGTGAAAACCCCGAAAATAAGCCTCACAGTTGCGCTTCCAACTGCGAGGGCGTTCTCCCCCAAACAGCGGGAAATCTATTTTGGGGCGAGGAAGCATCGAGGAATGGTGTTGCAGAACTGCGGGATCGAGATGTATGACGAGGGGATAGGTGGGCAGGAGGTGCGGGAAGCTGGTGGTACGTACTCATGGCCGGAGGTGGCAGGAGGGTGGTGACCACTCCGGTACCCAACCTCCGTGTCGTTGTGTCGTCGTGGTGGCCGCTTGGCCCGTGACTGTTGTCACCGTTGGGAGCCCGATCCGCCTCGGGAACGCGCGGAATCAGCGGGGGGAGATCCGCCGGCTTGATGGAGAGCACGGGGTTGCGCGCGACCTGCGCGATCTGGTTGCGGAGGCCGCCCAGATCGGTTTGCAGCTCCTCCACCGATTTCTCCATCGCGGGCCGCCATGCCGCGAGATCCAACACCGCCGGCTTGATCTCTGCGACGAGGGTGCTGGACGCCGCGACTGCCTGCTGGATCGCGGCCGTCTGTTCCTGGATCTTCGCCATCGCGTCCGCGAGATCGGCGAGTTGCTGCTCCATCTCGGTGGCTTGTTGTTTCTGGCGAGTGGAATAGGTGGGTTTCTTGAGGTATTCTGGCAAATCTGATACCATGTGTTAGGGCACTCGATCTAATTCACTCGTCTCATAGGTACTGATACAAATCCAGGGAGAATTGGAGGTTGGGAGGAAGAACAGCAAGGGGATCGGGAGAGAGGAAGAATTGGGGAAGGGAAAAGTGCCAATAGCCTATTACATTCGATACCCTTTCTCACTTGGTGGTCGCCCCCTTTTGATACGGTGCCAGCTCCCATGTCACTGGGTCGTACCTGGCGCTGGGCTTCCTCTTCCGCCTGGGCCTAAGCGGGCCGGCCTCTTCGGTGGTGCCTTCTGGTGGGGATGAGGTAGAGGGGGCCGTGACACTACAGTACCTTGACTGATTATTTTTTGTCACAATAGACGGTCGAGAAAGAAGTGAAGCAATTGACACGGGAGCAATGCAAGAGAAACACCTCTCATACCACATGTCAAGTGTGCTGTCATTTTCTTCCCTTGTCCAGTAGCCCGAAGGCACATTACAGATTACGTAGTTATCCGAAACCGCCATTAGTCTCCCCGAAAACGACTGAGTGGACAACATAATCCAGGCACAGTGGAGCTGCAGTGCGCGAGCGTCGTGGCCAGTGCTGCCATCAGTCGCGCTTCCAGAGCTCCTCCCAGATATTTGATGGCCAGGACTCAGCGAACCTGCAGGAGCGGCAAACGACTGAGCAACGTTGTTTTCGGGGGAGAGAGATATGCAGCCATGCTCTGGATGGAGACACATGATGGAATTAATTGGTATACCTTTCTACATCATCCATTGGCAAGTGGAGAAGAGATCGTACATATGTAACACTCCAATGTGCAAAGGGTTTGTCACGCTCACGTGCAGGATGCCAACGTCTCCATTTATTGGTGCCACTGGGTTTTGTACGTGCAGGAAGGAAAGCTTACAACATTTGGCGATTTCAAGCTAATCTTTCGGACCGTGGCATTGAAACAGTCCTAAAAGTTTACCCAAATGATGAGTGTCACACGTGTGACATGAAGCAATCCGACCATGACCTTTTTTACAACTAAAATTGCCATCTAAAAAGGAAAAACAAACCAGAAAAAAAATTAAAAATTGTCATCCGAAAAGAAAGTTGTCATGCTTGACAACTAAAGTTGACATTCTCGCGTCACTAAACCTGTCATAAAAAAATGTTTGGAGTTGCCATGTGTTCGTACCACGCGCGTGGCACTTATCCGGGTCCAAAGTTTATACGGTACAAATTTTCGTTGAATAGCAACAATCATGCCGTGGGTGAGTAATTCAGAAATTTCAGTATCTAAGTATAAATGCTAAGAAAAAGAAGAAATAATTATTGATTTGCAGCAATATACTATGTCTTTCACATACAACTAGAAAAAAAAGGTAGAGTAATTTTCTTTTTGAATGACGGTTCCAAAAAATCATACTCAAATATCCAGAAAGCGTATTCGTAAAAATATTTGCTACATAATGATTACAATCCTGAGCATTTTTTTTATTATGTCACTTAGGACACATGAGTGTGTGAAAACAATCTAGGTCCCCTATAAGTTTTAGTGATTAACGACAAGGTAATTAAGAGCACTAATATTTTTAAGTTATATTTGAGGTATAGTCCATTTGGTAAGTGGAAACATGCATGGAGACCAATACTTCTGATCATCAAGAAGGTTAGAGCCCAAGGATTATCGTTTGTAACTTTTTTTAGGGTTTTAATGGACCAAAGAGCCACATTGAGAAGAACAGTTGTATTATAAAAAGGAACACATGCAAAAGTTCTAGGGATAAACACCTTACTGAGAATTCAAACTATGTATCTGTTAAGCTTTCGACTAAAAACACTCCTATCCGCTAACGTAACACTATCTGCGTTCCTCTAGACCAGACGACTAGTTGTACCGAGCCAACAAGAGAAGTGTTGAGCCATTTTCCGGTAAGTTCGGGCATTTCCTCCCTAGTCAAATGTTGTCTCCTTCACCTATGGTACCTCTGAGTTATTTCCCTTATGTCACTTAGGACTTACCCAATTATGCAAAGCTGCATGCCAAAGGATGCTATGTCAGAATCGGTACCACTGAGAAATTAAAACTTAGTATTTGTGAGTGAATGACTTATTCGCGAAAGTATCGAGCTTTTCCTTAGCTCGCACTTTCGAGATTGTCCATCTGATACCTCAAGGTTTGGAAATAAAAGGCGCTTCTAGATAATCTGTTGCCTCTGGGTGTTTAGGACACTTCGAAGGAGTTTGTTTTCCTCCTCCTGCCCCTAAGTTTCATGGCCTTTCCTTGAGCTCACTTGCCCTATCTGGATCTAGTTGTCCGAAAAGCTTTGTGATTGCACTGAGATGGAGTCAAGGCTGACGTGGTTGGCCTTGTGTTTTTGCTGCAAAATGTTGAGAGTGGATTGGGTTAGAAGCATAGCCAACACGAAGGCGGTGACAGTGACGGAGGTGAGGGCTAAACTTAGGGTGTGAAAGGGGACATGCTGGCATTAGAGAAGATTTAGCGAACCCCGGTCCACTTGGATGGGGGTGGGGGGGGGGGTCTGCGAACGAAGCACCAACAAATCTTGAACACCGACTCTCACAAAACGAACATCGCAATGTGTAGAAATTTTTTTTAAAAATGTGAGCACTCGTGCCAAGTCTAAGGTCTAGTTCTTGAATCGGACCTCCGCCCAAATAACTAGCTAGGATTGTGAAAAATATGGGTTCAATATTCTAGGAGAATCTAGGGGTGGGTGATTCTCAAGATTCCGACATAATCGACCAAAATAATTGGACCTAAGACTTGTACCCGGATGAGATGGTTTTATCCAAAGAAATCTAGCCATCTAAAGTACGATCTTATCTAAAAAAAAATCTAAAGCACGACCAGTTCGTCAATAAATAATTATGTACTCCCTCCGTCCCAAAATTCTTGTCTTAGATTTATCTAGATACGGATGCATCAAGTCACGTTTTAATATTAGATACATCTGTATCTAGACAAATCTAAGACAAGAATTTTGGGACGGTGGGAGTACTTCCAATTAAATTATATTATCGCAATGCGTAGAAAAAATTCAAAAACCTATGCTTTCCGTAAGAATACTACTCCTAATTAAAGATATGGGTTCAATATTCTAGAGCCAAGCTTACTCTTCTTTTCCTAGTAGTACATTTTCCGTTTCTTTTCACTTCCCCCTTCCCTGGCCCTCGCTCCTGACCTTCCCTTCCTCGCGGCGGAGGTACCTACAGCTGCGGCCGCCTCACTCCCGCCCCTCCTCTCGCCTCCAGGGGACGCGCGCCGCCGCCGTTCACTTTCTTCTTCGCTCCCCGGGACATCCTGCTGCTGTCTCCACCGGTCCCAGTCTCTCGCCATTGGGCTCCTTCCTTCCTTCGAGGTATGAGCAGCTAGGTTGTTTTCATCCACCGCAGTATCAATTCTCTGTAGCGTGCTGTTAAATCTACCAATCCCACTAGGGTAGGGAGGGGACCTTCACAATTTCTGGGTATGCCGGTGCACACCCGGCACCCCATCTTGTCTTAACAATTTCTGCGCTTTACTGAATTTCCATGCCGCGCGTTCAGTCCGCCCCTTCTCGGTGTTAGGTTGCCGAGCAATTCCTTTTTACGCGAGCCGTACTGTAAGTGTATCAGTTAATTTTGGCACAAGTGATTGTGGACCGTTCATTTTTGTCCCACCATTTTCTTGTTTTCCCCCCTTTTACATTTCCAGGTTTTTTGCACTTCATAGAATTATTATGATACGTGCTTTGTTTTCAAAACCAGCGGTGTTTACTTTTGGTAAAAAAAAAGTGCTAGTCTCGGACTGATATGTTAAATTTGATGTTAATCGAGTACCTACTGTCAACAATTTAGTATTTTTTTTTTTTTGCGGGTGGTCAACAATTTAGTATTTGGCGTGCTGTTCTGTTTCCATGATTTCTAGATGGTCAATGTTCTGTTTCCATGATTTCTAGATGGTCAATGTTACAAATCCAGTTGTAATCCCTGGCCGGTTGATGGCTTTGTTAATTCAAAGTCGGGCTCCCCTTGAGCCTTTGTTCTAAAAAAAATGTTACAAATCCAGTTCAATTTCTAAGATTAAGATTGCACTGTCATCTCTGGTATACCAGAGTCAAGTTATGTTCGGTGAGTCTCTCAGCTTATGAATGGTACTTCTTGGGCACAATACCGCTTACTGTTGTGTGCCATTTAGTAAGCTCAACCCTCTTTTTCCTTTTACCGATTATGGATATTATCAGTTAAATTAAACCTACATTATGCATTTCCTTTGAGCACACAGTTTATTCGGTAGATGCATATGCAACAAGTTGTTTTTAATGAAACCTGCAACATGTTCTTATTTAAGCATCCAGTATTGTTCCATCTTATGAATGTCAGAATGCCATACTTGTTGAAGTAGAATATCAATACTACTTGTTTCCTTATACCTTGAAGGACCTCATACTTCATTCTCTCTATGATGTCACTGCAATTATTTTTCTTCCTTTTTACAGAACAACAAATTTGAAAATCATTAGCTTCCTAGTCTACAATGAAATAAATTGGAAAGCTAACATGGCAATTTCCAGCAAGACTATTTTAGAGCGCACTGCAACTGTTTGATGTTTATTTTTAACTTCTACCCGTCTGAAATGTAACACCATTTGCATGCATTCTAGCATAACCATCGATATATTTTTCCTACCAGGATAAGCATTGATCCTGGATTTAGCTATTTCTTGTATGTGATAAGCAGATAAACTGCAATGAAGGATTCTCAGGTGAATTTGCTTGCCATTTTCAGTTGATGAAAATAATCTTTGTAATTATTTTTATCTTTGAGCGTAAAAATACTAAAAATTTGTCTGGTTAGTCTAATCAGATGGTGGAAGTGCATATAACTTCTATTTACTAAGCTAGAGAGTAATATAATTATACATTATGCATTGCATATGAACCAGAATTTTGCTACAGCTTTTATCAGTAATTGATAACACAACACGTCTATAGTTATAGGGTGAATATAGGATTAAGCACTGAACACATAATATTTGCGCTTAATATCAAGAATATGAGGTACTGCTGCGACACTTTCTTTAGCCTACAATTCTCTGTTATTCAGCATTAAAGGTACCGTTGTTACCTCTAATATTAGAGAAACTTTCCTCAATGCCAAGGCATCTTTTTTTTTCTTGTTAATAGCACTCTAATTGACTGATACTGTTTTCAGTATTAGCATCCATTTTTGTTTTGTCTTTAGCAGGTGATTGATTTATGTTACTTATGCAAATTTCCTACAGGATATTCAGAGCACAACAGAGCTGCAGATGTCACCCCAAGGTACCAATGAAGTGCAAAGTAACCAACTAAACACAATGGCCACTGATGCTCCTGCAGTAGATCCTGGTTCTTTGACAGTCGCTAGTAATGATAACAGAAAAGTCTCCCGCGAAGACATAGAACTTGTAAGATGTCTAGCTGTTGTTGTAGTCTTTAGCTTTTTTAATGCTAATTTATCACCATATTGGATCCCTCTACAGTGGGTGTCCCACACTCTTGTCAATTAATTAATGAAACTTGACATCCTGCTGCAGGTCCAGAATTTGATAGAGCGCTGTCTACAGCTATACATGACCAAAGGAGAGGTTGTTAGGACGCTTTCTACTCGTGCAAGAATAGAACCTGGCTTCACTACTTTAGGTAATGTTGCAAATTCAGTTGCTGATGATATTCCTGTTTGGGGTTCTTTTTTGTACTTGTTTATTTATCTGTTTGCTTCTTTCAGTTAATTCAGAGCACACCGGTAACACTACTGCACAAATCCTGCCCATCAGATTGATGAACAAATTAGCTTGATATAATGAAGTTGTAGCCCTGTACTGACCTATGATCATCGATACCTACATGGATAGTAATTTCTCAGGACAGACGGAAAATCTGAAATCCTCTCTGAGTTCAAGTTCTTTTATACTATGTTTCTTGAACCTCAAGCATCTATATATACATCTATTGGAGTTCTGAATTCTTTCTGCTTACTTTCTTTGATATTTTTTGTATTTTCAGTATGGCAGAAACTCGAAGAAGAGAACCCTGAATTCTTTCGGGCTTACTATATAAGATTGAAACTGAAAAGACAGATTATCTTGTTCAACCATTTGTTGCAGCACCAGTGTAATTTGATGAAATATCCAGCACATCCGAATGTTCCACTGGCTCCAATGCAAAATGGGATGCATCCTATGCCAGGTAATGTCCGTGTTTTACATGTCTAGCGCTCAAAAGAGGCTAAACAAGTACATTGTAGTTTAAGATTTCTAGTATATGCTGCCTTTTCTCCTTAGCTGTTATTTTTACTACAGTTTACTTTTTCTATCAGATATTTTTCTCCCCTTTCATGTGATTCTACTGAAAGGATTTTGCAAGTCCACATCTTATATCAAAATATCTTATCATCATAAGCAACTATGCTCACCCTCTTCTTTCTCGGGTCCATATTATCCATCATTAATTGCCGTAGTGTTGGCTGGGTATGGGAAGACACTGTGATGATATTTCTATCTATAGGAGTAAAGATCTTAAAATGATGGGTTTTTTCTGCACTTGTACTGAGTTTCATGGTGCATATTCCTTAGCATGATTCAGACAAGTTTCAGGTTTAGCTTTAATCGTCTACTGGTTTAGACATTTATAGAAGTATCGTTATCATTGTTATTGAACGCAAGTCTGAATCTGGTGCAGTTAACAATCTACCGATGGGGTATCCAGTACTTCAGCAACCTCTGATGCCTGCTCCCGGCCAGCCTCACATTGATCCAATGGTTTGTGGTCTATCCAGCGGTCATGTGGTGAATGGGATCCCTGCACCAGGTGGCTATCAACCAATTCGCATGAACTCCGGAAATGAGTAAGCATTATCTTTATCAGTTTAACCATGTTCTTTTTTCCTTCACGTGGGATATATTGGTTTAATCATGTTCTTGGTAATATTTTCGTCTGGCAAATCATTTTCTCTCTATGTATGCACATTGAAAGATTGGAACATTTTATCTTCGATGTTGCTTCTGTCCACATAGTTGTAGCACATCCTGCATATACACATACTGAGGTAAGGCATATACAGTTATTTTTGTTGCTGCACTTGTCAAGTGGTTGATTCTTTGGAATAATGTCACAGGATGTTATTCACTTATGTATGTACTTTAACTACAATGCTTATTTATTGTTTGTTTTTTTAACCATTCTTCTGCTAAAAATGTTTCATGGAAGGTACTTGTCACTAGAAAAGTATCTTGTTCATTTTTGTTGTTATCCATATATCTGTTTCACATGATGTAATCTGATGTTGCTTGAACATGTTTTTTTTAACCAATGTACGTTAAGCTGTTATTGCTGCAAATGTAGGAATTAGGATTGTAGATTGCAGCCTTCTGACTTGTTGTCTTGCAAATAGTCTTATCCATAATCGTGTATTCTTTTTTCTTTTGCTCTTGCTATTCACATTCATGGCTAATATTATCTTAACCTGATTACCTGATGTTGGCTGAAGCATGGTTGTTGACAACGGTGCACCTGAAGTTGGACATAATGGTGTCATGTCATCCGAGATGGCTGTTAGTCCCTCATCGGCAGCATCAAGCAACCATGCTCCTTTCACTCCGTCGGAGATACCAGGGATGGCCATGGATACATCGATGCTAGATTCAGCATTTGGATCTGACATAGGGAACACAGAACCTCTGCAATTAGGGCCAGATGGGTCGTCAAGGGATTCCATCCGATCCTTGGGGCAGCTCTGGAATTTCAGCCTCTCTGATCTTACAGCTGATTTGACAAGTTTAGGAGGTGACCTTCTGGCTTTGGTAGTTTGACTTTATTGTAGTATTTCTTTTGATAACCAGCTCTTCGAAAAATGAAACTGTGATCTACTCAGGATGAAAAGCTGAACACATAGCCTACTCTGATTAGCTAATTCTGCGCTTCTGATTGCTGTCAAGTAACACAACATTTGTACTGTCAGATTTATTTTGCGCGTCCTATTTGCCTGTCATTCTAAATTTATAATCACACTGTTGTATTCCACATTCATGTTCAGATTTGGAGGCTCTTGAGAACTACGAAGGTACCCCTTTCCTGCCCTCGGACTCGGACCTCTTACTTGATTCCCCAGACCATAATGATGACATAGGTAATTTTGGTTGTGTTTGTGATTTCTCTCGGCCGTGAATTGTCAATTGACCATCATATCTGACTTCATGATTTGTGGTGTTATCTCCAGTTGAGTACTTCGCCGACGCCATCAACGGGACTCAATCAGACGAAGAGAAGTCGTAGAGAAGATGACAGACTCAAATAGTCTCATTCAGACTGGGACCTGGCAAGAGCTCATCTCATGTAGTGTAATCCTGTAGCTGCGCAGACCGTGGCAAATCAGACTGGGCATTCACCCAGAGGTGCGGTGATTGGCTCGCGTCACTGAAGAATTTTGTAGCGTTCGATGCTAATCATTTGGAATAATCGGTTCAGGCAGCCTTCACCGGATAAAGTTGTTGCCCACAAGGCTGAAAAGTTTAGAAAATTGTGTCAAACCTCAGGAAACAACCCCTTTGTAATTGCTGAACAAGTGGACAGTTCATCGTGTATTGCACCATTCATTGTCTCCCAGTGCCTGTTCCATTTTTCCTTTTCCGGAGGGCACGCAGTGCATCAAATTAAAGAGTTTACAAGGTGTAGACACGGAGTTTCTTCGCCCGAGCACTGCTGCTCCTTGTATCCTGACCAGTGAATGCAGTATGGGGATCTGTTCCATTTTGTTTTGCATGTGAATACAGTCTCTACTTTTTTTTTGAACGGGGAACCTCTTGGTGTTTATTGTTCAGCCAACAAAGTTACATGTTCAATAATATGGTAAAAGAAAAGAGGGTGGATCACCATCCCAAATAAATTATCATATGCATGTTTTGCTAGCTGACGAGCTACTCGGTTGGCCTCTCTAGGGCAATGATTAAAGGTGATTCCTTCGACGAACTGGGCCTTCGCAAAACAGTGCCAAAATTGCAGAGTAGGGGCTGAAGATCTCCAATTCTCCATGGCATGCACTGATCAACTCCAAAGAATCGGACTCAATGTTAACATTTGTGCACCTCAACGTCTCAATGAGCGCGATCCCTTTCATCAGAGCAAAGGCCTCACTGCAAAATAGCTCGCTGTACCAGCTACAACCTCACCTATGATGTTACGTAAAACGCCCCCGGCAGCGAACCTAGTTAAAAGTCTCGTGACGGCAGAATAGGCATAGAGCAGGGAACAGAAAGTCCCGAAACGCTACCTAGGGTTTCGAGTGACGAGGCAGCGCACATGCGATCTTGAAGGCTCCCCGGGGCGCGAGCTAGGGTTTCCGAACGCCGGCTCTCTCCTTGATCTTGAAGGGTCTGGTGAGTCAGGCGAACATGGCGGAATCAAGTGCCACGGGAAGCAGGAGGAACAGGGGGAGGGAGACGGAGACGGTGGAACAGATGATGGACAAACTCAATCTTACGGAGAAAGAGAAGGCAAAGCTAGTGATCGACGAGGAGGGCGATATGGCAGATGGAGATCTGTTTGCGTTGATCGGTAAGGTGTTGTACAGGAAAGTCCTACTCCCTCCGTTCCTAAATATTTGTCTTTCTAGATATATCAACAAATGACTACATACGGAGCAAAACGAGTGAATCTACATCTAAAATATGTCTATATACATCCGTATGTGGTAGTCCATTTGAAATCTCTAAAAAGACAAATATTTAGGAACGGAGGGAGTACATGTTAACACCATTGGGGACGCCCTTAGACCAGCTTGGGGAAACCCTAAGGGGCTCAGTTTCAGACCATCAGGAGATAATGTGTTTGTAGCAAGTTTTGAGAACAAAAGGGATTGTGATCGGATCCTAGATGGGGGGTCCGTGGATAGTTGGAAAGCACTGTGTTGTGTTGGAGAGGTTCAACATCAGATCATGTCCGTGGGAGCTTAAGTTTGAAAAACTCAAGATTTGGGTGCGGGTGATCAATCTACCTTTCAACATGCTATGCCCACGGTGGCCAGAACGCATTGCTAGTATGGTTGGTAATGTGGTGGCTCTGGATGCTGACGCGAAGGGATTCGCCTTTGGAGACTGTTTAAGGTTCAGAGTTTGGATCAGGGTTGATGAACCACTGATGCGGTGGGTTCAGCTGGAAAAGGCGAGATCAAAGGAAACTGAATTTTTCGACCTCCAGTATGAAGGTTTACCGTATTTTTGCTTCTCCTGCGGGTTGTTGGGGCATGCTGAACTGACGTGTCCCACGCCAGCGGGGAGAGATGAGTTTGGACGACCGCCATACTGTGAGGCTCTTAGATATACTTCCAACCGTAGCAGAAGCTGGGGCAGCGCTCCTGCATATAAAACTGAAGGGCCGAGAGAGGGTGGCAAGCACAAGGAAGATGAACATGCGGGTGAGGAGGTTGAGCCAGGAACCGAGGTGACCTCGCCAGAAAAACCAGCAGCGGGTAGAGTGAAACAAACTGTGTACCAGTTTAATGCAAGAGGTCGAGGTGGAAACGGCCGGGGTGGTCAGCGCACTGGCCGTGGGAATAATACTGTCTACCGTCGTGTAGTAATGGACAATACCACGAATATGAATGGGCCCAAGGAGAATGTTCTTCTTTTGCAAGACCAGGACACCTTAAACAGGAAGAGGCAGAGCGAGGAGCAAGAATCATCGAGGTCGAGGGATGACAGTAGGGACTCAAAGAAAAAGAAAGCAACAGAGGATGTTGCTCACACACCGGCGGAGGCTGCGAACCAGCCCCACGGGTCACAATGAACTGCCTATCGTGGAACTGTCGCGGGCTTGGGAACCCGGAGACAGTTCGAGAGCTTCACAACGTAGTGAAGCAAGAAGTGCCCGCCTTGGTCTTCTTGTGTGAGACGAAGATCGAGGGAAGGAGAGTCAGTGATTTGACGTCGCGGTTAGGTTTTGAGGGCTGCTATCCAGTTAGCAGCAATGGACTAAGTGGTGGCCTGGCTTTGTTCTGGTCAAAAGAAGTGGATGTGACCCTAAACAATTTCTCTGACCAACACATAGATGTAATGGTGAGGAATGTGACGGGTGATCGAAAGTTGTGGCGGTTTACTGGTTTCTATGCAAAAGCAAGACGAAGTGAGCGCACCGAGAGTTGGGAACTATTGCGTTGGCTCAACACTCAGAGTGACGCCCCATGGCTCTGCGGGGGTGATTTTAATGAAATTGTGGATAACTCGGAGTTTTTTGGTGTACATGATCGCCCAGAGTGGCAAATGGATGGTTTTCGATAGTGTCTTGATGCATGCGATTTCCACGACCTGGGTTTCCAGGGTGTTCGGTTCACTTGAGACAATATGCAGCAAGGCGACTCAAATGTTAAAGTTCGCTTGGATAGATACATGGCAAACCCAGCGATGATGGGCTTATACCCAGGTTCATTCGTCCGTCATATTTTATCTCCAAAGTCTGATCACTGTATGCTTGCGATTAAGTTGAAGAGCTTAGTGCAAGAAGCGGGAGTACGCCGTCACCGCTTCATGTATGAAGAAGCATGGCAAAGGAAGGAAACATACGATGCCGCTGTTATGCATGGGTGGCGAACGGGCGCAGGAGTCGAAGGGCTGCAAGGCATAAATGATGCTCTAATGAATATGCAAGTTCAGCTCACGGACTGGAAATCGAAAAAGTTTGGGGATGTGAAGAAGAAGATAAAGAAGGTTCGGAAGGAGTATGAAAAGGAGAGAGCGAACTCTCTGTTCAGGGGCCCAACACGCAAAGAGAAAGACCTTTCTCGACAACTGTCTGAGTTGCTTCACAAAGAGGAGCTGATGGCTCGTCAGAGGTCAAGAGCTGTCTGGCTCAAGGCAGGAGATCGTAACACCGGTTTCTTTCAGGCGCGTGCTGCTGCACGCAAGAGTAGGAACATGATATGTAGTCTACAGGCTGCAGATGGCTCAGTCTGTGAGACAAAGGAAGATATGCATGCAGAGGTACAACAGTTTTATACGAGCCTGTACACAGCTCAGGAACATACCAATATTGATGCAGTTCTTCACCATGTGCCACATAAAATAACAGAGCCCATGAACGAGCGATTGATAAGATCGTTTGTGGAAGAGGAGGTGAAGGCAGCTCTATTTGCTATGGGACCTACTAAGGCGCCTGGTTGTGATGGATTCCACGCGGGTTTGTATCAGCAGCACTGGGAGTTGATTGGACCGGATGTCACTGCGGCAGTTCTGGGTTTTCTGAATGGTGGCCTTATGCCTGACTCGGTGAACAGCACGGTAATTGTCCTTATACCAAAGGTGAAAAATCCGCAAAACATCACTCAGTATAGGCCAATTTCCCTCTGTAATGTGTTGTATAAACTTTGCTCCAAAGTGTTGGCTAATCGTTTACGGGAGATTCTTGATGAGATAATTTCAGAAGAGCAGAGTGCTTTTGTTTGTTCCCGGACGACTTATTACCGACAACGTCCTTGTAGCTTACGAGTGCATTCAAGCTATGAAGAAGAAGAGAGGTAAACAAGGATGGTGTGTGGTCAAGATCGATATGATCAAAGCATATGGCCGAGTTGAGTGGGCGTATTTGCAAGGTATAATGCAACAACTTGGTTTTGATGAAGCCTGGATATCATTAGTGATGCGGTGTGTTAACACTGTCAGCTTCCAAGTAAAAGTTAATGGCGAGCTCTTGCCTATGTTCAACCCTTCAAGAGGGTTACGTCAAGGTTGCCCAGTATCCCCCTATCTATTCTTGCTATGCGCAGAAGGATTATCTTGTATGATGCAGAATTATGACGGAGGGTGGATCGATAGGGGAATACGTGTAAGCTTCTCGGCTCCATGGATTTCCCACCTATTGTTTGCTGACGATTGCTTGATTTTTATGAAAGCAGATGGTCGGAGTGCCACGAGACTGAATGAGATCTTAGAACAGTACAGTGTGGGCTCGGGCCAGAGTGCAAACAAGATGAAAAGCTCGGTATATTTTAGCCCCAATTGTGGTGCCTCCATGAGAAGAGGTGTCAAAGCTGCTCTAAATATACAAAGAGAAGCTATGTCTGAAAAGTACCTTGGCCTCCCCACAGCGGTAGGAAGAATTACAGAGCAACAATTTGAACACATAAATGAACGCTCCTGGGCGAAGGTGCAAGGTTGGTGTGAAAGGAAGATGTCATGTGCGGCAAAGGAAGTCCTCTTGAAATTAGTGGTCCAAGCTTTACCAGCCTACTCTATGAGTTGTTTCAAACTCACAAAAGGCTTGTGCAAGAAACTGACGACAAATATGTCACGCTATTGGTGGGCTGGATCACTTGACCAAAGAGGAATGCATTGGCAGTCTTGGGATAAGATGTGTATTGCCAAGTCGAAATGAGGTCTCGGTTTTAGGGATCTTGAGACGTTCAATGATGCGATGTTAGCTAAACAAGCCTGGCGGCTCCTTGAGAACCCGAATAGCTTGTGTGCTAGAGTGCTTAAGGGTAGATATTACCCCAATGAAGATTTCCTCACAGCTGGGTGTCCGAAAGGTGCATAAAAAACGTGGCAGGCAATAACCAAAGATAGAGAGATGCTCAAGCAGAGGCTCATTCGGCGTGTAGGAGATGGAACAACGACCGAGGTTTGGCATGATCAGTGGATAGAAGGAAAAGCATCGATGAAGCCAATGGGCACCCGTGCTGCAAACTCGATACAGCTGGCCTCAGACTTAATTGACCCTGTGTCAAACAGGTGGGACTCGGAACTCATCCGAGAAGTGTTTTACCCCCCTGATGCGGACGCAATCCTATGTATGCCTAGGCCTCAAAGTGCGGGGGCTGACATATGGGCATGGGCATGGGAGAAGTCTGGAATCTTTTCTGTGCGCTCGGCGTACAGAGAAAGGATGGACACGAAATTAAGGGACACAATAATAGCTTCGACCTCTAATGGGGACGAGGAGACATGGAGATCATTGTGGAAGATTAATGTGCTCCCAAAGATTAGAGTTTTCTGGTGGCGTGTGGTCAAGGGATTTCTGCCGTGTTATGGCGATTTGCAGCGGCGACATGTCAGGACCTTATCACACTGCCCTATGTGTGGGCATGATCATGAATCCTTATTCCACAGCCTGCTAGAGTGCGATCATGCAAAGGTTTTCTGGGAGGCGGCAACTCGTTACTTTGACATACAGCAGCCCAAACTGAATCCGAGGACATGGTCGCGAGATATGCTTGACCATCAGCTTATAAAACGTGATGATGCTGCGATTATGATCACTTCGATGTGGGCAATTTGGCACTCACGAAACAAGTATACACATGGGAAAAGGAGTACCAACCGCTCCAGTCAATGATCATCATAGAGGAGATTGTACGTGCTCTGGAGCTGCCACCAAATGGGCAAGTTCATAGTGAGATTGTGCAAAAATGGCATGCACCAGAGGATGGCTGGATCAATATTAATACAGATGGGGCAACTGATCCAGGAAGGAATACAGGAGGGCAGGTATTATTGCTCGAAACGACCAAGGGGCTTGTTTGAGAGCAGCCTGTATCCGTTATGACGGAGTAACTGATTCCCTGTCCATTGAGATCTTGGCTTGCCGTGATGCGATGGGTATGGCCCTAGATATGGGACTTCAACGAGTGGTACTTGGGACTGATTGTCAACAGATTCAGCACCTTTGGGAATCACCACAGAAGTCCGCTGGTTATCACATTCTATGTGAGATGAAGGATATGAGTAATCTTCTCCAGGGATTCAAGCTACGGTTTTCTAGTCGTTGTACTAATAAAGCGACTCACCGTTTAGCTAGGAAAGCTTTAGTTATTCATAGTTTTGTTAAAACTTTTGATAGAGGCAAAGGTGTCCCGTCTTTCGATGAGATGGTGGATTTCGCTTTGGTGGAAGTCGACTTTGAAGATCCGACTACGAGCGTGCGAGGACGTCGCGCCTTAGCAATCGCTAAAACAACTCCAAGAGGTTATTGACCACGCCGGAGCACGATCAACCTGACCACGAGGGTCATTTCTGCGAGCAAACGAAGAACAAGCAAGAAACTGAGATTGCAATTCGGATATTGGGAATATAAGATGAAAGCTTTATTGATCAAGGTGGGGTTCTCAGTGGCGCCTTTGTTTGGTCGTTGAACACAAGCGAAATGCACGTGAAGTTGCAGCTATGGCGAACTTTTAATCTAAACAAAACCCGAAGTCTAAACGACGCCCTAAGGGCTGTATATATGGGGAAAAGGAGGGAATTTCGTGGCCCTTGAGGGTGGGGTCCGAAACCAACCCTAACTCTTGTTTCCCCACACATACGGACTCTAAAATAGCCTATACTTAAGTATTTCGAAATTACATGGGCCTGGCCCAATAATAAGGTGACGCAGCACCTAGAATAGCCTATGGACGAATATTATGAAGTGGCATCTTGTATATTTCGTCCAAGGCTTCATGCACTCCTTATGGTGGCTTCAAAGTCCTGAAATCATCACTTGTAACTCCGTTCTTGATCCCTTAGCATGCCATCAACTCCATGCGTGTTCTTGCTCCAATGTTCATCCTTCTCCAAGCTAGGCCCTTCATTTGTAAGCAAAACAAATGTATCCAATTTAGGCAGACATCATATTCTCATGAACATTAGAATCATTACCAAGAAACGAAAGTACACGGTAATTTAATTGGCGTCTTGTGAGCTCTAGTAATTGGTCCCGTATATGTATCAGTAGGGGCTGTGGGTGTAACAATGGTATTGATGTCCTCATCATCCTCCCCTTCTTGAAATGAAGTCGTCCTCGACGGAAGCTCATCTTCCTCACCCAAATAAGGCTTCCTCTGCAATGTTAAAAGTGGGATTAACCCCAAAATCTGCAGGTAGCTCAAGTTTATATGCATTATCATTTATTTTCTCTAACACCTTAAAAGGACCATCAACACGTGGCATTAGCTTTGATTTGCGCAAATTAGGAAATCTATCTTTATGCAAATGTAACCAAACAAGATCTCCAGGTGCAAACACAACATGTTTTCTACCCTTATCTCCAGCAAGTTTATATTTAGCATTCATCGCTCAATGTTTTCCTTAGTTAACTCATGCATTTTAAAATTAATTGAGCGTTCTTTAGCATCAAAATTAACCTTCTCGAAGATGGAAGATGCAATAAATCAATAGGTGCACGAGGTAGGAAACCATACACAATTTCAAAAGGGCACATCTTAGTAGTAGAATGCAATGAACGATTATAAGCAAATTCAATATGAGGCAAGCATTCTTCCCACATTTTCTTATTATTCTTCAAAACAACCCTAAGCATAGTAGACAATGCTCTATTGACTACTTCAGTTTGTCCATCAGTTTGGGGGTGACAAGTAGTACTAAAAAGCAGTTTAGTCCCCAACTTAGCCCATAAACATCTCCAAAAGTGGCTAAGAAATTTAGTATCACGATCTGAAACAATAGTATTTGGCACACCATGCAAGCGAATAATTTCAAGAAATAACAAATCAGCAACATTAACAGCATCATCGCTTTTATGAATGGTATAAAGTGTGCCATTTTCGAGAATCTATCCACGACAACAAATATGCTATCCCTCCCCTTCTTTGTTCGAGGTAAACCTAAAACAAAGTCCATAGATATATCCTCCCAAGGAACACTAGGTACAGGCAAAGGCATATATAAACCATGAGGATTGAGTCATGACTTAGCTTTTTGACATGTAATGCAGCGAGCAACAAAACGCTCAACATCCCGTCTCATCTTTGGCCAAAAGAAATGTGTAGCAAGTATATCCTCCGTCTTCTTCACGCCAAAGTGTCCCATTAGTCCTCCTCCATGCGCCTCTGCAACAACAAAAGACGAACGGAGCTAGCTGGAATGCATAGCTTGTTAGAACGAAACACAAATCCATCATTAACGACGAACTTGTTCCATGTTCTACCTTCTTTACAATTCTGCAATACATCGCTAAATTCAGCATCATGCACATATTGATCTTTGATGGTCTCCAAACCAAATATTTTAAAGTCAAGTTGTGAAAGCATAGTATAACGACGAGACAATGCATCAGCAATAACATTTTCTTTACCCTTCTTGTGTTTAATGACATAAGGGAAAGTCTCAATGAATTCAACCCATTTAGCATGTCTACGATTCAGTTTAGCTTAACTTTTAATATGTTTCAAAGATTCATGATCGTAATGTATAACAAATTCTTTGGGCCATAAATAATGTTGCCATGTCTCTAAAGTCCGAACAAGAGCATATAATTCTTTATCATAAGTAGAATAGTTCAGACTAGGCCCACTCAATTTTTCGAGAAAAGTATGCAACAGGTTTGCCATCTTGTAATAACACACCTCCTAATCCAATTCCACTAGCATCACATTCAAGCTCAAAAGTCTTATTAAAATCAGGAAGTTGTAGTAAAGGAGCATGTGTCAACTTATCTTTCAATATCGTGAAGGCTTCTTCACATGCGGTACCCCAAACAAAAGGCACATCCTTCTTTGTAAGCTCATTGAGAGGTGCAGCAATTGTGCTAAAATCTCTCACAAAACGCCTATAGAAACCAGCGAGTCCAAGAAAACTCCTCACTTGTGTGACCGTTTTGGGCTGCGGCCAACTCTCAATAGCTTCAATCTTGGCTTTATCAACTTCAATTCCCTGTGGAGTAACAACATAGCCAAGAAAAGATACTCGGTCGGTGCAAAAGGTGCACTTCCCAAGATTACCAAACAAACGTGCAACACGTAGAGCATTAAAAACAACACGTAAATGTTCCAAATGTTCTTCCAAAGATTTGAAGGAAATATGCCCTAGAGGCAATAATAAAGTTATTATTTATTTCCTTAATTCATGATAAATGTTTATCATTCATGCTAGAATTGTATTAACCGGAAACATGATACATGTGTGAATGAATAGACAAAACAACATGTCACTAGTATGCCTCTACTAGACTAGCTTGTTAATCAAAGATGGTTATGTTTCCAGACCATGAACAAAGAGTTGTTATTTGATTAACAAGGTCACATCATTAGTAGAATGATCTGATTGACATGACCCATTCCATTAGCTTAGCACACGATCGTTTAGTATGTTGCTACTGCTTTTATCCATGACTTATACATGTTCCTGTAACTATGAGATTATGCAACTCCCATTTACGGAGGAACACTTTGGTGCTACCAAGCGTCACAACGAATCGGGTGATTATAAAGGAGTACTACAGGTGTCTCCAAAGGCGGATGTTGGGTTGGCGTATTTGAGATTAGGTTTTGTCACTCCGATTGTCGGAGAGGTATCTCTGGGCCCTCTCGGTAATGCACATCATGAAGCCTTGCAAGCACTACAACTAATGAGTTAGTTGTGAGATGATGTATTACGGAACGAGTAAAGAGACTTGCCGTAACGAGATTGAACTAGGTATTGGATACCGACGATCGAATCTCGGGCAAGTAACATACCGATGACAAAGGGAACAACGTATGTTGTTATGCGGTCTCGACCGATAAAGATCTTCGTAGAATATGTAGGAACCAATATGGGCATCCAGGTCCCGCTGTTGGTTATTGACCGGAGACGTCTCGGTCATGTCTACATTGTTCTCGAACCGTAGGGTCCCATGCTTAAGGTTTCGATGATAGTTATTATGAGTTTATGTATTTTGATGTACGAAGAAGTTGAGTCCGGATGTGATCACGGACATGACGAGGAGTCTCGAAATGGTCGAGACATAAAGATTGATATATTGGAAGCCTATGTTTGGAGTTCGAATGGTTCCGGCGAAAACAGAATTTCTGGAGTACCGGAGGTTACTGGAACCCCGGGAGGTAAATGGGCCATAGTGGGCCTTGGTGGAAAGGAGAAAGGGCCAGCCCTAGGTGGTGGCAAGGCCTCCCCCTTTCCCTAGTCCTACTAGGACTAGGAAAGGGGTCGACCCTCTCTCTCTTTCCCCTCAGGAATCCTATTCCAACTAGGAAGGGAGGAGTCCTACTCCGGTGGGAGTAGGACTCCTCCGCGCGCCTCCTCTAGGCGGCCGGCCTCCCCCTCCCTCCTTTATATACGGGGGGGGGCACCCTAGAACACACAAGTATTGATCTACGGATCGTTCCTTAGCCGTGTCGGTGCCCCCTCCACCATATTCCACCTCGGTTATACCATCGCGAAGCTTAGCGAAGCCTCGCGCCGGTGAAACATCAAGATCGTCACCACGCCGTCGTCTTGTGGAACTCTCCTCGACACTCGGCTGGATCGAGTCGAGGGACGTCATCGAGCTGTACGTGTGTCAAGAACTCGGGCGCCGGAGTAACGCGCGGGATCGGTCGGATCGCGAGGAGAACGTCGACTACTTCCTCTACGTTGTGATCGCTTCGCCGGGTCTCACGAGGGTACGTAGACAACACTCTCCCTCTCGTTGCTATGCATCACCATGATCTTGCGTGTGCGTAGGAATTTTTTGAAATTACTACGTTCCCCAACAAATGGCATCCGAGCCTAGGTTTTTATGGTTTGATGTTTTGCACGAGTAGAACACAAGTGAGTTGTGGGCGATACAAGTCATACTACCTACCAAAGCATGTCATACTTTGGTTCAGCGGTATTGTGAGATGAAGCGGCCCGGACCGACATTACGCCAGCGACGCTTACGCGAGACTGGTTTCACCGCCACGAGCACTCGTTGCTTAAAGGTGACTGGTGGGTGTCTGTCTCTCTCACTTTAGTTGAACTGAGTGTGGCTACGCCCGGTCCTTGAGAAGGTTAAAACGAAGTCTATTTGACGAAATATCGTTGTGGTTTTGATGCGAGGTGAGACTGGTTCTTGCTTAAGCCCGTAGCAGCCACGTAAAATTTGCAACAACAAAGTAGAGGACGTCTAACTTGTTTTTGCAGGGCATGTTGTGATGTGATATGGTCAAGGCGTGATGCTATATTTTATTGTATGAGATGATCATGTTTTGTAACCGAAGTTATCGGCAATCGGCTGGAGCCATATGGTTGTCGCTTTATTGTATGCAATGCAATCGCTTCGTAATGCTTTACTTTATCACTAAGCGGTAGCGATAGTCGAGAAGCATAAGTTTGGCGAGACGACAACGATGCTACGATGGAGATCAAGGTGTCGCTACGGTGGACGATGGTGATCATGGTGGTGCTGCAAGATGGAGATCGTGAAGCACAAGATGATGATGACCATATCATATCACTTATATTGATTTGCATGTGATGTTTATCCTTTTATGCATCTTATCTTGCTTTGATTGACGGTAGCATTATAAGATGATCTCTCACTAAATTATCAAGAAGTGTTCTCCCCGAGTATGCACCGTTGCCAAAGTTCGTCGTGCCCAGACACCACGTGATGATCGGGTGTGATAAGCTCTCGTCCATCTACAACGGGTGCAAGCCAGTTTTGCACGCGAGAATACTCGGGTTATACTTGACGAGCCTAGCATATGCAGATATGGCCTCGAACACGGAGACCGAAAGGTCGGCGTGAATCATATAGTAGATATGATCAACATAAGATGTTCACCATTGAAAACTATTCCATTTCACGTGATGATCGGTTATGGTTTAGTTGATTTGGATCACGTGATCACTTAAGATGACTAGAGGATGTCTATCTAAGTGGGAGTTCTTAAGTAATATGATTAATTGAACTTAAATTTATCATGAACTTAGTACGATAGTATCTTGCTTGTTTATGTTTGATTGTAGATAGATGGCTCGTCTTTGTTGTTCCGTTGAATTTTAATGCGTTCCTTGAGAAAGCAAAGTTGAAAGATGATGGTAGCAATTACACGGACTGGGTCCGTAATTTGAGGATCATCCTCATTGCTGCCTGTAAGAGTTACGTCTGGATGCACCGCTAGGTGCCAACTCTTGCTAATGCAACTGCAGATGTTATGAGCGTCGGCAAAGCAAAGTGATGACTACTCTATAGTTCAGTGTGCCATGCTTTACGGCTTAGAACCGGGACTTCAACGACGTTTTGAACGTCATGGAGCATATGAGATGTTCCAGAGTTGAAGTTGATATTCCAACAGAATGCCCGGATTGAGAGATATGAAGTCTCCAATAAGTTCTATAGCTGCAAGATGGAGGAGAATAGTTACATTAGTGAGCACATACTCGTAATGTCCGGGTACTATAATCACTTGACGCAATTGGAAGTTAATCTTCCGGATGATTGTGTCATTGATGAATTCTCCAATCACGCCACCAAGCTACAAAGGCTTCGTGATGAACTATAATATGCAAGGGTTAGTAAAGACTATACCGAGCTCTTCGCAATGCTAAAGGCTGGAGGTAGAAATCAGAAGGAGCATCAAGTGTTGATGGTCAATAAGACCACTAGTTTCAAGAAGAAAGGCAAAGGGAAAAAGAAGGAACTTCAAGAAGAACAGCAAGCAAGTTGTCTGCTCAAGAGAAGAAACCCAAGTCGGCCCTAAACCTGAAATCGAGTGCTTCTACCGCAAGCGATCGTCTTTGGAAGCGGAACTGCCCCAAGTATTTGGCGGATAAGAAGGATGGCAAGGTGAACAAAGGTATATGTGATATACATGTTATTGATGTGTACCTTACTAGAGCTCGTAGTAGCACTGGTATTTGATCTGGTTACATTGCTAATATTTGCAACTCGAAGCAGGGACTACGGATTGCGAACTCGGCAAAGGACGAGGTGACGATGCGCGTGGGAAATGGTTCCAAAGTCGATGTGATCGCGGTCGGCACGCTACCTCTACATCTACCTTCGGGATTAGTTTTAGACCTAAATAATTGTTATTTGGTGCTGCGTTGAGCATGAACATTATATCTGGATCTTGTTTGATGCGAGGCGGTTATTCATTTAAATCGAGAGAATAATGGTTGTTCTATTTATATGAGTAATATCTTTTATGATCATGCACCCTTGAGGAGTGGTCTATTTTTGGTGAATCTCGATAGTAGTGATACACATATTCATAATGTTGAAACCAAAAGATGCAGAGTTGATAACGAAAGTGCAACTTATTTGTGGCACTTGCCGTTTAGGTCATATCGGTGTAAAGCGCATGAAGAAACTCCATCTTGATGGACTTTTGGAGTCACTTGATTATGAATCACTTGGCACTTGCGAACCGTGCCTCATGGGCAAGATGACTAAAACCCGTTCTCGGTACTATGGAGAGAGCAACAGATTTGTTGGAGATCATACATACTGAGATGTATGTGGTCCGATGAATGTTGAGGCTCGTGGCGGATATCGTTATTTTCTCACCTTCACAGATGACTTAAGCGAGATATGGGTATATCTACTTAATGAAACATAAGTCTGAAACATTTGAAAAGTTCAAAGAATTTGAGTGAAGTTGAAAATCATCGTAACAAGAAAATTAAATTTCTACGATCGATCATGGAGGTGAATATTTGAGTTACGAGTTTGGTCTACATTTGAAACAATGCGGAATAGTTTAGCAACTCACGCCACCGGAACACCACAACGTAATGGTGTGTCCGAACGTCAGAATCGTACTTTACTAGATATGGTGCGATCTATGATGTCTCTTACTGATTTACCGCTATCGTTTTGGGGTTATGCTCTAGAGGCGGCCGCATTCACCTGAATAGAACACCGTCGAAATCCGTTGAGACGACACCTTATGAACTATGGTTTGGCAAGAAACCAAAGTTGTCGTTTCTAAAAGTTTGGGGATGCGATGCTTATGTGAAAAAGCTTCAACTGATAAGCTCGAACCCAAATCGGAGAAATGTGTCTTCATAGGATACCCAAAGGAGACAGTTGGGTACACCTTCTATCACAGATCCGAAGGCAAGACATTCGTTGCTAAGAATGGATCCTTTCTAGAGAAGGAGTTTCTATCGAAAGAAGTGAGTGGGAGGAAAGTAGAACTTGATGAGGTAATTGTACCTTCTCCCTTACTTGAAAGTAGTTAAATCGCGAAACCGGTTTCGAGACACCTACACCAAGTAGTGAGGAAGTTGATGATGTTGATCATGAAACTTGAGATCAAGTTACTACTGAGAACCACGAGATCAACCAGAGTAAGATCCGCACGAGTGGTACGGTAATCCTGTTCGGAAATCATGCTACTAGATCATGATGAACCTACGAACTATGAAGAAGCGATGGTGAGCCCAGATTCCGCAAAATGGCTTGAAGCCATGAAATCGAGATGGGATCCATGTATGAAAACAAAGTATGGACTTTGGTTGACTTGCCCGAGGGTCGGCAAGCAATAGAAAACAAGTGGATCTTCAAGAAGAAGACCGACGCCGACGGTAATGTTATCGTCTACAAAGCTCGACTTGTCGCAAAGGGTTTTCGACAAGTTCAAGGGATTGACTACGATGAGACCTTCTCACCCGTAGCGATGCTTAAGTCCGTCCGAATCATGTTAGCAATTGCCGCATTTTATGATTATGAAATTTGGCAAATGGATGTAAAGACGCATTCTGAATGGATTTACGGAAGAAGAGTTGTATATGATGCAACCGAAGGTTTTATCGATCCAAAGGAGCTAACAAAGTGTGCAAGCTCCAGCGATCCATCTATGGACTGGTGCAAGCATCTCGGAGTTGGAATAAAGCGCTTTGATAGTGTGATCAAAGCATTTGGGTTTGTCTGAGACTTTTGGAGAAGCTGTATTTACAAGAAAGTGAGTGGGAGCTCAGTAGCATTTCGATATTATATGTAGATGACATATTGCTGATCGGAAATGATATAGAATTCTGGATAGCATAAAGGGATACTTGAATAAGAGTTTTTCAATGAAAGACCTCGGTGAAGCTGCTTACATATTGGGCATTAAGATCTATAGAGATAGATCAAGGCGCTTAATTGGACTTTCACAAAGCACATACCTTGACAAAATTTTGAAGAAGTTCAAAATGGATCAAGCAAAGAAAGGGTTCTTGCACGTGTTACAAGGTGTGAAGTTGAGTAAGACTCAATGCCCGACCACTGCAGAAGATAGAGGAAAATGAAAGATATTCCTATGCTTCAGCCATAGGCTCTATCATGTATGCAATCTTGTGTACTGACTGATGTGTGCCTTGCTATAAGCCTAGCAGGAGGTACCAAAGTAATCCAGAGTGGATCATCGACAGCGGTCAAGAACATCTGAAATACCGAAAAGGACTAAGGATATGTTTCTCGTATATGGAGGTGACAAAGAGCTCATCGTGGCAGTTACGTTGATGCAAGCTTTGACACCGATCCGGACGATTCTAAATCGCAGACCGGATCGTATTTACACTAAGCGGAGGAGCTGTCGGTTGGTGCGAGTTCTAAACAAAGCGTCGTGGCGGGATCTACATGTGAAGCGGAATACATAGCAGCTTCGAAGCAGCTAATGAAGGAGTGCGGATGAAGGAGTTCATATCCGATCTAGGTGTCATACCTAGTGCATCGGGTCCAATGAAAATCTTCGTGACAATCTTGGAGCAATTGCCTTAGCGAAGGAATCCAGATTTCACAAGAGGACCAAGCACATCAAGAGACGCTTCAATTCCATCGGGACTTAGTCGGTGGGAGACATAGAGATTTGCAAGATACATACGGATCTGAATGTTGCGAACCGTTGACTAAGCCTCTTCCACGAGCAAAACATGATCAGCACCAAGACTCCATGGGTGTTAGAATCATTACTATGTAATCTAGATTATTGACTCTAGTGCAAGTGGGAGATCAAGGAAATATGCCCTAGAGGCAATAATAAAGTTATTATTTATTTCCTTAATTCATGATAAATGTTTATCATTCATGCTAGAATTGTATTAACCGGAAACATGATACATGTGTGAATGAATAGACAAAACAACATGTCACTAGTATGCCTCTACTAGACTAGCTTGTTAATCAAAGATGGTTATGTTTCCAGACCATGAACAAAGAGTTGTTATTTGATTAACAAGGTCACATCATTAGTAGAATGATCTGATTGACATGACCCATTCCATTAGCTTAGCACACGATCGTTTAGTATGTTGCTACTGCTTTTATCCATGACTTATACATGTTCCTGTAACTATGAGATTATGCAACTCCCATTTACCGGAGGAACACTTTGGGTGCTACCAAACGTCACAACGTAACTGGGTGATTATAAAGGAGTACTACAGGTGTCTCCAAAGGCAGATGTTGGGTTGGCGTATTTCGAGATTAGGTTTTGTCACTCCGATTGTCGGAGAGGTATCTCTGGGCCCTCTCGGTAATGCACATCACTGAAGCCTTGCAAGCACTACAACTAATGAGTTAGTTGTGAGATGATGTATTACGGAACGAGTAAAGAGACTTGCGTAACGAGATTGAACTAGGTATTGGATACCGACGATCGAATCTCGGGCAAGTAACATACCGATGACAAAGGAACAACGTATGTTGTTATGCGGTCTCGACCGATAAAGATCTTCGTAGAATATGTAGGAACCAATATGGGCATCCAGGTCCGCTGTTGGTTATTGACGGAGGCGTGTCTCGGTCATGTCTACATTGTTCTCGAACCGTAGGGTCCGTGCACGCTTAAGGTTTCGATGGCGGTTATTATGAGTTTATGTATTTTGATGTACCGAAGAAGTTCGAGTCCGGATGTGATCACGGACATGACGAGGAGTCTCGAAATGGTCGAGACATAAAGATTGATATATTGGAAGCCTATGTTTGGAGTTCGAATGGTTCCAAGGCAGGAATTTCTCTGAGTAGGGAGGTTACTGGAACCCCGGAGGTAAATGGGCCATAGTGGGCCTTGGTGGAAAGGAGAAAGGGCCAGCCCTAGGTGGCGTCGCCGCCCCCTTTCCCTAGTCCTACTAGGACTAGGAAAGGGGGCCGGCCCCCCTCTCTCTCTTTCCCCCTCCGGGAATCCTATTCCAACTAGGAAAAGGGAGGGAGTCCTACTCCCGGTGGGAGTAGGACTCCTCCCGGCGCGCCTCCTCTAGGTCGGCCGGCCTCCCCCCTCCCTCCTTTATATACGGGGGCAGGGGGGCACCCTAGAACACACAAGTATTGATCTACGGATCGTTCCTTAGCCGTGTGCGGTGCCCCCCTCCACCATATTCCACCTCGGTTATACCGTCATGAAGCTTAAGCGAAGCCTGCGCAGTGAAACATCAAGATCGTACCACGCCGTCGTCTTGTGGAACTCTCCTCGACACTCGGCTGGATCGAGTCGAGGGGCGTCATCGAGCTGTACGTGTGTCAAGAACTCGGGCGCCGAGTAACGGCGCCGGGATCGGTCGGATCGCGAGGAGAACGTCGACTACTTCCTCTACGTTGTGATCGCTTCGCCGGGTCTCACGAGGGTACGTAGACAACACTCTCCCCTTCGTTGCTATGCATCACCATGATCTTGCGTGTGCGTAGGAAATTTTTTGAAATTACTACGTTCCCCAACAAGATTTGCTATAAATCAGTATATCATCAAAATAGACTACCACAAATCGTCCAATGAAAGCACGTAAAACTTCGTTCATTAGTCTCATGAAAGTACTAGGTGCATTAGTTAACCCAAAAGGCATGACTAACCATTCATATAAACCAAACTTAGTTTTAAATGCTGTTTTCCATTCATCTCCCAATTTCATACGAATTTGATGGTATCCACTACATAAATCAACTTTGGAGAATATTGTAGAGCCACTCAATTCATCAAGCATATCATCTAGCCTAGGAATAGGGTGACAATAACGAATAGTAATATTATTAATGCCTCTACAATCAACACACATACGTGATGTACCATCCTTTTTCGGCACTAAAATAATAGGAACAACACAAGGACTAAGGGATTCGCGTATATAACCTTTGTCGAGCAGCTCCTGTACTTGACGCATAATCTCCTTCGTCTCCTCCGGATTGGTGCGGTATGGCGACGGTTGGGTAATGATGCACCGGAATTAAGTCAATTTGATGCTCAATCCCTCGAATAGGTGGTAATCCCGTGGCACGTCTTGTGGAAAGACGTCGCGAACTCTGCAAAATGTTAGTGACAGCAGGCGGCAAAGAGGAAGGCACGTCCTCGAATGAAAATAATGCCTCTTTGCACACAAAAGCATAGCAAACAGATTTGCTAAAATCTAGCTCATCAATATCAGATTTGGTGGCAAGTAAACATGCACTTTGTAATGTAATTTCACAAGCAATAGTGGATGGTTTATTATTAGGCTTCATGTGTTACTCAAATTCTTTTGCTACAATCTGATTTTCACTCTTATTTTTCTCCTGTTTTGCTTTATTAGCTCTATTAATATCATCTTTCAAAATGGAATCAGGAGTCATAGGAAGCAAAGTAATATTTTTATCCTTATGAACAAGAGTATACTGATTGTTTCTACCATGGTGTACATAATTTTTATCAAATTGCCATGGTCTACCAAGTAATAAGGAACATGCTTGCATAGATACCACATCACAATCAACATAATCAACATATGTAGAGATACTAAAATGCACACGAACAGTACGTTTTACCTTAACCTTGCCGCTGTTGTTGAACCATTGGATGTAGTAAGGATGTGGATGTGGTCTTGTGGTGAGAGATAGCTTCTCCACCATCTCCATGCTAGCCAAGTTGTTGCAGCTCCCTCCATCTATGATGACGCGAATATAACGTTCCTTCACAACTCCCTTTGTATGGAACAAATTATGCCTCTGATTTTGCTCAGCTTGTGTAACCTGCACACTCAAAACACGTTGAGCAACTAAACATTCATACTGTCGGCATCTTCAACAGCCATGTATTGTGTCTCATGATCGAATCATCTCCTCTGTGTTCTTCACGTGTAATAAGAGCCAAAGTCTCCTCATCATAGTCACTAGCGGACTCATACCCACCATCCTCAGTAGCAATCATCACACGCTGAGATTTGCATTCTCTCGCAAAATGTCCTCTTCCCTTACAACGACGACAAATAATATCACTTGTGTGCCCTGTTGACGCCATGGAAGAAGAAGAACTCTGTGCAGGCCCGACAGGTGTGCTCTTGGCAGATAGTGGTGGTTGTGCCTGCTTTCTTGTATCACGGTTGGAGGTGGCACCTGAAGGAGGTGATGGTGCAGTGGAAGTAGATGATGCACGTGCTGTCCATGATGAAGGTCGACTGCGAGAAAAGTTAGTCCGCGCCAATGCACGCCGATCCTGCACTTCACGTTCAGCTTTACAAGCAAGATGGAATAAACGAGTGATATTATTATAATCCTTATAGTCTAGAATGGTCTGAATCTCTCTATTTAATCCACCCGTAAAACGTGCAAGCATAGCTTCATTCTCCTCAACAATACCACATCTAATCAAGCCAGTTTGTAATTCCCGATAATATTCTTCTACGAAATTTTTCCTTGTCTTAAGCGCTGCAATTTTTGAAGTAATTCACGTTGATAATATGGTGGAACCCAACGAGCACGCATAGCAGTTTTCAAAGCAGCCCAAGTAGCTGGAACAGGATATAATCTACAATGTTCGGACCACCAAACACATGCAAAGCTAGTGAAAGCACAAACAATGGCAGGAACACGTCTCTCCTCGGGATATTGTAAACATGTAAATCGTTGTTCAGTTTCTAACTCCCAAGTAAGATATATATCAGAACATATCTACCCTCAAATGGTGGAATATTCAATTTCAGTTTAGGGAGATGGTCATGATCTCGTACTGAGGGGAGCCCTAACATTGCCATTATTTGCATGTGGGCGACACGGTGGTTGTGGTGCGGTGGTTGCACGCAGATTCGATGTTGATCAACCTCATCCTCGTAATCGCCCACATACTCATCATCCTCCTCGGTACCAGCAGCAGTAGTAGCAGGAGCCAAAGAAGCACCAACAGCGAGTAGCAATGGCACAGAATTTTGTCTGGCTCAATAGGAACACGTTGAGCTCGTCCATCTTGATTCGGAAGGGGCGTAGTTGTTGTCGTTCTTGCAGAGGTGCGATAGGTGCAGCCGGCGGTGGTTGTGGAAAACGCGCGAGCAATTCATCAAACTTGCTATCAAGCTTTGTTTCAAACGTCTTCTCAATGCCATCTATCTTCTCCATGGCCTCGTCAAATCTGTTTAGCACATCTTGCACTGTCCACTCATCATTTGCTGAAATTATCATGTAGCTGTTTGTTCGTCGTGTTCTCCCAATCAGTCTCATCGGCTTGTGATCCTACCATGGTTAGCAGCAAATAGAAACACACAAGAATATGATCCTCTGAGACTACTAAGAAGTGGTGGTGGTGTATCACAAACCCGTCAAGCAAATCTCAAATTCTTACCGGTTCTTACCCAAAGAAGGCGGTGATCGGCAACCGTTGTAGTCAAAACTCTCAAAGCTTGAATAGAGCGATTACGGGGAGAGTCCAACGCACGACGTAGATGTATGTGGAGCTGGGAAGGCTTATAATATGGTAGCAAAAAGGGTCGACAATAATCAATTCAGAGATGCAAAGTTGAATAAGCGCTCAACGACGGATCTTGTCTTTGGTCCTAGGCTAGACCGTGCTAGAGACGCGAGCCTAGAACACCAACAAAATCACGGCGCGACACGTAAACAAGGGAGGAGCACACTCTGAATTTTTTTCGCTTTTTTTTCACGCTATTTTTTTTTGCTCCTCCTTTTTTTGCGAAAAATCACTATAATGGCGAGTGTCTCAAAACTCTTCCTGTGTCAAACCGACGGGATGGGCACGAAATTTTTTCGACCAATTTTTTTTCCAGCTACGGACCCAAAACTGAAGCGGGTCAAAAAACTTTGTATAACGGCGACGGTCTCAATACGCTTAGAAACACCTAAAAATAGGATAGCCAGAATTTTTTTGTCAAGTGCGTTTTCGGAAAATTTTGGGCCTAAACGGAGGGTGGTTTCCGGACTCTTTTTTTTTGGAAACCAACCTCTTCTACGGACGGCAAAAGATTGCTGGAATCCGAAACCTACTCAGACAAGGAAACACGAATCGGAAATTAGATGGATCCCGAAAACAAACCTAATATGCAAGGAACTCGGATTGGTGGTGGATATATGGTGGTGGTATATGGCAGCGGTGGTTGTATATGGCAGCGGTGGTGGTATATGGATACGGATTCGAAGCGGTGGCGGATAAGCGGTGGTGGTAGATGGCGGGCGATGATGACGGTCGGCGGCGGCGTGACAACTTATGACCGAACTCGAAACTCTAAAAGACTAGACTCTAAGACCAAGAACTAGACACGACGATGCAACCGCAAATTCAACAACGCAAATACGTAAAAGATTATGCAAAGGCTCGATTGGTTCGAGATATGATGAACTAACCCTAATTTTTTTGTGGCTTTTTCGTGGACTGTAGGTATGAAGAACAGACTCGATCTAAACTCTGAAAATCGTAAAATCTCACCGAGCAACACGGAAATCTGATACCACTTGATAGAGGCAAATGTGTCCCGTCTTTCGATGAGATGATGGATTTCGCTTTGGTGGAAGTCGACTTTGACGATCCGACTACGAAGCGTGCGAGGACGTCGCGCCTTTAGCAATCGCTAAAACAACTCCGAGAGGTTATTGACCACGCCGAACACGATCAACGACCACGAGGGTCATTTCTGCGAGCAAACGAAGAACAAGCAAGCGAGATTGCAATTCGGATATTGCGAATATAAGATGAAAGCTTTATTGATCAATGTGGGGTTCGTGGCGCTTTGTGCGGTCGTTGAACACAAAGCGGCACGTGAAGTTGCAGCTATGGCGAACTTTTAATCTAAACAAAACCCGAAGTCTAAACGACGCCCTAAGGGCTGTATATATGGGGAAAGGAGGAATTTCGTGGCCCTTGAGGTGGGGTCCAAACCAACCCTAACTCTTGTTTCCCACGATACGGACTCTAAAAATAGCCTATACTTAAGTATTTCGAAATTACATGGGCTGGCCCAATAATAAGGTGACGAAGAACTAGAATAGCCTATGGACGAATATTATGAAGTGGCATCTTGTATATTTCGTCCAAGGCTTCATGCACTCCTTATGGTGGCTTCAAAGTCCTGAAATCATCATTTGTAACTTCGTTCTTGATCCCTTAGCATGCCATCAACTCCATGCGTGTTCTTGCTCCAATGTTCATCCTTCTCCAAGCTAGGCCCTTCATTTGTAAGCAAAACAAATGTATCCAATTTAGGCAGCATCATATTCTCATGAACATTAGAATCATTACCAAGAAATGAAAGTACCTAGTAATTTAATTGGCGTGCGCGAGCTCTAGTAATTGGTCCCGTATATGTATCAGTAGGGGCTGTGGGTGTAACAATGGTATTGATGTCCTCATCAACTTTTGATGTAATCCCTGGCTGGCTGAGATCGTTCAGTCAGACATGCTTGCACCTGTTGAATAAAGAGCCGAAGGGCGTTGAGCTTCAAAAAAAAAAGTTAAAAGTCTCGTGTGTCATCTCTTCTGGTACTTTCGGTCACCTGCACCGCCCTATCAAGACGGGTTTCTACACTGTCAGTGATGAGCTTATTAAAGCATTCCTCTTTGTGCCATTATTATTCATCTATGCGGCAAAGGAACAGATCGTAGCAGAACAGGGCATGCTCCATTGGGATATGCACTTGTCCCTTAATTGCAGAAATTACCAATGGTTGACTTTTGTATATATTTGACATTGGGAAGTAACGCAAACCTGTGCATCCAATCCAGATCCAATGGCTCACATGGTCCGCGGATCAGGGGAGCATTTCATGGGACCAACCAATACGCACCGAGGAAAAATATGGTTCAGAATTAAAAAAGAAGAAGAGCAGTACCCATCCATATCCGCCGATCTGATTAAAAACGGGCTTTGACTGGCCCAAAACCCGAGCCAATATACACGAGACAGGCCCATTAACTGACACGATCTGAACACACACCATGGCGACTACAGAGTCAGATCGACACGATTCCGCCCCACCTACCGCAAACCCCCAAAGCCACAGCGAACTCGAGCTCCCCCCAATGGCAGCTCCGCCCATCTCCGGCCACCCCCATTCCCCCGGCGACTCGCCGCTCCCCACCGACGCCCTCCTCGCGCACCCCCAGCCCACCTCCGCCCCCGCGCCCCAGGCCCCCACCGCCTCCCGCTTCCTCATCATCCTCACCGCCGCTCTCGCCGTATCTACCTCCTACCTCCTCCTCCTCCGCCCGCCCTTCTCCACCGTGTCCGCCGCCGCCGCTGCCTCCACCGCGTCCTTCGCACGGCCGCTGTCCAAGCTCCCGAAGCCGGTGGTCCTCCTCATATCCTCCGACGGCTTCCGCTTCGGCTACCACCACAAGGCCCCCACCCCGCACATCCGCCGCCTCATCGCCAATGGCACCTCCGCCGCCGAGGGCCTCATCCCCGTCTTCCCCACCCTCACCTTCCCCAACCACTACTCCATCGTCACCGGCCTTCACCCTTCCTCCCACGGCATCGTCAACAACTTCTTCCCCGACCCCATCTCGGGGGACAACTTCAACATGAGCTCCCACGAGCCCAAGTGGTGGCTCGGGGAGCCCCTCTGGGTCACCGCCGCCGACCAGGGGGTCCAGGCCTCCACGTTCTTCTGGCCGGGCTCGGAGGTGAAGAAGGGCTCCTGGGACTGTCCAGACAAGTATTGCCGTCACTATAATGGCTCTGTGCCATTCGAGGACAGGGTTGACGCCATCCTTGGTTACTTTGATCTCCCGGTTGATGAAATGCCACAGTTTCTGACACTGTACTTTGAGGATCCAGATCACCAGGGGCACCAGGTTGGTCCTGATGACCCAGCCATCACCGATGCTGTGACGCACATTGACGAGATGATAGGGAGGCTCATTGCTGGTTTGGAAGCTAGGGGGGTGTTCGAGGATGTGAACATTATTTTGGTTGGGGATCATGGGATGGTTGGGACCTGCGACCAGAAGCTAGTGTTTCTCGAGGAATTGGCTCCTTGGATTGAGGTGAAGGCTGATTGGGTTCTGTCGAGGACACCATTGCTGGCAATCAGGCCACCAGATGGTGTATCCCCGGCAGAGGTCGTGGCCAAGATGAATGAAGGGCTGAGCTCTGGGAAGGTGAAGAATGGGCAATATCTGAAGATGTACTTGAAGGAGGATTTGCCTTCTCGCCTGCATTACTCGGAAAGCTATAGGATACCACCAATTATTGGGCTGGTAGCTGAAGGTTATAAGGTGGAGATGAAAGTATCAAAGAAAAATGAGTGTGGAGGGGCGCACGGGTATGACAATGCCTTCTTCTCAATGAGGACCATATTCATTGCACATGGGCCTCGTTTCGAAGAGGGTAAAATTGTGCCCTCGTTTCTGAATGTGGAGATATACAATGTCATTGCTTCCATTCTCAGTTTGAAGCCAGCCCCAAACAATGGCTCCAGTTCTTTCCCTGGAACAGTTCTTTTACCGAGTGCATGATCATCGGTTTATGTGAGGGCTTTGGTTCTGGAGGAGGAAAGCCCACACTGATGGTATTATCTTCTGGTTGTAGTTGTATTTGTACACTATTTTAGTTCAAATTCTGCCATGTGCAGCTATTCGCTACTGATAATACTGCAAGCAGAGTGTCTTTTTCCTTAAGGATGTCATTTGCCAATGCAAATCACATCTAACCTTTTGATCTTCTGTGATGAATGTATAATGCTACTTCTTTTAAGTCCCATGTGTTTCTACTTGAGTTGATAATGATGATGATGTCCATCCTGTGGTAGATGCAAGTGAGACATTTGGGTTTTTTCTTATCCCACATGTATTTTTTGGGTCAAAAGTTAAGTCTTAGTTCTTTATATAATTATTATTTATAGGTCCATGCAACTGTCAGATATTTTAGATTACCTTACAGTACATTCAGTTATATCTTACTCCAGGCCCAGGGTATAGACATTGGTTCGTTCAACTGCTTGCTCAACCTAAAGGAGATCTATTGCTCTTGTCTGATTTATTTATTTCACAATTTTTGTACTAAGATCACTTTCTCTTGTTTCATGTCTTCTGTTATGTGGCATGCACTGAACCATTGAATTTGTGTTCCTTCATAAACACATGTGCATAATTTGCTTTGGCAGCAAATTGTATAGTTGGTTCGTAGCATAATGCATAACTGAGCAGTGAATAATTTGATATTCTTGTTGGTCTCTAAGACTACTTTTGGCCTCCCTTTTACTCGTCAAATCACAAAATCTGTATGAATGTACTGTTTCTGTGTTCCATGACCAGAAGAAAAATACTGTCCTTCCAAGTTCTCAAAATCACGGTTTGCAAGGTTGCAACACTGTAACACCATGACTGCTTTGTGTCTTTCACTTTCTATATATGCCGAAATTACCAAAAAAACATTGTCAGCAATTCATTTCTTGTTCTCAAAAGCACCTTTTTATGTATCTACTATTTTTTGTGTGCATATGAGAAAGTTTGACTGTGAGTACCTATTGTGAATACTTAAGCTATATTATTTGTTTCAATTGTGCGCTAGCTTTGGACAGGGGTGCGTGGAAGCTTGCTATCCATGTGCCAGAGCCATGAGTTGGTTGCGAGATCTTATAGGTTTCACCTCTAGCCTACCCCAACTTGTTTGGGACTAAAGGCTTTGTTGTTGTTGTTGTTGTTGTTGTTGTTGTTGTTATTTGTTTCAATTGTGCCACCTTTCCTGGCTAAGTATCAGGTTGAAACCACCCTCTCTGTGGAAACTCCATGGGAGTCACATGTGAAGTTCGAAAAAATCTCAATAATTGCCATATATAGATGTGGTGACATATAAATCTGTAATTTTAAGATTAATTCGAACAGAAAAGACAAGATATGAATAGTGATTTCCACTATCACTTTTCATATCATCTTTTCTTTCATATTTCCAAATTTGATATTTTATCTTGAAATTTTACAGGTTTATAGAATATAACTGCCCTACATATGGTATGTTTTTAGGAGCTTTTAGTACTTCTACACGTTGTTTCTACAGAGTTTGCATGGAGAGAGGGGTTTCCACCTGAGACTTCCCCACCTTTCTTTTACCTGTGGGTGGCTAGAAGTTCCTTTGTCTCATTGATACAATCATGCAAAGGCAGAAGCTCTTCACGGCTGAAAAGGTTCTCATGCTTTCTTGAATTAACTATCATTGACTACTCTGTTGCCACTGTCTTGAGGCATTATCTGTTCAACTTATAATCAGTGCTCCTGTTATATTCTCTATATGTTTAAGTCATGCGATGTTCTGCTGTTTAAGCTTGGCAGTTAGATGAGACTGAGGAGGAAGACCCCCACCCCTCCAGTTTTAATTATAAAGATAGAATGTGGGGAGACTCGTCTGCAGAGTAAAACCTTGTCTCACTAGCAATTCCTCTAGGAGAGTTCCCCAAACATGGTAACTGATGGTATGATATAATTTCTTTTACATTGTCAGCTTTGCCAGCTATTTAGGTGGGTGATCTGTACAATGTATACTCGAGATGCCGTGTGTATGCTTGGGTTCTCTCAGAGGTATACTGAAAGTACTGATGGAGTCATATAGTCAGAGTAGATTCAGGACTTTACTCTGCTGGAACATCCGAAATTCAATGGCCTGTTTAGCCATTAACACAATCTGCTACTACTTCTGTACACAAATATAAGGCATTTGTTTACAGAGGGGGGGGGGGGTGTAATATTCTTGTGTTATTTCTCTAAGGTTATTGTGGAAAATTTGCACTTAAACTGCCAAAAGTAAGTTGCAAAAGGTAACTTGGTTCATTTGTTGTCTGCATGGTTGTAACTGCTGCCTTGGCATGGTAAGCAGGGCGTTCCAAGCACATAAAACCTTAGTAACACTATCAATACAGAAGGGCATTATGTGCACAGTTTCTATTAGGCATAAAGTTACCATTTTCTTGCCTTATTGTAATTAGACCTTTCTCGTTGTTCATCTCATTTGCTTTATATTGCTCTTTCTTTTGCTTAGATAGTTAGATTTGTTGTTGGGGAAGGTTTTGTGGGGAAATTTTATGCTGCAGTCTAATGAACTTGAATGGGCAAATTTATCAAGAAAGAATGCACTTTCAGTTGGCTGTGTTGAATGCACAGGTTTTACCTAGCCACCACATAAAAAGCCTCTGCTAAACATACAATATTTTAACTGCATCCTGCTAGAGTTCATAGTCCATGAGACTCTTGGAGCTGCAGGGCGGCAACGTCGATGCTTGTTGTGGACTAACAGTCCCTTCTCAACTTCATGTGCTGGGTTCTGTGTATACATATGCTACCAGTTAGGGCCTTAGTGGGTAAAGTAGCTCCATAGCAAGTAGTTAGACATCCGTATTTAGCATATATTCTCTCTTGTTGTACTTGTTAAATTGAACTTTCTTGAACCAGTTAAAAAGCATGGCAGATCGATCAATAGGACGTGCTAAATACGACACTTTTTGTCCCTTTCTATGTTGATGAAATTGGGTTAACGAGTTTCTGTTATTCTTGTCTGTTCAGGATGAACAAGAGAAGTTGCCAAGCCAAAACACGGGCGCTGAGTGTTTTTTTAACTTTATCACCATAGCGTTCAAAGTGATCTTGATGAAATGATATGCATTCTATCCTCCACATATCCATGCACAACCGAGCAAGAACAGCCAATTTGTCGAAATGGCGGCGCTAATTCTGGTACACTGTTTGCACCTTTTTTAAGTCATATACTTGTGAACAGTTGCTCTCTTTTACAGTAATGCTTTATAATGAGTGGGTCTGTATCCTGATGATTTTCTCCCCAGTCCCGTGATAAATGCAATCCAGCACAAGCACGATGGACATGCAATCCAGTGGACCTTTCAACATTGCTGGACGGTGTCCTGCGTGCGAGAGCTGCCATAATCTGGTCTCCTAAACTATGCCATGAACAGATGGAGACACTAAATGATCAACACTAGCAAACGTGACCTTATAATACGATGCACCTTGCAGGGACCAGTTACATGGAAATAGTGCAATAGTAGGGGGCCATAAATAAAGAGGGTCCAATTGCCACCCAAGTTGTTGGTTTTAATAGGCTCTGCAAATGCTGTCTGGTAATTTTCTTTTAATCCATATTAATGTGCATATCTATGTTATAGTTCACCTTAGAAATGCTTCACTGCACGGACTAGATCTGCCAAATATAAAGCTGTAAGCCCTTTTACCACCACTATCACTGTTCCATTGTTTGCAGAAGTCTGTACTAAGCAGTATCATCCCGTTTTTTTCTGATACTATTCAAACTCCACTCATAATTGACTTGCATGGTCTTACCAGGACAGAGAATAGCTGCATGTTTTTCTCATGTTTTCTAAGAGAATGCCTCTTTTTTTCTGCTATACCTGTGCAAAAGAAGGTAGCGTTTGTGCTCTACGGATATCCTGGTTATGCTGAGTAAATGGTTCGTCGTTTTATATTTTACCTTTGCCACTCCTCTTGCAGGGCCTCCCTGTATCATGCGCGTGCTATTCACGGCGCAGAGGAGGAGATGCTGTGGTAATCTGTGGTGGTCGGCCAGGAGAAACAGGCGTACTACAAGCAGCTGCAGGATCTCCAAGCAGATTAATCTGTAGGCAATAATTCCCATGGCCAAGGGGGCCAAGCCTCCTGTTGCTCCTCCATCCATCATTTGGTGAGCAATTTCTCCTGTTGAACAATAGGGTTACCTCACACGTTTACCGTTGTCATTCAGCACAACTTTTTCTAGACTAGAGGGAGAGGGGGACATTCGACATAACTTTTCACAGCCGGCAAGCACATAATTGCACAAAACCCTGTCAGATATCTTTATCTTTACCGTTTAGGCGCATCTCCGTGGTAACAGGGAAATGCATAATGATATGCAGGGCTGCCCTGCACTGCACTGCACAGCAGGATTATCTGTGGGCACTCATTCCAAGGACCGAGAACGAGCCTGTACTTGGCTTTCTGTTGCCCCATACAGGGATCCTCTCCTCCTGGCCTCGATCCATCAGCCTCCGAGCCCATCTCGCCCCTGTTCATCATGCCCCATGTACCCACCCACACCCCCGTAAAGCTCTACTGCAACCCGCCAGTGTCCTCGTCAGCTGCATGCAATAGGAGCACGGCTCTGTGCAAGGTCGCTATTGAGATCCCCCCCTTTGGCCTGCTGATGGTTACTGCCGCCCTACCACACTGCCCGGAAATGAAATGTTGTTCCAGCGGCTGTCCTTTAGCACTCGCCCCGCCATCGATTCCTTTTGTTCCCGCCTGCCTTGTCAATCCCAAGGCGATGCTGATGCTGATGCCCATCCGTCTGCGCGTAGTACACGACCGGCCCGTTTTGTTTTTTTGCTTGTGGCCTTCCTCCTGTGTTCTTCCACTAACACTGCAGATGCCACGTTTCAAACAATGCTGTCAAGGTCGCTGTCGAATCGGCAGCTGAAATTTCATAATCCCTTGATTCCTTTCTTTATAGGTTGCTCACTAGCTTGTTCTCTTTGTTAGGGCTTAGCTAATATTCAGAGGATTGTTGGGGTGATAATGATGATGGCACTCGCCATCGCTTTGACCGTGAAATTCTTGGCAAGCCATAATGATGATCGGCGTGCAATGCATAGATGGGCCACATCAACAGTCGAGTGTTGCTGTGTGCATGAACCAAAGCTTTAATTTCTCATATCTTTTGCTGTCAAGTGGCTGATGCATATTGAATTTGAAGGCCCGCGCTACCAGCAATTGCTGTGAAGCTTCCTCGGCAAAGTGTTCTTATGCAGAGTCACCCCCATATCGGAATGTTCTCCTCATCAGCCGGCTTCAGATTCAGGCAAGAAGTCAGTTGCATATTTCTAGTTTTCAGTTCTTCCGTATGAAGATCGCGTCTTTGCTACTTTTTGGAGATATGAATTGGAAAGGAACTAAATACTCAAAGATCTGAAAAGGGGCGATTTGCTATCTAGTAAAGCATAATAAAGATGCAAAAATTAACACACAAGGTTCAAAGCATATGATTTTTCTATACATCTGTTTGGCTCATGGATTTGGCTATAATCAACAAAAAAACCCAGCCAACACGCACGCAAGCTCCGTTCTCTTTGGCCGTTGCCTTGTTCTTATACCCCCATGCTTGCTTGCTAAATGCCAAGTACAGGGTCCCACCTACTTATTTACTAGACTAATATGAAGTTCAGTTGTAGCTTAGATAAGGTTGGGATTGCTGACAAGTGAATGGGGACTGATATTTCTTCAAGGTCTGACTGACAAATGAATGGGGACTGATATTTCTTCAAGGTCTGACTGACGAATGAATGACGACGACTAAGCCTGTGACCCTACAGAAGTTACACAATTAGTGTGTGGCTGTGCTCGCCCATCAAATGGCAGATGCAAAGCTAACAACCTAGGAAACCAATGGAAGGGGAGGGGCACACACGTAGGGGGAAGGCTGCTTTTGATCATGAGACTAGTCAAGCAAGTGATTGGAGCGTGAGGTGAATCATTCTGGTGGCGTGGGGTTTAGGGTTGGGTCGCATCGCATCATTGCCTGATGCCGCACCGTCGGAAGGAATCTATGCAAAAGCTCGTTCTTAACGTGTATTTTATCTCGGGCCGATCTGAAAGTGTTGTTGGCATGCGTGCGTTATCGTGGCCCGTGGCCGGAAGAGTTGGGGTCGTAATTTGCATCTCCGAGTGCTATGAACTGCTCATCATATAGTGCACCTCCGAGTGCTATGAACTGCTGCTCCAGGATGCACACGTTTTCCTCATCCTTTCGAACCAAAGATGTTCTCCACCTCGTGTCGGGCATGGGACTCTGGTCATGAGCCACGCGCTCTCCACGCTCTCGGCACTTGGTTTTCCCACATATGGTTTGACGTTTGCAACTGTGCATCGCATGTTATGGACACCGGGAGGATTATTTGTTTCTTCATTATCAGAGGGCCTCTTTCTTCATTATCAGAGGTCCTCTTTGATGTGTAGGCTCTCTCAAATGCATGAATACAAGAACAATGGAATAGCGTGTCATGTCATCTAGTATGATTGTACAAAAACATAGGATGTTCGTATAATGTTGGAGTGGACGAAATTTTTGCTATAAAACCTAGTGCAAATGAATCCTAACGATCCTACAAATCCAACAAAAGCACGTCCAGAAAATACCGAACCACGATTGCAACTATGATGGTCGCGACACGTTGCACGGGTGACCGACCGTGTGGGTGAGGTGAACGAGTGGCCGGAGACATGCATTTCCCAGAGGATCTCGCTTTCGGCTCTCCTTGACCTGTCCGTAGAATCTCGCCGGTAGCAAAGAGTAGTAGTACTACTCTTCGTACTAGTGTACGTACCACTAGATGGACGGTGCTCCACATAGTGCGCGCGTTTGCCAATCCGGTCGTGACAACGTGCCGGAACGGGAGCAATGCACGTGCTGACCGGGTTGTTAGGACATGTGTAGTGAGTGCAGTACTACCGGCAAGTCTGGTAGCAGCGGCCGGCGAGGGCGTGCAGCTCTTGGCGCGTACAGTTATTGGTGTGGCCGGCCGTGCGGTGCTCGTACCACTGTCGTCGTGTCGTCGTTCTTGCCGTTGCTGTCGCTGCCTCTTCTCTTGCTGATGTCGTTGGGTCATCAGCCTCATTCATCTCTCGTTAATTTCGTGATGATGTGATGCGATGTTGTGCTTGTTGTCTGTTTATTACGGGGGGATGTTTGTTCGCAAAAATATAAATTTAAAAATGGGGCTATTTGAGTCCCCCTGTCCCTCCCAAGAGTCGGCGTCGGAACTACACATAGATTCAAAAATTGTTAAGATCAACACAACAAGTTAACAAGGCATCGCCAGGCGAACACATTTGAAATTGAGGGTTTAGGTTGTCAAAACTTCTCCGTACGTATGTAGACTATATACTCTTTAAAACTAGAAATTTCTGTACCTAGAAAATGTGTCGCTGACAATAATGACCCCAAGACACTGTGTTAGTGAGATTGTACGGACCCGGTGTTTCTTCTGAGTCTGACTTGCACCGAACCCATTAGAAGCAGTAGATAGGTGGTTGCGCGTGAGCATTGGAGCTACACGGAAGTATGTATCGGCAGATAGCACAAGAACGTTGTTTTCGTTGCAGAAATGAGTTAGTGATGTGTGCCACAAAAACACCAAGACAAGACGAAAGCTGTTGCAATCGAAATCCGGCTATGCGCATCGTGTAGTGGGGTTTAATAACTACTACGATTGATCAGTATCAGCTGCCTAAATGATTATTGTTATTCTGGGGCTACTGCGGGTCCTGCCTTCTGGTTAGATCATGCAGCAACAAACTCAGAAGAGCGGTCAACAGGAGAACACACCACTTGTTGGAGTGGTGACCATGACTCCAAGCCGCCTAGCTTCAAATTCTTGTGCCCTCATTTACAGTCTTACACACCGCTCTTTCGAGTTTAGACACAAGCAGATGCATTTTAGTAAGTGCTAGTATGGAAGTATATATTTCCAAAAGGGAGTTTGGAAATATGTATATCAACATATTTTAGAAAAAATATCTCTGGATTAGCTGAAGTGCACGTATTCAAGCATACTTAAAGTATTTAAAAAAATCCAGCCGAAAGGACTTGAATCAAAGTGCGCAATGATTCAGACCAACAGCTTCGTTTATTTACAACTTGGTGCTTCTTTTTATCTACTAAGGGGTAATGTTTATTGCATGATCAGATTCTTCATGGGGTCGTCTTAGCTTTCGTTTACATTTCCTATTGCAAGTTCAAAGATGCAACCAGCTGCTAATCAAATCGAATCACATATGCACCATGCTATAGTGGCATCCATGATTGCGCATCACGCTTTTGCGTTTGGGCTTCTTTTCACTATTTTGTGTGGAGCTATGAGCACCAGCTGAAATTTATAATCTATCGACATGGATAAAATTTAGTTTCTCTATTTCTTACATCAATTGATTCCTGTAGCTTGGCTCTGTTCTACTCCTTCCGTTCCTAAATATAAGTCTTTTTAGGCATTTTAAATGAACTGTAACATACGGATGTATATAGACATATTTTAGAATGTAGATTTACTCATTTTGTTCCGTATGTAGTCACTTGTTGGAATCTCTAGAAAGACTTATATTTAGGAACGGGGGAGTACTTGGCAGCGTTTGTGGAGATGGGCAAAACAATAGTTTTGTCTCTCCAGAGAGGGGATCTCCTCACGCAAACCTCGTCTGTTGTTGATGACCTGGCCAGGTATGCCATTGGCGATCATTGTTGTTGAAGCCGAAGCGAGAATGCCGCAGATTCATGCCCGCCATAGCCCCGCGAAAGCAGAAACACCCAATCCACCCGTCAAATGCTTTCCTGACATCAAGATTAAGCATAAGTCGTGATGGTTGCCCGGCTGAAATTCTCTATGAGCTTCTTGGATATAATCAAGGAGGATCTTCTGGAGTTGTTTGTGGACCTCCATGTTGGCCACCTGGAGTTGTTTAAACTAAACTTCAGTGTAATTATTCCCATGTAAGTATGACCAAATTGCGGACTTGGGTTAATAGCTTCGTGTCTATACAACATTGTGCGTCACAGGGGTGATACTATCGTCATGGTTATGGAATCCATTCCACCAAATGTGATGTTTAGAAGAGATTTAATTGGTACTGGACTTGAATCATGTAACACTTTGTTACAGAGACTGTCCACGGTACACCTGTCATAAGGTACCGATGAATTTCGTTGAAACCTACACTTGAGTTGTAAATTCACGCTGGACTCTATGTATAGAGCTTTGATCCAGTCAGAAGTGCCAGTTGATAATAATAAGAAGATTTGGAGGATGAAGATACCATTTAAGAATAAAATCTTTGCGTGGTATCTTCGTCGAGGAGTCATTCGTACTAAAGATAACCTTATTAAGAGGAATTGACATGGAAGTACGCAATGTGTTTTTTGTCATCACGACGAAACATTAAAACACTTGTTTTTCCAATGCAATTTAACTCGTTCTATATGGACAATCATCCAAATAGCTTCTGGCTTGTATCCTCCATGTACCGTTGCTAATATATTTGGCAACTAGTTACATGTGATTGATCACATGTTTAGAATTCTTCTCAGAGTAGAAGCGCTTGCCGTTATTTGATCGCTTTGGCTATGTAGAAATGATAATGCTTTAACAATAAAAGCACTTCTCTTATGCATGTTATCTACAAATGTATCGAGACACTTCGTTTATGGTCGTCTCTATAACATGTGGAGAACCGAGATCTGTTTATGGAGGTGTGTACATGATTGGAGGGCATGTCGAGGGATACTTTTACCCGACATGGATGGCAGCATGATTTTAGGATTGACCCTCCCACGGATTGGGTGCCTTACAGCCTTATGTTTACTTGTATTTCACCCTTTCTCTTTTTGAGTTTGGACTTGGTTTGGCTGTGTGCATCTTAATTATATAGAGGTTAGGTGTAATACTTAACCCTTTTCAGTAATAAAACACCCCTTATCGAAAAATAGCTTTGTGTCTGGTAGTAAGGTAGCCATAAAAGTCAATGATGATGTTGGTCAATACTTCCATATTAAGAAAGGTCTTTGGCAAGGAAATCCATATTTCCGGTGTTTAACATTGTGGCTGATGAAGGAAATATGCCCTAGAGGCAATAATGAAGTTATTATTTATTTCCTTATATCATGATAAATGTTTATTATTCATGCTAGAATTGTATTAACCGGAAACATAATGCATGTGTGAATACATAGACAAACAGAGTGTCACTAGTATGCCTCTACTTGACTAGCTTGTTGATCAAAGATGGTTATGTTTCCTAACCATAGACATGAGTTGTCATTTGATTAACGGGATCACATCATTAGGAGAATGGTGTGATTGACTTGAGCCATTCCGTTAGCTTAGCACTTGATCGTTTAGTATGTTGCTATTTGCTTTCTTCATGACTTATACATGTTCCTACGACTATGTGATTATGCAACTCCCGTTTACCGGAGGAACACTTTATGTGCTACCAAACGTCACAACGTAACTGGTTGATTATAAAGGAGCTCTACATGTGTCTCCGAAGGTACATGTTGGGTTGGCGTATTTCGATATTAGGATTTGTCACTCCGATTGTCGGAGAGGTATCTCTGGGCCCTCTCGGTAATGCACATCACTATAAGCCTTGCAAGCAATGTAACTAATGAGTTAGTTACAGAATCATGCATTACGTAACGAGTAAAGAGACTTGCCGGTAACGAGATTGAACTAGGTATTGGATACCGACGATCGAATCTCGGGCAAGTAACATACCGATGACAAAGGGAACAACGTATGTTGTTATGCGGTTTGGCCGATAAAGATCTTCGTAGAATATGTGGGAGCCAATATGAGCATCCAGGTTCCGCTATTGGTTATTGACCGGAGACGTGTCTCGGTCATGTCTACATAGTTCTCGAACCCGTAGGGTCCGCACGCTTAAGATTTCGATGACAGTTATATTATGAGTTTGTGAGTTTTGATGTACCGAAGGAGTTCGGAGTCCCGGATGAGATCGAGGACATGATGAGGAGTCTCGAAATGGTCGAGACGTAAATATCGATATATTGGACGACTATATTCGGAGTTCGGAAAGGTTCCGAGTCATTCGGGTATTTTTCGGAGTACCGGAGAGTTACGGGAATTCGCCGGGGAGTATATGGGCCTTATTGGGCCATACGGGAATAGAGGAGAGAGGCCGAAAGGAAGGAGGGGCACAGCCCCCCTCTGGTCCGAATTGGACAAGGGGTGCAGCCCCCTTTTCCTTCCTCCTCTCCCCCTCTTTCCTTCTCTCCTACTCAAACAAGGAAGGGGGGGGGGGAGTCCTACTCCCGGTGGGAGGAGGACTCCTCCGGCCGACCCCCTCCCCCTGGCGCGCCCCTCCTGGCCGGCCGACCCCCTCCCCCTGGCTCCTTTATATACAGGGGCAGGGGGGCACCTCTAGACACAACAACACAAGTTGATCTTTGTGATCGTTCCTTAGCCGTGTGCGGTGCCCTCCTCCACCATATTCCACCTCGGTCATATCGTTGCGGTGCTTAGGCGAAGCCCTGCGTCGGTAGAACATCATCATCGTCACCACGCCGTCGTGCTGACGGAACACATCCCCGAAACCCTGCTGGATCGGAATCCGGGGATCGTCATCGAGCTGAACGTGTGCTGAACTCGGAGGTGCCGTATGTTCGGTGCTTGGATCGGTCGGATCGTGAAGACGTACGACTACTTCAACCGCGTTGTCATAACGCTTCCGCTTACGGTCTACGAGGGTACATGGACAACACTCTCCCCTCTCGTTGCTATACATCACCATGATCTTGCGTGTGCGTAGGAATTTTTTTAAAATTACTGCGTTCCCCAACAGTGGCATCCGAGCCTAGGTTTTATGCGTAGATGTTATATGCACGAGTAGAACACAAGTGAGTTGTGGGCGATACAAGTCATACTGCTTACTAGCATGTCATACTTTGGTTCGGCGGTATTGTTGGATGAAGCGGCCCGGACCGACATTACGCGTACGCTTACGCGAGACTGGTTTTACCTCCGTGCTTTGCACACAGGTGACTAGCGGGTGTCAGTTTCTCCAACTTTAGTTGAACCGAGTGTGGCTACGCGCGGTCCTTGCGAAGGTTAAAACAGCACTAACTTGACGAACTATCGTTGTGGTTTTGATGCGTAGGTAAGAACGGTTCTTGCTCAGCCCATAGCAGCCACGTAAAATTTGCAACAACAAAATAGAGGACGTCTAACTTGTTTTTGCAGGGCATGTTGTGATGTGATATGGTCAAGATGTGGTGCTATATTTTATTGTATGAGATGATCATGTTTTGTAACCGAAGTTATTGGCAACTGGCAGGAGCCATATGGTTGTCGCTTTATTGTATGAAATGCAAACGCCCTGTAATTGCTTTACTTTATCACTAAGCGGTAGCGATAGTCGTAGAAGCAATAGATGGTGTAACGACAATGATGCTACGATGGAGATCAAGGTGTCGCGCCGATGACGATGGTGATCACGACGGTGCTTCGGAGATGGAGATCACAAGCACAAGATGATGATGGCCATATCATATCACTTATATTGATTGCCTGTGATGTTTATCCTTTATGCATCTTATCTTGCTTTGATTGACGGTAGCATTTTAAGATGATCTCTCACTAAAATTATCAAGAAGTGTTCTCCCTGAGTATGCACCGTTGCGAAAGTTCTTCGTGCTGAGACACCACGTGATGATCGGGTGTGATAGGCTCTACGTTCAAATACAACGGGGGCAAAACAGTTGCACACGCGGAATACTCAGGTTAAACTTGACGAGCCTAGCATATAACAGATATGGCCTCGGAACACGGAGACCGAAAGGTCGAACGTGAATCATATAGTAGATATGATCAACAAAGTGATGTTCACCTTTGAAAACTACTCCATCTCATGTGATGATCGGACATGGTTTAGTTGATTTGGATCACGTGATCACTTAGATGACTAGAGAGATGTGTGTCTAAGTGGGAGTTCTTAAGTAATATGATTAACTGAACTTAAATTTATCATGAACTTAGTCCTGCTAGTATTTTGCAAATAATGTTGTAGATCAATAGCTCGCGTTGTTGCTTTCATATGTTTATTTTGATATGTTCCTAGAGAAAACTGTGTTGAAAGATGTTAGTAGCAATGATGCGGATTGGATCCGTGATCCGAGGTTTAACCTCATTGCTGCACGAAGAATTATGTCCTTAATGCACCGCTAGGTGACAGACCTATTACAGAGCGGAGATGAGGCGTTATGAGCGTTTGGCTAGCTCAATATGATGACTACTTGATAGTTTAGTGCAGCATGCTTAATGGCTTAGAATCGGGACTTCAAGGACGTTTTGAACGTCATGGACCATATGAGATGTTCCAGAAATTGAAGTTGATATTTCAAGCAAATACCGAGTTGAGAGATATGAAGTCTCCAACAAGTTCTACAGCTAAAAGATGGAGGAGAATCGCTCAACTAGTGAGCATGTGCTCAGATTGTGCGTGTACTTCAATCGCTTGAATCAAGTGGGAGTTAATCTTCCGATAAGATAGTGATTGACAGAATTCTCTAGTCACCATCACTATGTTACTAGAACTTCGTGATGAACTATAGTGCAAGGGATGACGTAAACGATTCCCGAGCTCTTCGTGATGTTGAAATCGACGAAGGTAGAAATCAAGAAAGAGCATCAAGTGTTGATGATTGACAAAGATCACTAGTTTCAAGAAAAGGGCAAAGGGAAAGAAAGGGAAACTTCAAGTAGAATGGCAAACAAGTTGTCACTCCCGTGAAGAAGACCAAAGCTGGACCAAAGCCTGAAACTGAGTGCTTACACTGCAAAAGAAATGGTCACTGGAAGCGGAAATGCCCTCAATATTTGGTGGATAAGAAGGATGGCAAAGTGAACAAGGGTATATTTGATATACAGGTTATTGATGTATGCCTTACTAGTGTTTATGGTAGCCCCTGAGTATTTGATACTTGTTCGGTTGCTAATATTAGTAACTCGAAACAGGAGTTACAGAATAAACAGAGGCTAGTTGAGGGTGAAGTGACGATGAGTGTTGGAAGTAGTTCCAAGATTGATATGATCATCATCGCACACTCCCTATACTTTCGGGATTAGTGTTAAACCTAAATAAATGTTATTTGGCGTTTGCGTTGAGCATGAATATGATTTGATCATGTTTATTGTGATATAGTTATTCTTTTAAAGTTAGAGAATAAATTGTTATTCTGTTAACATGAATAAGACCTTCGATGGTCATACACCCAATGAACATAGTTTGTTGGATCTCGATCGTAGTGATACAATTCATAATATTGATGCCAAAAGATGAAAAGTTAATAATGATAGTACAACTTATTTTTGGCACTACCGTTTGGGTCATATCGGTGTAAAGCGCATGGAGAAACTCCATAAAGATGGATTTTTGGAATCACTTGGTTATGAATCATTTGATGCTTGCGAACCGTGCCTTTTGGGCAAGATGACTAAAATTCCGTTCTCCGGAACAATGGTACGAGCAACTGACTTATTGGAAATAATACATACCGATGTATGCGATCCAATGAGTGTTGATGCTCGTGGCAAGTATCGTTATTTCTGACCTTCACAAGATGATTTGAGCATATATGGGTATATCTACTTGATGAAACATAAGTCTGAAATAGTTGAAAGGTTCAAAGAATTTCAGAGTGAAGTGGAAAATCATCGTAACAAGAAAAATAAAGTTTCTACGATGTGATCGTGGAGACCAATATTTGAGTTACGAGTTTGGTCTTCATTTGAAACAATGTGAAATAGTTTCGCAACTCACGCCACTTGGAACACCACAATGTAATGGTGTGTCCCAATGTCATAATCGTACTTTATTTGATATGGTGCGATCAATGATGTCTCTTACCGATTTACCAATATCATTTTGGGGTTATGAATTAGAGACAGCTGCATTCACTTTAAATAGGGCACCATCTAAATCCGTTGAGACAACACCGTATGAACTATGGTTTAGCAGTAAACCTAAGCTGTCGTTTCTTAAAGTTTGGAGTTGCGATGTTTATATGAAAAAGGTTTTCAAACTGATAAGCTCGAACCCAAATCGGAGAAGTGTGTCTTCATAGAATACCCAAAGGAAACTGTTGGGTAATCCTTCTATCACAGATCCGAAGGCAAAACATTCGTTGCTAAGAATGGATCCTTTCTAGAGAAGGAGTTTCTCTCGAAAGAAGTGAGTGGGAGGAAAGTAGAACTTGATGAGGTAACTGTACCTGCTTCCGAATTGGAAAGTAGTTCATCACAGAAATCAGTTCCAGTGATTCCTACACCAATTAGTGAGGAAGCTAATGATGATGATCATGAAACTTCAGATCAAGTTACTACAGAACCTCGTAGGTCTTCCAGAGTATGGTCCGCACCAGAGTGGTACGGTAATCCTGTTCTGGAAGTCATGTTACTAGACCATGATGAACCTACGAACTATGAGGAAGCGATGATGAGCCCAGATTCCGCGAAATGGCTTGAGTCCATGAAATCTGAGATGGGATCCATGTATGAGAACAAAGTGTGGACTTTGGTGGAGTTGCCCGATGATCGGCAAGCAATATTCTATAAATGGATCTTCAAGAGGAAGACAGATGCTGATAGTAGTGTTACTATCTACAAAGCTCGACTTGTCACAAAAAGGGTTTTGACAAGTTCAAGGTGTTGACTACAATGAGATTTTCTCAACTGTAGCCATGCTTAAGTCTGTCCGAATCATGTTAGCAATTGTCACATTTTATGAAATCTGGCAAATGGATGTCAAAACTGCATTCTTTAATGGTTTTCTTAAAGGAGTTGTATATGATGCAACCAGAAGGTTTTGTCAATCCTAAAGGTGCTAACAAAATGTGCAAGCTCCAACGATCCATCTATGGACTGGTGCAAGCATCTCAGAGTTGGAATATACACTTTGATAAGTTGATCAAAGCATATAGTTTTATACATACTTGCGGTGAAGCCTGTATTTACAATAAAGTGAGTGGGAGCACTACCGCCTTTCTGATAAATATATGTGAGTAACATATTGTTGATCAGAAATGATGCAGAATTTTTCTGGAAAGCATAAAGGAGTATTTGAAAGGAGTTCTTTAAAAGAAAGACCTCAGTAAAGCTACTTACATATTGAGCATCAAGATCTATTGAGATAGATCAAGACGCTTGATAAGATTTTCAATGAGTACATACCTTGACAAGATTTTGAAATAGTTCAAAATGGAACAGTCAAATAAAGAGTTCTTGCCTGTGTTAGAAAGGTGTGAAATTGAGTAAGACTCAAATCCCGACCACAACAGAAAATAGAAAAGAGAATGAAAGTCATTCCTTATGCCTCAGTCATAGGTTATATAAAGTATGCTATGCTATGTACCAGACCTATTGTATACCTTGCTCTGTATTTGGCAAGGGAGTACAATAGTGATCTAGGAGTAGATCACTGGACATTGGTCAAGAATATCCTTAGTGAGGACTAAGGAAATATATCTCGATTATGGAGGTGATAAAAGAGACCATCGTAAAGAGTTACATCGGTGCAAGCTTTTACACCGATCCAGATGACTCTAAGTCTCAATCTGGATACATATTGAAAGTGGGAGCAATTAGCTAGAGTAGCTCCATGCAAAGCATTGTAGACATAGAATATTTGCAAAATACATACGGCTCTGAATGTGACAGACCCGTTGACTAAACTTCTCTCACGAGCAAAAACATGATCATACCTTAGTACTCTTTGGGTGTTAATCACATAGCGGTGTGAACTAGATTATTGACTCTAGTAAACTCTTTGGGTGTTGATCACATGACGATGTGAACTATGGGTATTAATCACATGCAGATGTGAATATTAGTGTTAAATCACATGGTGATGTGAACTAGACTATTGACTCTAGTGCAAGTGGGAGACTGAAGGAAATATGCCCTAGAGGCAATAATGAAGTTATTATTTATTTCCTTATATCATGATAAATGTTTATTATTCATGCTAGAATTGTATTAACCGGAAACATAATACATGTGTGAATACAAAGACAATAAGAGTGTCACTAGTATGCCTCTACTTGACTAGCTTGCTGATCAAAGATGGTTATGTTTCCTAACCATAGACATGAGTTGTCATTTGATTAACGGGATCACATCATTAGGATAATGATGTGATTGACTTGACCCATTCCATTAGCTTAGCACTTGATCATTTAATATGTTGCTATTTGCTTTCTTCATGACTTATACATGTTCCTATGACTATGAGATTATGCAACTCCCGTTTACCGGAGGAACACTTTGTGTGCTACCAAACGTCACAACGTAACTGGGTGATTATAAAGGAGCTCTACAGGTGTCTCCGAAGGTACATGTTGGGTTGGTGTATTTCGAGATTAGGATTTGTCACTCCGATTGTCGGAGAGGTATCTCTGGGCCCTCTCGGTAATGCACATCACTATAAGCCTTGCAAGCAATGTAACTAATGAGTTAGTTACAGAATCATGCATTACGTGACGAGTAAAGAGACCTGCCGGTAATGAGATTGAACTAGGTATTGGATACCGACGATCGTATCTCGGGCAAGTAACATACCGATGACAAAGGGAACAACGTATGTTGTTATGCGGTTTGACCGATAAAGATCTTCGTAGAATATGTGGGAGTCAATATGAGCATCCAGGTTCCGCTATTGGTTATTGACCGGAGACGTGTCTCGGTCATGTCTACATTGTTCTCGAACCCGTAGGGTCCGCACGCTTAAGGTTTCGATGACAATTATATTATGAGTTTGTGAGTTTTGATGTACCGAAGGAGTTCGGAGTCCCGGATGAGATCGAGGACATGACGAGGAGTCTCGAAATGGTCGAGACGTAAAGATCGATATATTGGACGACTATATTCGGAGTTCGGAAAGGTTCCGAGTCATTCGGGTATTTTTCGGAGTACCGGAGAGTTACCGGAATTCGCCGGGGAGTATATGGGCCTTATTGGGCCATACGGGAATAGAGGAGAGAGGCCGAAAGGAAGGAGGGGCACAGCCCCCCTCTGGTCCGAATTGGACAAGGGGTGCAGCCCCCTTTTCCTTCCTCCTCTCCCCCTCTTTCCTTCTCTCCTACTCCAACAAGGAAGGGGGGGAGTCCTACTCCCGGTGGGAGGAGGACTCCTCCTGGCGCGCCCCTCCTGGCCGGCCGACCCCCTCCTTCTGGCTCCTTTATATACGGGGGCAGGGGGGCACCTCTAGACACAACAACACAAGTTGATCTTCGTGATCGTTCCTTAGCCGTGTGCGGTGTCCCCCTCCACCATATTCCACCTCGGTCATATTGTTGCGGTGCTTAGGCGAAGCCCTGCGTCGGTAGAACATCATCATCGTCACCACGCCGTCGTGCTAACGGAACTCATCCCCGAAACACTGCTGGATCGCAGTCTGGGGATTGTCATCGAGCTGAACGTGTGCTGAACTGGGAGGTGCCGTACGTTTGGTGCTTGGATCAGTCGGATCGTGAAGACGTACGACTACATCAACCGCGTTGTCGTAACGCTTCCGCTTACGGTCTACGAGGGTACATGGACAACACTCTCCCCTCTCGTTGCTATACATCACCATGATCTTGCGTGTGCGTAGGAATTTTTTTGAAATTACTGCGTTCCCCAACAGTGGCATCCGAGCCTAGGTTTTATGCGTAGATGTTATAAGCACGAGTAGAACACAAGTGAGTTGTGGGCGATACAAGTCATACTGCTTACTAGCATGTCATACTTTGGTTCGGCGGTATTGTTGGATGAAGCGGCCCGGACCGACATTACGCGTACGCTTACGCGAGACTGGTTTTACCGCCGTGCTTTGCACACAGGTGACTAGCGGGTGTCAGTTTCTCCAACTTTAGTTGAACCGAGTGTGGCTACGCGCGGTCCTTGCGAAGGTTAAAACAGCACTAACTTGACGAACTATCGTTGTGGTTTTGATGCGTAGGTAAGAACGGTTCTTGCTCAGCCCGTAGCAGCCACGTAAAATTTGCAACAACAAAGTAGAGGACGTCTAACATGTTTTTGCAGGGCATGTTGTGATGTGATATAGTCAAGATGTGGTGCTATATTTTATTGTATGAGATGATCATGTTTTGTAACCGAAGTTATTGGCAACTGGCAGGAGCCATATGGTTGTCGCTTTATTGTATGAAATGCAAACGCCCTGCAATTGCTTTACTTTATCACTAAGCGGTAGCGATAGTCGTAGAAGCAATAGATGGCGTAACGACAACGATGCTACGATGGAGATCAAGGTGTCGCGCCGATGACGATGGTGATCACGACGGTGCTTCGGAGATGGAGATCACAAGCACAAGATGATGATGGCCATATCATATCACTTATATTGATTGCATGTGATGTTTATCCTTTATGCATCTTATCTTGCTTTGATTGACGGTAGCATTTTAAGATGATCTCTCACTAAAATTATCAAGAAGTGTTCTCCCTGAGTATGCACCGTTGCGAAAGTTCTTCGTGCTGAGACACCACGTGATGATCGGGTGTGATAGGCTCTATGTTCAAATACAACGGGTGCAAAACAGTTGCACACACGGAATACTCAGGTTAAACTTGACGAGCCTAGCATATAACAAATATGGCCTCGGAACACGGAGACCGAAAGGTCGAACGTGAATCATATAGTAGATATGATCAACATAGTGATGTTCACCTTTGAAAACTACTCCATCTCACGTGATGATCGGACATGGTTTAGTTGATTTGGATCACGTGATCACTTAGATGACTAGAGAGATGTCTGTCTAAGTGGGATTTCTTAAGTAATATGATTAATTGAACTTAAATTTATCATGAACTTAGTCCTGCTAGTATTTTGCAAATAATGTTGTAGATCAATAGCTCGAGTTGTTGCTTTCATATGTTTATTTTGATATGTTACTAGAGAAAACTGTGTTGAAAGATGTTAGTAGCAATGATGCGGATTGGATCCGTGATTTGAGGTTTAACCTCATTGCTGCACAGAAGAATTATGTCCTTAATGCACCGCTAGGTGACAGACCTATTACAGGAGAAGATGCAGACGTTATGAACGTTTGGCTAGCTCAATATGATGACTACTTGATAGTTTAGTGCAGCATGCTTAATGGCTTAGAATCGGGACTTCAAGGACGTTTTGAACGTCATGGACCATATGAGATGTTCCAGAAATTGAAGTTGATATTTCAAGCAAATACCCGAGTTGAGAGATATGAAGTCTCCAACAAGTTCTATAGCTAAAAGATGGAGGAGAATCGCTCAACTAGTGAGCATGTGCTCAGATTGTCTGTGTACTTCAATCGCTTGAATCAAGTGGGAGTTAATCTTCCAGATAAGATAGTGATTGACAGAATTCTCTAGTCACCATCACTAAGTTACTAGAACTTCGTGATGAACTATAGTATGCAAGGGATGACGTAAACGATTCCCGAGCTCTTCGTGATGTTGAAATCGACGAAGGTAGAAATCAAGAAAGAGCATCAAGTGTTGATGATTGACAAAGATCACTAGTTTCAAGAAAAGGGCAAAGGGAAAGAAAGGGAAACTTCAAGTAGAATGGCAAACAAGTTGTCACTCCCGTGAAGAAGACCAAAGCTGGACCAAAGCCTGAAACTGAGTGCTTACACTGCAAAAGAAATGGTCACTGGAAGCGGAAATGCCCTGAATATTTGGTGGATAAGAAGGATGGCAAAGTGAACAAGGGTATATTTGATATACAGGTTATTGATGTATGCCTTACTAGTGTTTATAGTAGCCCCTGAGTATTTGATACTTGTTCGGTTGCTAATATTAGTAACTCGAAACAGGAGTTACAGAATAAACAGAGTGAAAGGACATGCGGTGCCCCCATGTGTGGTTTTGGTAATTGATGACATTCTCTATGGACTAATGGTTGCATCGAGTTATATTTGAAGGATGTTTCCATAGGCATTTCTTGAAGTCCATGTGTTGGTTTCAAGGAGTTTATGGGTTGACCAAGGTGCTATTAAGGAATTATCCAAAGATTGGTCCTGTGAGTGTTGAGCTTATTGCAAGCATGTCTTGAAGAAGAAGATTATGTGATCATTCATATTTACCTTCAAGACATCATCCAAATGAAGAGAGTTGGAAAGATTCAAGGTTGATCAAGATTAAGTCAAGAGTGAATCAAGTTGATCAACTCACAAAGCATAGAAGATGTACCGAGTGGGACCAAGTGTTCCCATGGTATGGTAAGCATTGTCCATTACGCTTTGTGTACTAACCCATGGTCTACGTGAGAGTTCTTTGTGGGGTTAGGTATGTTTCCATGGTCTTGCATCAAGAGGAAGATCCCATACAACCCATGGAGGATGACATCAAGTGGTGATCGTCATCAAGTTTGCAGTGTGCAAGTTCAAGTGGAGCAACACAAAGAGTGGCTCACCCATAATGGAGTATGGGGGAGCAATCAAGTTTGAATCTTGCCATCCATTGTGGTGTCAATGGACTTGTGAAGATGTGCGAAGAGTCGCTCACCCATAGTGGACTATGGGGGAGCAATCATCTAGTCTTCATCGAGCCAATGCAATCAAGAAAGGTGGTACAACTTGAGGGAGTCAAGATCGTCATCATCTAGCTCAAGTGGACCATGTGCAAGGCAAAGGTTTGCCCTTGATAGGTTTTCTATTTTACCGGTCTCATGGTGGTAGTTGGGAGACCGGGTTATAGGATCGATAGCCGTACTATCAAGGGGGGCTCTCAAGTGAGTAGCTTGATCGTATCGTTCGTCGAGAGCTCAAACAATTGCATCCTTGCTCATGTTTCTTGGTTCTTGTTTGATTCTCTTTGTGAGTCTTAGAGCTTATGGTCATCTTTATGACAAGCTTGAGTTCATCAGCGGAGTTTGCATCGTCTTCTATGATATTTTCGGTGTTGGAGGTTTTACGGTCTTCTCCGAGGAAGGGTTCTCACCATTTTCTTTTGGGCGTTTTCTCATTTGCTTATTATTGGTATTTCTTTCAAGATTGTGTTAGCCCTTGTCGCTAGCTTTCCAACAAACTTGGTTTCATCGAATTCGGAGTCCGTTTGCAAAAGTTGTGGCTGTTTTGGTGAAGGCTGCAGCGGTACTACCGCGACTAGAGCGGATGTAATTTTTACTACCGCTCTAGAGCGGTACTACTGCAACTCCTGAGCGGTACTACCGCTCCAGAGCAGTACTACCGTGGCTCCTAAGCGGTAGTACCCCGGACCAAAAACTCGTGTTTTCTCTCTCGTTTGGGGTGTTTTGAGCGTGCTAAGCGGTAGTACCGCTCCTCCAAGCGGTAGTACCGCTTGTGCACGACCTGAGCACATAACGGTTGGATTCGGAGGTCCTATAAAGGGGTCTTCTTCCCATTGAACCTTATCCTTTGAGCTCGTGTTCTTCCCCCATTGTTGACCTTCTTTGAGCTTGCTAACTCTCAATCCCTCCATGGATTCTTGCTAGTTTTTGAGGGAAAAGAGAGAGGAGATCCAGATCCACATTTCCACCAATCACTTTCTCCTCTATGTGAGGGGAACCCCTTGTATCTTGATCTTAGAGTTCTTGGTGTTCTCCTTCTTGTTCTTCCTCTCATTTTCCTCCCTAGCATTAGTTGCTTCGGTGGGATTTGAGAGAGAAGGACTTGGGCACTCCGTGTGCCCTTGCCATTGCATTTGGTGCATCGGTTTGAGTTCTCCACGGTGATACATGGAAGTGAAGTTTGAGAAGCTTATTACTCTTGGGTGCTTGGTGCCCTTGAGCTTGTTTATCTTGGGTGCTTGGGCCCCCTAGTCGGTTGGTGGTGTTCGGAGCTCAATCATTGTGGTGTAAAGCTCCGGCAAGCGTCGGGTCTCCAATTAGGTTGTGGAGATCGCTTGAGCATTTTGACGGTACCGTGACCGCCCCAAGGGTTGCCAAAGTGTCTGGGTTGGTGACCGCCCCAAGGGTCGCCATTTATGCGGGTTCGGTGACCGCCCTCAAGGGTCCCTTAGTGGAATCACGGCATCTTGCATTGTGCGAGGCGTGAGGAGATTCTGTGGCCCTAGTGGCTTCTTGGGGAGCATTGTGCCTCCACACAGCTCCAAGCGGAGATTAGCATCCGCAAGGGTGTGAACTTCGGGATACATCGTCGTCTCCGCGTGCCTCGGTTATCTCTTACCCGAGCCCTTTACTTATGCACTTTACTTTGTGATAGTCATATTGTTCTTTGTCATATATCTTGCTATCACATAGTTGCTTATATTGCTTAGCATAAGTTGTTGGTGCACATAGGTGAGCCTAGTTGTTTTAGGTTTTGTGCTTGACAAATTAACCGCTAGGTTTGTTCCGCATTTGTTCAAGCCTAAACCGTAATTATTTTAAAACGCCTATTCACCCCCCCTCTAGGCGACATCCTCGATCTTTCAATTGGTATCAGAGCCTTGTCTCTCTTTGTTGGGCTTAACCGCCTAGAGAGTAAAGATGTCGACTAGAGGATTAGGATTCTCTAACACTCTTAGTTTCGATGGCACAAATTTTGATGTTTGGGTAATTCGCATGCTTAATCTCTTTAGGGTCATAGACCCAAATTTAGAGCGAATTGTAGATATGGGTTTTTCTCCTCCAAAGGATCCCCAAAGATTATCTTTAGAGGATGAGAAAAACTCTTATCTCAATGCTCAAGCTTCTAATGTGCTTTTCGATGCTTTGAGCAATGTAGTTATATTTCAACTCATGCCGTTCCGGGATGCTCATGAGTTGTGGACAAAGCTTCAAGATAAATATGGTGTGTCCAAGTTTTGTAAGGATGATTGTTCTCCCTCCACCTCCGGTCGTGTTGTGTTCTCAACTTCTTCTACTTCACCTACATGTGGTTCGCCACAAGGTAATGACATGGTGAGTAGTGGTATTCATTGCAATGATGATAGTGTGCTTATTGTTGATAATCCTTCATCACTTTCTTATTGCAATGCTTCATCTTTGGACTTTAACACTTCTAGCACTCCAAATGTTTCACATGCTTGTGTTGATAGTCCTTGCATATCATGTAGAAATTGCTTGACTAAATCTCATGATGATATGCTTGCTATGTCTTGTTGCCATGATAAAAATGCATCTATTTCCTCGAATTGTTGTGCTAACAATGTAGAGGAAAGCCAACACTCCATGGAACAAGATGTGGTGTTTTATGGTGCTTCAAGGATCCTACATCATCATCTATTGCATTTTGCCTTATGGCCAAGGCCTCAAAGGTATCTCCCAATTTGAATCCCAATATATCTTGTGATGATATTGATAATGGCAAGAATGATGATGATGTTGATTATGATGAAGAGAATGATAATGTTGCCTCCTTAAAAATTAAGGGGAAATGGTTTTAAAGCTCTTCATAAAAATAAAATTGCTCGTTCAACTTCATGGAAATTATGTCCATTGCCATTGAGGGAAAGAAATATATTGAGGAGTTGGAATCTCATCTCGAGGAGCATGAGGTCACCATTGAGAAAATGGAAGCTCATGGGCGTGATTACATAAATGAGATCATGGAGCTATCTCAAGCTCTTGAACATGAACAAACCACCTCTGAATCTCTTGAGGAGACTTTTGCTCTAGAATTATCTAGAGTGAGGGAATCTCATGATAGAGCTCTTGAGGTGGCCAATGATTTCAAAACTAAAAATGCTAAGCTTGAAGTTTCTCATGCTAGACTCCTTGAGGATTTTGAGCACCTGAAAAATGGCTCAAGGGTCATCAAGGGTGAGCTCATCAAACTCACCGAGTCTCATGCCCAACTTGAAGCTTCTTATTTAAAAGAGCTTGCCAAATTGTCCTCTCCTATTGTTGTAAATGATGATGCTTGTGCTACTAACTCTATTACTTGTGAAGTATCCATTTTGAAGGAGAATGTTGAGCTACGGGCTCAACTTGAGGTGCTATCTAGCAATTATGGGAAATTGGAAGAAAGTCATGAAAAGCTCTCAAGCTCTCATGATGATCTTCTAGTATCCCATAGTGTGCTAAAGATAGCTCATGAGGCCATGATTGCCAAGGTAACATCTAGTGAGCCTCATGTGGATACTAGCACTACTTCTAGTCAAAATAGTATATTGCCATGTGCTAGTCCTTGTAATTCATCTACTCACAATGTTGGTACATCTTGTGATGAATTGCTTTCCTTGCCTTGTTGCTCTAACGATGAAGCTTATACTTCCTCTAGTACTTGTGTTGAGACTAACCATGTAGAGGAAATCAAAGAGCTCAAGGCCCAAGTCACTTCTTTGAAGGAAGACTTGGAAAAGAGTCATCAAGGGAAATCCACACTCAACAATATCTTGAGTGTGCAAAAATCCCCCAATGACAAAGGTGGAATTGGATTCAACTCCAATAAGAAGAAGAAGTCCAAGATGAACAAAAAGAAGGGCCAAGAACAAGTCAAGAATTCGGCCAAGATTGTTTGCTTCAAGTGCAAAGTAGAAGGGCATCATGTTAGATCTTGCCCATTGAAGAAGAAGGCCATTAGTGTCAAGCAACAAGGGAAGAGGGCACAAGTTCAATCTCATGCTCAACCTCAAGTTGAAGAAAGGCCACTTCCCAAGAAGAATCAAGCTAATGCTTCTCTTGTGGAAAAATCAAGTGAGAAGAAAGTGAAGAGTAGACGTTGCTACTTATGTCGTGAGAAAGGTCACGTCGCTTCTTCATGCACTAGTGGTAACTTATCCAACCCAATTATTATTGATGATATCTATTCTCTTGGGAAGGATAAGGTTGGCAATGTGTTTGCCAAGTTTGTTGGTACTCAAAGTGGTGTCAAGAAAAGAACCATTTGGGTAGCCAAGCCTATTGTGACTAACTTCTTAGGACCCAACTTGGTTGGGGACCAACAAGCTCAAACTTGATCAATAGGTGTTTTTGGAGGGCATTGCAGACTTGGCTACATTATGAAGAATTAAGGGGACTTCATCATTCTTTTTGTCACAAGCCAAGTTAATTGGATTATCAAGTTTCTATCTTATATCCAATGTGCCTCCTTCATGTAACTTGTACTTAAATTGTTTACTTTGAAAGTTAGTTGCCCCTTGCATGTTTTGGTTTTGTTCCTTGCATGTGTTTGTATATGTTGTGCTTCCAACTTGCTTATGTATGTTGGTGTGCACTTCATGTACGTGTGAGTTGTGTGTTGAGCCTTTGTGCATCTTCTTTGTATCTTAGTTGGCTCTTGTGAGATATTAATGGAATATCCCATTATTGGGGAGTGATGTGCTTTGTGCACCTCACACTCCTATAAGTGTGTGTACATGAGGAATACCATCTAGTATTGATATTACAAGATTATCTAGTCACTATGTGGTATGTCTTCTCATGAGAAATTCAAATTCTAAATTGTCCATTAATTATCTCTTGTTGGATCCTCTTATTGCCTCTTGTTAAGTTTTCTTCATTGGTATCACATTATGGGGGAGTAATATGCTATGTATATTACTAGCCTAGAAAATGTGTAGATTTGAGATATTGTCACCTAGTGTTGATATTGTAGATTATCTTGTTCCTAGGTGGCATGTTAGCTCTATAAGTTGCAATCTGCTTGTGTGTGGTGTGAAGATGATGTTGGATATCCTTGCTATCTACCACCGGGAATTCTTTCCATCTACTTCTTGTCTTTTGACAATTGGTAGTCATTTATGTGTGGTAGAATTTATTGATCATCTTTACATTGGCTTTTGTTTTACTTGCCTCTTCTCTTGCCAAGGATTGTGTCAACTCCCGTTGTCTTCCATACCACTTGTGGATCTTGTTTATTTCTTGTTCTTGTCTAGTGTTTTCTAGATATAGTGAAAGCAGTGATCCCACCTTGTGCATTTTGTATTCAAATACAAATCCTATATAATGCACAACTCGTGGGGGAGCTATTCTATTTTCTTCAGAACACTCTTCTTGTGATCCTTATCAAGTGTGTTTTGGTGGAAGGCAAGCCATTTCTTTTTGGTACTTTGTGCCATCATGAAACTTTGTTGAGGGCTTGGTTTGTTTGGAACCATCCTCTCTTTGGGAGTTTGACATCTTTAGTTTAGTGTGTATCAATGGATATCTCATTCCTTGATGTATCTTTAATGATATCTTCCAAGTGATGATTTCTCCATTTAGTATCATTTTCACTTGGAATTTCTTTGTCTTTTGGTTTCGGGTTTTGAAAGTCTTGAGCATGCATGTTTACTTCATGTATTTCATTTGGCATGCTTTCTTTCTTTGACTCAATATATAGGGGAAACTCCACCTAGTCTCAATTTGGATGAGATGTGCATGAAATTCATTTTCATATCTATATGCACATATTTATGTGGAGTTTGTCCTATGTATTGGTGTTTCTAACTATTTGGTCCCGATGAGTTTGGGTACCGTTTAGTTTGTGTTGTTCTTCTAGGAACATTTGGAGATGCATTGGATGCTCGGCTCACCCACAAGGAAGGTGTTGTCACCATGTGCATATTGGAGTCAAGCTAGGATGATCAATGAACTACTATCTACCTTCAATTGGTATCTACTACATCCTTCCAATGATATCTCGGTAACAAGTATCTATTCATGCTTTCCTCTCTTGCATTCAACCTTGTGTAGGCTGTATCTTGGCATGATATTCATTTCATATCTTGTGATACTTGTTTCCTTTCTCAAAGCATCCCAACGATGATCTCTGTTGCTAGTTGTGATGCCATTGATGGATGTGTGTTTGGACTTCATTTATATACAATAAGACCATATCTAGCCAAGTGCTATGCTTTCAAGCAAATATCTTATTGGTATATTTATGACTTCCTTGTGGATATCTTGTTCCTTCGTGGTGTAACTATTTTGGGTGTACATCCTTCTTTGTAGATATATATATATATCATCATGATTTCGTCTACATAGAACCTTATACACTTGAGAGAAATTACATCTCTAGTTGATATCCTTTCTTTCACGTCCACCTTGTCTTTCTTATGTTATTTCTTTGGTGGCTCCGTGAAAGCTTTTGCCTTGAGTGCGTGTCCTCTATCGTTGCATCTTGATGCACTCTTGTGTGGTGAAGATTATTTTCCTCATGCTTATCTTTACAAGGTTTTTGCCATCTTAATTGGCATCCCTCGTCTTGATGAGGCTTTCATCTTCTATCTTCACCATGGGTTGTCACAAGCATAAGTTCTTTATATGCTTATTAGTAAGCTTGTGAACCCATTTGCTAGTTGTGTGTGTGGGAATGATAAGCCTTGCACCATTTGCCTCATTATTTCAAGACTATGTTGATGCTTAATGCTCATCCTAATTTTAGTCCTCTCAAGTGCTTCGCCATGACTCACACACATCATTTTGGTTGAGCCTATTCTTAAGTTGCCTCTTTTACATGTTGCTCAACCATGTGCTTGTTGCAAGCGCTAGGCTTTGTTTCCTATATGCTCACTTGCACTGGATGTGAGTTTCTATTGATTTTGGGGGAGCTATGATCCTATTTTGTGCACTTTGTATTCAAATACAAAAATTCTTATGTGTGCACAAATCATGGGGAGCTTCTCTAGTTTCTTTAGAACACTCCTTTGCGTTTATCATAATATCTTTATTCTTGTGGCATGTAGGATCATTGGTCTAGTTGGTTCTATTGATATACGTTGATTGCTTGCTTCAATTGGTATCTTCTGATTGCTTGTGTCTCTCTTTGTTATGTCTTTGTGTCATATCTTTTTGTTGCAATCTTTGGGCCTCAATATAGTTTGTCTTCCTCCAAGTATTGGCAGTTGGATATGTGTATTGCATTCCACTCTCTTGTTGAGAAATACACAATTTATGGAGGAACACCTTTTGTTTTGGCCTTCTCAGCTTTTCACCCATTTTGGCAATCGATGCCAATGGGGGAGGAGTTTCAGAGAGTTTTGTGGAGAAGTCTTCTGAGTTTTCTCCTTGCTTTGGTTTTGGTCCTAAGCATTTGCATCTCATTCTCCTGCATCATTGGTTGTTGCATTGCATTGTGATGCATAATTCCTTATATAAACTCTCTTGAAAGTGATTGTCATCAATTACCAAAATGGGGGAGATTGAAAGGACATGCGGTGCCCCCATGTGTGGTTTTGGTAATTGATGACATTCTCTATGGACTAATGGTTGCATCGAGTTATATTTGAAGGATGTTTCCATAGGCATTTCTTGAAGTCCATGTGTTGGTTTCAAGGAGTTTATGGGTTGACCAAGGTGCTATTAAAGAATTATCCAAAGATTGGTCCTGTGAGTGTTGAGCTTATTGCAGCTTATTGCAAGCATGTCTTGAAGAAGAAGATTATGTGATCATTCATATTTACCTTCAAGACATCATTCAAATGAAGAGAGTTGGAAAGATTCAAGGTTGATCAAGATTAAGTCAAGAGTGAATCAAGTTGATCAACTCACAAAGCATAGAAGATGTACCGAGTGGGACCAAGTGTTCCCATGGTATGGTAAGCATTGTCCATTACGCTTTGTGTACTAACCCATGGTCTACGTGAGAGTTCTTTGTGGGGTTAGGTATGTTTCCATGGTCTTGCATCAAGAGGAAGATCCCATACAACCCATGGAGGATGACATCAAGTGGTGATCGTCATCAAGTTTGCAGTGTGCAAGTTCAAGTGGAGCAACACAAAGAGTGGCTCACCCATAATGGAGTATGGGGGAGCAATCAAGTTTGAATCTTGCCATCCATTGTGGTGTCAATGGACTTGTGAAGATGTGCTGAAGAGTCGCTCACCCATAGTGGACTATGGGGGAGCAATCATCTAGTCTTCATCGAGCCAATGCAATCAAGAAAGGTGGTACAACTTGAGGGAGTCAAGATCGTCATCATCTAGCTCAAGTGGACCATGTGCAAGGCAAAGGTTTGCCCTTGATAGGTTTTCTATTTTACCGGTCTCATGGTGGTAGTTGGGAGACCGGGTTATAGGATCGATAGCCGTACTATCAAGGGGGGCTCTCAAGTGAGTAGCTTGATCGTATCGTTCGTCGAGAGCTCAAACAATTGCATCCTTGCTCATGTTTCTTGGTTCTTGTTTGATTCTCTTTGTGAGTCTTAGAGCTTATGGTCATCTTTATGACAAGCTTGAGTTCATCAAAAACGGAGTTTGCATGCGTCTTCTATGATGTTTTCGGTGTTGGAGGTTTTACCGGTCTTCTCCGAGGAAGGGTTCTCACCATTTTCTTTTGGGCGTTTTCTCATTTGCTTATTATTGGTATTTCTTTCAAGATTGTGTTAGCCCTTGTCGCTAGCTTTCCAACAAACTTGGTTTCATCGAATTCGGAGTCCGTTTGCAAAAGTTGTGGCTGTTTTGGTGAAGGCTGCAGCGGTACTACCGCGACTAGAGCGGATGTAATTTTTTACTACCGCTCTAGAGCGGTACTACCGCGGCTCCTGAGCGGTACTACCACTCGAGAGCAGTACTACCGTGGCTCCTAAGCGGTAGTACCGCCCCGGACCAAAAACTCGTGTTTTCTCTCTCATTTGGGGTGTTTTGAGCGTGCTAAGCGGTAGTACCGCTCCTCCAAGCGGTAGTACCGCTCCTCCAAGCGGTAGTACCGCTTGTGCACGACCTGAGCACACAACGGTTGGATTCGGGAGGTCCTATAAAAGGGGTCTTCTTCCCATTGAACCTTATCCTTTGAGCTCGTGTTCTTCCCCATTGTTGACCTTCTTGAGCTTGCTAACTCTCAATCCCTCCATGGATTCTTGCTAGTTTTGAGGAAAAAGAGAGAGATCCAGATCCACATTTCCACCAATCACTTTCTCCTCTATGTGAGGGAACCCTTGTATCTTGATCTTGGAGTTCTTGGTGTTCTCCTTCTTGTTCTTCCTCTCATTTTCCTCCCTAGCATTAGTTGCTTGGTGGGATTTGAGAGAGAAGGACTTGACACTCCGTGTGCCCTTGCCATTGCATTTGGTGCATCGGTTTGAGTTCTCCACGGTGATACGTGGAAGTGAAGTTTGAGAAGCTTATTACTCTTGGGTGCTTGGTGCCCTTGAGCTTGTTTATCTTGGGTGCTTGGGCCCCTAGTCGGTTAGTGGTGTTCGGAGCTCAATCATTGTGGTGTAAAGCTCGAGCAGCGTCGGGTCTCCAATTAGGTTGTGGAGATCGCCCGAGCATTTTGACGGTACCGTGACCGCCCCAAGGGTTGCCAAAGTGTCTGGGTTCGGTGACCGCCCCAAGGGTCGCCATTTATGCGGGTTCGGTGACCGCCCTCAAGGGTCCCTTAGTGGAATCACGGCATCTTGCATTGTCGAGGCGTGAGGAGATTACTGTGGCCCTAGTGGCTTCTTGGGAGCATTGTGCCTCCACACCGCTCCAAGCGGAGATTAGCATCCGCAAGGGTGTGAACTTCGGGATACATCGTCGTCTCCGCGTGCCTCGGTTATCTCTTACCCGAGCCCCTTTACTTATGCACTTTACTTTGTGATAGTCATATTGTTCTTTGTCATATATCTTGCTATCACATAGTTGCTTATATTGCTTAGCATAAGTTGTTGGTGCACATAGGTGAGCCTAGTTGTTTTAGGTTTTGTGCTTGACAAATTAACCGCTAGGTTTGTTCCGCATTTGTTCAAGCCTAAACCGTAATTATTTTAAAACGCCTATTCACCCCCCCCTCTAGGCGACATCCTCGATCTTTCACATAGGCTAGTTGAGGGTGAAGTGACGATGAGTGTTGGAAGTAGTTCCAAGATTGATATGATCATCATCGCACACTCCCTATACTTTCGGGATTAGTGTTAAACCTAAATAAATGTTATTTAGCGTTTGCGTTGAGCATGAATATGATTTGATCATGTTTATTGTGATACAGTTATTCATTTAAAGTTAGAGAATAAATTGTTATTCTGTTTAGATGAATAAGACCTTCGATGGTCATACACCCAATGAACATAGTTTGTTGGATCTCGATCGTAGTGATACAATTCATAATATTGATGCCAAAAGATGAAAAGTTAATAATGATAGTACAACTTATTTTTGGCACTACCGTTTGGGTCATATCGGTGTAAAGCGCATGGAGAAACTCCATAAAGATGGATTTTTGGAATCACTTGGTTATGAATCATTTGATGCTTGCGAACCGTGCCTTTTGGGCAAGATGACTAAAATTCCGTTCTCCGGAACAATGGAACGAGCAACTGACTTATTGGAAATAATACATACCGATGTATGCGATCCAATGAGTGTTGATGCTCGTGGCAAGTATCATTATTTTCTGACCTTCACAAGATGATTTGAGCAGATATGGGTATATCTACTTGATGAAACATAAGTCTGAAATAGTTGAAAGGTTCAAAGAATTTCAGAGTGAAGTGGAAAATCATCGTAACAAGAAAAATAAAGTTTCTACGATCTGATCGTGGAGACTAATATTTGAGTTATGAGTTTGGTCTTCATTTGAAACAATGTGAAATAGTTTCGCAACTCACGCCACCTGGAACACCACAATGTAATGGTGTGTCCGAATGTCGTAATCGTACTTTATTTGATATGGTGCGATCAATGATGTCTCTTACCGATTTACCAATATCATTTTGGGGTTATGAATTAGAGACAGCTGCATTCACTTTAAATAGGGCACCATCTAAATCCGTTGAGACAACACCGTATGAACTATGGTTTAGCAGTGAACCTAAGCTGTCGTTTCTTAAAGTTTGGAGTTGCGATGTTTATATGAAAAAGGTTTTCAACCTGATAAGCTCGAACCCAAATCGGAGAAGTGTGTCTTCATAGAATACCCAAAGGAAACTGTTGGGTAATCCTTCTATCACAGATCCGAAGGCAAAACATTCGTTGCTAAGAATGGATCCTTTCTAGAGAAGGAGTTTCTCTCGAAAGAAGTGAGTGGGAGGAAAGTAGAACTTGATGAGGTAACTGTACCTGCTCCCGAATTGGAAAGTAGTTCATCACAGAAATCAGTTCCAGTGATTCCTACACCAACTAGGGAGGAAGCTAATGATGATGATCATGAAACTTCAGATCAAGTTACTACAGAACCTCGTAGGTCTTCCAGAGTATGGTCCGCACCAGAGTGGTACGGTAATCCTGTTCTGGAAGTCATGTTACTAGACCATGATGAACCTACAAACTATGAGGAAGCGATGATGAGCCCAGATTCCGCGAAATGGCTTGAGGCCATGAAATCTGAGATGGGATCCATGTATGAGAACAAAGTGTGGACTTTGGTGGAGTTGCCCGATGATCAGCAAGCCATATTCTATAAATGGATCTTCAAGAGGAAGACAGATGCTGATAGTAGTGTTACTATCTACAAAGCTCGACTTGTCACAAAAAGGTTTTTGACAAGTTCAAGGTGTTGACTACAATGAGATTTTCTCAACTGTAGCGATGCTTAAGTCTGTCCGAATCATGTTAGCAATTGTCACATTTTATGAAATCTGGCAAATGGATGTCAAAACTGCATTCTTTAATGGTTTTCTTAAAGAAGGAGTTGTATATGATGCAACCAGAAGGTTTTGTCAATCCTAAAGGTGCTAACAAAATGTGCAAGCTCCAACGATCCATCTATGGACTGGTGCAAGCATCTCAGAGTTGGAATATACACTTTGATAAGTTGATCAAAGCATATAGTTTTATACATACTTGCGGTGAAGCCTGTATTTACAATAAAGTGAGTGGGAGCACTACCGCCTTTCTGATAAATAGATGTGAGTAACATATTGTTGATCAGAAATGATGTAGAATTTTTCTGGAAAGCATAAAGGAGTATTTGAAAGGAGTTCTTTAAAAGAAAGACCTCAGTAAAGCTACTTACATATTGAGCATCAAGATCTATTGAGATAGATCAAGACGCTTGATAAGATTTTCAATGAGTACATACCTTGACAAGATTTTGAAATAGTTCAAAATGGAACAGTCAAATAAAGAGTTCTTGCCTGTGTTGCAACGGTGTGAAATTGAGTAAGACTCAAATCCCGACCACAGCACAAAATAGAAAAGAGAATGAAAGTCATTCCTTATGCCTCAGTCATAGGTTATATAAAGTATGCTATGCTATGTACCAGACCTATTGTATACCTTGCTCTGTATTTGGCAAGGGAGTACAATAGTGATCTAGGAGTAGATCACTGGACATTGGTCAAGAATATCCTTAGTGAGGACTAAGGAAATATTTCTCGATTATGGAGGTGATAAAAGAGACCGTCGTAAAGAGTTACATCGGTGCAAGCTTTTACACCGATCCAGATGACTCTAAGTCTCAATCTGGATACATATTGAAAGTGGGAGCAATTAACTAGAGTAGCTCCGTGCAGAGCATTGTAGACATGGAATATTTGCAAAATACATACGGCTCTGAATGTGACAGACCCGTTGACTAAACTTCTCTCACGAGCAAAAACATGATCATACCTTAGTACTCTTTGGGTGTTAATCACATAGCGATGTGAACTAGATTATTGACTCTAGTAAACCCTTTGGGTGTTGATCACATGACGATGTGAACTATGGGTATTAATCACATGCAGATGTGAATATTAGTGTTAAATCACATGGTGATGTGAACTAGATTATTGACTCTAGTGCAAGTGGGAGACTGAAGGAAATATGCCCTAGAGGCAATAAGGAAGTTATTATTTATTTCCTTATATCATGATAAATGTTTATTATTCATGCTAGAATTGTATTAACCGGAAACATAATACATGTGTGAATACATAGACAAACAGAGTGTCACTAGTATGCCTCTACTTGACTAGCTTGTTGATCAAAGATGGTTATGTTTCCTAACCATAGACATGAGTTGTCATTTGATTAACGGGATCACATCATTAGGAGAATGATGTGATTGACTTGACCCATTCCATTAGCTTAGAACTTGATCGTTTAGTATGTTGCTATTTGCTTTCTTCATGACTTATACATGTTCCTATGACTATGAGATTATGCAACTCCCGTTTACCGGAGGAACACTTTGTGTGCTACCAAACATCACAACGTAACTGGGTGATTATAAAGGAGCTCTACAGGTGTCTCCGAAGGTACATGTTGGGTTGGTGTATTTCAAAATTAGGATTTGTCACTCCGATTGTCGGAGAGGTATCTCTGGGCCCTCTCGGTAATGTACATCACTATAAGCCTTGCAAGCATGTAACTAATGAGTTAGTTACAGAATCATGCATTACGTGACGAGTAAAGAGACTTGCCGGTAACGAGATTGAACTAGGTATTGGATACCGACGATCGAATCTCGGGCAAGTAACATACCGGTGACAAAGGGAACAACGTATGTTGTTATGCGGTTTGACCAATAAAGATCTTCGTAGAATATGTGGGAGTCAATATGAGCATCCAGGTTCCGCTATTGGTTATTGACTGGAGACGTGTCTCGGTCATGTCTACATAGTTCTCGAACCCGTAGGGTCCGCACGCTTAAGGTTTTGATGACAGTTATATTATGAGTTTGTGAGTTTTGATGTACCGAAGGAGTTCGGAGTCCCGGATGAGATCGAGGACATGACGAGGAGTCTCGAAATGGTCGAGACGTAAAGATCGATATATTGGACGACTATATTCGGAGTTCGGAAAGGTTCTGAGTCATTCGGGTATTTTTCGGAGTACCGGAGAGTTACCGGAATTCGCCGGGGAGTATATGGGCCTTATTGGGCCATACGGGAATAGAGGAGAGAGGCCGAAAGGAAGGAGGGCGCAGCCCCTCTGGTCCGGTGGACAAGGGTGCAGCCCCTTTCCTTCCTCCTCTCCCCTCTTTCCTTCTCTCCTACTCCAACAAGGAAGGGGGGGAGTCCTACTCCCGGTGGGAGGAGGACTCCTCCTGGCGCGCCCCTCCTGGCCGGCCGACCCCCTCCCCCTGGCTCCTTTATATAAGGGGGTAGGGGGCACCTCTAGACACAACAACACAAGTTGATCTTCGTGATCGTTCCTTAGCCGTGTGCGGTGCCCCCCTCCACCATATTCCACCTCGGTCATATCGTTGCGGTGCTTAGGCGAAGCCCTGCGTCGGTAGAACATCATCATCGTCACCACGCCGTCGTGCTGATGGAACTCATCCCCGAAACCCTGCTAGATCGGAGTCCGGGGATCGTCATCGAGCTGAACGTGTGCTGAACTCGGAGGTGCCGTACGTTCGGTGCTTGGATCAGTCGGATCGTGAAGACGTACAACTACATCAACCGCGTTGTCATAACGCTTCCGCTTACGGTCTACGAGGGTACATGTACAACACTCTCCCCTCTCATTGCTATACATCACCATGATCTTGCGTGTGCGTAGGATTTTTTTTGAAATTACTACGTTCCCCAATAGTGGCATCCGAGCCTAGGTTTTATGCGTAGATGTTATATGCACGAGTAGAACACAAGTGAGTTGTGGGCGATTCAAGTCATACTGCTTAATAGCATGTCATACTTTGGTTCGGCGGTATTGTTGGATGAAGCGGCCCGGACCGACATTACGCGTACGCTTACGCGAGACTGGTTTTACCGCCGTGCTTTGCACACAGGTGACTAGCGGGTGTCAGTTTCTCCAACTTTAGTTGAACCGAGTGTGGCTACGCCCGGTCCTTGCGAAGGTTAAAACAGCACTAACTTGACGAACTATCGTTGTGGTTTTGATGCGTAGGTAAGAACGGTTCTTGCTCAGCCCGTAGCAGCCACGTAAAATTTGCAACAACAAAGTAGAGGACGTCTAACTTGTTTTTGCAGGGCATGTTGTGATGTGATATGGTCAAGATGTGGTGCTATATTTTATTGTATAAGATGATCATGTTTTGTAACCGAAGTTATTGGCAACTGGCAGGAGCCATATGGTTGTCGCTTTATTGTATGAAATGCAAACGCCCTGTAATTGCTTTACTTTATCACTAAGCGGTAGCGATAGTCGTAGAAGCAATAGATGGCGTAACGACAACGATGCTACGATGGAGATCAAGGTGTCGCGCCGATGACGATAGTGATCTCGACGGTGCTTCGGAGATGGAGATCACAAGCACAAGATGATGATGGCCATATCATATCACTTATATTGATTGCATGTGATGTTTATCCTTTATGCATCTTATCTTGCTTTGATTGACGGTAGCATTTTAAGATGATCTCTCACTAAAATTATCAAGAAGTGTTCTCCCTGAGTATGCACCGTTGCGAAAGTTCTTCGTGCTGAGACACCACGTGATGATCGGGTGTGATAGGCTCTACGTTCAAATACAACGGGTGCAAAACAGTTGCACACGCGGAATACTCAGGTTAAACTTGACGAGCCTAGCATATAACAGATATGGCCTCGGAACACGGAGACCGAAAGGTCGAACGTGAATCATATAGTAGATATGATCAACATAGTGATGTTCACCATTGAAAACTACTCCATCTCACGTGATGATCGGACATGGTTTAGTTGATTTGGATCACGTGATCACTTAGATGACTAGAGAAATGTCTGTCTAAGTGGGAGTTCTTAAGTAATATGGTTAACTGAACTTAAATTTATCATGAACTTAGTCCTGCTAGTATTTTGCAAATAATGTTGTAGATCAATAGCTCGCGTTGTTGCTTTCATATGTTTATTTTGATATGTTCCTAGAGAAAACTGTGTTGAAAGATGTTAGTAGCAATGATGCGGATTGGATCCGTGATCCGAGGTTTAACCTCATTGCTGCACAGAAGAATTATGTCCTTAATGCACCGCTAGGTGACAGACCTATTACAGGAGCAGATGCAGACGTTATGAACGTTTGGCTAGCTCAATATGATGACTACTTGATAGTTTAGTGCAGCATGCTTAATGGCTTAGAATCGGGACTTCAAGGACGTTTTGAACGTCATGGACCATATGAGATGTTCCAGAAATTGAAGTTGATATTTCAAGCAAATACCCGAGTTGAGAGATATGAAGTCTCCAACAAGTTCTATAGCTAAAAGATGGAGGAGAATCGCTCAACTAGTGAGCATGTGCTCAGATTGTCTGTGTACTTCAATCGCTTGAATCAAGTGGGAGTTAATCTTCCAGATAAGATAGTGATTGACAGAATTCTCTAGTCACCATCACTATGTTACTAGAACTTCGTGATGAACTATAGTGCAAGGGATGACGTAAACGATTCCCGAGCTCTTCGTGATGTTGAAATCGACGAAGGTAGAAATCAAGAAAGAGCATCAAGTGTTGATGATTGACAAAGATCACTAGTTTCAAGAAAAGGGCAAATGGAAAGAAAGGGAAACTTCAAGTAGAATGGCAAACAAGTTGTCACTCCCGTGAAGAAGACCAAAGCTGGACCAAAGCCTGAAACTGAGTGCTTACACTGCAAAAGAAATGGTCACTGGAGGCGAAATGCCCTCAATATTTGGTGGATAAGAAGGATGGCAAAGTGAACAAGGGTATATTTGATATACAGGTTATTGATGTATGCCTTACTAGTGTTTATGGTAGCCCCTGAGTATTTTATACTTGTTCGGTTGCTAATATTAGTAACTCGAAACAGGAGTTACGGAATAAACAGAGACTAGTTGAGGGTGAAGTGACGATGAGTGTTGGAAGTAGTTCCAAGTTTGATATGATCATCATCGCACACTCCCTATACTTTCGGGATTAGTGTTAAACCTAAATAAATGTTATTTGGCGTTTGCGTTGAGCATGAATATGATTTGATCATGTTTATTGTGATACAGTTATTCATTTAAAGTTAGAGAATAAATTGTTATTCTATTTACATGAATAAGACCTTCGATGGTCATACACCCAATGAACATAGTTTGTTGGATCTCGATCGTAGTGATACAATTCATAATATTGATGCCAAAAGATGAAAAGTTAATAATGATAGTACAACTTATTTTTGGCACTACCGTTTGGGTCATATCGGTGTAAAGCGCATGGAGAAACTCCATAAAGATGGATTTTTGGAATCACTTGGTTATGAATCATTTGATGCTTTCGAACCGTGCCTTTTGGGCAAGATGACTAAAACTCTGTTCTCCAGAACAATGGAACGAGCAACTGACTTATTGGAAATAATACATACCGATGTATGCGATCCAATGAGTGTTGATGCTCGTGGCAAGTATCGTTATTTTCTGACCTTCACAAGATGATTTGAGCAGATATGGGTATATCTACTTGATGAAACATAAGTCTGAAATAGTTGGAAGGTTCAAAGAATTTCAGAGTGAAGTGGAAAATCATCGTAACAAGAAAAATAAAGTTTCTACGATCTGATCGTGGAGACAAATATTTGAGTTACGAGTTTGGTCTTCATTTCAAACAATGTGAAATAGTTTCGCAACTCACGCCACCTGGAACACCACAATGTAATGGTGTGTCCGAATGTCGTAATCGTACTTTATTTGATATGGTGCGATCAATGATGTCTCTTACCGATTTACCAATATCATTTTGGGGTTACGAATTAGAGACAGCTGCATTCACTTTAAATAGGGCACCATCTAAATCCGTTGAGACAACACCGTATCAACTATGGTTTAGCAGTAAACCTAAGCTGTCGTTTCTTAAAGTTTGGAGTTGCGATGTTTATATGAAAAAGGTTTGCAACCTGATAAGCTCGAACCCAAATCGGAGAAGTGTGTCTTCATAGAATACCCAAAGGAAACTGTTGGGTAATCCTTCTATCATAGATCCGAAGGCAAAACATTCGTTGCTAAGAATGGATCCTTTCTAGAGAAGGAGTTTCTCTCGAAAGAAGTGAGTGGGAGGAAAGTAGAACTTGATGAGGTAACTGTACCTGCTCCCGAATTGGAAAGTAGTTCATCACAGAAATCAGTTCCAGTGATTCCTACACCAATTAGTGGGGAAGCTAATGATGATGATCATGAAACTTCAGATCAAGTTACTACAGAACCTCGTAGGTCTTCCAGAGTATGGTCCGCACCAGAGTGGTACAGTAATCCTGTTCTGGAAGTCATGTTACTTGATCATGATGAACCTACAAACTATGAGAAAGCGATGATGAGCCCAGATTCCGCGAAATGGCTTGAGGCCATGAAATCTGAGATAGGATCCATGTATGAGAACAAAGTGTGGACTTTGGTGGAGTTGCCCGAGGATCGGCAAGCCATATTCTATAAATGGATCTTCAAGAGGAAGACATATGCTGATAGTAGTGTTACTATCTACAAAGCTCGACTTGTCACAAAAAGGTTTTTGACAAGTTCAAGGTGTTGACTACAATGAGATTTTCTCAACCGTAGCGATGCTTAAGTCTGTCCGAATCATGTTAGCAATTGTCACATTTTATGAAATCTGGCAAATGGATGTCAAAACTGCATTCTTTAATGGTTTTCTTAAAGAAGGAGTTGTATATGATGCAACCAGAAGGTTTTGTCAATCCTAAAGGTGCTAACAAAATGTGCAAGCTCAACGATCCATCTATGGACTGGTGCAAGCATCTCGAGTTGGAATATACACTTTGATAAGTTGATCAAAGCATATAGTTTTATACATACTTGCGGTGAAGCCTGTATTTACAATAAAGTGAGTGGGAGCACTACCGCCTTTTCGATAAATAGATGTGAGTAACATATTGTTGATCGAAATGATGTAGAATTTTTACGGAAAGCATAAAGGAGTATTTGAAAGGAGTTCTTTAAAAGAAAGACCTCGGTAAAGCTACTTACATATTGAGCATCAAGATCTATTGAGATAGATCAAGGCGCTTGATAAGATTTTCAATGAGTACATACCTTGACAAGATTTTGAAATAGTTCAAAATGGAACAGTCAAATAAAGAGTTCTTGCCTGTGTTGCAACGATGTGAAATTGAGTAAGACTCAAATCCCGACCACAGCAGAAAATAGAAAAGAGAATGAAAGTCATTCCTTATGCCTCGGTCATAGGTTATATAAAGTATGCTATGCTATGTACGGACCTATTGTATACCTTGCTCTGTATTTGGCAAGGAGTACAATAGTGATCTAGGAGTAGATCCTTTGGACATTGGTCAAGAATATCCTTAGTGAGGACTAAGGAAATATTTCTCGATTATGGAGGTGATAAAAGAGACCGTCGTAAAGAGTTACATCGGTGCAAGCTTTTACACCGATCCAGATGACTCTAAGTCTCAATCTGGATACATATTGAAAGTGGGAGCAATTAACTAGAGTAGCTCCGTGCAGAGCATTGTAGACATAGAATATTTGCAAAATACATACGGCTCTGAATGTGACAGACCCGTTGACTAAACTTCTCTCACGAGCAAAAACATGATCATACCTTAGTACTCTTTGGGTGTTAATCACATAGCGATGTGAACTAGATTATTGACTCTAGTAAACCCTTTGGGTGTTGATCACATGACGATGTGAACTATGGGTATTAATCACATGCAGATGTGAATATTAGTGTTAAATCACATGGTGATGTGAACTAGATTATTGACTCTAGTGCAAGTGGGAGACTGAAGGAAATATGCCCTAGAGGCAATAATGAAGTTATTATTTATTTCCTTATATCATGATAAATGTTTATTATTCATGCTAGAATTGTATTAACAGGAAACATAATACATGTGTGAATACATAGACAAACAGAGTGTCACTAGTATGCCTCTACTTGACTAGCTTGTTGATCAAAGATGGTTATGTTTCCTAACCATAGACATGAGTTGTCATTTGATTAACGGGATCACATCATTAGGAGAATTATGTGATTGACTTGACCCATTCCATTAGCTTAACACTTGATCGTTTAGTATGTTGCTATTTGCTTTCTTCATGACTTATACATGTTCCTATGACTATGAGATTATGCAACTCCCGTTTACCGGAGGAACACTTTGTGTGCTACCAAGCGTCACAGCGTGCTGGGTGATTATAAAGGAGCTCTACAGGTGTCTCCGAAGGTACATGTTGGGTTGGTGTATTTCGAGATTAGGATTTGTCACTCCGATTGTTGGAGAGGTATCTCTGGGCCCTCTCGGTAATGCACATCACTATAAGCCTTGCAAGCAATGTAACTAATGAGTTAGTTACAGAATCATGCATTACGTGACGAGTAAAGAGACTTGCCGGTAACGAGATTGAACTAGGTATTGGATACCGACGATCGAATCTCGGGCAAGTAACATACCGATGACAAAGGGAACAACGTATGTTGTTATGCGGTTTGACCGATAAAGATCTTCGTAGAATATGTGGGAGTCAATATGAGCATCCAGGTTCCGCTATTGGTTATTGACTAGAGACGTGTCTCGGTCATGTCTACATAGTTCTCGAACCCGTAGGGTCCGCACGCTTAAGGTTTCGATGACAGTTATATTATGAGTTTGTGAGTTTTGATGTACCGAAGGAGTTCGAAGTCCCGGATGAGATCGAGGACATGACGAGGAGTCTCGAAATGGTCGAGATGTAAATATCGATATATTGGATGACTATATTCGGAGTTCGGAAAGGTTTCGAGTCATTCGGATATTTTTCGGAGTACCGGAGAGTTACCGGAATTCGCCGGGGAGTATATGGGCGTTATTGGGCCATACGGGAATAGAGGAGAGAGGCGAAAGGAAGGAGGCGCGGCGCCCTCTGGTCGAAGTGGACAAGGGTGCAGCCCCTTTTCCTTCCTCCTCTCCCCTCTTTCCTTCTCTCCTACTCCAACAAGGAAGGGGAGTCCTACTCCGGTGGGAGGAGGACTCCTCTGGTCGCCCTCTGGCGGCCGACCTCCTCCCCCTGGCTCCTTTATATACGGGGGCAGGGGGCACCTCTAGACACAACAACACAAGTTGATCTTCGTGATCGTTCCTTAGCCGTGTGCGGTGCCCCCCTCCACCATATTCCACCTCGGTCATATCATTGCGGTGCTTAGGCGAAGCCCTGCATCGGTAGAACATCATCATCGTCACCACGCCATCGTGCTGACGGAACTCATCCTCGAAACCCTGCTGGATCGGAGTCCGGGGATCGTCATCGAGCTGAACATGTGCTGAACTCGGAGGTGCCGTACGTTCGGTGCTTGGATCGGTCGAATCGTGAAGATGTACGACTACATCAACCACGTTGTCATAACTCTTCCGCTTACGGTCTACGAGGGTACGTGGACAACACTCTCCCCTCTCGTTGCTATACATCATCATGATCTTGCGTGTGCGTAGGAAAGTTTTTGAAATTACTGCATTCCCCAATAGCTGATACCCTTATTAAACGTGCCAACAGTTCTAGCCAAATTAACCTATTAGAATGATTGGGCTTTGCCCATTATTACTTTCATTTATTCCTAGGGAAAATCACATATGCCAATATGGCCCCGGGTGTGGTAAGTTTAGCTACATCATGCTTGTGGAGGTTGTTTGGGACCAACATATATAGTGGGTTGTTCCACACATTAAGAGCTTGAGAAGGGGACATATACATGAACCCTCCTCCTCTGCCGCCAGCCACACCTCGCACGCGCGTCATGTTTCATGATCAAACCGCGCTAGGACATATGCCACGTGTTTGCTAACTTCCTATTGTCATGCAAGAAAGAAGTCGAATTTTTTTTGGCTAGTGAAAGATGAAACTGAACCGTTGTGGAGTGTTTCTCTTCCTCTCCCCGGTGAGCATATGTTTTTCTTCCTCTTTCGAGTGGGTCAGTTGCAACTCACCTATAAGAGGTTCATCTATGCAGATGAGTGCGTGTGAGTCACTTCGCCTTCTATGCGCTTGCCGCATCGTCCCAAAGCTTTGTGCCGCCTATGTCTTTCCCTCTCTTGTTGGCGCGCACCAAGAAGTGAGATAGTAGGTCTCCGGAACCCGCCTCTTATGATTTTGTACATGAGAGGGACGGTCAAGTCTTTTTGGGGAGCGCTCTAGCGCTACTGTTGGGTTCTTCCCTGTCGTGTGGCACACGGCTACTTCCCCAACGACGACTTCTTCCACGATCGATGAGCTCTTCCCAACATGCCGCTCGCTGGTGTGGTATCGTGAATGCGAATGCCTCGTCATCCACTGCATTGTATGTGTTCTTATCCCTAATGTTAGAGATTTCTTATTACTACTATTAATTGAGCTGGACAAGTTGCTTTCATCATATCTACTTGATTACATGTCTACCATGCGATCATCATGTTTATTTCATTTGTCATGATTTACCTATCGCATTTCAAGATTAATTTATATGTAAAATTGCTCAAATATTTAGCAACCCCCCAAAACTGGTATGTGTAGGCAAATTTCTTCAATTACTTTCACCATGACCCTTAGAGCTCCTCCGTTTGAGGCTGTGGATTACAAGAGATGGCGTTTCAGGCCAGTTCTTTGGCTAACCACCATGAACTATTTTCATGCCTCTAAGGGCAAGCCAGGGGGAACACTTACTCCTTGACTAGAGCAAGCATTCCAGGCTACTGACATTCTCTCTAGAGGTGTTGTTATGATTGTTCTTTGTGACAAGATCATCGATCCTTTCATGATCATTGAGGTTGTTAAGGTCGCAAGGATATGTGGGGTGCGCTGGAAGCCAAGATTGGATCTCGAACACCAAAAGTGAGTTTTACGTCATGGAGCAATATCATGAATACAAGATGATTGGTGACCTCTCTGTGGTTGAGCAGCCTCATGAGATTCATTCACTTTCTAAGGAACTTGAGCATTTCACTTGTGTATCACGGGACAAGTTTGCCAAACTTCCTCCTTAGTGGAGGAATTTTATCACTTCTCTAAAGCTCAAGGGGTAAGAGTTTTCCGTTGTCAATCTAGTTGACACTCTTGATGTGGAAGAGAAGGCGAGGGAAAACATACACGTGCTTGAGTCTACGAGGAAAAATTCTAGTGCAAATGTGGTGCGCAAAGAGAATTTCCATTCCCGCAATTTCAAGAACAAGAACAAGCACGAGGGTAAGAAAAGTTTTAAGACAAGAACACAACCTCTCAGTCTGCAAACTCCAAGCAAATTTCAAGATGCGAGTGGCATGTCTACAAGGAAGATGATCGTTGGGATTCAGCCTACAAGAACCACTTTGACATGCGTCAGCATGAGAACATCGACAATATTCTATTCTCACTATTAGTGAGACTGAGATGAAGGATGTCAGGTATGGTAATTTTCCTACTATTATTTTGGTATGCCATTCATCCGAATGGTAGATTGATGACCCACAAGTATAGTCGATCAATCATAGTACTTTCTATAAGTAAGAATGTCGAACCCAATGAGGAGCATAAGGGATTTACAAGTAGTTTTAAGCAAGATTTCACTACAAGTGTTGTGAAGATAGTTTTGATAGATAGTTTGATAGCAAGATAATACGTAACAAGGCAAATAGTAACAAAAGTAAATAGGTACAACAAGTGGCTCATTCCTTATTTATTCTAAGGACAAGCCAGTGTTATTTCTTATAATATCTAAAATGCTCTTGAGGACACACGTGGATCTCATCAAGTTACTTTCACCATGATTCATTAAGTTACCATTCATTGCTTTGATAAGTGTTGTGTGGGTGGACCGGAGCTAAGGTATTGTCCTAACTTGAAAAAATACCTACTTATTATTATACTCTCCATGCAAGCATCCGAAAATACAGGAGAAGTAATTAAGATAAATCTAACCATAGCATTAAACAATATGATCCATGATGTCTACTACACAACCTTCTTCTTGTAGACGTTGTTGGGCCTGCAAGTGCACAGCTTTGTAGGACAGTAGCAAATTTCCCTCAAGTGGATGACCTAAGGTTTATCAATCCGTGGGAGGCATAGGATGAAGATGGTCTCTCTCAAACAACCCTGCAACCAAATAACAAAGAGTCTCTTGTGTCCCCAACACACCCAATACAATGGTAAGTTGTATAGGTACACTAGTTCGGCGAAGAGATGATGATACAAGTGCAATATGGATGGTAGATATAGGTTTTTGTAATCTGAAAATATAAAAACAGCAAGGTAACTAATGATAAAAGTGAGCGTAAACGGTATTGGAAACAAGGCATAGGGTTCATACTTTCACTAGTGCAAGTTCTCTCAACAATAATAACATAGATATATCATATAACAATCCCTCAACATGCAACAAAGAGTCACTCCAAAGCGACTAATAGCGGAGAACAAACGAAGAGATTATGGTAGGGTACGAAACCACCTCAAAGTTATTCTTTCGGATCAATCTATTCAAGAGTTCGTACTAGAATAACACCTTAAGGCACAAATCAACCAAAACCCTAATGTCACCTAGATACTCCATTGTCACCTCAAGTATCCGTGGGTAAGATTATACGATATGCATCACTCAATCTCAGATTCATCTATTCAACCAACACAAAGTACTTCAAAGAGTGCCCCAAAGTTTCTACCGGAGAGTCAAGACGAAAACGTTTGCCAACCCCTATGCATAGGTTCATGGGAGGAACCCGCAAGTTGATCACCAAAACATACATCAAGTGGCACGTGATATCCCATTGTCACCATAGATAAGCACGGCAAGACATACATCAATTGTTCTCAAATCCTTAAAGACTCAATCCAATAAGATAACTTCAAGAGGAAAACCCAATTCATCACAAGAGAGTAGAGGGGGGAGGGAAGCATCATAAGATCCAACTATAATAGCAAAGCTCGCGATTCATCAAGAACGTTCCATAGAGAGAACACGAGAGAGAGAGAGAGAGAGAGAGAGAGAGAGATCAAACACATAGCTACTAGTACATACCCTCAGCCCCGAGGGTGAACTACTCCCTCCTCGTCATGGATAGCGCCGGGATGATGAAGATGGCCATCGGTGATGGATCCCCCCTCCGACAGGGTGCCGGAACGGGCTCCCGAGAGGTTTTTGGTGGCTACAGAGGCTTTCGATGGCGGAACTCTCGATTTATCTTCTGTGTCAATGTTTTTAGGGTACGTAGGCTTATATAGGCGAAAGAAGTCGGTCGGGGGAGCCTCGAGGGGCCCACAAGAGTGGAGGGCGCGCCCGGGGGGTGGGCGCACCCCCTATCTTGTGGCTTCCTCGACGCTCCCCTGGCTTGCACTCCAAGTTCCTGGGATTGGTTCTGTTCCAAAAATAACTTTGCCGAAGGTTTCATTCCGTTTGGACTCCGTTTGATATTCCTTTCCTTCGAAACACTGAAATAGACAATAAAACAGCAAGATGGGCTGGGCCTCCGGTTAATAGGTTAGTCCCAAAAGTAATATAAAAGTGAATAATAAAGCTCGTAAACATTCAAAACACATAATAATATAGCATGAATGCTTCATAAATTATAGATACATTGGAGACGTATCAGCATCCCCAAGCTTAATTCCTGCTCGTCCTCGAGTAGGTAAATGATAAAAGAAAGAATTTATGAAGTGTGAATGCTAGCAGGTGCACAAGTTTGATCAATGATAATTTCAATCACCTTTTCTAGCATGATTATATGTCATAACAGTAGTTCATCTCATAAAACTTCTCACGAACAAGCAACAAGCAATTCACATGTTAAAGCATAGACCATAAACTTTCTTGAAAACTAGCAAACTTCATTCTCAGTCATCAAACAATTACAATTCATCCTATTTTCAGGAAGGGTCTACGTCAGAGCTTTGATTTAGCAAACTCCACATACTCAACTATCATATAGTCTTCTACAATTGCTAACACTCACGCAATACTAATGGTTATGGAGTTTCAATCGGACACTGAGAAAGATAGGGGCTTATAGTGTTTCCTCCCAACGCATTCACCTTTGGGTGATGCCAACTAATAGTTCATGCTAACTTACATCCAATTGGATATATATATATCAGGATCTTTCCAACATGAGGTGCTTGCCAAAGGATAAAATGAAAAAGGGAAAGGTGAAGATCACCTTGACTCTAGCATAAAATAAAATACATAAAGTAAAAGATAGGCCCTTCGCAGAGGGAAGCAAAGGTTATCATGCGCTTTTAGGGTTGGATGCACAAAATCTTAATGCGAAAGAACGTCACTTTATATTGCCACTTGTATATGGACCTTTATTATGCAGTCCGTCACTTTTATTGCTTCCATAACAAGATCATATAAAGCTTATTTTCTTCACACTAATAAATCATACATATTTAGAGAGCAATTTTTATTGCTTGCACCGATGACAACTTACTTGAAGGATCTTACTCAATCCATAGGTAGGTATGGTGGACTCTCATGGCAAAACTGGGTTTAAGGATATTTGGAAGCACAAGTAGTATCTCTACTTAGTTCAAGGAATTTGGCTAGCATGAGGGGAAAAGGCAAGCTCAACATGTTTGAATGATCCATGACAATATACTTTAACTGAGATGTGAGAAAACATAACCCATTACGTTGTCTTCCTTGTCCAACATCAACTCTTTAGCATGTCATACTTAATGAGTGCTCACAATTATAAAAGATGTCTAGGATAGTATATTTATATGTGGAATCTCTCTTCCTTCAATATTCTTTCATGAATTGTTCAAATGACCAATACAATGCTTGTTATCCTTCAATAAATTTACAACCTCTACTTCTTAGATGTGAAGTCATTACTCCCCATGGGATAAGCAAATGAAACATATATAAATTCAGATTTATGACATTCAACTCATTCAACCATTTACTCATAAGATATAAGTGAAGCAGACGAGTAAATGACAAACTACTCCAACAAGATACATGTGAAGATCAATGAGTAACTAACTAATTATGTAACTATGTGAAGAATCTCTCTCATTAAAGAATTTCAGATCTTGGTATTGTATTCAAAGAACAAGCAAAACAAAATAAAATGACAATGCAAGGATAGCACAACTCATGTGAAGAAGCAAAAACTTAGGCTCAACCGATACTAACTGATAGTTGTTGAAGAAGAAAGGTGGGATGCCTACTGGGGCATCCCCAAGCTTAGATGCTTGAGACTTCTTGAAATATTATCTTGGGGTGCCTTGGGCATCCCCAATCTTGAACTTTTGTGTCTCCTTAATTCCTCTCATATCATGGTTTCTCTTTTTATCAAAAGCTTCATCCACACCAAACTCAACAAGAACTCGTGAGATAGGTTAGTATAAACCAATGCAAAACCTTATCATTTTCTACTGTAACAAATCACTAAAATTATTATTCAACATTTCATACTAAATGCCTCTGCATATTTAGTATTCCTATCCTCAAACAGAATCATTAAACAAGCAAACATATGCAAACAATGCAAACATAACAGCAATCTGCCAAAACAGTACAATCTGTAAAGAATGCAAGATTCATCATACTTACCTACCTCCAAAAATTATGAAAGAAAATTCCCACTGTAATAAATTTATCAGAGCTTAATATGCAAAAAGTTTCAACATTATACCATTCTCTGAATTTTCTAGGGAATTTTTGCAACAGCGGTAAACTTTCTCTTTTCAAACAGCAACATGTATACTAGCAAAATAAGCATGGTAAAGGCCATCCTTGACATTTTTATTGAAACTAAAGATGAAAAACATTATTCTAAATAACATCAAGCAAATACTAACAGAAGAAAATGACGCTCCAAGCAAAACACATATCATGTGGTGAATAAAAATATAGCTCCAAGTAAAGTTACCGATGGACAAAGACGAAAGAGGGGATGCCTTCCGGGGCATCCCCAAGCTTAGCCTCTTGGTTATCCTTGAATATTACCTTGGGGTGCCTGGGTAATCCCCAAGCTTAGGCTCTTGCCACTCCTTATTCCATAGTCCATCGAATATTTACCCAAAACTTGAAAACTTCACAACACAAAACTCAACAGAAAACTCATAAGCTCCGTTAGTATAAGAAAATAAAACCACCACTTAGGTACTGTAGTGAACTCATTCTAAATTCATATAGGTGTAATATATACTGTACTCCAACTTATCTATGGTTCATACCCTCCGATACTACTCATAGATTCATCAAAATAAGCAAACAACACATAGAAAACAGAATCTGTCAAAAACAGAACAGTCTGTAGTAATCTGTATCAAACGTATACTTCTGGAACTCCAAAAATCCTACCAAATTAGGAAGTCCTAATAAATTTCTGTACCAATATAGAGAAAAAATAATCAGATAAGAAGAACGTTTCTGTGAATTAACAAAACTATTTTACTGCGTGCAAAAGTTTCTGATTCTCAGCAGGATCAACACAACTATCACCATAAGCTATCCTAAAGGTCTTATTTGGCACTTTATTGAAATAAAAGCTATAAAACATGATTACTACAGTAGTATAATCATGTGAACACACAAAAACAGTAAGGGTAAATGTTGGGTTGTCTCCCGACAAGCGCTTTTGTTTAATGCCTTTCTAGCTAGGCACGATGATGACAATGATGCTCACGTAAAAGATAAGAATTGAAACATCACAGGAGCATCATGAAGCATATGACTAGCACATTTAAGTCTAACCCACTTCCTATGCATAGGGATTTTGTGAGCAAACAACTTATGGGAACAATAATCAACTAGCATAGGAAGGTAAAATAAGCATAACTTCAAGACTTTCAACACATAGAGAGGAAACTTGACATTATTGCAATTCCTACAAGCATAAATTCCTCCATCATAATAATTTTCAGTAGCATCATGAATGAATTCAACAATATAACCAGCACCTAAAGCATTCCTTTCATGATCTACAAGCATAGAAAATTTACTACTCTCCACATAAGCAAAATTCTTCTTATTCGGAATAGTGGGAGTATCATAAAAGACTTGAATACTATAAATTGTTTCCACATTAAAAGAGTAATGTTCATAAAAAGGGTAATCATAATCATGACAAGTTTTATAAATTTAATCATCACTACTTCTTATAGCATAAGTTTCATCACAATAATCATCATAAGTAGCAACTTCATTCTCATCATAATCGATTGAAACCTCTCCCAAGATAGTGGAATCACTAAATAAAGTTGACACTCTTCCAAACCCACTTTCATCAATATAATCATCACAGGTAAGAGGCATGCTATCATCATAACAACTTTGCATATCAAAACTTGGGATGCTAACAATATCATCTTCATTAAACATAGCATCGCCAAGCTTGGGACAAACATTAATTTCAGCAAATATATTCTCAAATATTTCATCCTCATCAAACATAGCTTCCCCAAGCTTGGTACCTTTCATATCATAAGTATAATCACTCTCATCATTAAAAATATGGATAGCACCAATAGTATAGCAATTATCATCATCACAATGAGTAGTAGGAGCAACATCATTTGGGAGGGTTACCTTTTTACCTTTGTTGCTCCTTCTTTTCTTTTTCTTCTTCACATTATGTGTGGGTTCAACCTTCCTCTTTGAGCTCCTTATTGACGAGATTGGTTGAATAGAAAGCTCTTCCTCGTTACCTGATTCATCATAAGAAATAATAGGAGGATATTGGGAAATCTCTTCCCTTTCATTAATGTTCTCTTCTTCTTCTATTTGCTTTCTTTTCTTTAGGTAATTGGCAATATAAGGATTTCCAATGCAATTCTCCACACAAAACATATAAATCTTCTCTAGATCAAAATCAAGAAATCTATCAAGATTAAATTTTGGAATACCTTCAGTTATGCGTTTCATTTCTTCATACCCCAAAAGCAAACTAAGTTCATTATGATGCGCAAGGTAAATCAATTCATCACAATTTTTGGACACAATTCGATCATGAAACAATTTGCATTGGAGATTTAAATGACCACGTTCATTGCAAAGTTCACAAGGGGCGCGAAAAATATTGAATCTTTTAGCACACTCATCAAGACTTTCTTGCAACAGTTTAGTTTCTAAATGCTTATGCCTCTTGCAATATCTATCTTCTCTATTTGGTGTATCTATGCAAACCCAATGCTCTCCACAAAAATTGACATGCTTATAGGAGACGTTTTCATCATAACTAGTGCAATCATCATTAGTACTATGGATATTCAAGGAGTTCATACTAACAACATTGCAAACATGCTCATCATTCAATGATTTAGTATCAAACATTCTATAGATTTCTTCTTCTAGCACTTGAGCACAATTTTCTTTTTCATCATACTCACGAAAGATATTAAAAAGATGAAGCGTATGAGGCAAGCTCAATTCCATTTTTTTGTAGTTTTGTTTTATAAACTAAACTAGTGATAAAACAAGAAACAAAAAGTTTCGATTGCAAGATCTAAAGATATAACTTCAAGCACTCACCTCCCCGGCAACGGCGCCAGAAAAGAGCTTGATGTCTACTACACAACCTTCTTCTTGTAGACGTTATTGGGCCTGCAAGTGCACAGGTTTGTAGGACAGTAGCAAATTTCCCTCAAGTGGATGACCTAAGGTTTATCAATCCGTGGGAGGCATAGGATGAAGATGGTCTCTCTCAAACAACCCTGCAACCAAATAACAAAGAGTCTCTTGTGTCCCCAACACACCCAATACAATGGTAAGTTGTATAGGTGCACTAGTTCGGCGAAGAGATGATGATACAAGTGCAACATGGATGGTAGATATAGGTCTTTGTAATCTGAAAATATAAAAACAGCAAGGTAACTAATGATAAAAGTGAGCGTAAATGGTATTGCAATGATAGGAAACAAGGCATAGGGTTCATACTTTCACTAGTGCAAGTTCTCTCAACAATAATAACATAGATAGATCATATAACAATCCCTCAACATGCAACAAAGAGTCACTCCAAAGCCACTAATAGCGGAGAAAAAACGAAGAGATTATGGTAGGGTACGAAACCACCTCAAAGTTATTCTTTCGGATCAATCTATTCAAGAGTTCGCACTAGAATAACACCTTAAGACACAAATCAACCAAAACCCTAATGTCACCTAGATACTCCATTGTCACCTCAAGTATCCGTGGGCATGATTATATGATATGCATCACACAATCTCAGATTCATCTATTCAACCAACACAAAGTACTTCAAAGAGTGCCCCAAAGTTTCTACCGGAGAGTCAAGACGAAAACGTGTGCCAACCCCTATGCATAGGTTCATGGGCGGAACCCGCAAGTTGATCACCAAAACATACATCAAGTGGCACGTGATATCCCATTGTCACCACGGATAAGCACGGCAAGACATACATCAAGTGTTCTCAAATCCTTAAAGACTCAATCCAATAAGATAACTTCAAGAGGAAAACTCAATTCATCACAAGAGAGTAGGGGGGGGGGAAGCATCATAAGATCCAACTATAATAGCAGAGCTCGTGATACATCAAGATCGTGCCATAGAGAGAACACGAGAGAGAGAGAGAGAGAGTGAGAGAGAGAGAGATCAAACACATAGCTACTAGTACATACCCTCAGCCCCGAGAGTGAACTACTCCCTCCTCGTCATGGATAGCGCCAGGATGATGAAGATGGCCACCGGTGATGGATTCCCCCTCCGGCAGGGTGCCGGAACGGGCTCTCGAGAGGTTTTTGGTGGCTACAGAGGCTTGCGGCGGTGGAACTCCCGATCTATCTTCTGTGTCGATGTTTTTAGGGTACGTAGGCTTATATAGGCGAAAGAAGTTGGTTGGGGGAGCCTCGAGGGCCCCACAAGAGTGGAGGGCGTGCCCAGGGGGGTGGGTGTGCCCCCCTATCTTGTGGCTTCCTCGACTCTCCCCTGGCTTGCACTCCAAGTTCCCGGGATTGGTTCTGTTCCAAAGATAACTTTGCCGAAGGTTTCATTCCGTTTGGACTCCGTTTGATATTCCTTTTCTTCGAAACACTGAAATAGACAATAAAACAACAATATGGGCTGGGCCTTCGGTTAATAGGTTAGTCCCAAAAGTAATATAAAAGTGTATAATAAAGCCCGTAAACATTCAAAACACATAATAATATAGCAGAAATGCTTCATAAATTATAGATATGTTGGAGACGTTTCAATCCAAAACAGCCCCTCACACAACAGTTCATAAACTGGGGTTTGAGTTTCTATCACTCCCGCAACCCATCATCTACAAACCAATTCCACAATATCTTCCCCTGGGCCCAAAGATGGTGATGTGTCATCTAGTCGACGTCCACATAGCACCACTAAAGGAAGAACTACACAACATATCATCAAAACATTGAATGGTAATCAACTTCAGATGATTATTAGAAACAAGACTTCTCTCTTGTCCTGAAGAGCACATGAAACTACCCACAACACATCATATGGATCATGATCAATAGGTATAAATATATGATGAACTATCTAAACTCAATAATGTTTCACCAATAAAACTCTTATGCATCAACTACAAGGTGTAATCAACACACATAAGTACTCCCAGGTACCAATCTGAGGTTTGATACAAAGATTGAACACAAAGAAAGAACTAGGGTTTAGATATGAGATGGTGTTGGTGAAGATGATGATTACCAGAATGATTGGAGTTTAGGTGATGATGAAGGATTCGATTTCCCCTCCAGGAGGGAAGTTTCCCTAGCATAATCGCTCCGTTGGAGAGAAAATGTGCTCCGCCAAAGTTCTGCCTCGCAGACCGCGGCGAAAAGTCCCGAGAATTCGTGTGATTTTTCAGTGCATTTCTGAAATTATGGCCAAAGGGCATCGGGAGACGAGCCACCAGGGCCCCACATGGCCACGGGGCACGCCTAGGGGGTGACCACGCCACCAGGCCGTGTGGAGGCCTGGTGGGTCCCCTCTAGCCCTTATTCGCTCTATAATTCCTTATATATTGTACAATAATTATTAATAATCCACTCTGCATTTGGTGCTCCAAAAAATTACTTTTCTTCTATTGCAGGCCCAAATTTCCTTCTTCCGGGAACTCCTCTCTCTCTCTTGTATTCCTTGCATTTTAAGATAGAAATGCATTATAGTTGCATCATAATGTGAAATATATCATTGAAATAGGATAAATTATAATAAGAAATAGTGATGCAAGATGGAGGTATCATGGATTGGCACGGGTGACAATATACATTTATGGGCTGCCATTTCTATGTTCTCTTCTTATTTGTTTGCGAGCACTACTTTCATACTGATGGGAACGGGTCACATAGTACTATTCATGGTGTTCGTATGGTTGATTTGAAGTTTCCTTCGGGAAAGACCGTGCGGCTGAAGAACATCCAACATGTCCCTATGATAAATAATTTTTTTATCAGTGAATGTCTAGATGGCTATAAATTGGTGTTTGAATCTAGTAAGGTTGTAGTTTCTAAGTATGGACAACTTTTTGGTAAATAATATTAGTGCGGAGGCTTGCACAGCCTATCTTTGTGAGGCTTTTGTACTAAAGTTATTAATCATGCTTGCACTAGAATTAAATCGAATGTTTGTCATTTATAAATTTTTCGTATTATCTTTCGTTGCATGATGCGACTAACAAATTCATGTTTAATCCTAAAATTCACCATTGTCAAAGGTTCTAAGTGTCAAGTTTGTGTGCAAGCAAATCAACCTCGCAAGTCTCATACGACTACTGGGGCGAGGAACTTGACACCCTAGAACTTATACATTCAGGGCTTTGTGAGATGAATCGTGCGTTGACAAAGGATTGAAAAGGTTATTTCATGACTTTGATAGATGACTCTACTAGACATTGCATGCTATATCTGTTGAAAAAGGATGAGGTTTTTCACTACTTTAAAATCTATAAGCCGAAGCATAAAATCAACTTGATCGAAAGATTAAAGAGCTTAGGTCGGATCGTGGTAGAGACTATTTTCTGTATGAGGTTAATTTATTCTATGAGAACATGATATATCCATGAGATGATGCCTCCCTATTAGCCCCGGTCAAAGGGGCTACCAAATGAAACCACCGCACTCTAACTAAGTTTGGTTAACAACATGCTAGACACAGCGGGACTTTCCAAGGAATGGTAGGGGATTTTTGGATGACTTCAAGTCATGTCCTAAATAGATTTTCTACAAAGAATAAAGAAATTACCCCATTTGAAAAATGGGAATGGAAAATGCTTAAACTCTCTTACTTACGAACTTGGGGCTGTTTGGTGAAAGTCAATGTGTCAATTCCCAAGAAGCATAAGCTTGGGCCAAAAATCGTTGATTGTGTGTTTTCTTGGCTATGCTTTCCATAGCATTAGCTATAGATTTCTAGTGATGAAATATGAGGTACTTGACATGAATGTTGGTACAATTGTGGAGTCGAATGATGTGATTATATTTGAGGATTTTTTTCCTATGAAAGATATGCCTATCTCATTTAGTTAGATATTATACACAACTCTTGAACCCACTCCTTCGTTGGAACATTATGGGACAACACAAAATGAGATACCTGAGGATGATGACAATGAAGCTCCAAGAGGGAGAAAGAGAGAAATGACCACATAGTATTTTGATGAGGTTTTCATTGTGTACCTCATGGATGATACCCCTACTTCTATTGTAGAACTTATGCATCTCCTGATGATGCTGACTACTAGAAGCAAGTTGTACATAGTGATATGGATTACATCATGTCTCATGGGACATAAAAGATCATTGATCGTCCTTATGGGTGTAAAACTGTAGGATGTAAGTGGGTGTTCAAGAGAAAACTTAGATGATACTATTGAAAAGTAGAAGGCTCGGCTTGTAGCCAAGGGTTATAACCAAAAGCAAGCCAAAGATTTATTTGATACTTATGTACTTGTGATCGGATTGACCACCATTTGAGTACTACTCTCATTCCTCCCCCCAAACAATCTAATTGTTCATCAAATGGATGTTAAGATATCTTTACTAGATGTAGGGTTGGAGGAGGAAATTTACATGAAAAAAATGCTTCCTCTATTCTAGGAAGTTGTTGGCCCCCAATTGCGGAGGTTTGTAGGTAAGCATCAATTTCCCTCAGGTGGATGACCTTAAAGTTTACTTAGCTAGTAGGAGTGCTTGAACAACAAGCAATGATCAATATCTGCACAAAACTACAACAATTGTATTGGTCCCTAACGAAACCACTGATACTGTCAGTCTCACTAGTCTTGCTAGTTATAAGGGTTAATGTAACTTGTGATAGGAAGTGATAATTGCAGCGGAAAGAGTAATGTTTCACATTGTAAATGAGAAATAAAAGAGTTGATTGAGGTTGAAAGCAATAAGGATGAATAGATTCAGATCCATAATTTGACTAGTGTCATCTCTCCATCAAACATAACATGGTGCGGCAAATAAATTATAGTTTTGTATCGATTAAATTATAGTTTTGTAACTATGAGTATACATGACATAATTTCATAGGCATCACATTCGTAAATCTATAGGCCGTAGTCCAACTACTATCTATAGCTATTACTCTACCCAAGACATGTATAGATCTGATCATAAAGTGAAAATTCATCACACCACAACGAAGACACTACTATCTCCATCACGGTTTATTGGTCCTCTTCATATTTTGTGCAAAAATTTGACCATAAATTTAACTGACAAAATGTTAACGCATATCGTTAAAAATTATGTCGTTGGATTCGTATTTGAACATAGTTTCCAATGATATTTTTTTGACATGCATTAACATTTCGTTAATTAAATCCATGCTCAAAATTTGGCACAAAATACTAAGGGTGCCAATAAACCAAGACGGAGGTAGTAAAAATTATGTCATATGGATCAAAATCATGTGGGGCAGGTTATGTGATCATTATATTGAAGAACAATGTAGAAATTGCAATATAGCTAATGTTATGGACCCATAATCCAATGAAGATTACTCACACATGGACATGGTTGCAGCAAGAGGTTGATGTAGATGATCTCTATAATGAATTATCCCCCCGACAAAGTACCGAAAAGGGCCTCTAGATTGGATCTTTGCGGAATAGTTGGGTAGCGGCAGCAAAAAATTCCTTGATAAATACAACAAGAGTTTTCAGGGCAATATAAAGGTAGGGACATCAAAAGGCGGTGGAGTTACCTCCTATGGGGCCCATGCAACCTCCACCTAGGTCGCGTTGATCTACGACATGGGGCTCATCGCCCCCTAGGTGAATCTAGGTGCCTTTAGCTCAGTCCTGTGTCAAAATTCGCAACATGTTTTTGCATTTTTGGTCCCTGTAAAGCATTTTCTTAAATAAAAAAGACAACTAACACTTGACACTAAATTAATATGTTAGTCCATAAAAATGAGAAAATAAATTGGTGCCAAAATGGTTGAATTATATAAATATGGCATGAAACATGCAAAAATTATAGATACATATGGGATGTATCAAACATCCCGATGGTTTTGTAATGAATGGTCATGAATAAAAAGGTGTGCAAGTTGTTGAAATCTTTGTATGGCTTGAAATAAGCACATACTACATGAAGTTTGAAAGAACTTTAACATCATCGGGGGTTGTTGCCAATGAATCCAACAAATGTGTGTACAATTGCTATGATGGAGGTGAAGGAGTTAAATTGTGTTTGCATGTTGATGACATACTTATATTTGCGACAAATCTCAGTGTAATTGAGGAAGTGAATGTTTTTATATATCATAACTTTTGAGATGAAAGACCTTGGAGTAGCCAATGTGTGAACATCAAACTTTTGAGCTGATGATGGTGGGATCACTTTGTTGCAGTCTCACTATGTGGAGAAAGGTTCTGAGTCGCTTCAAATACTTAGATAGTAAACCTTCTTCAACACCCTATGATCCAAGTGTATTGATTCGAGAGAATGAAAGAGAAACAAAAGATCAAATGAGATATTCTCAAGTCATTGGCTTGCTCATGTATTTAGCTAGCGCTACGAGGCCTGACATCGAGTTTATCGTTAGCAAACTAAGCCGGTTCGTTTCAAACCTAGGATATGTTCATTGTCATGCTCTTGAGAGGGTATTGCGTTATTTGAAAGGTACCATGAGTTATGGACTTCGGTATACCGGATACCTAAGTTTATTAAAGGGTTATGGTGATGCCAACTGGATATCTGATGTTTATGAGTTTAAAATCACAAGTGGTTATGTATTCACACTTGGTGGTGGTGATGTTTCCTGTAAGTTTTGCATGCATACCATCTTAATCAGGTCAACAATGGAAGCAGAACTCGCAACATTACACACAACCATTGTTGAAGCGGAGTGACTTATTGAGCTTTTGATGGACTTGATGGTGGTTGAAAAATCAATATCGGCCATCCTAATATCATGGTGTCTGCTCCGTAGGACATCTCAACCAGACAAGCCTGCCGGAGGAAAAACCAGACATGAAGAACCAGTTGCGGGTATGCACCATCTTTCACACGCCTCTCCATCATTCGAAGAAGCACCGCCGGTACGAGGATGAGACAGAAAGGCCCTATTTCATGCCGACGGCGATGCCATCTCTCACCATCACCGGTTAGATATAAGCCCCAACCTTATTCCCAACCCTATCTCCACTGGACCGAAGCCCTTGTGTCCCCCTCCCTCTCTTCGTCGCCGCCTACTGTCTGGTCACTAGAGGCGTGGCAGGAGGAGGGAAAAAACCCTCTTGACCCAACATTATGAGTCAATAAAATGATTTATTTCCGAAAAGGCATAATTGTGATCTTCGCGGTGCTACGAAGTCATTGTCATGCCCTGCACATGAAGTTGTCGTGCAGGCCGCACACCATGTATAATTTTCAAGAACCATTAAAATGCACCATTCACCTTTAAAGTTTATTTGTTTTCACTATCCATCCCACATGATATCCTTTTTTTTTGTTTTTCTGCCGAGTATCTGATTTGTCATGAGGAATCAAATACTAACTACTCCCTCCGTTCGGAATTACTCGTCCAAGAAATGAATGTATCTAGATGTATTTTAGTTGTAGATACATCCATTTTTATTATTTTTGTGACAAGTAATTTCGAACGGAGGGGCGAATCAACCTGTGGTTGAGTTGGTTAGGTGGACAGTGATATCCCCAACCCACCAGTGTTCAAGTCCTGGTGCTCGCATTATTACAGGATTTATTCCAGGATTTCCGGCGATGTGCTTTCAGTGGGAGGAGACGTTCCCGTCGACGACGAGGCGCCTACGGTGACTTCGTAAATTTCAAGATGATATGCCGGCTCAGTCTCTCGGAGGTGCTCATATGGGTAGGATGTGCGTGCGTGCGTTCATAGGGGTGAGTGTATGCGCGTGTATATGAGCGCTTGTGTCTGTACTGATGCTAAAATTTTTTTCGAACGGAGGGAGTATATTTGTGGAATTCTAAAGAAATAAGTACACCGTGTATAATTTGTTAGAACCATCTAAAATGCACCGGTCACCTTTAAAGTTTATCTACTTAAAGTATCCATCACACATGATATCTTAATATTTTTTGTTTTATCTGCGGAGGATCTGATTTGTCATGAGGAATCGATACTACTAGTCGCGCTTGAGGATTTGCTAAAATAAATAACCCACCGAAGCTAAAAATCTTGTCAGCAGCGGCAGACAGCGATGTGGCAGGATTGCATTCCAACTCTTCTCAGACCAAACGTGTGCACATCCACAGACAATGGTAGGAGAGATCACACTCAAAACGCCGTGCACAAATTTGTCGTTAGGCTGGTCACAATAGGCAAGAACATAAGCTAGTAACTTACACACTTCCCTAGACTATGTTACTACCTCCATAGTGGGTAGGAACATCTATGTAGTGTCATGCAATGATGTATTTATTAGGTTATAGACTCATTGTTTTTTGGAGTGTGTGATGTTCCGGTAACTTAGCTAGTTACCACAAGCACCTCTCTCTTCATTAAATATGTGCCACATAAGCAAAGTTGTATTAGAGTGTGTGATGTTACTCCTAAGTTCTTCCCCATTGTGACCAGCCTTAGACGCGGTATGCCCTAGCCTAGTCTAGGTTAGGGATGCTACATTTTCCTCAAAACATAAAGCCTAGTACTGCTAGTCTAGGAGTACCACACTATAGGAATCTTTTCGCTAGCTAGCTTAGCTCAGTTCACTCTGTTCTAGACGTTGGTCTCAACTCCCCCGGCCAAAAACAATTTTCAAAACAAAATCAATCAATGTGCTGCCGACCTCGGGTTGACCACCATTCCAACATTCAAGATGGTCAAAGACACTAGTGCTCGGTCAGCTTATATTACAAAATGGAAAAAAGAAATACTGAAACTAAGGTGACAATTTGGCGTGGATACCACGTCATCCCATAAAATAAAGCGAACACAAGGCACATCCCATAAGGAAGTGCTCCCGGGAACCTATGCTTCCGTATGTAGAAATAATTTTGCAAATGCCAAAGATTAGAAAAGAAAAATGACATGTACTTTGTTTGACTGCAGAACAGTGATCTTATATTATGCAAAAATACGTAGAAATGTACTTTCTCGATTTCATAATGTAGTTCATATTAAAAAATATCTACTTTTAAAATATCGTATGCATTTGATCAGATACATCATGAGATGTATTGTCATATTGTATATGTTTCAAACTGTAGATATAGATAATTTTTTCAACACACTTAATTAAAAATTTCTAAGTTTGACTTGTGAGAGAAAATCTGCATACACTTATGGCAGAAAATACTTCTACGGGGAAAAAATTATTATGACAGAAAAATCGGGTAATCGTCTTGGACGGACCAGCCGCACGCGTGGATGACATTCTTTGGACCTTTCATGACAAAATGTCATGCGAGAACTGACGGCGATAATTTTTTGATGATTCCTCGGGTGTGTTCCGCCTCGCTTGGTACACGGTCGTTGATTTCAACCTAGTCGGGCACGGATGTGAGCCTCTCATCTCGAAGCCAGATGTTGGTTAGTCTACGCGATCGTCGGACACTCTCGCATGTAGATGAAGCTTGAGATTCGACTGGGCGTGCCCTTCTCTATTGGGAATGGGAAAGGGGGTATGGTTTGTTAGATTGCTGGGTTGGCGAAGGCTTGTTCTGCTCGGGTTTCCCCAACTTGTTCGCTTTGTGTTCATCCGTCGATACTGGTCTCCGCGGCTTTCAAAATGGGCAATGGAACATCTTGTTTCGTCATTCATTTGGGCCTGCAGAGGTGTTGGGGTGGGCCAACTTACTGGTGCTCCTCCATCCGTTGCTCACGGATTACCCGGACTCCGCTTCCTGGAGCCTTACACCCTCGCGAGATTTCTCCTGGCATCGGCCTACCATGCTTTATGCAGCCGGCCAAATCTCCCCTGGTTATCGCCGCTTTGGAAGGCGCCTCTCCCCTTGATGATTAAGATTTTTGTTTGGCAATTGCTGACACTAGAAAAATAGGACACATCCGTGACATTATGGTCCGAACGAAAACTTTATCTGTCATGGTTATGACACTTCCATGACAAAATTTGTGACAAAAACACGTATCATCACAGATGTGGTGATACGTCCAGAGCGGGCCGGAGACGCACCCGCATGACATTCTTAGCGACGTCCATGACAGAAAAAATCGTGTAGAAGCACGGACGAGGAAAATTTCGGGGAGTTCCCGGTTACGGTGGGTGGTTGGGTCCAAGCGATGCACTGTGGTTTGCGCGTTTCTCTCATACGTAGGCGCCTGTGTGTGCGAGGCGTTGGCTCTCACTAAACCCGATGGAGGCGTTCGCTTACTGAACCCGAGCAATTGCACTAGCTACGTTACTGAACCGGAGCAATCGATCCCTTGGTTGTTAACTGAACCCGAGCAATTCCTTCGCTACTGCTGCTAACTGAACTCGAGCGATCGATCGCTGTTGCTGCTAACTGAAGCCGATCGAGCCCCCGTGCGAGACGCAGCCAGCCGGTGTGTTGGTTTGCCTCTCGATGAGCAGTGACCATTGCTACCGCACGCACGATGCATAGAACGAGTCGAGACGGTTGGTTGGCTGTGGATGAACAATTCCCTGTGGGGGTTGAATGAACAGGGCCCCGGCCGTGTGTAGGCGGTTGCCGCCGGATGAACAGGACCCCATGTGTAACGCCCCGGATCCGATGCGCCAGGTGTCCACCAGTTATTCGCCGTTGTTGCCATGTCATTTGCATGCGTGTTGCACTTTGCCACGTCATCATCTGCATTTTATCATGTCATCATGTGCATTTCATTTTGCATACATGTTCGTCTCATGCATCCGAGCATTTTCCCGTTGTCCGCTTTTTGCATAGAGCGAGTCGAGGCGGTTGGTTGGCTGTGGATGAACAATTCCTGTGGGGTTGAATGAACAGGGCCCGGCCGTGTGTGGCGGTTGCCGCCGGATGAACAGGACCCCATGTTGCGCCCGGATCCGTCGCGGTGTCCACGATTATTCGCCGTTGTTGCCATGTCATTTGCATCGTGTTGCACTTTGCCACGTCATCATCTGCATTTATCATGTCATCATGTGCATTTCATTTTGCATACATGTTCGTCTCATGCATCCGAGCATTTTCCCGTTGTCCGTTTTGCAATCCGGCGCTCCTATGTCATCAAGCGTCCCTCTTCTCTCTTTTAGGTATGCGGGTGTTAAACTTTCTCGGAATGGCCGAGGTTTGCCAAGCGACCTTGGTATAGCACCGTGAACCGCTGTCAAGTTTCGTGTCATTTGGAGCTCGTTTGGTACTCAACGGTTAGCAAGGTAGTAAAGGCCTCTTTGTTGCAGCCCAACACCCCTTCCAAAGTGGCCCAAAACCCACCAAACTCCCCTCCATGCTCTCGGTCGTTCGATCACGATCGCGTGGCCGAAAACCGCTCCTCATTTGGACTCTCCTAGCTCCCTCTACCTATAAATAAGTGACCCCCCTCCAAATTCGCGGTGCAAACCCTAGCCTCTTCCTTCTCGCGCCGCCGGACATGTCCATCCGGGCCGGACATGTCCGCCGGCCACATCCTTCGACGAATCACGTCGTGCCACGTCGAGCCGCTGCTGCCCCGTCAATCCGTCGCCGCCGCGTGTCCGCTCTCGCCGTCCGCGCCGCCCGGCGCATGAGGCAAGCTGAGCTTGCAGCAGCGCTCAGCATGCCGCCGCCCATGACGCCGCCTGCGCCGCTGCCTTGCCGGCAACCTGCTCGCCGCCGCCGCCGCCGCCAGCGCCAGCGCCCTCGCCGCCGGCCCCGGACCTCGCGCCCGCCGCGGTGGCGCCGCGCGCGCCGCCTCTCGCCTCGCCGCTGCATCGCCTCCGCCGCTCGCGCCGTCCGCGCCGCCAAAGCTCTCGCGCCGCCACCGCACCCGCCCGCCGCGGTCGCCCTGACCACCGCCGCCGCCTCGCATGGCGGGCGCCCGATCGGCGCGGATCCCGACCCGCCGCCGCCTGTCTGCGCTGGCCGCCTCCGCCCGTCCGCGAGATCCGGCCGGAGGAGGCCCGCCTCGCCGGATCTGCCGTCCCGCCGGCGAACTCCCTCGCCGGACCGCCGTCGTTGCCGTTCGGGTCCGCCCCGACCCGATCCGCGCCGGACCCGACCCGCTGGGCCCGGATCTCCTCGTCCCGACCCGATCCACGTTTTCCCGGAGGTTGTTTTTTTTTCACTAAGTCCCAGAATTCTATTATTTTCGTGCATTTTCATAGCATCACATCTCCGCACCCGTCACTCCGTTTTGGGCGTATAATATGTCAAATTGTTCGTCTCGAAGAGTTCATCATTTCATTCCATTGCATAATTTGCATTTGAGCTCATCTTGTTGCCCGAAATGCTGTTGGAAGAAGGCTTCAGATCGTTAGTTTCAGAATCTTATCAGCTCGAGCTCTTTTGTCATTTTTGCCATGAATTATGTGTGCACCTTACGAACTTGAGTCCTACATGTGAGTTGAACATTGCCATGCCATCTTTCCAGGGGTGTTTGCCATGTATTTTTGTGAGTTATGTGTTGACTAGTACAAGCATGCAAAGTAGGGATGATGATGCTGCTGATTTCAGGAACTTAGTGATTTCACTAAGTCTTGTCCTGCTGGTAATTTTATGCCATATGTTCATGTTGTTACAGAGAGATCTATGCCCTTTTTGAGCATGATCAGTAAGGGTGTTTTGAACATATGGATGTGCTCTATCCATCCGTGCCTTTGTTGGTATTTATGGAGTAGCTTAGCATGTCGTTTTCGTGCTCTACTTTTGCTTGAAAATGTTTCCTGGCAGATTGTTTGCATGAGATTCAATTTTCACGAGGTCGTTGTAGTTGATCCGTGTATGCTATGACCTTGCTCTTGCCATGCTTAGCTTCATAATCATGCCTTCTTACTGTTGGTTGCCTTGCCATGCCATGTATTGCTCTGTAGTGAGTGCATCGAGCTCACGAACATGCCTACTAGTTAACTGTTTTTGCCATGTCCTGATATTTCACCAAGTCTGAAATCTGTAATAAAACTTGCTATGTTTACATGGGTGCCATCATTTCTTAAGATCCTTTTTGGCTTATGGTCAGTAAGGGACTATTGAAATATGCTTTGAGTAGAATCATGTCATGCCTTGTTTTGCTATTATAAGTTCCTGTAGCATGTTGTTTGCTTGCTCTAAACATGCCTTCCTGATGTTAATTTCTGGCATGCTAGGATTTTCACTAAGTCTGTGAACCTGTTATTTTGAGCACTTTCACCATGCTTGTTTGAACATGTTATGATGTGATTTAGCCGTAGCTCAGTGTTCCTCTTTTGTTAAGCATCTCCTGTAGTTCGCTGCCATATGCTTTGTTTTTATGTTGGGGTGCTGTAGCATAGTTTCTTGTTGCGTGCTAAGTGGCATCGGGCTGTTAAACGCAGATTTGCATCATTCTTGTTTTGCTTGTCATTTGCAAACCGTGCATCCGATTCCGGTGATCTTTATACCGATTTCACCCGAAATCATCCCATCTTTCCAGCGGCATACTTGGTTTGCCAAGTTGATGCCAGTTCATCATTTTCCTTCCGGAGCATACATATGCATTGCATATCACATCTCGCATAGCATGTCATGTATTGCATCATATTGCTTGTGCATTGTTCCTTGTTTGATTGTGGTTCCGTTGCTTGTGTTCTTGCTTTGGGTAGAGCCGGAGGCGAGTGCGTGAGCGAGGAACCTGTTGAGAACGCCTATGAGGATCAAGCCTTGACAACTCGAGAACCTTGCGAGCAAGATGATCATACCCTCGAAATCACTTCTATCTTTGCTATGCTAGTTTGCTCGCTCTTTTGCTATGCCAATGCCACGATGCCTACCTTTTGCTTGTCAGCCTCCCAAATTGCCATGTCAAACCTCTAACCTTTGACACCATTCCTAGCAAACCGTTGATTGGCTATGTTACCGCTTTGCTCGGCCCTCTTATAGCATTGTTAGTTGCGGTGAAGATGAAGTTTGTTCCTTGTTGGAACATGAAGATGTTGTTCCTTGTTGGAACATGTTCACTTGTTGGGATATCACAATATATCTTATTTAATTAATGCATCTATATATTTGGTAAAGGGTGGAAGGCTCGGCCTTATGCAGTGTTTTGTTCCACTCTTGCGCCCTAGTTTCCGTCATATCGGTGTTATGTTCCCGGATTTTGCGTTCCTTACGGTTGGGCTATAATGGGAACCCCTTGACGATTCGCCTTAAGTAAAGCTTCTCCAGCAATGCCCAACATTGGTTTTACCATTTGCCTCACCTAGCCCTTTTCTTTCCCTTGGGTTCTGCAGACTCAAGGGTCATCTTTATTTTAACCCCGGGCGGTGCTCCTCGAGTGTTGGTCGAACCGAGCTACTGCTGGGGCCACCTCGGGGAAACTTGAGGGTTGGTTTTACTCGTAGCTAGTCTCATCTGAGTGTGCCCTAAGAAAGAGATATGTGCAGCTCCTATCGGGATTTGTCGGCACATTCGGGCGGTGTTGCTGGTTTAGTTTTACCCTGTCGAAATGTCTTGTTGTACCGGGATACCGAGTCTGATCGGAGTGTCTTGGGTGGAGGTCTATTCCTCCGTTGACCGTGAGAGCTTGTCATGGGCTAAGTTGGGACACCCTGCAGGATTTGAACTTTGAAAGCCGTGCCCATGTTATGGGCAGATGGGAATTTGTTAACGTCCGGTTGTAGAAGACCTGAAGTTGACCTTAACTTAAAATACATCAACCGCGTGTGTTACCGTGATGGTCTCTTTCCGGCGGAGTCCGGGAAGTGAACACGGTGTTGGAGTTATGCTTGACGTAGGTTGCTATAGGATCACTTCCTGATCATATTTTCATCGACCGTGCTTTGCCTTCTCTTCTCGCTCTCTTTTGCGATTGTAGCCACCATATATGCTAGTCGCTTGCTGCAGCTCCACCTCATGCCTTTACCTTACCCATAAGCTTAAATAGTCTTGATCTCGCGGGTGCGAGATTGCTGAGTCCTCGTGACTCACCAGATACTTCCAAAACCAGTTTGCAGGTGCCTATGTTACCGAGCAGGTGACGCAATCAAGCTCAAGGAGGAGCTCGATGAAGATCTTGCCCTTTGTGTTGTTTTCGTTCTAGTTGATCAGTAGTGGAGCCCAGTTGGGGTCGATCGTGGACCTTTTGTCGCATTTGGGGTTCTTCTTTTATTTTGGTTCCGTAGTCGGACCTTGATTGTATCTGGATGATGTAATGCTTTATTCATGTAATTGTGTGAAGTGGCGATAAGCCAACTATGTATCTTTTTCCCTTATGTATTACATGGGTTGTGTGAAGATTACCTCACTTGCGACATTGCTTTCAATGCGGTTATGCCTCTAAGTCGTGCTTCGACACGTGGGAGATATAGCCGCATCGAGGGCGTTACACCATGGTAGTAGGCGGTTACTGCTGGATGAACAGGACCCCGAGGAGGCTGGCGCACATCCAGCCGGTTGGGGGTGGATGAATAGGACCCCGTGGAGGCCGGATGAACAGTAACCAGTGGAGGCTGGAGGAAGTCGACGATGGATGAACAGTAGCCCGTGGAGGCTGGTGTCGGTGTCAAAATGGCAGATCTCGGGTAGGGGGCCCAAGCTGTGCGCCTAAGGATCGATGGTAACAATGGACAAAGGGACACAACGTTTACCCAGGTTCGGGCCCTCTTAAAGGAGGTAAAACCGGGCCGTAGGTTTCACTAGTGGCTTCTCTCGAGAAAAATAGCAAACGGTGGGAAGACAATTACTGTTGGGCAATTGATAGAACTTCAAATAATCATGACGATATCCACGCAATGATCATTATATAGGCATCATGTCCAAGATTAGTAGACCGACTCCTGCCTGCATCTACTACTATTACGCAACACATCGACCGCTATCCAGCATGCATCTAGTGTATTAAGTTCATGAGAAAATGGAGTAATGCAATAAGAACGATGACATGATGTAGACGAGATTCGTTTATCTATTGCGGTAGATATAGATCTTATCTTTTTATCCTTAGTAGCCGGTTCCCTTTCTGTCACTGGGGTCAAGCACCGTAAGATCGAATCCACTACAAAGCACCTCTTCTCATTGCAAGATAAATAGACCAAGTTGGCCAAACAAAACCCAAATATCAGAGAAGAAATACAAGGATATAAGCAATCATGCATATAAGAGATCAAAGAAGACTCAAATAACTTTCATGGATACAAACATAGATCTGATCATAAACTCAAAGTTCATCGGATCCCAATAAACACACCACCAAAATACTTACATCATATGGATCTCCAAGAGACCATTGTATTGATAATCAAGAGAGAGAGAGAGAGGAAGCCATCTAGCTACTAACTACGGACCCGTAGGTCTACAAAGAACTACTCACGCATCATAGGACAGGCACCAATGGAAGTGGTGAACCCCTCCATGATGGTGTCTAGATTGGATCTTGGTGGTTCTGGACTCTACAGCGGCTGGATCAATATTTCGTCGACTCCCCTAGGGTTTCTGGAATATTTGGGTATTTATAGACCAAAGAGGCGGTTCAGGGGGCACCCGAGGTGGGCACAACCCCCAGGGCGCGCCTGGGCCTCCTGGCGCACCCTGGTGGGTGCTGCTCACCTCGAGCAGCCCCTCAGGTGCTTCCTTGGCCCATTGGCTTTCTTCTGGCCCAAAAAAATCCTCCAGGAGTTGCGTTGCGTTTGGACTCCGTTTGATATTGATTTCCTGCGATGTAAAAAACATGCAGAAAACAACAACTAGCACTAGGCACTATGTCAATAGGTTAGTACCAAAAAATGATATAAAATGACTATAAAATTATTGTAAAACATTCGAGAATGATAATATAACAGCATGGAACAATAAAAAATTATTGATATGTTGGAGATGTATCACATAGCAGCGGAATAACTTCTAGCAGCGGAACAGCGACAACGACAATGGACTCCACTCTGCAAGGACTCTGGCTGGAACGTTTATCCTAGCTCGCAAACTCAAGATCCTCGGCAAACAAGCAAGCAGACAAGGCATGACCTGCAAACTGGCATGACATGCCAGTTCAGTACGTTGGATGTACTTGCAAGCTCACAGCAACCAAAGCAATCAAGACAAACAACAGCATGGCAATTACAGGTTACTTAGCAAGGATGAACATGATATAGCTAGAGCAACATGGCATGGACATGGTGAAAAAGATAGCACTAGAACAATACCAAATGAGCATGTCATGAACATATGATGATACTAGCATGCAACATGTTAACAATATCATCCACCAACTTACTCTGTTCGATGTTACCTCGTATCGGGATTTGTCGGCACATTCGGGCGGTGTTGCTGGTTTAGTTTTACCCTGTCGAAATGTCTTGTTGTACCGGGATACCGAGTCTGATCGGAGTGTTTTGGGTGGAGGTCTATTCCTCCGTTGACCGTGAGAGCTTGTCATGGGCTAAGTTGGGACACCCCTGCAGGGATTTGAACTTTCGAAAGCCGTGCCCGCGGTTATGGGCAGATGGGAATTTGTTAACGTCCGGTTGTAGAAGACCTGAAGTTGACCTTAACTTAAAATACATCAACCGCGTGTGTTACCGTGATGGTCTCTTTCCGTGAGTCCGGAAGTGAACACTGATGTTGGAGTTATGCTTGGCGTGGTTGCTATAGGATCACTTCCTGATCATATTTTCATCGACCGTGCTTTGCCTTCTCTTCTCGCTCTCTTTTGCGATTGTAGCCACCATATATGCTAGTCGCTTGCTGCAGCTCCACCTCATGCCTTTACCTTACCCATAAGCTTAAATAGTCTTGATCTCATGGTGCGAGATTGTTGAGTCCTCGTGACTCACGGATACTTCAAAACCAGTTTGCGGTGCCTATGTTTACCGGCGGTGGCGCAATCAAGCTCAAGGAGGAGCTCGATGAAGATCTTGCCCTTTGTGTTGTTTTCGTTCTAGTTGATCAGTAGTGGAGCCCAGTTGGGGTCGATCGTGGACCTTTTGTCGCATTTGGGGTTCTTCTTTTATTTTGGTTCCGTAGTCGGACCTTGATTGTATCTGGATGATGTAATGCTTTATTCATGTAATTGTGTGAAGTGGCGATTGTAAGCCAACTATGTATCTTTTTCCCTTATGTATTACATGGGTTGTGTGAAGATTACCTCACTTGCGACATTGCTTTCAATGCGGTTATGCCTCTAAGTCGTGCCCGACACGTGGGAGATATAGCCGCATCGAGGTGTTACAAGTTGGTAATCGAGCCTTCCCGACCTTAGGAGCCCCCAACGCTTGATCGTTTTTAGTGGCGAGTTGTGTCTAGAAAAATGTTTTGAGTCAATTAGGATTATATATATCGGAGAGTTTAGGAATTCTTTTTGCTCCCAGTCCTTCGACCTTACGGTGAGGTATCTTGGCGTAGAGTTTTGACTCTTCTCTTCTCAAATTTCACTAAATTTTTTTTTAGGATCACGGGTATCTTGGAATAGTTCCGATATTCTTATGGCGAGAACATTGTCTTGGTTGCCTCGACATTTAGGGGTTGTGGCGGTGTCCGGGAGTTGAGCTCGAGGTGTTGTCGTCATAATTTTATCGTTGCGATTCTGGAATACCTGAGTTTAATCTGCCGACATCGAAAATCTCTTTTATGCAGTTGTTGGTGAGATAACCCGCTAACCAAAGATCTTGAGGTGAGTGCGGGAGTATTGCCATGACTTGTATAACGGATGCTTTTGAAGGTTGAGGTAGACGATTTCGAAGGTTTCTTGGTTATGTGTTGACGGATGGATACTGGTGGATGTAGGGATTGTTAGTTTGTGTGAGATATATTGCTCCCTGTATCCCCAACACCAGATTGCATAACCGAAAGTTTGGGAGTTTCATAGGTGGGAATTCAAGTAGCTCTTAGGATATCTTTCCGGCGGATGTATGATATGAAATTGGGGTTCGACGTCTAGTGGTCCGCCTATTCACGGTTGGTTTCTGATGGTCTCGTTGTGTCTTAAAGAGTCCTTGGCTATGCCGACTGGGACGCTTCGTATGTCATGTGCCTTGCCTTGTACATGATGGTGCTGTCTGATTGAGCCCTTGTAGGCCCCACCACGAAAACTTGGACGAAATCTCTATCATATGTTTGTTCCGCTTATTCTGCAAGCCAGTCCTTTGTTTTTGTTTTGAGTTGTGGTATTCGAGTTGCTTCAATGTCAAGTGTTGATTCCATACCTTTCCGAAATGGTGTTCTCATACTCCGATGCGAATACCAAATCCTTCTCGACAATCGAGATTGTCATGTCAATCCTTTTCAACCGGGGTGCTTCTCTTCAAGTGGATCCCATCATTTTTTTCTATCCACAAGATCAAATCTAAGCTTTCTCAACGGTGTTTGTTTCGTTCATCCCAAGTTGTCTTTGTTTTTTCCCACCCTCCCACCCCTTTTCTTCAAGGACTTAGATTTCTTAATAATGTATCCTTTTATTTGTGCGAAGTATCTTCATTCTTTTCAATCAATGTTCTTATCCGGTGATTGCCCATGAAGATGCTCACGAGCTTCAAGTTCATCATACTTCATTGTTGTTTCTTCTTCGGTGGATTCAAGTCAAGTTTTGTTGATCATACATTTTTCCTCATTTCAATGTCTTCTCATACCGGTGCACCTCTTTATCATTCTACTTCTCGCTATTTGTTATTCCGGAGTGCTCAAGATATCTCGAAGATTCGTGTTTCCACTCTGCATTTGTTCAAGCTCTTTCGAGATTGGTATCTCATTTAAGTCATTTAATTCAACCGGTGCAACATCTCTTTTAAATTTTTTTCCAACGGTGTTCCTTTGAGTGGGCCCTAACCCACAGGTCTTTTCCCAGGATCTTACCTGACTCTTCTATTTTCCCAAAGCTATCCTAAATTCTTCTCCAAGTTTGACGTAAGAATGAGTTATCATCAGTCAAATGCTTTCTCCAAGATCTTTCAAATTCTTTTCATAGTTGGCTAAACCTCTTCGCTTTTGATTCTTCCGGTGTGCCTCAATAATTCTTGGTGGTGTTTCTCGTTGTCATTCTCATCATTTGAAGACCGAAGAAGGATTTCTCTTAAATCTTGCTCTATTCTCTTCAAGATTCATGGTGCTAGCTTGGTTGCCATCCTCTCATAATTGTTTTCGATTGTGAAAATCTTTTTCACCCATCCAGAGCATTTTAGGAGTCTTTTCAGTTTCATTCTTTGAAGCCCATCTTCTCAGTATTATTCATTCAAGCTTTCAGCCCTCGTTCTCCAAATCATACCGGTGCATCATTCAAGTATTCTCTAATCAGCTCGTGATCTATTCGTTCATTTGTATCTAAATACCCTCAAGTATCTTCATTCATTTTTCAATTCTTCCCGGTGAATTGTGCCTTTGCTATTTTCATTTCCAATTCTTACGGTGGTTCGTTCAAGATTTCACCTCTTTCTTTATCATTTAATTAATTCGTTCTTTCCGAATACTACCGGTGGTTCGTTGAAGACCTTCTCAAGTTTTGATATATCTCTTCTAATCCTTTCTACGAGAATAAGTAGTATGCCAAATCCGTTGATTGTCATCAATTTAATTGATGAAGGATACGCATAACATAATTCTTATTCTTGATTCATCCAAGTGATTAATTCTTTATTCCGGAGGCCCTTAAAATTCTCGGTTTCATTTGTTTCATCTTCTCTTTTTCCCGGAGTTCCGAGCTATAATTATCACGGAGATCCATCTAAATCATTGCAAGGATTCACCTTGTGTTTTCAACTTCTCCTTCTTTCCACCATCCTTTTTATACCGGAGTTTCTTCATGGTGGTTCGTCAACGATTCTTTTCATTCTTCAATTGTTCATCAAGATTTCTCTCGAAGTTAAGATCCGTCAAGCCATACTTCAAAATAAACATGGTGCTCAACACATGTGTTGTTTTGAGGAGTTCAAGTATTCTTCATCTTGCATTTCGAAGGGCAATTCTTTCTACCTTATCTCTTGAGATGGTGTTATGTCACTCTTGATAATTTCTCCTCGTGTTTCATGATTGACAGGTTGTCAGGAATGAGATATTTAAATCCATCCTTTTCTCTTTGTTCAAGAGATCTTTTCTACCGCCAATCTCATCATTGGAGTTATCTTGGTATAGATTTCACCTAAAGCCTTTCCTAAGGAATGTTGCTATTTGTGGTGTTTATCTATCGTCCAAGTTGTCTCTCTATCACCTCGGTGGAAGAAGCTTTCATCTCTTTGGTGCTCTCAATCAAATCAATTGTTTCCGTTAGTGGCCGGTTGTCACCTCATAATGTTGGGATGTTTCAATAAGTCCACTACAAGTTTATCCTTTTCGTTGTTGGTCTTCCAACAACTCTATTCTAACCTTCTTGCAAGGATGCCTTCCAAATTCAAGTGTGGTAGAAGTTGGCATTTTCTTCTCCGTCCCTTTATTCCAATGATCTACTTCTATTCTTTCTTACGGAGGCATTGTGCTCTTCACCCATCACCTCATTTTGTAAGGATCATGTTCTTTTCTCGCTTATCCATTTAACCGGATTGTGTGCAATCTCGTTCATCTCTGTTGTACTCTTTCTTTTAAATTGCTCAACCTCCCAAGGTCCGTGGTTTCACTCGTTTGCCGAAGAAGCAACTTAGTTTTACCTTTCTTTTCTCTTCCGTTTTCCCTCCGGTGCCATTCTAGATCTCGGGACGAGATCCTCTCGTAGTGGTGGAGTGTTGTAACGCCCCGGATCCGATGCGCCAGGTGTCCGCCAGTTATTCGCCGTTGTTGCCATGTCATTTGCATGCGTGTTGCACTTTGCCACGTCATCATCTGCATTTTATCATGTCATCATGTGCATTTCATTTTGCATACATGTTCGTCTCATGCATCCGAGCATTTTCCCCGTTGTCCGTTTTGCAATCCGGCGCTCCTATGTCATCAAGCGTCCCTCTTCTCTCTTTTAGGTATGCGGGTGTTAAACTTTCTCGGAATGCGAGGTTTGCCATGCCTTGGTATAGCACCGTAGACCGCTGTCAAGTTTCGTGTCATTTGGAGCTCGTTTGGTACTCCAGCAGTTAGCAGGGTAACCAGTAAAGGCCTCTTTGTTGCAGCCCAACACCCCTTCCAAAGTGGCCCAAAACCCACCAAACTCCCCTCCATGCTCTCGGTCGTTCGATCACGATCGCGTGGCCGAAAACCGCTCCTCATTTGGACTCTCCTAGCTCCCTCTACCTATAAATAAGTGACCCCCCTCCAAATTCGCGGTGCAAACCCTAGCCTCTTCCTTCTCGCGCCGCCGGACATGTCCATCCGGGCCGGACATGTCCGCCGGCCACGTCCCTTCGACGAATCACGTCGTGCCACGTCAGGCCGCTGCTGCCCCCGTCCAATCCGTCGCCGCCGCGTGTCCCGCTCTCGCCGTCGCGCGCCCGCTGGGCAGGGCCAGCTGGCCAGCTGCAGCCCGCCCGGCTGCTGCCGCCGCCGTCCGTGACGGCGCCTCGCCGCCATTGCCGCGGCGGCCTGCTCACGCCGCCGCCGCCCGCCGCCGCGCCGCGCCCTCGCCGCCGGCCGCCGGACCTCGCGCCCGCGCGCGGTGGCGCCCTGCCGCCGCCTCGCTCCAGACGCTTCATCGCCTCCGCTCCGTGGCTCCGGCCGCTTCGAAGCTCTCCGCGCCCGCCACGCGCACCCGCCCGCCGCGGTCGCCCGACCACCGCCGCCGCCTCGCGGCGGGCGCCCGCATCGGCGCGGATCCCGACCCCGCCGCCGCTGCATGCGGCCCGCCTCGCCCGATCCGTGGGATCCGGCCGGAGGAGGCCCCGCCTCGCCGGATCTGCCGTCCCGCCGGCGAACTCCCTCGCCGGACCGCCGTCGTTGCCGTTCGGGTCCGCCCCGACCCGATCCGCGCCGGACCCGACCCGCTGGGCCCGGATCTCCTCGTCCCGACCCGATCCACGTTTTCCCGGAGGTTGTTTTTTTCACTAAGTCCCAGAATTCTATTATTTTCGTGCATTTTCATAGCATCACATCTCCGCACCCGTCACTCCGTTTTGGGCGTATAATATGTCAAATTGTTCGCCTCGAAGAGTAAATCATTTCATTCCATTGCATCATTTGCATTTGAGCTCATCTTGATGCCCGAAATGCTGTTGGAAGAAGGCTTCAGATCGTTAGTTTCAGAATCTTATCAGCTCGAGCTCTTTTGTCATTTTTGCCATGAATTATGTGTGCACCTTACGAACTTGAGTCCTACATGTGAGTTGAACATTGCCATGCCATCTTTCCAGGGGTGTTTGCCATGTATTTTTGTGAGTTATGTGTTGACTAGTACAAGCATGCAAAGTAGGGATGATGATGCTGCTGATTTCAGGAACTTAGTGATTTCACTAAGTCTTGTCCTGCTGGTAATTTTATGCCATATGTTCATGTTGTTACAGGGAGATCTATGCCCTTTTTGAGCATGATCAGTAAGGGTGTTTTGAACATATGGATGTGCTCTATCCATCCATGCCTTTGTTGGTATTTATGGAGTAGCTTAGCATGTCGTTTTCGTGCTCTACTTTTGCTTGAAAATGTTTCCTGGCAGATTGTTTGCATGAGATTCAATTTTCACGAGGTCGTTGTAGTTGATCCGTGTATGCTATGACCTTGCTCTTGCCATGCTTAGCTTCATAATTATGCCTTCTTACTGTTGGTTGCCTTGCCATGCCATGTATTGCTCTGTAGTGAGTGCATCGAGCTCACGAACATGCCTACTAGTTAACTGTTTTTGCCATGTCCTGATATTTCACTAAGTCTGAAATCTGTAATAAAACTTGCTATGTTTACATGGGTGCCATCATTTCTTAAGATCCTTTTTGGCTTATGGTCAGTAAGGGACTATTGAAATATGCTTTGAGTAGAATCATGTCATGCCTTGTTTTGCTATTATAAGTTCCTGTAGCATGTTGTTTGCTTGCTCTAAACATGCCTTCCTGATGTTAATTTCTGGCATGCTAGGATTTTCACTAAGTCTGTGAACCTGTTATTTTGAGCACTTTCACCATGCTTGTTTGAACATGTTATGATGTGATTTAGCCGTAGCTCAGTGTTCCTCTTTTGTTAAGCATCTCCTGTAGTTCGCTGCCATATGCTTTGTTTTTATGTTGGGGTGCTGTAGCATAGTTTCTTGTTGCGTGCTAAGTGGCATCGGGCTGTTAAACGCAGATTTGCATCATTCTTGTTTTGCTTGTCATTTGCAAACCGTGCATCCGATTCGGTGATCTTTATACCGATTTCACCGAAATCATCCCATCTTTCAGCGGCATACTTGGTTTGCCAAGTTGATGCCAGTTCATCATTTTCCTTCCGAGCATACATATGCATTGCATATCACATCTCGCATAGCATGTCATGTATTGCATCATATTGCTTGTGCATTGTTCCTTGTTTGATTGTGGTTCCGTTGCTTGTGTTCTTGCTTTGGGTAGAGCCGGGAGACGAGTACGTGAACGAGGAACCTGTTGAGAACACCTATGAGGATCAAGCCTTCGACAACTCTGAGAACCTTGCAGGCAAGATGATCATACCCTCGAAATCACTTCTATCTTTGCTATGCTAGTTTGCTCGCTCTTTTGCTATGCCAATGCCACGATGCCTACCTTTTGCTTGTCAGCCTCCCAAATTGCCATGTCAAACCTCTAACCTTTGACACCATTCCTAGCAAACCGTTGATTGGCTATGTTACCGCTTTGCTCAGCCCCTCTTATAGCATTGTTAGTTGCAGGTGAAGACTGAAGTTTGTTCCTTGTTGGAACATGAAGATGTTGTTCCTTGTTGGAACATGTTCACTTGTTGGGATATCACAATATATCTTATTTAATTAATGCATCTATATATTTGGTAAAGGGTGGAAGGCTCGGCCTTATGCCTGGTGTTTTGTTCCACTCTTGCCGCCCTAGTTTCCGTCATATCGGTGTTATGTTCCCGGATTTTGCGTTCCTTACACGGTTGGGCTATAATGGGAACCCCTTGACAGTTCGCCTTAAGTAAAGCTTCTCCAGCAATGCCCAACATTGGTTTTACCATTTGCCTCACCTAGCCCTTTTCTTTCCCTTGGGTTCTGCAGACTCAAGGGTCATCTTTATTTTAACCCCCGGGCGGTGCTCCTCGAGTGTTGGTCGAACCGAGCTGATGAGGCCACCTCTCGGGAAACTTGAGGTTGGTTTTACTCGTAGCTAGTCTCATCTGAGTGTGCCCCGAGAAAGAGATATGTGCAGCTCCTATCGGGATTTGTCGGCACATTCAGGCGGTGTTCTTTGGTTTAGTTTTACCTGTCGAAATGTCTTGTTGTACCGGGATACCGAGTCGATCGGAGTGTCTTGGGTGGAGGTCTATTCCTCCGTTGACCGTGAGAGCTTGTCATGGGCTAAGTTGGGACACCCTGCAGGATTTGAACTTTCAAAGCCGTGCCCATGGTTATGGGCAGATGGGAATTTGTTAACGTCCGGTTGTAGAAGACCTGAAGTTGACCTTAACTTAAAATACATCAACGCGTGTGTTACCGTGATGGTCTCTTTCGGTGAGTCCGGAAGTGAACTCTGATGTTGGAGTTATGCTTGGCGAGGTTGCTATAGGATCACTTCACGATCATATTTTCATCGACCGTGCTTTGCCTTCTCTTCTCGCTCTCTTTTGCGATTGTAGCCACCATATATGCTAGTCGCTTCTGCAGCTCCACCTCATGCCTTTACCTTACCCATAAGCTTAAATAGTCTTGATCTCGCGGGTGCGAGATTGCTGAGTCCTCGTGACTCACGGATACTTCAAAACCAGTTTGCGGTGCCTATGTTACCGAAAGCGGTGGCGCAATCAAGCTCAAGGAGGAGCTCGATGAAGATCTTGCCCTTTGTGTTGTTTTCGTTCTAGTTGATCGATAGTGGAGCCCGGTTGGGGTCGATCGTGGACCTTTTATCGCATTTGGGGTTCTTCTTTTATTTTGGTTCCGTAGTCGGACCTTGATTGTATCTGGATGATGTAATGCTTTATTCATGTAATTGTGTGAAGTGGCGATTGTAAGCCAACTATGTATCTTTTTCCTTATGTATTACATGGGTTGTGTGAAGATTACCTCACTTGCGACATTGCTTTCAATGCGGTTATGCCTCTAAGTCGTGCTTCGACACGTGGGAGATATAGCCGCATCGAGGGCGATACACCATGGTAGTAGGCGATTCTTCGCTGGATGAACAGGACCCGAGGAGGTGGCGCACATCCGGCCGGTTGGGGTGGATGAATAGGACCCGTGGAGGCGGATGAGCGATAACCAGTGGAGGTGGAGGAAGTCGACGATGGATGAGCGAGAGCCCGTGGAGGCTGGTGTCGGTGTCAAAATGGCAGATCTCGGGTAGGGGCCCAAGGCGTGCGCCTAAGGATCGATGGTAACAATGGACAAAGGGACACAACGTTTACCAGGTTGGGCCCTCTTAAAGGAGGTAAAACCGGGCCGTAGGTTTCACTAGTGGCTTCTCTCGAGAAAAATAGCAAACGGTGGGAAGACAATTACTGTTGGGCAATTGATAGAACTTCAAATAATCATGACGATATCCACGCAATGATCATTATATAGGCATCATGTCCAAGATTAGTAGACCGACTCCTGCCTGCATCTACTACTATTACGCAACACATCGACCGCTATCCAGCATGCATCTAGTGTATTAAGTTCATGAGAAAATGGAGTAATGCAATAAGAACGATGACATGATGTAGACGAGATTCGTTTATCTATTGCGGTAGATATAGATCTTATCTTTTGGAATTGAGCCGTCGATCGGTGGATCGGGGTGAAGCCATGTGTTGGGTCATCATCGAGTGCCTTGTCCGTCGTCTTTGGTCTCAGCACCGTCGGTGCGTTGCTGCTCACTTGCGATCGCTGGGCTTCTCTCGATACGGCAATCTGTATTGCCGCTCCTGCGCATCTCTGACGCTGCGATCTCTCGTAGCGCAATCCGCGGCGTTCGACGCGATCGTCGTTCGTTGCAGCCTTGCGTCATCGTGTCCGTAGACGCGCAGGTGTTGCGTGAGACATCGATCTGTGCGGTCCAACGGCGCGATGTTGCGTCGTAGCGGTTGCGTCATCGATTCCTGTTGCCGGATACATGCCATGCCGATCTGATTGGCATTCGCTACCGTGCATTCCATGGCTTGATCTGATCCGTGGCTCGTTGCTGATCATGCGTATCGCCGATTCAGACTGACTTCCGTACGCTTGCATCGCTCTTATGCCGTCATCTCGGTTTCGATCGTTAATCCTCACTGCTCTGATGCCATGCTGTTGCACATGCGGCTGTTCCTTGCGTCATTGCTCTTATGTTATGCATTCATTGATCGTTGCGACCTGTTCACATGAGTGTCTAACCTTCGTTCTGATGCGACGTGTGCCATTGTCTAGGTTGAGTCCAGTGTCACTTGTCCATCTTCTGCTACACTGTTAATCGCTCTCACATACATTTTGCGCTCGAGCTATCACATTGCCATGCACCTGCTACTGCTTTGCCCGATATCATGTTCTTGCTCGCAATCTCTGTGTTACAGCGTGCATATCGGCGTGTCCATCTTGCTGCATACATTGCGTCATGGCTACTGGTCCCACGCTCGACTAGTGCCTCATCTAGCCTCTGCATCGCTGCCGCGTCTTGCGTCCGCGTTTGCCTCCGCACCTTGATGCTCTGCCCAGCTCGACTGTTGCAGCGCCTCTCCGCCTGTATCCTCGCGTGTCCGCTTGCGCTCGCTTCCGTGCGCGCTTGCCTGCGCGCGCTCTCAGCGATCTGCACGGAGCCCCTCGCCTACGCGTGCTGCTCAGCGTGCCTGCGAGCGTCGGACTGCGTTCGCCGTGACCGCCGCGCTTGCCTGGCGCCGTCAAGTTCTCGTGTCACGGTCACGGCACCTGCGTGCCTGCACTGACCCCTTTGCAGCTCTCTGCCTTCTGCGTCCGCATCCTGTGCCCGTGCTCGAGCAGGCTCCAGTCCGTGCGCTCGTGACATCTCTGCATAGCACTGCTCGCTTCAGTTCTGGTCTCCTGCCTTAGCGATGTTCGTTTCCGATGCCCATATTCGCGACATATTGTATGCTCCGTGCTGTTCGTCTGGTCGATCTGTTGACTGCTTCGCTCGTTCGTCCTACGCTGTGTTGAGTCATGGACTTATGACTTGCTACTTTCGAATGCTCCGTTTCATGCTGACGCCTTTGCGTCTTCGGTTGTATTCACAGTTTTCGATTTGCATGTTAGTTATTAGCTGCGTGCTAATTGTTGCGATTCTTGCTTGATGTTCGTAGTATCATGTCCGTGTGTCTCTATGTGCTTTGTCGTGTTGGCTTTGCATGTTCGATGTTGCATCATGATATCTCATGTTGATGAAGTATGCCATCGGTGCCGTCGTTTGCCCGTTGCATGTGTTAAATTGCTTTGATCTTGTGCTAGTTGCTATTGATGTTCACCGTTGCACTGGCATGTCATCGGACACTTGTCTTGATCTGATCTATGCTTGTTTGCTGCTTGTCATGATGTCTTCTATTTGCTATTTGTGATCAGAGCTGATCGAGCTGTGATATGTCAGCTGCCATGATTTGACCTTTGATGTCTGTCAATCTTGTCTATCTGTGATGTAGTTATGCGCTATCTGTGCTGTGCATAGTTTTGAACGATGTGCTATGTGTTATCTGCATGTAGCAATTGCTGATGTTAGCTGATCGTTTCTCTATTTGCTTTAGCTCTGTCTGTGGTTGCTACAGATTCTTTACGAATGCTTTAGTTATGTGCTACTCGTTTGCTCAGTTGCATATTGCTGTTGTTTTTATGTGATGATTTTGTCATTTCGTATTGATCATTGCATTACTGCATCCAATCGGTTAATTGTCTTCAACTGCTATGTTGCTGGTCACATTGCTTAATCATTGCTATATCATTTACTTCTAATTGCTTTTGCTATTGGCATTCACTGTGTATCTGACTTCATGGCTGTGCACTGATGTGACTGTATGCATTAACGACTGTTCAGTGCATTATCCTGAGCTGCTTAGACTTCTGATTGCACTGTTTTCATGTGCACTCATCAAAGTCTGTGCACTTGTCATGTCAGTGTTATCATTGGATTCATGTGCAGTGATGCTTGCAGATTCTGTGCATTATTGTTAGTTCAAGTAACTGCTAAGTGTGCAGCTATTTCTATTCGTTGCTCTGCTGAACATAGATTGCGTTCATGTGCTACTGCTAATTGGTTTGCATAGTGCTTCCATCTGTACAATTCCTGAGCATTCTGATGATAACGTGAGCTTCGGATAGTTGACTGCATCTATCGATCCACTTCGTTTGCATTTGCATCAGTGCTGTGTATCATTCTTGTGTAGCTATGTCAAGCTTTGCCGTGTATTTGCCTTAGATCGCTTGCTTGGTCTGTTCGGATATATCTCTTGGTATCTGTAGTTGTGATGTAGCTGTTGTACTGATTCTGCACTTCCTTGCATTGTCAATTATGGCATATAGATCTACTGTGCATGTTACGTTTGTGATGTTGGTATGCCGTTGTTAGCTGTCGAATTGCTTGTTGACGTGGATCGGCACTGATGATCTCTTGCAAGCTGTGATGCAATTGCTCGACTGATGCGACTAGATGATTTGACTTGATTGAGGTCAGCTATGCTGGTTGCTCGACTTCAGGCGATGCCTCTTGCTTTGCATGATTGCGTTCATGTTCGTTAATCTAACTTGCTCTAGCTTGTTCATACATGCTTGTGATCTATAGCTTGTTTTGCGTCTATCTCAATGCATCTATTGACCGTGACGTTCTTGTGAGATTTACTTCGTGGACACATGAGTCTATCTGGCGTGGACAATCAGTGAAGTTGATGAACTGCTTATTTGTTCGTGCGTGTTTGGTTATCATTGATGTAAGTTCATGGTCACGTGCTTAGATTCGATAGTACTTGCATGCCGAAGCATCCAGTATTGTACTTTATCTATGACATTATCATTTGACTAGTATCATTGGTTAACAGCACTATTGCAGTCCGTTGCAGCATAGTACTGAGTCTGATACATGTAACTTGCATTATCCGTAGTGCTATCGCGAGTTCTAGATCCGTACGTGACGTGGATGAGATTATGGCTACGTTAGCGTATAGTGTATCGTGGCTAGTCGTGCATTGATCGTAGATGGAGTCGTGCTATAGAGTACATGTCTTAGGATAACTGCGCAGTACAGTTCTTCTGCACGTGGATCAGATACATTGGCTAGTATTCTATGGTCATGGACGCCAATAATGATCTGCCTAAGTCATGGTATCTGGTCTGTGATCATGATCTGATGAATGTGCACTCGTCATGGATATCTCTATGTAGCAAAGTTATCATTGATCTGTACTTGATCATGGTGATCCTTGGATTTAGCTGTATTGCTGATCGTAAGAATGTTATGCATGATATACTGTGTCTGTAATGAGTCTATGAGTCTGATTGCAATGCAGCATAGCGATGCTAATCATCATTAGTTTGCAAGTGCTAGCGTCTAAGGAGCATAGCTATTGAGCTTCCGATAGACGGACAGTATGTGATCAACTGAAAGTGTGAGTACAGAGATAGTACGATGATATGGCTATAATGGATCTGTAGTCTACGATCGCCTGGAGTTCATTGACTGCTACTTGAGATCTTAGGATGCTCTGACAGGTTGGTATTACGAAGTGCTAGGTATGGCTAGATCGTATCGATTGTCATGATTGCAGTGCTAATCCTGGTTACCCTCTAGATCCATGATGGATTTTCGATGGCAGACTGCTCGATTCACATTGGCAAATGACTTGACATGATTTAGTATGTAATCCTAGGATGATAGTACAGAGACGTGCATGCATCATGCTATAGTGCGAATACTATTCATTGACATATAGCAATTGAAGTTCTAGGCATCTAGGATCAGTCTAATGGCATATCTGCTGAGAAGCTACATCGTGGAACTCATTGCAAAAGCAAGTGATGACTGACCTATGCATATGCGATACTTAACTGCAGATACATGATTGTATGAGCATGAATGTTATAGTCAGGTCTACAATCTGGTTTCAAGATCATGTATATACCAATGGGCATTCGAACTAGTCTAGGACGTGTATCGAAGGACTGTATAGTTCGAGTCCTGACTTGAGCTGTGTAGTAATGTACCAATACGTCATACGATCTGGATTCTCCATATGTCTATTGAGCATGCTAATAGACTCTTGATATCGAATGACATAACTCATTGGCACATAACATAGACTGCTGAAGCTGTAGCATTGCTATACACTTGTCGATCGTGCTATGTTTCAAATTATCTTTGGTCTGCTCATATGTCTAGGTGCAATTCATGCTCATGTATGTCTTGCATTAGATATGCTATAAGATTCTAATCGCAGATGTTTGGACGTTACAAATATGTTCGACGGATTGTATGCTAATTTGTCATCAGTACTAGTCTTGGTACCGTGTATGTTATTAAGACTGGTACTCGATAGTTGCTATCTTGTATTTCGATGTTGAGATTAGCAGTTGCACTGTGACTAGGCATGCTTCAATTGTTATTGACTTCTTGGATCCCACTGTGACATGATGTGCTACTGCATGCGATGCTGTCGACTATGCTTGTATGCAATGATACTGTATTAGCTTCGATCATCGATGTAATGTGCTTGTTATGGTCATCACGTGTTATCGTCTCGTTTATGCGAATTCAAGTAGACGATAACTATGCATTATAGTTTCTTAGCATATGCTGATACTCAGGTGTGTTACCATGTACTAATGTCTACGGTTTCTAGTGAACTAATCTAATGACGATCAAGTATGTGCGATTGATGTGATTATATGTGTTTGTATAGTATCACATGATACGTATCTTGCGTCATTGTTCTCAATGGTTGATACTCAGATGTTACTGTTACTACCATGTAGTACAGTATATTATGTCCGATGCATGTATCTCTGGATTCTATGATTGCTTATGTACTTTCGAATCTTGTCAGGTTGATATTCAGTTGTTGCGTGATATGATATTGTCATTCCTTTGAGCTTAATTGTTGGGATCTGATCATTAGTGAATTACTCTGATTGATGATTATCACACTATGTCGTACTTAGTCTTTCGGTAGTGCTTAAGTTTGCCGTGGCTACTATGATTCTTTATGCTGATTGAAGCGACTACTAAATTTCTATCCATCTTCTCTGTATTGGATCAGATCCTGTATAGTCTCATGACTTCATTTGTACGATTGCTCTATGCTTGCAACGTTAGTCGTTATCTGTGATTGCATATCTTTATAAGTCTTAGTGATATCTCAAGTTGTTCTCTATTTAGTATCATGGATCTTATCTGTAGTTCATGTTGTTAGTGTTGATCTGTTGCACTTGCTTTGGAAGTTCTGGGTCGATTCTGATGTGTCGTGGATCTTGATTATCTTGATTGGTGTCTAGGTTCAGGTATTTGATGATCTCTCTTAATGTTGCGCTATTTATTAAGTAGCTTCTGATTGTTCGAGTCTTTCACGTGTATCACTGATGCTGTTCAGATCGATGTGGATATCTCTCATTTTGGATTGCTTCATCGTTTGCTTGATTCCTGTGCATGATGTCTTCAGTAGCTTCGAATCTTTCATGTTTGTAGTGTCTTAGTATCATTGTCTGTTAAAATTTGTTCAATCTAGCTTTCTCTTGTTCTCAGTTTTGTTGTCTTACTCATGCTTCTTTGATCAATCTGCTCATGTTTATCTCATTTCGACTATTTTGTTCGTATTGTTCTAAGTTCCATACTTAATGTCTTTTCTTCAGACATTTCGATGATTCTATTCAGTTCGTCTATCTTGGATCTCTTATCATATCTTCATATGCATTGAGTCATTCAGTTGTACGCATTATCTTACTGCTTCTTTCGTGATTTTTCTTTGTAAGTTTCTTGTATCTGTACTCTTAATCTTCGGTTATCTGTACTATCGTCATTCATGTTCAATTCGAGTAATTCATTTCATGTTCCAATTGTGATCAATCAAGTATGGTATTCGCATGTTTCAGTCTATTCTGCATATTTTCTGCATTTCTGTCCATTCACGTCATTCTGATCTCTCGTTGCATTTGTCATGTCATGGTCCTTTCGTGATTTTCAGCTCATGTCTGATGATTTCTTGTTGTTGGCTTCATCATTCGATAGATTCTTAATGCTGTTCAGTATTCTATCGTCTGTTCATGTTTCAAGACTTTCAGCTGTCATTGTATTCATATTCTGTATCGTTCAACTGTTCGCATATTGCTTGTGATCATTCTGTTGTATGCATCGATCATTACTATTCGCTTCATTCAATCTCAATCGCTTATCTTCATTGTCTTGATCTCTGTCGCTATCTCATGTGATTGATGTCTCATTCTTCAACTCAGCTATCTCGTTATGTCCTTGTGGCCCATCTCGTCATCGTTTGCTTGATCTCACAGTCATCTTCGTATCTCGTCATCGTTCTCTTCTTCTGACTTCATTCAGTCTTCTGTTGTCATCACGTGTTTGCTCCATTCTGATGCTTCATTCTCATCTCGTTCATTAAGTTCACTTCAGTTCATCTTAGAGGCTCCACTATCCGAGTCTTCGGCTTTCATCTGTAGGTTTCCATCTTTTCGATTGTTGTCATGTTCATGTCATCTCAGATTGCGATTGTATCTCTTTCTAATTTCATCTCTGTTCATTGTAGTGTGTCCGAGCCTTACTTCTTCGAGTACTTCGATCGTCAATTCTATGATCTATTCGTCTTTGCAATTTGTTTCATCTGTTTTCACATTTAGTCTATTGTTCATTCATTCATTCGTCCATGCTTCTGAATTCAACTGTCTATCTGTGCACTGTAGTGTTAATTCGAGTTCATACTTTCACTCTCATTTGAGCTTCAATTCTCTCAACGTTCTTTATGTTTGTCTTGATACTTGTTCACTTCATACTTATTTTAGTATGTATCGTCATCACTGTAAGTCCTCTTTTCCATTCGCTAACCTCTTTCTCGCATTTCGATTGATTTCTTCAGTCTTAGTCTTCATTACTCACTTTCAAATTTATGATGCTTATTCTTCATCTATTCATTCTTCTAATCTATTGATAGTTTCATCTTTGATTTCTTTTAATGTTCAGATTGCTTTTTCTATTCGGTGTGCGTTTCATTTTGCTAAAGATTTATACTCTTTCTCGTATATTGTCTATTTTCGTGTCATTTTCCCAATCTAGGTTCTTTTCCTTAAGGCTCCTTAATTCCTCGCTTTCCATAGGCATTATTTAATCACTTTCTTTAGTATAATTCTACTCCATCATTCTTCATTCATCGAGTCATTGATGGGTTAATTCCATCTGTTATCCTGTTAGATTCTTCGTTTCCAATCAGTCGTTGATTCTCTTAGGGTTGTATTCATTTTCACATATTCCTGTGTCTAACTTACTTCTCATGTCTTCCTGGGATGATTTCTTCCCTTCTATAACCTCAGTAGATCAGCTTCTCACTTTATTCGTTCCGTTTCACTCTCATCTTATGTCTCTGATGCACCATCGTTCGTTGTTCAGTCGAGGTCACCCCCTCACTGTCAATCTCCGTTCTCTGTGATTGATCCTCCAGGCGTTCATTCGATGTTGCCATCCCTCATACTCGTTTGAGTCATCATCCTTCTCTTTGCCCTCAATTGCATCAAATCCCGTCGTCCTCTTTCCACTTTCTTATCTCGGCGTTCTTCATGGTAACGTCTCTTCGTCTCATACTTGTTCTATGTCCGCCTACCTGATCAGGGTACCGCGCGCCCATAACCTTCCCTATTTGGAGGCACCGGCGAGAGGCATGACAATACGCTGCATTAGGGCCTTCCCATAAAGGCAAATGTGGCAGCACTGGTCAGTTCGATTTCGATGGCACTATGGCTTAGCCAGCAGGTGTTCAAGTTTAATTAATGTCCAATTAAACTTGAATGCAAAAGATGCTGAGTCATAATATGATGAAATAATAATTCACATGAGCATGATAATAATATAAGCATGGAGGATCAACATAACCATATGAATAACTAACATCAATAATAATGCAACACCTAGACTACTATATGTAGATGAACATGGCATCATGATCATATATAACACATGTACTTTCATACCGGACGATAATAATGCATCGAAGAACATCACTATCACCAGCATGTAGAACCAACCAAAATGACATAAGAGAATAATAACAGCAAGTAGCACATACTAACAAGGTGCATAAGGGCATAGCATGAAGATGAACATGGATCCACAAGCATAACCGAAACAGCAATAGCAGTAGTTAAAGTAGCAAACATTTATTAAATATTCAAGTGGAAACCATGGCTACTGCAAATCCATCGTTCAAGTGGCTATCGTAGCTTGCCTGGGGTTGCCGAATACTCTGGGGAGACTTGCGATGAAGTCGCGGAACGATTCGCCACACGCCTCACTCTAGGAGGGGGCTGATTGTAAGCAAGGGCAAAATGGTCATTTTCACAGTGGGACCACCTAGTGAAAATGATACCAGCAGATAGAGCTCGACAAGATGAAGAAGTAGGCGTTGGATTCACCTCAAACGGAGTTACGGTCGCGGAGATACGAGAGGTGGAAGTTTAGGGACTAATGTGTGAAAATATCTTCACCAACAGATCCCTGGCGGCTGAAAACAGAAAGCACATTTTTAGAGAAATACGTTTTCTGGAGTGGAAAGTGTACTTTGATCCTAAGAAGAATAAAAGTACGCCTTCACTGAGCAAAAGCGTATTTGAGGAAGTACGTTTCCACTTATCGGACTGTATAAGATTTGGAGAGCTGATGTGTGGGGTCCGCAGGGAGATGGGGCCCGCCTGGTGTAACATCCCAAACTTTCAATTTGGAATGTTATACAATAGATCATTATTGCACATCATATTTATTGCATTTTTGTCTTGATCCTAGAAATTCTACGCAACTCAAGGACCCACGGAGAGAGTTGGGGATTTCGTCAATTTCATATTTGAGTTTTCTCAAATTTTGGAAATAGGATCATTTGATTTTATTTATTTTATCTTCAATTATTTAAAATTATAAATTATGAGAGAGGGAATAAAATGACTTTCCCAAAATAAAGAAATATTGAGGATTTAATAAAAAATCAAATAAGATTTTATTTTGGATTTTATTGCTATTTTATTTGAATTTAGGAAAAATGCACATTTTTCAAAATTGCATTTAGGCCCCAAATAAATGTTCATCTTGTCCGGCATGATTTTAGAAGTCGGGGAAAATTTATTTCGGAATTTTTGGAGTCCGTTTAGTATTTCTTTCGTTTGTTTTTCTGCGCGAAAACTATTTAAAAAATCCAACTAACTATGAGTAAGATCGCCAGACTCTCTCTTGGGGCCTTTATATAGCGCCACCCCGGGCCGCCGCCAGCCCCAGCCCACCCGAGCCGCCGCCGCCTAAACCCTAGCGCGCCGCCGCGCCCACTTCGCCGCCGCCGAGCCGCCGCCACGAGTCAAGACGCCGAGGTTGATTTCGCCACGGCGCCGCCCTTTTTTTAGAAAAACTGTTCGGTTTTTCCATCGGTTTTTTAGATCCGTTTTTTTATTAGATCGGTTTTTTTTCGGTTTAGGTTAATTAGCGAGCGTTCGCTCGTTCGTTCGTTTTAACGAACGTGTTCATCGTTTAGATCCAGATAACGAACGTTCGTTCGTTAATCTGTTCGTCGTTATTCTTTTTCTTGGATTTATTCCGCGATTTTCTGATCGCAATTTCTCATCCAATTTTCATTTTAGTATAACTTTTCGCTCGTTTATTGGAATCAGGCGATTCAAGCGCCTAGAGTTACTTATCGAAACCCTCTTTCCGAATAGTCAACTCAAATAAGTTTTTGCTTGTGTAATTTGACTTAGGTCCAAATTAGTAAACGAAGCTTGTTTCTTTCGCCGTTTGACTTTCGTTACTTCGTTCGATTTGATTCTTTTTTCAAACCGGAGTTCTTAACTTGAACTTTTTGGTTAGATCTCTTATTTGAGTTTTACCCGTGCATTAGATGAGTACTTATTGTATGCTTGTTTGTTTGTTTGCGATAGAGTACCCGGATTGCGCCGCTTGCTACTTCGAATCCCTAGGTTTCACGGATCATCAGCAAGGCAAGTAACACTTTGATCATATTCCTTTTTCGTACCCTGTTTTTATGCATTAGATCAAATCCTCAAACAATTGCATGATTAGGATCTGATTAATTTGTGGGTTTTAGGATGTAGATGACGTAGTACCTATCATCTGTTTTATTATCAAACCCTTGGGAGTTACTTCTATGTTTGCTTATTATGCCATGCTATGCTAGTAGACGTGGATTGGGTGAGTGTATCCATGACAGATGTGAGATTGTTAATTAATGGTTTATTTAAGGTGGCAACTTTAGTACACATCTGGGTGGATTGAGGCACTTGGGTATTCCGGGATTGCCTGTTTGTTTTGGACCGCCACCCAGGCTCAAAGGGATCATAAGATCATTCATGGTAGAAACTTCCGTGTGCAGCCACATGCTATTATGGGCTCTAGCATAGCTGATTAAGTCGTGCGAACTCTTACAGTGGTAGACTAGCAGATGTAGGGGAAAGTAGGTGTACAGGTCTACCCATCGTAAGGTGCTAGCGCTTCTGAAAGCTATGTCTCGGTCATCCGTTTCTCAAACACCATGTAGTGCGAGAAAACCAACGGAGGAGATCGAGTCGTGTGGGGAAAAGTGCGCAAATCTCTGCAGAGTGTATAAACTAATCATGATTAGTCGTGTCCCCGGTTATGGACGTTTTGAGTATCTAGTACTTGGATTATCATGTGAATCTCGACATATCACTTTAATTAATATTGTTCGGTTTGTTTATTGACGATATTCTAATTGGGATTGAGAATGCTGTCAACCATTCTCAATGTTTAACAACCACCATGATAGTTAAATAAATTTATTCCTTTGAAGTAGGGAAAAATTGGCTTTATGCAAAAACTGTAACCATAGAGCTTTCCACCAGCCATATATGCATGTAGTATAGCATTATTCTTTCATTACTCTCTATGTGTTACATTGCGAGCATATTCCATGTGCTGACCCGTTTCGGGCTGCAACGTTCATGTTGCAGACTTTTCAGACGACGAGTAAGATGCCTTAGGATTGTGGTTCTATACTCAGTGATGCCGTTGGAGTTGATGGACTCACTTTATCTTCCAAGCGTTCCGCTGTTATCATTATTAGATGGCCTTAAGCCATGTTTATTGTAATAAGCTCTCTTTGGGGACATTCGATGTAATAAGTGTGTGATTGCTACTCTGTTATAAATCCTTCGAGTCTCGTGCGGTCAAGATTATCGATCCAGGATGACAACGATGCACGAGATCGACTGTCTCGAGGTCCGGTCGCTACAATATGGTATCGAGCACACGCCGATCAGAGGACACGCACCACTAAGCTAAAGCCCTAGATCACTACTCTCTCTTCTCATTTCTGACTCCTCATCTTTTCTACTCTCTTTTAGGATGGCGGATGCAAGGAACAAGTTCACGCAACCGGATGAAGATACACCCTTTGGACGACACCTAAAGCAAGTCACTAGATACCTGAACATCGGAGTACCAAGCTTCACCGGGACCTACAACGCCACTTTACCTGAAGAGGAGCGCTGGATGATTCAAGTACAAGTTCCAGGAAAGACGTTCATGCCCGTCACTGAGCCCATAGAGTTTTCCTTTGATGCACCAACCTGGAGTCTAGGAAAGAGCATGGCAGCCCACATCACCATGGGACATATTGGAGAAGTTTACCACAAGGAGCTTAAGGATACTATCTACCAGATTTGTGGGTGCCGAGATGAGCAATGGGAGATGATCAGCACCAGGAAGGACAGATCAATTACAACTCCCATCCAGGAGTTAAACCAGCACATTCAATGCCAGGAGAACCAGATGTGCGTAGGCATGATGGATCTGAAGAAGGCCATGACCAAGATCACGGAACTGGAGGAAGAACTCAAGTCTACACGCGATGGATATGAGGAGGAAATAGCAACACTAGTAGAGAAGAATGATGATCTGAAGAAGAAGCTAAGAGTGTTTATGGGATTTCCCGCAACTGGAGAAGATGAAGATTGCACTTGTCCAGAGAACTACACCATCATCGACAACACCGACTCGGACCCAGACGATAGTGATGATGACTATGTTGACGAAGCTGGAGCAGATATCATGGAGTCTTCATCGGAGCAGTTTTTCTAGTAGACCACCATAACAGTAGTAGTATTTTTCCCCATGTATCTAGTATAGTTTGAGCACTTTTGTAACGATAGATAGACCGTTGTATGCCTTGCTTGATTGAATGAAGTGTTTTGATTGCATTTGTCTCATGTGCATATGGGTAGTGTTTTCCCTCTAGAACTCATTCTATTCTGTATTCTCATCTTTTCTAAACCCTCAGATGCCTCCGAGACGCGACAATGGATTTGCTTTCCCACCCGAGCTCACCCAGTTGATCCAGCAGTAGAATGCTTTGATGCAGTTGTTAGTCCAGAATCAGAATCAGGGGAACAACAAAAACAACAACAACCCACCACCACCACTACCTGTTGATCACTTAACCCGTTTTCTTAGGCTGAATCCGTCGGTGTTCTCCTGTAGCACCGAGCCGATTGTTGCAGATGAGTGGCTTCACAAGACAGCCAGGGAGTTGACCATTGCAGGATGCACAGATGCGGAGAAGGTGCGATTTGCTGCACATCGACTTGAAGGACCCGCAGCATCATGGTGGGAGAATTTCACAGCCACCTATCCAGTAGACAATGTCACATGGGATCAGTTTCAGCAGGCTTTCCGTATTGCTCATGTTTCAGCAGGAGCTACGGCCATGAAGAAGCATGAGTTTCGCAACTTACGCCAGGGAGGACGTACAGTTGGCCAGTATGTGGATGACTTTTGTAAGCTAGCACGTTATGCCCCAGATGACGTTTCTACAGATGCAGCTAAGCAAGAGAAGTTTCTGGAAGGACTGAATGATGAGCTGAGCATGCAGTTGATGGTAGCAAGTTTCAACAACTACCAGGAGTTGGTAGACCGTGCTATTATGATTGAAGGGAAGCAACAGCAGATTGAAAATCACAAGAGGAAGTATGGACAAGGAAAGTACAACTCTGGAGCTCAGCAGAAGCCATGTTTTACCCCGAAATCGGGAGGACAATTCCAGCATACCCATGGAGGTGGTAGCTCACACAACCATAATGGTTCCAAGAATGGTAACGGGAATGGAGGAAGCAACGGCCAGAACCGTACCAACCCATCAACCCCAGCTAAGAAAGATTTGAGTCAAGTCACTTGCTTTAAGTGCCAGAAGACTGGACATTATGCCAATGAATGTCCTGAAGGTCAGAATGGAAATAGCAATGGAAGCTCGGGGAAGAAGCCGAACCCTTTCAACCGAGGACAGGTGAGCCACGTAAATGTGGAGGAGATTGATGCCCAACCAGATGCAGTAATAGGTAAGTTTTTGGTTAAGTCATTTACTGCACTCGTTCTTTTTGATACTGGTGCATCGCATTCATACATATCAAGGGGATTTGTGGATAAGTATAAACTGCTCACCAAGATTCTAGGAACATCCATGTTAGTAACCTCACCAGGAGCGGAGTATATGGCCAATCGAGGATGTTTTCAAGTGTCGTTGAGTATAGGCAAGCATGTCTTCCCCTCAGATTTAATCGTTTTGGAATCTCAAGGTTTGGATGTGATTCTGGGTATGGATTGGCTATCAATGTATGGAGGAAACATCAATTGCGCCAGTAAGTCGATTTTCCTTACTGCCCCAGAAGGGAGAAGGATAAAGTATGTATCAAGACATGAGCCGAAGAGGATGCACGTAAATTCCTTCTCAGGAGTTGTGCAGGAGGAAGTACCAGTAGTGAAGGATTTTCCTGATGTATTTCCAGAAGAGTTGCCAGGCATGCCACCGGATAGAGACATCGAGTTTTTGATTGAGCTTTTGCCAGGCACAGGACCAATATCTAAGAGACTGTATCGGATGCCCGCTAAGGATTTGGAAGAAATTAAGAAGCAGATTAAAGAGTTACTGGATAAAGGTTATATTTGAAGGAAATATGCCCTAGAGGCAATAATAAAGTTATTATTTATTTCCTTATTTCATGATAAATGTTTATTGTTCATGCTAGAATTGTATTAACCGGAAACATAATACATGTGTGAATACATAGACAAACATAGTGTCACTAGTATGCCTCTACTTGACTAGCTCGTTTATCAGAGATGGTTATGTTTCCTAGCCATGGACAAAAGAGTTGTCATTTGATTAACGGGATCACATCATTAGGAGAATGATGTGATTGACTTGACCCATTCCGTTAGCTTAGCACTTGATCGTTTAGTATGTTGCTATTGCTTTCTTCATGACTTATACATGTTCCTGTAACTATGAGATTATGCAACTCCCGTTTACCGGAGGAACACTTTGGGTACTACCAAATGTCACAACATAACTGGGTGATTATAAAGGAGTACTACAGGTGTCTCGAAGGTACATGTTGAGTTGGCGTATTTCGAGATTAGGTTTTGTCACTCCGATTGTCGGAGAGGTATCTTTAGGCCCTCTCGGTAATGCACATCATTATAAGCCTTGCAAGCAATGTGACCAATGAGTTGGTTACGGATGATGCATTACTGAGCGAGTAAAGAGACTTGCGGTGACGAGATTGAACTAGGTATTGGATACCGACGATCGAATCTCGGGCAAGTAACATATCGATGACAAAGGGAACAACGATGTTGTTATGCGGTTTGACCGATAAAGATCTTCGAGAATATGTAGGAGCCAATATGGGCATCCAGGTCCCGCTATTGGTTATTGACCGAGAATAGTTCTAGGTCATGTCTACATAGTTCTCGAACCCGTAGGGTCCGCACGCTTAAGGTTTCGATGACAGTTATATTATGAGTTTATGAGTTTTGATGTACCGAAGGAGTTCGGAGTCCCGGATGAGATTGGGGACATGACGAGGAGTCTCGAAATGGTCGAGACGTAAATATCGATATATTGGACGACTATATTCGGAGTTCGGAAAGGTTCCGAGTGATTCGGGTATTTTTCGAGTACCGGAGAGTTACGGAATTCGCCGGGAGAAGTATTGGGCCTTATTGGGCCTCAAGGAAAGAGAGAGGGCTGCCTAGGGCAAGCCGCGCCCCCATGGCCTAGTTCGAATTGGACTTGGGGAGGGCCGCACCCTCCTTCCTTCCTTCTCTCTTCCCTTCCTTGTCTCCTACTCCTAATACATGGAAGGACTCCTAGTTGACTAGGAAGGGGAATCCTACTCCGGTGGGAGTAGGACTCCCCTAGGGCGCGACATAGAAGAGGGCCGGCCCTCCCCTCCTCCACTCCTTTATATGCGGGGGTAGGGGGCACCCCATGGACACACAAGTTGATCTACGGATCGTTCCTTAGCGTGTGTGGTGCCCCTTCCACCATATTCCACCTCGGTCATATCGTCATGAGTTTAGGCGAAGCCTGCGCCGGTAGAACATCATCATCATCACCATGCCGTCGTGCTGACGGAACTCATCTCCGGAGCTCGGCTGGATCGGAGGCCGGAGATCGTCATCGAGCTGAACGTGTGCTGAACTCGGAGGCTCCGTACGTTCGGTGCTTGGATCGGTCGGATCGTGAAGACGACGACTACATCAACCGCGTTGCAGTTAACGCTTCGCCACGGTCTCACGAGGGTACGTGGACGAACACTCTCCCCTCTCGTTGCTATGCCATCACCATGATCTTGCGTGTGCGTAGGAAATTTTTTGAAATTACTATGTTCCCCAACAATATTCGCCCAAGTTCTTCGCCTTGGGGATCACCAGTACTTCTAGTGGAGAAGAAGGATGGATGATTGAGGATGGTTGTTGACTATCGAGGATTGAATGCAGAAACAATCAAGAACAAGTACCCACTGCCATTGATCAATGATCTGTTTGACCGATTGCAAGGAGCAAAGGTATTTTCCAAGATCGATTTGCGATAAGGATACCACCAGTTGAAGATTCGAGAGCAGGATATACCTAAGACGGCTTTTACCACCAGGTACGGGCTATATGAGTATACCGTTATGTCATTTGGTCTGACTAACGCACCTGCCTATTTCATGAACATGATGAACAAGGTGTTTATGGAGTTCTTGGATAAGTTCGTCGTGGTGTTCATTGATGATATTTTGGTCTACTCAAAGAACGAACCAGTTATACGCCAAGTTCAGTAAGTGTGAATTTTGGTTGAAGGAAGTTGGATTCCTCAGACATGTTATATCCGGAGAAGGTATAGCAGTAGACCCCACCAAGGTTGTCACCGTGACAAATTGGGTAGCACCGACAATAGTAGGAGAGATCCGGAGTTTTCTTGGGCTGGCAGGATACTATCGGAGATTTATTGAGAACTTCTCAAAGATTGCAAAGCCCATGACGGAATTGTTGAAGAAAGATACCAAGTCCATTTGGAATGAGGAATGCGAGGCCAGTTTCCAAGAATTGAAGAAACGTTTGGTTACCTCGCCAGTGTTGATTCTGCCAGATCAGAGCAAGGATTACGAGGTGTATTACGACGCTTCACGTCGAGGACTTGGAGCAGCGCTTATGCAGGAGGGGAGAGTTGTTTCGTATGTTTCACGACAGCTTAAACCTCATGAGTTGAATTATGCCATGCATGATTTGGAGTTAGCAGCCGTAGTGCATGCGTTGAAGACATGGAGACATTTTCTTATCGGAAATCATTGTGAGGTGTACACGGATCACAAGAGTTTGAAGTACATTTTTACGCAGAAGGAGTTGAATCTCAGGCAGAGGAGATGGTTGGAGCTCATCAAGGATTATGATATGAGATTGCATTATCACCCGGGAAAGGCTAACATAGTAGCCGACGCGTTGAGCCGTAAGAGCCATGTCAATACACTCATGGCTGGAGAGTTACCGAAGGAGTTAGCCGAGGACCTTCGTGAGCTATGTTTAGAGATAGTTCCGAGAGGCTATGTAGCAGCATTGGAAATTCAGTCGACTTTGATGGATAAGATCAGAGAAGCCCAGAAGACCGACAAGGAAATTGCCGAGATAAAGGAGAAGATGAGCAAAGGAAAAGCTAAAGCTTTTCGTGAGGATGAGCATGATACCTTATGGTTTGAAGACCGTGTTTATGTGCCTAATGACCCGGAGATCAGGAAGTTGATTCTACAGGAGGCCCATGACTCGCCGTATTTGATTCACCCAGGAAATACCAAGATGTATTTGGATTTGAAGGGCACTTTCTGGTGGACCAGAATGAAGAATGATATTGCGGAGTATGTAGCAGTTTGTGATGTATGTCAGAGAGTAAAGGCAGAGCATCAGAAGCCAGCAGGATTGTTACAACCATTGCCGATACCCGAATGGAAGTGGGATAAACTAGGCATGGATTTTATCATGGGATTGCCCAGGACTCGTTCAGGCTATGACTCGATTTGGGTTGTAGTCGATCATTTGACGAAGGTAGCACATTTCATTCCAGTGAAGACAACTTACACCAGTGCTAAGTTGGCCAAGATATACATGACCAGGATCGTATGTCCGCATGGAGTTCCGAGGAGCATTGTATCGATAGAGGAACCCGTTTACCTCAAAGTTCGAATCGATTGCATGAAACTTTGGGTACCAGGCTAGAGTTCAGTACAACTTTTCATCCGCAGACAGATGGACAGACCGAGAGAGTCAATCAGATTTTAGAGGATATGCTGAGAGCTTGTGCGCTAGATTACGGATCTAGTTGGGACGACAATTTGCCATATGCAGAGTTCTCTTAAAACAATAGTTATCAATCCAGTTTGAAGATGGCCCCTTTCGAAGCCTTATATGGAAGGAGGTGCAGGACCCCGTTTTCGTGGGATGAAGTTGGAGACCGCCAGCTGTTTGGACAGGATTTGATTAAGGAGTCTAAATGGAAAGTGAAGTTGATTCACGATAGGCTCAAGGTAGCCCAGTCCAGGAAGAAAAGCTATACAGATTCAAAACGTAAGGAGATAGTTTACGAAGTTGGAGATAGAGTCTATCTTCGTGTATCACCACTTCGAGGAGTTAAGCGTTTTGGAGTTAAGGGAAAGTTAGCACCGCATTTTGTGGGACCATACAAAGTTTTGGAGCGTATGGGAGAAGTTGCCTACAAGTTGGAATTACCTGAGGGATTGTCAGGAGTTCACGACGTGTTCCACGTTTCTCAGTTGAAGAAGTGCCATGCAGAGATGGCTGATATACTGCTGAGAGATACAGTGCCGCTAGAGGCGATTCAGTTGGACAATAATTTGACCTATGAGGAGAAACCAGTTAAGATTCTTGAGTATGCCAGCCGAGTCACCCGCAGCAAGGTTATCAAGTTTTGCAAAGTTCAGTGGAGCCACCACACCGAGGATGAAGGCACCTAGGAGAGAGAGGAAGATCTGCTGAAGGACCACCCTCACCTATTTTCTAGCCAACCCGAATCTCGAGGGCGAGATTCATCTTAAGAGGGGTAGGTTTGTAACATCCCAAATTTTCAATTTGGAATGTTATACAATAGATCATTATTGCACATCATATTTATTGCATTTTTGTCTCGATCCTAGAAAATCTACGCAACTCAAGGACCCACGGAGAGAGTTGGGGATTTCCTAAATTTCATATTTGAGTTTTCTCAAATTTTGGAAATAGGATAATTTGATTTTATTTATTTTATCTTCAATTATTTCAAATTATAAATTATGAGAGAGGGAATAAAATGACTTTCCCGAAATAATGAAATATCGAGGATTTAATAAAAAAATCAAATAATATTTTATTTAGGATTTTATTGCTATTTTATTTGAATTTAGGAAAAATGCACGTTTTTCAAAATTGCATTTAGGCCCCAAATAAATGTTTATCTTGTCCGGCCTGATTTTAAAAGTCGAGGAAAATTTATTTCGGGATTTTTGGAGTCCGTTTAGTATTTCTTTCGTTTCTTTTTCTGCCCAAAAACTATTTAAAAAAATCCGAACCGACTATGGGCCGGGATCGACCAGGACTCCTCTGGTCGGGGCCTTTATAAAGCACCACCCCGGGCCGCCGCCAGCCCCAGCCCACCCGAGCCACCGCCGCCGCCCAAACTCTAGCCGCCGCCACCGCGCGCCGTCTTTTGCCGCCGCCGCTGCCGGACTTGACGCCGAGGTTGACCCCCGCCGCCGTTTTTAGAAAAACCGCTCGGTTTTTCCGCCGGTTTTCGTCGATTTTAGATCCGTTTTTATTAGATCGGTTTTTTCGGTTTAGGTTAATTAGCGAAGCGTCATTCGCTCGCTCGCTTTTAACGAACGTGTTCATTGTTTAGATCCAGATAACGAACGTTCGTTCGTTAATATGTTCGTCATTTTTCTTTTTCTTAGATTTATTCCGCGATTTTCTAATCGCGATTTCTGATCCGATTTTCGTTTTAGTATAACTTTTCGCTCGTTTATCGGAATCAGGCGATTCAAGGGCCTAGAGTTTCGCCTCAAAACCCTCTTTCCGAATAATCAACTAAAACAAGTTTTTGCTTCTGTAATTTGACTTAGGTCCAGATTAGTAAACGAAGCTTGTTTCTTTCGCCGTTTGACTTTCGTTGCTTCATCGATTTGATTCTTTTTGCAAACCGGAGTTCTTAAGTTGAACTTTCTGGTTAGATCTCTTATTTGAGTTTTGCCCGTGCATTAGATGAGTACTTATTGTATGCTTGTTTGTTTGTTTGCGATAGAGTACCTGGATTGCGCCGCTTGCTACTTCGAATCCCTAGGTTTCACGGATCATCAGCAAGGCAAGTAACACTTTGATCTTATTCCTTTTTCGTACCCAGTTTTTATGCATTAGATCAAATCCTCAAACAATTGCATGATTAGGATCTGATTAATATGTGGGTTTGGGATGTAGATGAGGTAGTACCTATCACCTGTTTTATTATCAAACCCTTGGGAGTTACTTCTACGTTTGCTTATTATGCGATGCTATGCTAGTAGACGTGGATTGGGTGAGTGTATCCATGACAGATGTGAGATTGTTAATTAATGGTTTATTTAAGGTGGCAACTTTAATACACATCTGGGTGGATTTAGGCACTTGGGTATTCCGGGATTGCCTGTTTGTTTTGGACCGCCACCCAGGCTCAAAGGGATCATAAGATCATTCATGCTAGAAACTTCCGTGTGCAGCCACATGCTATTATGGGCTCTAGCATAGCTGATTAAGTTGTGCGAACTCTTACAGTGGTAGACTAGAAGATGTAGGGGAAAGTAGGTGTACAGGTCTACCCATCGTAAGGTGCTAGCGCTTCTGAAAGGCTATGTCTCGGTCATCCGTTTCTCAAACACCTTGTAGTGCGAGAAAACCAACGAAGGAGATCGAGTCATGTGGGGAAAAGTGCGCAAACCTCTGCAGAGTGTATAAACTAATCATGATTAGCCCCCGGTTATGGACGTTTTGAGTATCTAGTACTTGGATTATCATGTGAATCTCGACATGTCACTTTAATTAATATTGTTGGGTTTGTTTATTGGTGATATTCTATTTGGGATTGAGAATGCTGTCAACCATTCTCAATGTTTAACAACCACCATGATAGTTAAATAAATTTATTCCTTTGAAGTAGGGAAAAATTGGCTTTATGCAAAAACTGTAACCATAGAGCTTTCCAACAGCCATATATGCATGTAGTATAGCATTATTCTTTCATTACTCTCTATGTGTTACATTGCCAGCATATTCCATGTGCTGACCCGTTTCGGGCTGCAACGTTCATGTTGCAGACTTTTCAGACGATGAGTAAGATGCCTTAGGATCGTGGTTCTATACTCAGTGATGCCGTTGGAGTTGATGGACTCACTTTATCTTCCAAGCCTTCCGCTGTTATCGTTATTAGATGGCCTTAAGCCATATTTATTGTAATAAGCTCTCTTTAGAGACATTCGATGTAATAAGTGTGTGATTGCTACTTTGTTATAAATCCTTCGAGTACTGTGCGTGTCAGCATTACTGATCCAGGGATGACACTGATGCACAGAGATCAGACTATTTGAGGTCTGGTCGCTACACCTGGCCAACTAGGTAGGGTGTTGTTTTCTTCCTCCCTTTGGCCTGACTAAAGAAGAGGAGGGTCACGGGAGGGTGGCACTGGCAACTGCCACAGCGGCTCCGGCAGCCCCCGGCCGAGCCGAGGCCACCAGCGAGATGGGCGCGGAGCGTCGCACTCAGCTGGCCCATCTGCAGGCGCTGGGAATGGGCACGGCGGCCGCGACTTGAGGCGACAGAGGAGGCCCTGACTGGGCATGCGCTGGCGCTCGCCGGCGACTCGGGCTGCCCCAGGTGAAGATCGGACCACCTACGGTATCGTGAGGACACCGCGCATCCATCCCAATGCAGAACGAACGCCAGGGAGGAGCGGAACGGCGGCGCACCATGGATGTAGAGAGCAACAGCGGCGGCCAACCTTGCGATGTGTGGCCTCAGTAGCTCCGGTGGTGAGTGTAGGAGATGGGAAGGTGCGCCGGCGTGGGAGGGAGCTGCTGTTGGAGAAAGGAGAGGGGAGAGCCGCTGACTAGCTCAAATTTGAGCGGAGACCGACGGCGGACGGCGACGACCATGGCAGATGGAGATGGATACGGCGAGCTCCGTGGACGTGGGAGGCAGGGGAAGGAGCTGCGGGGAACATGGGAAGTCGAGGGTGCCTTATATAGGCAGGGGAGGTCTCGAGGACGCTCTAGAGAGCTCGACCGATAAGACAAATACGGAGCAGAGGAGGTAGCGGCACAGGCAAGCTCGAAATTGACTAAACGGTGGCGAGATAGGTCGGGGCGGCGACTCAGGGCGACGCAGGAGGTCACGGGGGAGCTCCAGGACATGGAGGGACGACATGATCTCAAATTTGGTGGAGAGCTATTATTTGATCATATGAAGGATGTGGAAAAGTTTCAACTCATTTGAATATGCTTAGCTTGCACCTCCTTCACAAAGTTCCTTTCTAGACAGAAACTATGGAAAATAGCTGCAAAATATTTACTAGGAAAACTGAGTTGAAACTTGGCATGAGGCAATGATATGGACAAGAAAAGGTGTCCAAAAAGTTTGGGGTCAATCAAGCAAAGATAAATAGCACTTCCTTCATAAAGTGCCATTTAGGGCAGAATAGGAAAAGTATTATTTGAGGATTATTTTTGAACATGGCAATGAAAAGTTTTGTCATATTTGAGGATGATATGACCCAAACAATTTATGAGAATTATTCAGGAATTTTTAGAATGACAGAAATATAGGTTGCTTCACAACCTAGGGCAAATAGGGTTATCCCTTTATTAGAAAAGGAATATTCCCAATAAAAAGTATATTGAGATAGGACTAGGATGAAAATGACATGAGCTAGGGATGGTTTTGAGGATGACAAGCCAGTATGAAACCTAGGAAGGCATGATCTTCCCAAATTTTAGGATCACAGAGCCATGAAAAAGCAAATCAAAACAATAACCCAAGGGAAATCAAAAGAAAAATAAAAGGCTAAAATCCAGGTTGTTACAAACCTTCCCCCTTAAAGAAATCGTGTCCTAGGGTTTGGTTGCTCAAGGATGAAGTCAATATTCTGACATAAGGAAACTGTTTCCAACTCGGGCTTCCTTTATATTCTGTTCCCACTGGATTTCATCCGACTGACTGTCTTGCTCTGGGTTGGTTTGCCTCACCACATCTGACATTCTAACTTACCTCAGATGTTGATGTTCACACTGGCTCCATTTTCTTTCATACCTTATGACTTAGCTGATGCCCAAAAGATTATCATAACTGTCATTCGTGTCCTTCTCAATAGTGATTCTCGATGGAACTATTATTCTTTTCTTTAGTAGCGAGAATATTCCACGGAGAACATCTTGTCGGGGAACAAGGAATTTCTTCTATCCAGGTATCGGGTTGCTCGAACATATGCATGTCCTCCGGGTTCAAAATAGTGATGTGAACCATACCTGTTCTCCTGACGGATTCTGACTTCTTGTAGAAGTTTTGGAATGATCTTGACTAGTTCCACCGTCTTGAGTATCCAGTCTGTACCAAACATTTGATTGTCGCTTGTCGTGACTGACAAAAAGGGTACCACCTTGTGAAGATAACATTCACAGACTTCACTGGCGGTGTTTTGGGCAAAAGAATCTTGTCCATGACAGCCTATTCTTTAATCAATTACCATAAGTGAGGGCACACTCTGTGAGACTGTCACTCAACATTCAGATCACTCATTATGTGGATGTATTCATGTGGATGTATTCATGTGGATGGTAAGCCGTGTGCTACCATAACATGGTTGCTGGAGTTGATCTGTTGAGTTTGCCTTTGGTATGACACGACAAGCTTGGATATTTGATACTGACAATATTGAGCACATACGATTGGCTGAGCGGGTTACCTTGCTATGAGGTCGTTACCAAGCCGGAGTAGACCCCTTAGGTGTATCTTCATGGTGATCGATACTGACTCAAATTGTCCGGGGTATCTGTACCCTGTTGGTCATGCAACCATGATCATACTTGTATTGCCGATCTTGCTCCTTTATTATTGTTTTATTGGTCCGGATCCTTAATTTGAAAGAGCGTTGCCATATATACTCTTGATTCTTCATGTGATCGCATGTGCTGTCATATGCAATATTTGTCAATCATACCTTGGCCTTGTTCATGTCTCGAGTCTCGGGATATTTGCCAGGTTCACATGTGCTTGTACGAAGCTTATTCTGGTCGGCAATCATACGAGATAGCGACAAAGTTTAATAATATCACTTTGTCGGGTGTGAGGAGGCTGACCTTGATAACCACTGCCAAGATACTTGTCTCAATGTTGTCTTGCTTCAAGACTTGTCAATTCTCGCATCACCCACTGGCTTTGTTTCTCTTGCATAACCGGCGAAGTTATTGGATGCTTACCTTGAATTTTTCCTTGTACGAGGGTCTTGCATGAACTTGGCAACATGCTCACTATTTATAGGAATACCTGATTCTCGAGGTATACTTGTGTTCTATCTGATTTCTTGCTTTTTGACCAATCCATTGTGGATCTAAGACTCGCTTGCCAACTCATTATTTAATATCTTATACCAGTGCCATATTGAGGAAGGTTAGGCACTTGTGATGGAAGCCATCAAGGGTGTCGTGCTAAGGAAGACTGGATGGCTTGCACTGGAAGCTTTTGTCAGACAACTTGCTGAAAAAGATTGGGTACCGTACCTCAGAAGCTACCCCCCTAAGAGACTTTCTAGGGAAGACTCAGTACCTTATGCCAAAAGCTTTTGTGGTATCTTACTGAAGAAGACTGAATATCTGGCATGGGAAGTCATTCATATCTTACGGAGGAAGATTCAGTAAACTTGCCTTGTATGCTTTGCTGGTCTTCTTTGCAAATGGAATTCCATGTATATATGTATATGTATATATATATATATATGTATGTGTGTGTGTGTGTGTCTATATATATATATATATATATATATATATATATATATATTTCATATCTGGACTGTCTTCTGGGTGTAGCATGTTTCAAATCTTACCCATAGCAGAATCGAACCATGCTTTTGACTTGAAATGTTCGGTTGGCCTTGGACCCAACTTTGTTCTCCTGCTGGGTTAATCATTGCTCCAGTGAAAATGTCTCTCTGTTGGGTCCCTGATGCTAAAAATCTAAGCAGGATATAATTTGTATTCAGACCGGATGTCTGCAATATGATGTTGTCAACTGAAATCTCATTGTGTTTAACTGAGCTTCCTGAGTATATATATACTTCTCATGGCTTCTTCTATTCTGGTGTCGGTTGATGAGCAACTTCCATAAGGGGAAAATGATGTAACACCGAAGATTCAAATCAAGAAGCACAAGAAGTGATCGATTGCAACAAGGCACACAACATAGAAGGCATACAAATATATTCAAGCAACATCACATATTACTACTACTCACAATAACAATATGCATGCATGCTTAAGCACATAAACCTCGCGTAAACTCCGGTTCTACGATCTAATATGATGTGGTGGTGTGCACGAAAGTGAATCCACGTGTGGAAGAAGTTGGTGTAACCAAGGCTGCACCAAGCACTGGCGGAACACCGGTTGTATCTGAACGAATACGGAGGTGAGGACGGACTTGGTGATCATGTGGCGGAACACGGAGGTCACAACCACATTATCATCAAGTGGACGAAAGGGAAACCATACACGTCCAAAGAATAGGATGACAGGGTAGGATGGCAGTGGAAAACTGGGATTATTGGCATTGCCCTTTTTTGATAGCAAACATCAGTAAGGGTTACCAAAGTGACGAGTTGAAGGGCACGATTCGAGATAGAGACAAGTCTATCACCGAAATGATATGGGTGGATGGCAGAAAGATATTGAAGCGATACCTGAGCATAACTCCTGCAAATGGTGTCTGGAACACTTGGTACCATGGCATCACTCCGCTGGGACAGAGACGATGTCGAACACCAAAAAGCAGGGATGCAAAGGAGGACGGTGCAGGTAGTGGATCAAAACCACCTACACTCACAAGATACGTTAGCGACCAAATAAGTCTATATGCATGATATGCAACAAACAAATGCAGCAGTCAAAGACAGCAAACAACTAGACCCCATACTACCAATTTCTAGCGTTCATGCGGACTAGGACGTTCTACTGCCAGAACTGCTCTGATACCAACCTTGTGGCACCCCGGCTCAGGGAGACCGAAACGCCCCGTATTCCAGCCCAGAGATCGAGGTAAGTCTCTGTAATACGACACTCCTTGGCATAGAACAAATCAGCTCTTTATTACGATTGATATGGATACAAGGGGATTACACCGGCACGGTGACACTATGAATGCCAAAGTTGCTCTATGCAAGCAGCAGAACAACTCATAGTAGCGAAATACCTTCTAGCAGCAGAACAATGATGACGATGGACTCCACTCCACAGGGACTCTGGTTGGAACGTTTATCCTAGCTCCCAAACTGAAGATCCTCGGCAAACAAGCAAGCAGACAAAGCATGACCTGCAAACTGGCATGACACGCCGGGTCAGTACATTGAATGTACTTGCAAACTCACAGCAACCAAAGCAATCAAGACAAACAACAACATGGCAATTACTGGTCACTTAGCAAGGATGAACATGATATAGCTAGAGCAACATGGCATGGACATGGTGAACAAGATAGCACTAGAACAATACCAAATAAGCATGGCATGAACATTTGATGACACTAGCATGCAACATGTTAACAATATCATCCACCAACTTACTCTATTCGGGCTTACCTCGTAACTACCACATGTATCACTTACCATCATGGTTATCACACGATCACCTCAGGATCAAATCAAGCTTGGTATTAACAATACCGTAGTAATCATTACATGACCACAAGGAGCTTGATCTTTACCCTTGATTATCACATAATACCATAAACCTCAACCATCTTCGGTATCCTCGATACCACTGTGATCCTCTCGCAATCACATAAGAATCAACCACTTCTTTCATCATCGAATCGGGGTTGTTATTAAACAGGTTATTATTACTGTCGACCCATAGTGTGACCAACTATGAACTGGGACCTTATGCGTGGGCGCGGCTATCGATATATTATACACACTCCGCAAAGGTTAGCACACTATACGGACACCACAGAACCCAAGGCCTCGTGCTCCCATTCGGGTGGACCAACGATGTTCCGACAAAACAGATCTATCGCCATGACACTCTCCCGGCCACTCCGACAAACTCCCCTTTGGGCTAAGTCATGGGTGGCCCCAATGTCACCTCGTGACATCCAACGACCACCGTCGTGGCAAAACAAAACAGCCCCAAACGGGGACAACCCGGGTACAACAACAACGGGCACACAAGGCTTATGTCTGCCTACCTGATCAGGGTAGAGTGCACCCATAACCTTCCCTAGTTGGAGGCACCGGTGAGAGGCACGAGAATAGACCGCATTAGGGCCTTCCCATAAAGGCAAATGTGGCTACACTAATCAGTTCGATTTCGATGGCACTATGGCTCAGCTAACAAGTGTTCAAGTTTAATTAATGTTCGATTAAACTTGAATGCAGAAGATGCCGAGTCATCATATGATGAAATAATAATGCACATGAGCATGATATTAACATAAGCAGGGTGGAGATCCATAACCATATGAATAACTAGCATCAATAATAATGCAACACCTAGACTACTAGATGCAAATGAACATGGCATCATGATCATATATAACACATGTACTTTCATACCGGATGATAATAATGCATCAAAGAACATCACTTTCACCAGCATGTACTACCAACCAACATGACATAAGAGAATAATACCAGCAAGTAGCACATACTAACAAGGTGCATAAGGGCATAGCATGAACAAGAACATGGATCCACAAGCATAACCCAAACATCAATAGTAGTAGTTAAAGGAGCAAACATTTATTAAATATTCAAGTGGAAACCATGGCTACTGCAAATCCATCATGCACGTGGCCGTCGTGGCTTGCCTGGTGTTGCCCGATACTCCGGGGAGACTTGCGGTGAAGTCGTGGAACGATTCGCCAGACGCTTCACTCTAGGAGGGGCTGATTAGAAGCAAGGGAAAAATGTTCATTTTCACAATGGGACCACCTAGTGAAAATGATACCAACGGATAGAGCTCGACAAGACAAAGAAGTAGGCGTTGGATTCACCTCAAACAGAGTTATGGTCGCGTAGATACGAGAGGTGGAAGTTTAGGGACTAATCTGTGAAAATATCCTCACCAACAGGTCCTTGGTGGCTGAAAACAGAAATCACATTTTTAGAGAAATATGTTTTCTAGAGTGGAAAGCATATTTTGATCCGAAGAAGAATAGAAGTACGCCTTCACTGACCGAAAGCATATTTGAGGAAGTATGTTTCCACTTATCTGACTCGATAAGATTTGGAGAGGCTGACGTGTGGGGTCCATAGGGAGACGGGGCCCGCCTGGCCAACTGGGCAAGGCGTCGTCTTCTTCCTCCTATTGGCCCGACCGACACGGAGGAGGGTCACGGGAGGGGTGGCGTCCGCAACTGCCACCACGACTACGGCAGCCCCCGGCCGAGCCGAGGCCACCAGCGAGATGGGCACGAAGCGTCGCACTGAGCTAGCCCATCTGCAGGCACTGGGAAAGGGCACGACGGCCGCGACTTGAGGCGATAGAGAAGGCCCTGACTAGGCATGCACCGGCGCTTGCCGGCAACTCGGGCTGCCCTAGGTGGAGCTCGGACCACCTATGGGATCGAGAGGACGCCGCGCATCCATCCTAACGCAGAACGAACGTCGGGGAGGAGTGGAACGGCGGCGCACCACGGATGCAGAGAGCAACGGTGGCGACCAACATTGGGATGTGTGGCCTTAGTAGCTCCGGTGGTGAGTGGAGGTGAAAGTGCGCTATATCGACTAGAGGGGGGTGAATAGGCGATTTTTTACAAATTCGTCACTGAGGAATTTCTAGGTGAAGAAATTCCTAAGCAATGACACACTAGCAGCGGAATAAGTACTCACGTATAAGCATAACAGAGCAAAAGCATAGTCATCATGCTGAATGAAAGACAAGCATAGAGTACAGGTAGCTTGAAAACAGGATAAGCGGGCTAAAGAAAATGTGACTAAAGAAATAAGATTGAGGAAATAGAGAAAGTCTTCACTCAAAGTCTTCAAACAATAATGATCAGGTTCATCAACACATGAATGAGGAAATGAAAGATTTGAGGAAATAGAACCAGTAGCTTGGTGAAAAGACGATGATTTGGTAGACTAGTTCCAACTGATGTGACGGTTGTACGTCTGGTTGGAGCAGCTGGGTATTTAAACCTGAGGACACACAGTCCCGGACACACAGGATTGGTCACTCGGCGGTCCACAATTCCTCTTGGATGCTCAGACCATGACACCTAACCATCTGGAGGATGCACAATCCTCAAAAGTAACAAGCGTCGGTTCCACATAGGAACAATCTCTTCAGTGATGCTCAATAACTTTGGGTTGTATGTGTTTGGGTTTTGGGTTTTTCCTCAGTTGATGATTTTCGCTCAATGTCCTCGGAGGATGGGATGCTCTCAATGACAAGTGTTAGTTTCTCTCGGAGCAGCCAACCAGCTAGTGGTTGTAGGGGTGTGGCTATTTATAGCCTAGGGAGCAGCCTGACATGATAAGACATAAATGCCCTTCAATGATATGACCGTTAGGTGGGTAGATATTTTGGACAGCTGGCGCATAGCACAACAATGGTAAGATATGTGAGTATCAAATTCCTCAGGGCTATCATGTTCCTCACTGCGTAGGCAATCCGCACTGGCGAATTCCTAACTCCTCAGTTAGAGCAAATTCCTTAGAGAACAGAAGATCTTCGTCTCTGTCACTAAAGAACTTGACTGAACTGTATGAGATTTCCAATGGCTTCACTCGAAAGGATTGGGTAGGTGTAGGATTTCAGTTGATCATCACTTGGAAAGTGTTTCCTTTGTTTTACCTTGACCCCCTTTAACAATACGGTGTTTCCTATGACTCAAGAAAGAGAAAATGAAACTACGAAAACAAAAGTCTTCGCGCTTCATAGTCCAGGCATGAATATCCAAGTCTTGAAGGTCACACCAATTTCTTCACTTTCAAAGTCTTCAAAAGAACCAAAGTCTTCAGATGAAGACATACATTTTTAGGGTCCGACTTTCATCGTAAATATCAAACTCCTTTTCGACTTATAGAGCCTGTTAAACTCACAAACACATTAGTCCCTTAACATATGTCTTTCATACACCAAAATCACTAACGGGCACTAGATGCACTTACAATCTCCCCCTTCACTACTGGAATCAGTAATTTTGCCGTTAGCTAGCTGATGGCAAAGAGGGTATTTACCATCAGCTTGCAGAAAACTGAAGGCCAAGAAGGAGCTGACGACAAAGAAAGTGTTTGCCGTATGCCCCATCTTTGCCGTCAGCTAGCTGGCGGCTAGAATCTTTGCCGTCGGCTAGCGAACGACAAAGAGGCAGGGTGGCCCACTAGCGAGAGCCACGTAACGACCACTTTCTTTGCCGTCTGCTAGCTGATGGCAAAGAAACTTTGCCGTCAGCTAGCTGACGACAAAGAAAGTGGCCAAACTAACGTCCGTTAGCTAGGCTCTTTGTCGTCTGCTAGCGGACGGCAAAGAGCTGTGCCCTATCTAACAAAAGGCCCTTGCCTTACCCATCTCTCTCTCCTCCCTCATCGGTACCCATCTTGCCGACCGCCTCGCCTGCCCGCCAGGTCTTGCCAAGACCGCCTCCTTGCCCGCCCTTGGCGCCGCGCCCCCGGCCGCTCTGCCCTTGTAGTCCCACCTCTCCACCTGACACGGAAGGTGAGACATCTATTCCTTTTCTTCTTCTTTTTCTGTTTTTTAGATTTAGTTTAATTAGGTTTAGTATAATTTAGTTTAGGTTTTGTTTAGGTTTTGTTTCTGTTTTTTAGGTTTAGTTTAGATTTAGTTTAGATTTAGTTTAGCTTAGGTTAATTTTAGGTTTAGTTTAGGTTAAGAAGAAAGAAGAAAAAAGAAGAAAGTTTAGGTTTAGTTTAGTTTAGTTTAGGTTAAGTTTCTGGTTTATTTTGAACATGTCAAATTTGTTGTTATTTTTTTAGTTAAAACGTTTATTCCCACACCGACGTCGACAATGCCTATCCTGCATCCTCGCCGTGGACTCGACGGAGGAGGCCAGCTTGATCAGAGGGGCCATGTCCGAGACTGGGCTCCGCCGGGCTGGTACTGGGAGGTTCTACCTTCTGGGGGGGGGCGCAGCTTGGTGAGGAGCCAGCCCGTCATTGACCCTAACCTTCTTTTGCGGCGGTCTCATGGGCCAGTGACGCTGCCGAGGCTTTCGGACACCGTGGAGGTGGTACGTCACCGTGTCAACAAGGAATACGAGCACGTTCGTCGCTACATGGTTGCGTTGGAGGGTAGGTTCGACAATACCTGGCAGGTTCTTCACAGATCTCACTGGAGCTATGATCCTGTGATGGTTCCTTCTCTTTGGGTGTCCACCGCCCACGCCGATACCCATTGTTCGCTAGGGTTCTAGCTGTATTAGCAATGCTATATGTATGATACTATTCGAGATGTATTAGTGATAACATTCGATGATGTACGGACGCAAGAGATGATGTAGTTTTGCTTAGTTAGTCATGCTAATTTAGGGCACCCGGGGACGAGCCGGTTAGGGGGTTCCTCGGTGTCGATGGAACCCTAAATAGCAAGTATCGTCAGTGCGGGATACATGTGGCCGTCGGTGTCGAACACTACATCCACATCCCACAAGTGACACAGGGGTCCTGTGCCCCGCAGCAACAGTTCTCGGCATCGATGGCGGTCGAACACCATTGCGAATTTTTTGCCAGCCTCTGAGATGACGATTAAAAGATAAGTGTTGAAACTTGAAACACCCAAACTGACTCAACTCAGTTTGGTTGTTTGAACTTTCAAAACTTGGCTTTAATCCTCATTGCAAAGGCTGCCAGGCAAATTTTCCAAGGTGTTCGACCGTCACCGGCTTGGGACTGAGTGCCGGCAGCACTGTGAGATCGAAGCAAGAAGAAAATGCGGCGATTAGTGTACAACCTCTTTGGTGGCGCCGATTAGGCCGTAGCTTCATCTGAGGAAATGGCGATGATGATGCTCTTCCGGTGGTGCAGGTGAAGACAGCGGTGTGGGAATGGAGGTGGCACAAAAGACGAGGGGGACATTGGGGCAGCTCCTTGGAGGTGGAGGACGGGTGGCTGAACCGGCGGGACGACGAGATCAATGACGGATCCTCATCCCGTACGGTGGATGAGGGACGTCGAGGTGTTGCTGTGGACGATGTCGTTAGGGAAGAGGCTCCGGCTGGGTGGCGAACGGAGTAGGGTGTGGGGCTTCGTTGTGGGTTTTCGCGGCCTCGGTGTATGAATGGGTGGGCGAATGGGATGGCAGTGGGGAACCATGGCTTAGGGACGCGCTTGTCCGAAATGTGGGGTAAGTTATGAAAGTACCCCCACCGATTTGAGGCGGTTCTTTTGGTTCAGGGGTACCACTGGCATTTTGCGTGTCGGGATTTCTCAGGAGGTGGGAGTTTTCACGCGCGTTGTAATTTCGGAATAGCAAGGCACAGGTTGAGATGGAGGGAGTTGTCGGAGCACGACGAGACAAAGATATATCTTAAATATTTTGGGCTAACAAGGCGCAGGTTGAAATTTGCAGACAAGCCTAACGTGTACTGTACCAAATCAATGCGCCCTACAAATGTCATTCAAAACTTTGAATTCATGTTATGTTCAATTAAAATATTTTGCTACGTGTATAATGCATGCAACCTACTACTCAAATGACCGTTTTAGTGCATTCCAAACGTATATACTACCGCTTCAATATGAACTAAATTTGAATTCGTTTCTCTATTTGAATAAGATCTATAGTAATGATTGTTGTGAAGTCACAGCATTTGAATTCGTTTCTCTATTTTAATAAGATCTACAATCATCATTATTGTCAAGTTACACCATCGTTTGTGTATTATCTTCACAGCACACCACATGATTAGTCTTGAGTTACTTATGAACTATGTGTACTATATGAACTCGAACTCGATTTTTGAATCCACTTTATGTTGATTTCAAATCACATTACATTTATAGCTCTAGCTAGATCTTCATAACCTAAACCATGTCTCATACGTATAATGTGTTTATCACATTATGTATGGTGCCCCGCCCCCTACGCCTACAAGTATTTAGATGTGAGTTGCAAACACCACACATTACCACAAATTCAAATAAAATGTGAGAATGTTCGATACATAGTATTGTTTAGATTGTTCGACATTTAGTTGTAAGCTGCAAGCGCCACACATTATCACAAATTCAAATAAAATGTGAGATTGTTTGATGTATAGTATGGTTTAGATTGTTTGACATTTAGCTGTGAGTTGCAAAAGCCATGCATTATCACATTATGGTATAACATGTGCACAACATGTGTATCACCGCTATATTCATGCATGCATATGTTTAAAACACTATGGTCTCCTATTCAAATATATGAATCCGCTTCCATATCAAATTATGATCTTTGTTAGTCTCTTACACCCACACAATCCTCTAACCTTTGTAGCTACCACTAACTTTCTCTCGTGCATGCACACACCCTCCTTGCCCTCCCCCTCCCTCGGCATTCTATCCATCGGGCACATTCATTTTTTTCTTTAGGTCGTTCTCCCAGAGTCACCACAACTCCTTTCCGACACACACCGATTGATAAACCTCTCCAGCGATGCATGCCTACAACATACACACACACCTTCAATCTCCTCCTTTATTTGTCCTTGCCTCGTGTCTCTCATACGGTTACACACACGTGTAAACTCTCGCCCCTCTTTTCATCGATCTCACAACCACACAATGCTCCCCCTATCTAGCTAGTAGCTGGGCCTCTCGCACCACCTCCTAGCTCCATTCTCTATCTATTCGTCTCGCTGGGCCTTATTTGCCTCAAACAAATGGACGTACACCGACCGATCGCTCGATATACATACAGCTAGCTAGGTCCTTATAACTCGTCTTTACCCACGTGTCGATCGATCTATCTCATTAGTTATGTCTCTCCCTTCCTCCGACAAACAACAATTGATCTACCGATATAGTTAGATTTGCTTACCAAACACATGGTTCCCCCTCACCATTCATGGATGCGTCCCGACAGATCTATCACGCACAGGCACACACAGAAACACATCCCCACTCTTATTGATAACATTGCAGTTCCACCTTCAGTTTGTCTAGTAGGCCTCTCCCACCATCTTCGAGAAGCAACTCCATCACCCATCTAGCACTCTACCCGTCTCCCTCCCTCTCTCTCTCCTCTCTCTCTCTATCCCATCATATTTCCCGTCCTTTCAGTTATGTATGGATGTCGACCGATCTCCCTCAAGACATAGCTGGGTCTCTCCTTCTCAACACATATATGAGTCGTTCTACCTCTATAGTTAGGCCTCTGCCTACCCCTCCCCCACCCCCTCCCCCCCCACACACCGATACATCGAGCGATCTAGTCATGTCTCCCTGCCACACACAAACTTGACATGTGCCCTCTGACGTTCCGATAGGTCAGTCGCCCTATATCTTTGACTTGCACACACACACACACAAAATTTCGATGGCTCTCTTCATCGATCTCGCACCCACCCACTTGATCCTCTCTTTGACTATATCGATATCTATGACCCCTCCCTCTCTTCTCGTGGATTGCCCAACCCTCTATATATGATATGGATAGGCCTCCATTTCACACACATTGCATCCAAAATTTTGTTTTAGATGTCATCGACACATATTCCCACAAGTACATTCACGAAATCAACCACCACCCCACCCCACCCCCACCCCCACCCCAAAACAAAAAACACTCACGAACGCGGTTTGTATCTCTCACACACACCCACGTAGGTGGGGGATGTGCACGAAGAGAAGAGGTGCATGCACGGCGCACGTACTCCCATCTCTTTCCCAACCACACCCGCGCGGGTACACAGTGGAGCTCATTTCTGTACAAAAAAGGCAGCCCACGTGGTAATTTGGCACGTGTACTGGTTGTCCACTTGGTAGAGGGAGGATCGTCTACCATGGGTGAACAAACAAATTGTGACTTGACGCCTTATGTTAAATTAAAAAAAGAGGCAAACCATGTGGGGCCTACCTTAGAGGCAAGGCTCTATACACTGGAGTACTTTTGATGTGTCCCGTCAACTCGCAGAATGAGGAGAAGCTAGCAGGATGAGGTGAAGCTTGCTCCGCCTTATGCCCGCTCCCTCGCCCAAGTGCGTGGTGGTTCGCAGAACGAGGAGAAAAATTTACTACTCCCTCCGTTTACTCCTCGTCCCTACTACCTTGGTTATAGAGATTATATCATATTGTTTGGAATATATATGTCCTTTAGTAGATTTGAATATGAACTACTAGTACATACTCCAAGCACTGATGTATATAGACGTATTTTAGAGTGTAGATTCACTCATTTTGCTCCGTATGTAGCACTCTCCCTCGCCCACGTGGTGGACGTCCAGCAATTCATTCGGTCTCATATAGCCAGAACGATATATACTGCACTACCATTATTGCTCGACTTCCCGAAGAGGCGAAGAGCCAATCGCAAGGTTAATATTTTAGAGATGCCAAGCGCAAGGTTATAGGCGAACGAGTAGTAGGTTCCACGTCATTTATAAATAAAGTTTTTCTTCTTCTTCAGTGGCACGTACGCAATATGATAGGTTCATATGGAGAGAAAAGGAAACCGCTCCACTATATACATAGTCAGGATGGGCCAGCCTACACGGTTGCTTGTTGGGGTTGCTCTCGTCACACTCTCTCGCACAAAACGACTGTGGCCACATCTCTAACATCCCGGTGGATCACGTCCACCGGGGGAAGGGGTGGATGCTTAGTGTAGATGCACTCGGCGTCGCTGACGGCAAAAACCCGCTGTTGGCACGTCCCGATCAGGGGTCCCCACCGTCCTCTCTCACAAAGCCGGTGAGGTTGACTCCGTCCCTTTCTCACTACTGTGACGTGGGCAGTTGCCGCCTCCCGCCGCCCTCCTCAAGCTTGAGCTACGTGACTCAGGTACAACTCCCTTTACAGCCGGCTTGCACCACTGCTCCAGCTGCCCACATCACCCCATGTGGATATATCTCTACTTCTTTGCCCCGCACATACCTCTACTGCCTTCTACGTACTGTATTTGTGATGAGTTTATGTCTCATCAACTAGTCCCAGTAATCTTATTCTAATCACGCTTCTTCAATTTGTTTGCCACAGGGATGCTCATCTCAATTTTGGTGAAACTGCACAAAATGATCTGATGGTCAAAAGGTTGCAAACTTCATTTCCTAGGAAGTTCGAACGTTACCAGCAAATTGAAGCCTGGTTAGGGTTCACGGTTCAAGGGCTAGGGACTGCATGGATTGTTTTTTTTTCTTTAGCTGCCTCTGTTCCAAAATAAGTGTCAACTTTAGTAGTAGTACAACTTCGTACTAAAGTTTGCATAAAGTTGAGACACTTATTTTGGAACGGAGTGAGTACATATTTTCTATGATCTATCAATCATTGAGATGCAATAGCATGCATGTTAGTCTCCTTTGTATTTGATGAAATGTTGCAATGGGCAACCTTGGATGCAAGATACATGTAACAGAAGCTGGAAGCTTCATAGCATTGTACAAATTTATCTCGCTGATAAATTACAGTACGTACTATACTAGTACTTCCTCCGTTTCTAAATATAAGTCTTTGTAGAGATTTCACCATGAACCACATGCGGATGTATATAAATGCATTTTAAGTGTAGATTCATTCATTTTGTTCCGTATGTAGTCCACCTAGTGGAATCTCTACAAAGACCTATCTACTAGTAATAGCTAGGCCCCACTACTAGGAATTCTCTATCCTCTCCTTGAGCCACATCGTCAAAATTAATGTAGCCGTTAGATGAACTAAATTAGTCCATAATAGCCGTCTGATCTAGACGTTGAGAGGCTCCGCACTAAGCCACATGCAAGCATGCAGAAATACCGTGGCATACATCTGAGTGGGTTTTAAATCACATCAACATGTCTGCATGCACCGGTAGCATGCATGTAAGTGAGATTTTAATTCCCATTAACATGTCAAAAAGAAAAATATAATCCCATTATGCAGTAGGAGTTGGCTGATCATTTTTCCTTATGCGGGATGATCTAAATGTTGATGGGAGTTTATTTAGTTTGGCTACCACATTTGTCATGCGGTTATAAAGTTTTTTTAGTTCTATGAAATCGATAATTTTGCGCAGAGAGATATACAGCTGTTCCGCGGCAATGCGCGGGGACTCATCTAGTATTTAGAAACGGAGGGAGTACTATGTAAAGAGTTAGGTGTTGTACGGTGTCCAGAAAATATGGTGATAGTGTGAGGTGGGCCATGTAATCACTGAGACTGCGTGTTTTCACTGCTCTTGCACTCCTCTGCTGTAAGAATGGAGAAAATTGTAATCTAGTAGTACCTCCTTTCACCGAAAGTGTGGGACATCCAGCAGTCCTACCACCTCAGTAATAAAGACTAATGAGCCATCAAATCACATAGACCCAGTAGTAAGTTGGATGGACGAAGCAACCATCACTCTTGCGCTAGTGAGAGGTCGCGTCCGCTCTGCCCGGGCATGAATGCGACACCAATTCTTTGGAGCGGCACTGACCGTTTCGGGCGGGAAGCGCACGCGGGCGATGGAGGGGCTTTGGGTGTGCCAGGCTGGTCAGGAGCGGGTGTGGCAGTTGTCCGCATGTCCCTACCGGACACGCTCGGAAATGAGAGGATGCACCGACTCTTGCGGCTAAGATCGTAAACTACACACCATCTCTCTGTAGGAGTAGGTCGATCTATCGCTCTCTCTAACACACACATGTTGTTAAAAAAACACACACACACACACACGCACACATGCACGCACCTTGGTCTTGCTGCACCTTCTAACGTGACTTATTACACCTAGACGGAGGGAGTAGTAAGTACGAGATACAGTGGCACACTGACTTAGGTCGAATACAAGTGCCCAAAATTGTGTGCATGTTATAATAAGGATTCACTTAAAATAGTACGTGAGCGAATAGAGGGATTAGTTGGACAGTGTTCCCGAGCAGTAGCGAGATGTGTGAGGTAAGATACACCGCTGGTGCTTTTAATTTTTCTTATTAATTTGTTTGTTTCACCCTCTGACTGGTGGGACCCAACGTACTACGTGGAGAGAGGTAAGGTGACTAAGACTGTATTATTTCTGCACCACTATGGATAGTCTTACCACCAAAGCCACATGACACGAGTATGATTTAAATCCCAATGACTCCCACACACAAAAAAACACGGCATGCTTGTCACACGAATGCAGGAATGTATAAAAGGTTATTTTCCTCTCGTTGAACATAACAAGAGGGTTGTGTAGTTGGTTAGCCTATTCGCTCATCAAACTTGACGTCTCGGGTTTGATAACTACACTTGAGCATAATTGTGCCAGGAGGATTCTTTGACTGGTCAAAATGGATGGATACGGAGCTATACGATCTCATAGTGACTGTATAATCACCTCATCACGTATAAGCTGCAGCCTCGGCGCTTGTTTTCTAGGGTTCGCACGCTTCACACTCTCTCTCCAGTATATATATACACGCTGGAGCCTCAGCGCTTGTAGTTGCTCTCTTCACACTTTCTCACCCTCTCCAGATCTAAACAAGACTTCATTGGCCTCTCTCTCCCCTCACTGCTGCTCAAAGAGCCGGCAGGATCCGTCCACCGGGAAGGGGAGGAGGCTTAACGCTATCGCCGTCGGTGAGGGAGGGAATCCACTACCGGCGCAGCTGTTCACTTTCACCCAGCGGCGGCGCGGGAGGGCCTCCGAGCCCTTCTTCTTCGCCGCCGTCCCGTCGCCCATCGAACCACGCCCCAAGAACCTTAAGGTATAATTTACTTATTCCACATGCATTGCTCTAGCTGCATGTATACCATGAATCTAGGACGTGGTTCAAAGAGGAAAGTAGTGGGGGAAAGTAGTGGGAAAAGTTGTATAGCGTGAATCTAGGACGTGGTTCAAAGAGGAAAGGAAGGGGGAAAGTTGTATAGCATGAATCTAGGACGTGGTTCAAAGGGGAAAAGAATGGGGGAAAGTAGTGGGGAAAGTTGTATCGCATAAATCTAGGACTCGGTTCAAAGAGGAAAGGAAGGGGCGAAAGTACTAGTACAGACTGGCTATCCAGCACCTACGTTGGTCGAAAAGGGAAAACAATGACAAACGCAGTAAGCACATCTGTAGTGAACTGATCTTTTGTTTTGGGGGACAAGGCTGTAGAGTTTGAGCAGGACTAGATTTGATGCGCTCACGTAGGGAAAGGTGTCTAAAGATAACAAAACTGGGACCAGCACAAATATGCTCCTTGGTTGTTTGTTCTTTGTTGCAACAGACTGTGGATGACCACAGTACATCAATAGATGCACATGGTGCTGGTGCGTCCACTGTCCCGTGCAACTCTTTAGCTGTTGTTAATCTAAGGCCCTGTTTGGTTAAAAACTCCCTAGTCCCTACCTGCTTGGTTCCAGGGACTAAACATGGACTAGAGGTTATTAAATGAAATGCTAAAAGACCATGTTACCCCTAGTAATGAACTAATAGAGACAAGGTGCGATGCGTGGCAGGGGCAACTGTTGGAAAAAGTCCCAAAAAGACTCCCTCGGGGTCTCCTTTCTTTAGTCCCAAACTAGCACATTGGCCCGCTCGATGCGCGGGCTAGAAATTTTTGAAGTTACATAGGAAATATCTTGACCTTTTAGCATGAGAACATATTATTTCATATGTGCAATACCAATTGAAGAAAAATGTTGTCACATTTCTGAATATTTTCCTTTTATAACCTTATTTTATCTCTGGTATGTTTAATTTCCTGTTGTCAATTCTATATGGATGTACATTGATGATGTATGCAATTGTTTTGCATATGGTGCTAGTAGTATAATTTTATGATCAACTCGGTTGCATAACTATATTTGTATCACTTTCTGGTAGTTTTTATTGTATTGCATTATTTTATGTTTTTCCCTTAAACAGGAAGTAAGTAGTTCTCTTGTAAAGCATGGGTATATTTGCTAGCCTCTTTACCACACATTATTTTTTCGTCACTTTTTATTTTATGTAAATATTTAATATTTTGTATTTGTGATTTTTATATCAGACTTTGACATAGTAATTTGCGAGGGCACCACTTTAGAGTGTTCAAATTAGGATTCGTGCTACAAGTGCAGTCAACTAAGGATGCATAAATGAAAAGGTTGATAGTTAGTGAAAGTAAAAAAGTTTTACGATACTCTTTTTGGGACTTCATCTATTTTTAAATGAAGTAATGCATACAACTATTGTTGTGTATTCCTTTCAATTTCTCAACGCTACACCCCTCTTCAATCTAGACATGCTATCATCTATGACAGATGCATGTCTAGTTCATGTTCACTACACCGACTACGATGACATATTTTAAAAACTAAATTCTGAATTATTTTTTCATCACCACACCAACGCTAAGTCAACTTATACTTTACACATCGAGTTGTATGCACCAAGTTATAATGATTGTCTGATTAATAAAAAACAATTTACAATGATCGTTTGGGTGTCAATTGCTCTGAAATGCACAACACTTTAAGCATTATTTTTTGAGTGAATAACCCTAAGCACGTACTTATGTTGAAATATACTTATAAGTTCCAGAATAGAATAATTGAACACCCTTCTTAAAAAGTATAAATATAAAATTTAATTACTCATATTCAATGTTCAACTATACATATCTTGTTCAAAAGTTTGCTTATAGCTGCAAAAATCAGGCCGTAAGTATTGTCCTTGTCCGTTATATACAATCCAAACCTCTAGAATCTTTTATGTCTCCTCGCAGTGCAAAATACAGTAGAGGTCCCGTGCTCCTAGTACTTCTTTGTGTACTTTGTATGACTTGACTTTTTAGTCCAAATATTTTGTTTATGAGATACACGCGTACATACAAGCTAGCTGTCTTGTACATTTCCAGCTAGTTACACAAGCTAGCAACCTGGTGGATTGGTATTGCCTATTTCACTACGTGCAATGCAAGCCAGACAGTTTGTCCTTTCTACAGAGCAATAGGATTATTCTCATTGCATATAATCATGAGTAGAGTTTAAGTTGGCGCGTGAGCGGTGCTAATTTTTTTTCTAAAAAATAGGGTTATTTGACGAGTTAATATAAGATTAAATTGAAACCGCCAGCCACTAATACCAAGTTAGTACTTTTAAGATATCAAAAATATTCAAATGTTACATGCCCAACTGACTTTGTTTTAGTTTGATACCGCAAATATTTGAATTGAATATATATGTAGATAAGGAATGTCTTTTTTTGCTGAATTTATTTGTGAGGTGTATACGTGTATGAGTTTTTTTAGTAGATGAATATGAGTGCATATATGTCCACTATTTCGTATCAATTGTTTTTTCATCAAAGTCTATTTTTTACCATAGCTGGACGTGGGGGCCCGCTTTCATTGGGTTGCATGTTGTTGGGGCTGTACATTTTTTTACGTGGGGAGTTGATTCCCTAGGCTGCACGTTGGGGCTAAAGTTTTTCTTTCTTAAGTTTTTTTCCATGAACATATCTTTAGGTGTACATGTGTCACGTAAGTGCTTTTGTAGGCCCACCATATTATATCTGTTACGTAGATCGAACGGTCATATTCGCTTAATTTCAATAGATCCACCAGATCAAGGGCTTGTATTTTCTAATTAACGTAAGATTTTATACCTATTTCTCTTGCTCCTGGTTTCACCGTATATTACTTTTAGTATATAAATAGATGGCGACTTTTAGTCCCTAAAAGTCCCTCATGTTTGGTTTAGATGGGACTGACACGGAGTTCTTTTAGTCCCTACACCAAAATGTCCCTGTAAACAAACACCCTCTAATAATGCCACTGGAAAATTGATGCAATGCCACAGTTAAAAGCAAATTACATGTTTAACGAATTTTATTGTTAATATAATCTCTATGTTAATATTAATCAATGCCACCGTTTGAGAAATGCTATTGTCTTGCTTTCTTTGCAATTTAGATAAGGTAGATGCTTCTTTTCGTTGGCTTCTGTGTCATCCACCGTTATTGACCACTAGTTGTTTCCTTTGCACCTCTGTGTAAACATGGTTATCTACTTCACCTCGTTGCCATTGTGACCTTTCGTTGCACTGCACAAAACACTTTTGTTTTAAGAGTGTTTTGTGCAGTTCAACCAAAATGTCACACTGACAACGTTGCTTGATTGCTTGATCTTAGTGGAACTGCACAAGAGGAGATCTTACTTCCTATCCGTGTTGGCAAATTTGGTTCAGATCTTCTTCTTGTGAGTTGTTTGAATTCCGCATCATGAGACGTTAGTACTAGCCTTCTTTCACATGATTCTGTAGTGTGCTTTTATATGTTGTGCTACTTGGACGGTAATGTTGCTTGATTTTAGTGAACTACACAAATGGAGACAAGACTTCCAATCTGTATGTGCACCGTAATATCCCATTGACGTAAGATAAGGATATTTCGCAACTGTTGGCCTGTATTTTGCCACTTTCATCAGAAAATTAATGTAATTGTTTAGTGATATACTTGTGCTCCCGAATTGACATGCCAAATCTTACATTGAAGGCGAAGCTTGTCTGTTATTGAACCAAGTGATGAAGGAGAAGAACAAGAGGAAGAAAAACAAAAATCAACTCCCGGCGCTGTAATGAAGCACTGGAACTGTGATGACACGAGTAATGATATAGTTTTGCATCTTAATTTATTGCTATGGCTGGAACAAGCAATTGTTTTGCCACTGATTCGATGCCACTCCTAATGCAATATGTAATTATCTCTACTTGTGCAAACAGGGATCTTCTTTGAAGATACCATATATTTTAGTGGAACTGCACAAGAAGATGTTGGGAACATTAAACTAATCGAGGAGTATATAGTAAGCATGGCCACCACAGTAGATAGCAACAGATGGTTCCGAAGAAGTGCTTCATCTGTATGCTCTACACAATAAGCCTCCGGACAAAGGTTGGTACTCGCCCACTAATTTCATCCATATGATTGAGATTTGTCATCTCTATTGGTGTTGTGCTACTGTTTAGATACTGTAATGAAACCTTGAGAAGTGCCTCATCTGAGCTGTTTTAAATATTTCCTTTCCTTTTTTTCGAGCAAACAGGGATCCTAGCATTTAGTTGTCCTCTTGTCTTTGCACAACAAGATCATTTCCTTTGAAGAAGAATATGGACTACGTGAAGTGACTAGTTCCGATTATGCCAGTATGAAGAAGCCCTGTCTATCTTCTCATCAGAAGGAGTAGTTGAAGGATAGTTACATTACTCCCCACAAGACCAAACTAACTTCAGCTCAGAAGGACGGACAAATCTCCATTTTTTTGCTGTGATGCACGAGTACAATGTTGTTCTAGGATTCTTTCTGGTGAGTTCCATCTTTCTAAAAGTGTGCTCTACATGGACCATGTAGGTGTCTGTTTAAACTGTCAATTTATAGTGCAGTTTGCTTTATACTAATCACTTTTTTTGTATTTGTGCAAACAGGGGTGCTTGGCTTGATTTCAATGGGAACTGCACAAAATGTTCATGAATACATCGAATCATTCATTTCCACCACAAGAAAGGAGGTGCCGATAAGTTCAAGGCGTTGCAACATATAAGGGCGAAATCATACAAGCTACGCGTGAATTTGGTTGATTTTGGTGGAACTGCACAAAAAGAACAGTTGGTTTATTTAGCACGAGGTGCCATGTAAAAGTCTGAACTGATGGCAAACCCTGCCCATTCCACAATCATAGGCATTTCATATTTTGGAATGGGACAACCTTGTCAAATTTTGCTCATTGATTTTAGCAAGACATGCGTTTGATATTTTCGAATGGGACGCCCTTTGCTGTTAGCAGCGTCGATCAATTTTTTCTTTATTCTTTAGTTGTGAAGTAAATATTGCCTCTGACATGTGAGTTGCTGAGATGCATAATCATCGATTGTTTTGAATGTTCTCTATGAACCCTTTGTGTTTGATTGCAATGTACAAAAACGCTACAAAGCTGCTCAAACTCTTTGTACTCCTTCTGTTCCTTTTTACTTCGCACATTGTGAAAGTGGGTACTTTTTTCTATAAGATTGGTCAAAGTAGAGATACTTTGACTACAGACAAAACTTGTATGCAGACTAGAAAGGACCGGAGGGAGTACATGTGAAACTGCTGCAAATGAGGTGATCACCCTGGGAATAATGCTAGTACGTATTGTTTTGCATGTCCATCCAATGCCAGTGATACAGGAATTCGAACTAATCAAAATAAATTCATTCATACACGATTGGATTTCATATAAACATGTTGGATTTCATTACATTTCCATACATTCTTCAACTAAAAAGGGGTGCGCTGGAGGTATAATTAATTAACCGAAGCTACCCACCTGTGTCTCGCTGAGCCGAACAGAAGCTTCAGTGACTTAGCTGCAGGTGCAGTTGCGTAACTGACATGTGGCCTGTTGGGCCCACGTGTCAGTCAGCCAACTGCACCAGCAGTTAAGTAGAAGCAGTGTTCTTCTCCAACACAGCTCTCCGACTCCATGTCGCTGCCAAGAAGCTAACCGGCCATCAATGGTCAACCCGCCTAGCTTGGCTTCAACCAGAGGGTAGCAGCGGTGGCCTTACTTGGACCCAAGCGGCGGCGACCTACCATGTTCTACTCTTCCTCATTTTCTATGTGGCGTGGCCTCGTTGGCAGCGGGGCAGGGCCTCGGCGGAGCCGGCGATGTCCTCTGTCTCGTTGCCGGCGGGCGGCGCCTCGGCAGAGCTGTGGAAATCCTCCCCCTCGTTGCCGGCAGGGTAGGGCCTCTTCTGAGTCGGCGATGTCCTCTGCCTCATTGTTGGAGGGGCGGGGCCTCGGCGGAGCTGACGGTGTCCTCTGCCTCGTTGTTGGCGCCGCGGGGCCTTAGCGGAGCAGGGCCTTATCGACGCCAGCGGAGCAAGCACTCATCGGAGTCGGCATTGTCCTCTGCCTCGTCCTCGGTCTCGCCAAACAGCGCCTCACCCGCTTCATCGCCCTCTTTGTAGGCGGTTGCGGCCTCCGCCACCCGCATGCGGTACCACCAGCGCTTGAGGCGGCCCTCGCGGGCGGAGCGGTACGAGTCGAGCAACGCCTCCTGCTCCGCCCACTCTTCGGCGATCTGATCCTCCGCCTGTAGGTGCTCCTATAGGAGATGGTGGTTGTAGGCAGCGTCGGCCTGCGCCTCCCGGAACTGCTCCTCACGCGTCTGCCTCACCGTGTCCATATATTGGGCACGAGCCTCGCCGATGGTCATGGTGCAATGCACCAGTGAGGATGGCGCGAAGGAAGGGATTGGTGCCAGATCGTCGACTACCATGTTCTCCATTGGGACGTCGTCGTCCTTCGGCTGCCTGCCGGCCAGCCGGTCGGTAGCAATGGCTGCCATCTCCTTGTGGTCTGTCATCCGCTTGTCCCGAAGAGCACTGGAGCGCGAGGAAGCCATGGTGGGTAGTAGTGGTGTGGACATGAGAAAGGGAACGGATGCGGATGATTGCGGCTATGGCCGGTGCAGCAGTTTATATAGCAATGGTGGGCGGCGGAGCGACGGACGTGTGGCGCCGGAGTAGCCGCCTCGGCAACCGTGTATCATTAATGTGGGCGGCAGATGGACGGACGGACGGCACTTGTGTCGTTTGAAGGCGGAGCAATCGCTCAGAAGGGAAGCGGGCGGCAAAGACTGCATTTGGTGGTGGAAGCAGCGGCGAGGAGATGACTTTACTTGGAGAGGATGACAATGGGGACCCACCAGGGCCATAGCCTCACGTACGCAAGTGCCTCCTTATATATATTTGCTTCCTCCTGGTTTCCTGACATCACGGTCCCACACCATTGTCAACCTAAGTAGTCAATAAACGAGAGAATTGCACAAGAAGCGGCCGACAGCTGGGACCAAGCAGCTCGAGCAGTATTTGTGTTTTTGAGGTGTGAGCACTGCAGAGTTTTTTGATATTTAGCCCAGATATTGATTTTTCTCCTCTGAACAACAACGAAAATATCGCTGCAGGTATTAACTGGGCGGGTTGTGGTCCGTCTAGCCCAGGCCAGATATCCAGCCGAGATATTAATTTTTTTCAAGCTGAAAATGGCTAGCCCAACTATACTTTTTTTAGGAATACCCAAGCAAGGTCAAGTTGTTATTCTCCGCCCCGCTGGGCTGCAAATCTTTCCTAGGAGGGATGCATTAGGCTTAACAAGAAAATAGGCTTTAAGAAATAATAAATGGGATGTAATTATAAAAACTGGGCAGTAACTATAAAAAATGCACCAAACACGTAATTACTTTATAAATATTATTTTTGGATATTGAAAATTTTAATTTCATTAATTGTTGCGAGCGCAATGTTTCATTGGATTTTTACGTAATATAAATTTATATTGAAATTGTATTTAATCCGACTAGAAATTTCGGGATAAATATATTTCGGATCCCATCAAAGTGTGGGGAATTTTATTGAATTCTGTTTTGAACAGTTTGTTGAAATGGGCTGTACTTTTAAGAAAGTGTAAATGGGCTGTAGTAAATTCTATTATAATTCAAAAACGGGTTGTACATTCTTACAAATCTCAAATGGGCTATAAGTTCTCTGCCACACACTTGTGACCTTACTAAGTTGACGCATCCCCTAAGAAAAGAGAGTTGATGGCGCGTATAGTCAACACACGGTTCTTGCAGCAGTGGCCGTTGGATGTCCATCCAACGGATGCCATGCTTCTTCTTCAATCTCGGATATTCTAGCTTCACCCGCCCAAAAAATGATTCCTCCCCCTAACATCTGGGGTGCACCGTTTCGAAAGCTGACCTGTGGGCCTACTAAGTTGACATACCAAGGGCTTTGTCAACTTAGTCAACATAAACGATTCTAACTGTAGTAACTGTATGATGTCCATCCAACGGCTGTCGTGCTTCTTCAACCTCTGGTCTTCTTGCTCCAGCCGCCCAAAGCAGCGCCGGTCGTGCCTTTCCTCGCCACGCCTCCGTGTCGGGCTGTCTTTGCCGTGGAGGCCTCACCGCCCTACTACTCCCACCGCTGGCCAGGCCATCCCTCCACTCACCCACACCCCCTGTTATTCTGCAGCGACGGCAGCCTCACACCGCAGCCGAACCAGTGAACCCTCGTACTCCTCTCCGCGTGGGCATCCACTGCCGCGTCTTCCCCGGCTCCACGTCGTCCCCTTCCTAGGCCTCGCCGTCGTCCACCACCGTGGTGCTCTCGGCGCGGTGTGGTCAACGTGGTCAAGGAACGACTTCCATCGGACGTGGACTGTACGTGGAGAGGCTGACAGCTGGGTCCACGACCGTAGCATGGAAGTGCCTCCTTATTACGTGGAAAATAATAATTCCTCCACCTGACAGCTGGGACCCACTGGATGGGCCACTGTATTTCGCGAAAAAACGTTTCCCCCTGACTGCTGGGAGCCACCAGCTACATCTTCGCACGCAAGGAAGTGCGTCCGAAAAAAAACATTCCCCCCTGACTGCTGAGACCCACCAGCTACAACTTTGCACGCAAGGAAGTTCGTCCGGGCAAAAAAAATGATTCGCCCCCTGACTGCTGGGACCCACCAGCTACATCTTCGCACGCAAGGAAGTGCCTAATAGTCGGGACCCACCTGGTTGAAGCGTACGTAGCATTGTCATTCTGGTCGCGAACGTGTACGTACATACTGGTGGATGTAGAGGCACGCACGTGTTGTAGTAGAGGCGCGCATGTAGCATGTACACGTACGTACAGCGGCCAGTGTGCAAGAAAGAAAATACGGCCACGGATGTGTACATACGGGCGGGGTCTCGAATGCCTAGTCGCGCATACGTACGGCCAGGGCTCGTGTACATGGCTGGGTCGAAGAGAAACATGGCCTCGTCGTGTTCATGGGGAAGCGAACGGCTGGGTCGGAGCGGAATGCGTTGCGTGTTCATCGAGGGCTTGGGCGGAATAAGCGATGGAAGCGAGGCTGGCGTATTGCGAGCGGAGGAAGCGGCCTTCGTTCGACCGCCACATTCAAACGGGATCCTGTTCGCCGGGGCGGGTCTGGCGTACCACAAAAGCGGAGAAGCGGACCTCCTACGGCCGAAGCGGGATCTTGTTGATCGGGAGGGTGTGGCGCATCGCAAAAGCGGAGGCCAAGCGGACTTGTGTTGGGCGCCACGGTCAAAGCGGGGGTCTGTTCGCCGGGAGGGTGTGGCGTACCATCATAAATGGGACTCCACGGATCTTGTTCTTATCCACCGTCGACCTCCTCCGGCCTCCACGAGCTACCGTCGACCTCCTCCGGCCTCCACGGGCTCCTGTTCATCCAGCCTCCACCGCGCTACTCCACGAGCTCTTGTTCAACCACCCTCCCCTCCACCGTCTCATCGCTCATCTAGCCCTTCACGGGTCGTCCCGCTCATCCAGCCCTCCACGGGTCTGTTCATCCAACCCCAACCAGCTCGATCGATCGGGGTCTGTTCATCAGAGGCAACGCCACGCGGTCTGTTCACCACCCCCACCGCTCACTATTCATCCACCCCCGCAGCGCCACTTTGTTCATCAGAGGCGGCATCGATCGGCTTGATTAGCGGCGGTAGCAAAGGAATCGCTCGATCGGGTTCGATTAACGATCGTCGATCGATCACTCGGGTTCAGTAACGCGTAGCCTGCAGTGAAATCGCTCGGGTTCAGTTAGAGCCCAACGCCTCGCTCGGGTTCAGTTAGAGCCAATGCCTCGCACACACGCAGCAGACGTGTCGACGAGAAAGCAGCGATCGCTGGCCCCCAACCACCCACCGTAACCGGGAACTCCCCGAAATTTTCCTCGCCCTCGCTTCTACCATTGTATTTTCCGTCATGGACGGCCCAAAGAATGTCATGCAGCTGCGTCTCCAGCCCGCCCAGGATGAAAAGCCCATTTTTTGTCATGATTTTTTGTCATAGAAGTAGGAGCCCACCACATCTATGATGATACCAGGTTTTGTCACAATTATCGTCATAGAAGTGTCATAAGTATGACAGAAAAAATTCGTTCGGCCCAAAATGTCATGGATGTGTCTTTTTTGTAGTGGTAGGACACCCAGCCGAGACCTTGATCATTCCTGTAGTCGACATAACTAAAGCTCCAGGTGGTTAAATCAAAATCACACAGAACAAGGGAGTACCTTGCTCTGATACCAATTGAAAGTGCGTTATATCGACTAGAGGGGGGGTGAATAGGTGAATTTTACAAATTCGTCATTGAGGAATTTCTAGGTGAAGTAATTCCTAAGAAACGACACACTAGCAGCAGAATAAGTACTCAGGTATAAGCATAATAGAGCAAAAGCATAGTCATCATGATGAAATGAAAGACAAACATAGAGTACAGGTAGCGTGAAAACAGGATAAGCAGGCTGAAGACAATGTGACTGAAAAAATAAGGTTGAGGAAATAGAGAAAGTCTTTAGTCAAAGACTTCAAACAGTAATGATCAGGTTCATCAACACATGAATGAGGAAATGAAAGAGTTGAGGAAATAGAACCAGTAGCTTGGTGAAGACGATGATTTGGTAGACCAGTTCAAGCTATATGATAGCGGTTATACGTGCAGTTGGAGCGGCTGGGTATTTAAACCTGAGGACACACAGTCCCGGACACACAGTCCTCACCGTATTCTCCTTGAGCTAAAGTCACACAGACCTCGCCCAATCAATCGTGGTAAGTCTTCAGGCGACTTCCAAACCTTCACAGACTTGGTCACTCGACGGTCCACAATTCCTCTTGGATGCTCAGACCATGATGCCTAACCGTCTGGAGGATGCACAGTCCTCAAAGGTAACAAGCATCGGTTCCACACAGGAACAATCTCTTCGGTGATGCTCAATCACTTTGGGTTGTAGGTGTTTGGGTTTTGGGTTTTTCCTCACTTGATGATTTCGCTCAAAGTCCTCGGAGGATGGGATGCTCTCAAATGACAAGTGTCAGTTTCTCTCGGAGCAGCCAACCAGCTAGTGGTTGTAGGGGGCGGCTATTTATAGCCTAGGGAGCAACCCGACATGATAAGACATAAATGCCCTTCAGTGAGATGACCGTTATGTGGGTAGATATTTTGGACAGCTGGCGCATAGCACAACAATGGTCGGATATGTGAGTATCAAATTCCTTAGGGCTATAATGTTCCTCATTGTGTAGGCAATCCGCTGTAACATCCCAAATTTTCAATTTGGAATGTTATACATAGGTCATCTTTGCAAATCATATTTTATTGCATTTTGGTTGATCCTAGAAATTCTATGCAACTCAAGGACCCATAGAGAGAGTTGGGTATTTTGTTATTTTCATATTTGAGTTTTTCTCAAATTTTGAAAAGAGGATCATTTGGATTTAGTTATTTTTCTCTTTGAATATTTCTAATATGAAAATAATAGAGAGGGGGTAAAATGAATTCTCCAAAATAAAGAAATATTGGAGGAAACATATTAAAATCGCTATTTTATTTGAATTAGGAAAAACGTGTTTTTCAAAATTGCATTAGTGCCCCAAATAAATGTTCACTTTGTCCGCAATATTATTAGAGGACCGTGAAAATTTATTTCAGGATTTTTGGACTCTGTTTGGTATTTCTTTCATTAATTTTTATGCGTCAGGATTATTTAAAAAAATAGTTGAACCGACTTAACGGGCCGTGTCCGACCTGGACACTATGCCTGGCCGTCCCTTTAAAGTCGCGGCCCACCGACCCTGCCAGCCCAGCCTCGCCGCACCGAACCCTAGCCATCGCCGTCGCCTGCCGCCGCCATCCGCCGTCGCCTCGCCACCGCCACCCGTCGCCCGCCATGGCATGGCCCGCCGCTCGCGGGCCGCCGCCGCCACCAAGGTAGCCGCCGCCGCCATGCGGTTTTCTCGGGAAAACAGATTGTTTTTTTCGAAACCCTAGATCTAGTTTTTTTCAGATCGGTTCGGTCTTTTTTCCGGTTTAGTTAAAAAGCGGACATTCGTCCGTAGGTTCGTTAGTTAGCCGCAGACAGCGAACGTTCGTTCGTTAGCCTGTTCATCTCGTTTTATTTTCCTGGGTTTTTCCGCGATTATTTTCGATCGCGATTTCTGCCCTGATCTTCGTTTTAGTTTATCTTTTCGCTCGTTTATCCGAATCAGGTGAAACAAGAGCCTAGATATTCATCTCGAAGCCCTCTTTCTGTTTAACCAACTTGAACAAGATTTTGGTACTGTAAAATTTGATTTTAGTTCAGATTAGTAAACGAATCTTGTTTCTTTTGTAGTTTGAGTTTCGTCGCTCCGTTTGATTTGATTCTTTTTGCAAACCGGAGTTCTTCAGTTGAACTTTCTAGTTAGATCTTCTTATTTGAGTTTTACCCGTGCTTCTAGTTGAGTGCTTATGTATGTTATTGTTTGTTTGCGATTGAATTCCCGGAGTGCGAAGCGTGCTACTACGAGTCTCTAGGTTTTGCGGATCATTAGCAAGGCAAGTAACACTTTGATCATATCCCTTTATTACCCAGTTTTTATGCATTAGTCTCAATCCTCAAACATTGCATGGTTAGGATCTGATTAACATGTGGGTTTGGGAAGTAGATGATGAGGTAGAACCTATTGCCCTTTTATTATCAAACCTTTGGGAGTTACTTCTACGTTATGCTTATACTGCTATGCTATGCTCGTAGACGTCGATTGGGTGAGTGTATCCATGATAGATGTGAGTATTGTTAATTAATGGTTAACTTAAGGTGGCTACTTAACTACACATCTGGGTGGATTGGTTGAAGGCACCCTGGAGTACCCAGTGGTTGTCAGGGCACCTGGAGAATCCAGTGTTGTCCTAGGATATCCCGGAGTACCCGTGTGATCATCCTACGGTTCGCCACCCAAGCTCAAAGGGATAATAAGATTTTCCATGCTAGAAACTTCCGTGTGCAGCCACAAGCCAATATGGGCTCTGGCATAGTTGAGTAAGTTGCATGAGCTCTTGAATAGGTAGACTAGCAGATGTAGTGGGTTGTAGGTGGTACTATCTACCCAGAGTAGGGAGTTGATGCTTAAGAGAGGCTATGTCTCGATCCTCCGATCATGGATATGTTCGAGTCTTGTGGGGAAAAGTGCGCAAACCTCTGCAGAGTGTATAAACTAATCATGGTTAGCCGTGTCCTGGGTTATGGACATCTTGAGTATTTGGTTCTTGGATTATCATGTTGATCTCATCACTCTAAATTAATTTGTTTGGTTTAATGATGATGTTTAATTGGGATTGAGTTGGAGGAACCTTCTCAATGTTTAACAACCACCATGATAGTTAAACAAAATTCATTCCTTTTTTTTGAAACCTGTGACAGTGGGAGAGGCTCCCACTGTGATATATTACTTATCAAAAAGTTACATGGTACATTGTACAAGGGATATACATAGAGCACCCCTTACCACTTTGTGGTTTCGGGGGGGGGGGTGAAAGACTAGAGAGTAAAACTAGTCAGAAGGTAAGGAGTCTAGGAGTATGAAGATGAAATCCTTCATGGTATCTTTCACTCTATACTGAAGCAATCCAAAATCAGTTTTGAATCTAGCTAGCCATGAATTGTAGGAGGGGTTAATACTTCTGAATAGTTTGTCATTCCTCTCCTTCCAAATGCTCCAAGAAGCTTGCAGGAAGACCTCCATGGACATGGGTTTGTGCCAATTGCGCTTGGTCGTTTCCAACCAAGACAGCCATGTTGTGTGGTGTTCAGGGTTTATCCCAAGTCTTGACCAACAGTATCTGCTGAACGGGCAGTTCAAGATCATGTGGTCCACATCTTCTTCTGTTTGGCCGCATAGTAGGCAGGCTAGATCATCTCCCACATTATAGTGTCTTCTCTTGAGCATATCTCTCGTGTTAAGGCAATCAAAGAGAAGAAGCCAACCGAATACTTTTATCTTGAGAGTAACCTTTGATTTCCACATCCATCGGTATGTCTTGTGCGCTTTGACATCCCTGAAGCAGAACTTATTAAATCTTCGTGCAGTATATTCCGTAGCACCCCAGCAATAAGACCAGAAGTCTCTAGTGGTCGGGGCATCATTTAAGACAACGTGTGCCACAAGGTATTTGGATGTCACGAACTCGCATGGGCCTCAATGGAGAGGGGTAGATGGAACGCCTCATCTAAGGAGGAGATACATAGGAAGTTTCGGACTGAATCATCCTCATTCCTGGCAAATGAAAATGCCCTTGGGTGCGAGTCCGCAAGGGGATGATCAAGCTAGAGGTCTTTCCACATGAGCACTTTATCCCCACGGTTAACCTCAACTTTAGAGATACCACGATAGATTGGAGTTAGTTTAAGGACGTCTCTCCACCAAAAAGAGCCACAAGGATCAGAAGCATGCGGGATTTTGTCTGTGTAGTATGTGGACCAAATGAGATCAACCCAAGGAAGGTCATGTTGATTATAGAATTTGTGCAAATATTTGAGGAGAAGGGCGTCGCTTTGAATTTTTAAGTTGATGATCCCGAGACCTCCACTCTCTTTTGGACGACAAATCCTATCCCAGGCAGCCAAAGAATTGCATTTCTCTCCCTGCTCCGTCTTTTTTGTCCAAAGACATTTCCGCCGAAGCTTATCCAGTAGTTCCAATATTTTTGGAGGAAATCTGATTGTGCATAGAGCAAAGATAAGGAGCGAGGTGATGACAGTGTTTAACAGAGAGAGCTTGACCCCATACGACATCATAGATAAAGTTGAGGTTGATCTTCTTTCTACAGAGCATACCATTGGCATTAGGTCTTGGACAGAGGGTTTACCAGTCCCCAAAGGGAGGCCAAGGTAGGTGAAAGGCATAGTGCCAACTTTGCATTCAAAGATGCCAGCGATTTCATTTGTAAGAGCATCATCACAATTCATTGGTATGAGAGTGGACTTATGGAAATTTATCTTGAGGCCAATGGAAATGGCAAAATCATTAAGGATCCCTTTCATAGTGCTTGCTTGATCTGGAGAAGCTGGCATGAAAATTATTGTGTCATCCGCATATTGGATGACAGGGTAATCGGATTGCCGCTGTCGTTGAAAGGGTAGATGGATCTTTCCTTGTCGGAAGGCGTTATTTATGGTAGCTTGTAGGAGATCTGCTGCAATAACAAATAGAAGGGGGGACAAGGGGTCCCCTTGCCGAACCCCACTTTTGTAGTGGAATTGTCTGCCTGGAACACCGTTTAGAAGCACGGAAGATTTACCCGAAGAAAAGATAGAGTTGATCCAAGAAAGCCACTTGTCATTGAATCCCATATGTTTCATAATCTCAAGCATAGCACCATGTTCAATTGTGTCGAATGCTTTGGCGAAGTCAAGTTTGAGTAGAATTATTTTTTCCTTAGACGCTTGGCACTGGTGAATGTACTCGAAGGCCCAAGCCAGGCAGTCCTGTATAGATCTTCGTTTGATGAAACCGTATTGATTGCCATGAATCAGCTTTAGGATGATGTTTTGAAGGCGATTTGCCAAAAGCTTGGTGGTTATTTTGAGACAACAATTTAGGAGTGTGATAGGCCGAAAGTCATTGAGGGTCTCAGGCGAATGGATTTTTGGAATTAGTGTGATGAAACCCTCATTGATACATTCCAGGTTTAAAGTCCCTTCATGAAACTGCTCACAAAGTTTGTAGAAATCATCTTTGATTATGTGCCAGCAAGATTTAATGAATTGACCCGTGAACCCATCGGGTCCTGGAGCTCTATCAGCCGGCATTTCTTTGACAACATCATCGATTTCTTGCTTTGAGAAAGGAATAGTAAGCATGTCCAAGTACTCTATCCTTTTGATGATATTAGGAAGGTCAAATTTCATAGAGAAGCCACGAGAGGAGCCCAGCCTGTTCTTGTAAGTATGGTAAATAAGAGCCTCTTTTCCAGCATGATCGTCCATAGCTGTGTCATCATCAAGGCGAAGGTTGGTTATATTATTCCTTCTATACCTTTCAGAAGCAAGTGCTTTAAGAAGCTTAGGGTCCTCATCTCCAAATCGAACCCATCGAATTGTGCATCTTTTTTCCAATACTGCTGCTGATAGTTTAACAACCGAAGAATGTGTTTTTTAAGGATTGTCCTAAAGTTCCTTTCTGGAAGTGTCAAGACCCTTTTATTTTCTCGAGCATCTAAATCTGCCAGAGTGGAGTTTGAATTTGCAATTGCAATGCTAAGGTGAGAAATCCTTTTACTCCAGTGCTTAAGTTCATATCTTAGCATTTTAAATTTGCGTCAAAGCACAGTGGCAGCATTAGAAGAATTAACTGATCTATTCTAGACCTCCGAGACCAGCTCCATAAACCCTGGGTGTTGCACCCAGAATGATTCAAATCTGAATATGTTACTTTTCGGAATATTAGTTTCAATGGTTACTACGCAGGGGATGTGATCAGAGACGGGCTTCCCAAGGGGTTTAATCAAAGTCTTTGGATATGTGTTAGTCCAATTAGTGGAGGTTAGAAACCAGTCCAATTGCTCAAGTAAAGGTTGTTGTTGCATGTTACTCCAGGTATATGCCCTGCCCTTAATTGGTAGTTCAATGAGCCCCTGAGATCGAATAAAGTCATTGAATGTGATCATGTCATTAATATTGCCACCTGGTTTATTGCGGTTAGAAGGGCTTCGGATGTAATTGAAATCACCAATAAGTAACCAGTCTTCAGTAGCAGGAATGTTTAGGTTTAAAAGCCAATTTGTGTATTCCACTCGGAGGTCACCTTGACAGGGTCCATAAATATTGACTAGGGTCCATTCTTGGGCCGACTGGGTGGATTTGAATTTAGTTACAAGAGCGAATTCTTCTTCCATAATTACCGTACCTGTGAAAATAGAACTGTTCCAAATGGTTGCAATACCTCTAGAGGCCCCTTGAGAGGGAATATAAGCAAATTTATCGAATCTTTTAGGGCAGCAAGACTTAATGAACATATTATCAAAAGAAGGCTTTTTGGTTTCTTGCAAGCAAATCACAGCACAGCCACTAGAGGCCACAACTTTTGATAAAGCCAAAAGCTTAGGGTCTGAGTTCAGGCCCCTGATGTTCCAACAAAGTACATTCCAGTTCGAAAGAAGTACCATTTAAAAGCTAAATAAGAAACAAGAGGAAATTAAGCATTGGATGGGCCACCCTCCTGATCAGCAAGAAGCACCTCTTTGGTAAGTTCTTCAGGAGGAATGGCACAACGAGTGGCTCCAATCTGCTGTATCTCTTGGATTGACAGTGGTGGCGGCATATTAGCATCATTGTCATCAGGTAATTCAGTTATGACAACAGCAGAGGCCATAGTTGGGATCACTCTTGGCTTAACTTTGGAGGTCCTGGCCTTGCTATCAGAGATAAGGGGAACCTTGAAGCCGTCATACTTATTTGAGCGATTGCTGCGACGAACCTGCATGACAGAGATGGGGGCTTTGTTTTTACCCCGTTTGCCCATAGACACTGCAGCAGAGGAGGCCCCAGTCACAAAATCTGAACCAGTCAGCGCTAAAGCATCAGAGGATTCAATCAGATCATCGTTGAGCTCAGTAATAGTGACAGTGCTGGCCTGAGTGTTTGGTGTGGCAGTATCAACAAGAGACCACAGATGCGTGGAAGTGCTGTAAGTACCTGCAGTATCAAAGGTGGTGACAGTAGCAGAAGCATCGAACTGTCCAGTTTCAGAATTGGTCACCACTAGTTCAATATTCAGAGATGCAGGCTTGATACCACAACCATGTGCCCAGGGCCCGAAGGAGGCCAGGGTGGGCCATATGTTGTAGGGAGAATTGGCTTTATGCAAAACTGTAATCATAGAGCTTTCCACCAGCCATATATGCATGTAGTGATAGCATTTATTCTGCTCATTACTCTATGTGTTACATTGCCAGCATATTCCATGTGCTGGCCCGTTTCCGGCTGCAACATTTCAAGTTGCAGACTTTTCAGACGACGAGTAAGGTTCCATAGGTCGTTGTCGTTCACTCAGCTATGCCGTTGGAGTTGATGGACTCAATTTATCTTCCAAGCCTTCCGCTGTTATTGTATTTAGATGGCCTTCAGCCATATATTTGTAATAAGTTCTCTTTTGAGACATTCGATGTAATAAGTGTGTGATTGAAACTCTGTTATAAATACTCAAGTACTGTGCGTGTCAGCATTACCGATCCAGTGATGACACTGATGCACAGAGACTAGACTGTTTGAGGTATGGTCGCTCAATCCAGACTGGCGAATTCCTAACTCCTCAGTTAGAACAAATTCCTCAGAGAACAGAAGATCTTCGTCTCTTTCACTGAAGAACTTGACTGAATTGTATGAGATTTCCAATGGCTTCACTCGAAAGGATTGGGTAGTGATGACCCACAAGTGTAGGGGATCTATCGTAGTCCTTTCGATAAGTAAGAGTGTCGAACCCAACGAGGAGCAGAAGGAAATGACCAGTGGTTTTCAGTAAGGTATTCTCTGCAAGCACTGAAATTATCGGTAACAGATAGTTTTGTGATAAGGTAATTCGTAACGGGCAATAAGTAACAAAAGTAAATAAGGTGCACCAAGGTGGCCCAATCCTTTTTGTAGCAAAGGACAAGCCTGGACAAACTCTTATATATAGGAAAACGCTCCCGAGGACACATGGGAATTCTCGTCAAGCTAGTTTTCATCACGCTCATATGATTCGCATTCGTTACTTTGATAATCTGATATGTGGGTGGACCGGTGCTTGGGTGCTGCACTTCCTTGGACAGGCATCCCACTTATGATTAACTACTCTCGCAAGCATCCGCAACTACGAAAGAAGAATTAAGCTAAACCTAACCATAGCATGAAACATATGGATCCAAATCAGCCCCTTACGAAGCAACACATAAACTAGGGTTTAAGCTTCTATCACTCTAGCAACCCATCATCTACTTATTACTTCCCAATGCCTTCCTCTAGGCCCAAACAATGGTGAAGTGTCATGTAGTCAATGTTCACATAACACCACTAGAGTAAAGACAACATACATCTCATCAAAATATCGAACGAATACCAAATTCACATGACTACTTATAGCAAGACTTCTCCCATGTCCTCAGGAACAAACGTAACTACTCACAAATCATATTCATATTCATGATCAGAGGGGTATTAATATGCATATAGGATCTGAACATATGATCTTCCACCGAATAAACCAACTAGCATCAACTACAAGGAGTAATCAACACTACTAGCAACCCACAGGTACCAATCTGAGGCTTTGAGACAAAGATCGAATACAAGAGATGAACTAGGGTTTGACAGGAGATGGTGCTGGTGAAGATGTTGATGGAGATTGACCCCCTTCCGATGAGAGGATCGATGGTGATGACGATGGTGACGATTTCCCCCTCCCGAAGGGATGTTTCCCCGGCAGAACAGCTCCGTCAGAGGCCTAGATTGGTTCCGCCAAGGTTCTGCCTCGTGGCGGCGGTGTTTCGTCCCGAAAGCTTCCCTATTATTTTTTTCCAGGGCGAAATACTTCATATAGCCAAAGATGGGCGCCGGAGGCCTACCAGGTGGCCCACGAGGCAGGAGGGCGCTCCCCCACCCTCGTGGATGGTGGGTGGCCCCACTCTGGTATTTTATTTGCTCAGTATTTTTTATTAATTCCAAAAATAACCTCCGTGGAGTTTCATGACTTTTGGAGTTGTGCAGAATAGGTCTCTAATATTTGCTCCTTTTCCAGCCTGGAGTTCCAACTGCCGGCATTCTCCCTCTTCATGTAAACCTTGTAAAATAAGAGAGAAAAGGCATAAGTATTGTGACATAATGAGAAATAACAGCCCATAATGCAATAAATATCAATATCAAAGCATGATGCAAAATGGACGTATCAACTCCCCCAAGCTTTGACCTCGCTTGTCCTCAAGCGGAAGCTGAAATCGAAAAATATGCCCACTTGTTTAAAGATAGAGGTGTTGATAAAATAAAATACGGACGTGAGGGCATCATGGTCATTCTTATAATAGCAACATATATAAATATTGTCATATGATTTCTTATACTAAAGTAACAATCTATTCACAATGTCAAGTATAAATCAGAAATTTCATCGAAAACTAACAAACTATAATCTCGGTCATTGAAGCAATTGCAATTTATCATAACATCGGAAAGAGTCAATTTAAGAGCTTTTCAGCAAGTCCACATACTCAACTATCATTTAGTCTTTCACAATTGCTAACACTCACGCAATACCTTTATTATGCAGTCCATCACTTTTATTTCTTCCACATCACAAGATCGTATAAAGCTTATTTTCTCCCACACTAATAAATCATACATATTTAAAGAGCATTTTTTATTGCTTGCAACAATGACAACTTACTTGAAGGATCTTACTTAATCCATGGGTAGATATTGTGGACTCTCATGGCAAAACTGGGTTTAAGGATATTTGGAAGCACAAGTAGTATCTCTACTTGGTGCAAAGAATTTGTCTAGCATGAGAGGGAAAGGCAAGCTCAACATTGTGGATGATCCATGACAATATACTTTATTTCAGAAATAAGAAAACATAACCCATTACGTTGTCTTCCTTGTCCAACGTCAACTCTTTAGCATGTCATATTTTAATGAGTGCTCACAATCATAAAAGATGTCCAAGATAGTATATTTACATGTGAGAACCTCTCTTTCTTTATTACTTCCTATTAATTGCAACGATGACCAAAACTATGTTTGCCAACTCTCAAAAACTTCTATTCATCATACTCTTAGTATGTGAAGTCATTACTCTCCATAAGATCCATATGATCTCTTTATTTCTTTTTATTCTTTCTTTTTCTTTTATTCCCTCAAGATCATAGCAAGATAGCAAAGCCCTTGACTCAAGACTAATCTTTATTATATATAGCTCACGGACTCAATTACATAGAGGGATCATAAAGCAAAACTCAAAACTAGATCATTCTAAAACTTTATTCTACTAGATCAATATATTACCAAAAGGATCAAACTAAGAAAAACGGTAAAGATAGGAGTGTGATGGTGATATGATACCAGGGCACCTCCCCCAAGCTTGGCAGTTTCCAAGGGGAGTGCCCATACACATGTATTTAGTTCTCCTTTGCTTGTGAAGAAGATGGCGGTGATGATGGATAGTCGCACATCGAGCGTAGGAGATCCTCCAATTTGCGGATAATGCCCTTGAGTGTGGTGATATGCTCCTTCAACAAAATATTTTCACGTGTGAGATACTTGTTTTGTATGCGAGCTAATTCAATCATCTTGAAAGCTTCAATCTCAGTTGGGGTAAGAAGATTGTGATGAAGTTGAAGGATGACTTCTTCTTCTGCTGCCAGAGCTTGATCCTCCCTGGCCTTCTTGATCCTATCATCCCTGTTGATCTCTCCGGGTTCTTCTCTCTTCAGCTCTATCTTCATAAGCCAAGCATCGTTGCCCTAATTGTTGAAGGAGGAGGACGACATGATGCCTGGCCTTGACAACTCTGGCAGAAAACAGCTCGAAACAAAAACATAGGATATTTGCATGATACGAGGGTCAAAACCTGGGAGATTATATAATGAATTTTATCAACCAAAAGAAGTATCGTGCAAGAAAACAGAGTCCGAAGGGCAAACGAGGTGCCCACGAGGCAGGGGGCACGCCCTCCACCCTCGTGGATGCCTCGTGTCCTTCCCAGAATACTCCTTATTTTCCTATTTTCTTAAATATTCTAAAACGGAGAAAAATTGCTATTAGGACTGTTTTGGAGTTGGTTTACTTACCGTACCACGTACCTATTCCTTTTTAGAGTCTGAAACGTTCTGGAAAGTGTCCCTTATGTATTCCTCCAGGGTTACGATTTCAATAACATTGGTTTCAACATTTATGGAATTACCTGAGATATAATGTTTGATCCTTTGATCGTTCACTACCATCGGATTTGTGCCTTCAAAGTTGTTGATTTTATGGCACCGGAAAGATAGACCTCCTCGATAACGTAAGGACCTTCCCATTTAGAGAGGAGTTTTCCTGCAAAAAAATCTTAAACAAGAGTTGAATAGCAACACATAGTCACCTACATTAAACTCACGCTTTTGTATCATTTTGTCATGCCATCTTTTAACTTTTTCTTTAAACAGTTTGGCATTCTCATAGGCTTGAGTTCTCCATTCATCAAGTGAGCTAATGTCAAATAACCTCTTCTCACTGGCAAGTTTGAAATCATAATTGAGCTCTTTAATGGCCCAATATGCCTTATGTTCTAGTTCTAGAGGTAAGTGACATGCTTTTCCATAAACCATTTTATATGGAGACATACCCACAGGATTTCTATATGCAGTTCTATATGCCCATAATGCATCAGCAAGTTTCTTGGACCAATTCTTCCTAGATCTATTAATAGTCTTTTGCAAAATAAATTAAAGTTCTCCATTACTCAGTTCTACTTGGCCACTAGACTGTGGGTGATATGGAGATGCAATTCTATGATTAACATCATACTTAGCAAGAATTTTACGAAAAGCACCATGAATAAAATGTGAACCACCATCAGTCATTAGGTATCTAGGGACTCCAAACCTAGGGAAAATAACTTCTTTAAGCATCTTAATAGAGGTGTTATGATCAGCACTACTAGCTGGAATAGCTTCTACCCACTTAGTAACGTAATCAACAACAACTAAAATATGTGTATACCCATTAGAGGAAGGAAACGGTCCCATATAGTCAAAGCCCCAAATATCAAATGGTTCAATACCAAGTGAATAATTCATAGGCATTTCTTGACGTCTACTAATATTACCAATTCTTTGACATTCATCGCAAAACAAGACAAACTTACGGGCATCCTTGAAGAGAGTAGGCCAATAAAAACTGGATTGCAATACCTTATGCGCAGTTCTATCTCCAGCGTGGTGTCCTCCATAAGCCTCAGAGTGACACTTGCGTAGGATATGTTCCTGTTCATGCTCAGGTACACAACGTCTAATAACACCATCTACTCCTTCTTTATAAAGGTGTGGGTCATCCCAGAAGTAATGTCTTAAATCATAAAAAAATAATTTCTTTTGCTGGTATGTGAAACTAGGTGGTATAAATTTAGCAACAATGTAATTAGCATAATCAACATACCATGGAGCAGTATGAGAAACATTTATGACAGCTAATTGTTTGTCAAGAAAGCTATCATCAATAGGTAGTGGGTCATCAAGAACCTTCTCTAACCTAGACAAGTTGCCTGCAACGGGGTTCTTAGCTCCCTTTCTATCAATAATATTGTCAGGGGGACGAACCCCAGGCAGGCAACGGAACCCGGATCTATTTCAAAAATAGCGAGGCCCGCATCGCCCCGTAAACCGGCGTGCGCCAGGCTGGGTCGCTCGACCCAGCAAGGCGCACAACCCGGCCAAGACCCTCGACTCGGCAAGGTACGTCGACCCGGCTGCAGCGACTGGCGCAAGGCAGCTCAACCTGGCGTAACCTTGGCTTCCCCAGCAAGCCAACCCACCCGTGGCGTCCACGGCAACCCAGCCACGGGTCAGCTCCCATCCCATCCAGGCCGTACGATGGGACGAGACCTCAATCACTAATGACCAAGACTACAGCGCCCCCGCCCATGCCAGTGGTCAGCGAGAGCGTGGCAACGGTGCCCCTTACCTACCCGCTGACCAGGGCTGGCACGGCAACAGTGTTCCCGCCCTTACCGCTGACGACAGCAAGTGGCGGCCTGACGGAGAACACTATGCGCGGCTCGACTCGGCCACGCCATGACGATCAACAAGACGGTGCACAGTCCCCTAGGCACGCGGGGCCCGCATCTAGGGGAACCCGGCGAACCAGAAGCCCCCAAGCGGGACCCAGCCCGGTACCCCGGACGCCAACGATACGGACCCACCAACTTGGCATATTACCATTGTAAACCTGGGTGGGTTGGTCTATAAAACCCACTAGGAGTCCACGCCTAGAGAGGCATCAGGATCATCATCGACACAATCATAAGCAAGCAAGCAAGCAAGCAAGATAGAACAAGCAAGATAGGACTAGCCACTACATAGCAACACCAAGGAGAAGGAGCATCCGGAGCCTTGGCCAGCCTCCTTCCTCCTCCAAACAGCTCCAGGAGCGACATTGTACTATCAACCATCCAACTAAACTCGGCAGGACTAGGGGTGTTATCTCTCCGGAGAGCCCGAACCAGGTATGTCCGGCGTCCGCGCCAAGCATATCAACCTCGCCTCCGAAGCCCACCAGTGCCCTCGAGCCTCCTCCTCTCTATATCCATCCCTTGGCATCTGCCGTGCGCCCACCACGACAGTTTGCGCCCACCATGGGGCGGTTCGACGAGCTGGCCGGAAGCATGCTTCGGACGGGGCACCTCTCCTCCTCTGACGAGTCCGTCGCTCTGGCGGACGATATCATCGGCGCGCTCGCCGCCTCCTCTGACGCGCTCGCGGCCGACGAGTACCCCAGCGGGGTGCTCAGCTACTCCGACTCCCCGCTTTCTCTCAGCGGCGGATTCACCGGCGGGGCGATGGACACCCACGTAGAGGTCTTCGTCACCGGCGATGGCGCCTCTTCCTCGTCGAGCAAGGCGAGAAGAGCCGCGGCCGCCACGGCTTAGACGGAGCCGTCCGACCCGCTGCGCGCCGCGATTGAGAGCCTCCGCATCCCCATCGGCACCGATGTCGACGCCACCAATGTTGCTGAAGCCCGAACCCAGCTCGACGACAGGCGCCAGCAAATGCTGGACCTGTCCGAGACGCTGGCCGCAACCAGACGCCGCCTGGAAGCTTCTCAGATGGAGCACGACGCCACTCACGGGTTCACGCCCGCCGCGGCCGAGCCAAGCCGGGCCGCCGATACTCGCGCCCGGGGAGGAGCGATCGACCGGGCCTTCGGCGCCGGCCGGACCGTCTACGAGACCCCAGTCAAGAACATGCGCGCTGCGGAGGCAGCCGGGGTGAGCCTCGACCAACTCGCGGGCAAGGAGCTCAAGGAGCGCATTGGGCGGATGCGCGAGCTCCTCCGCGCCGCCAACGCCCGGCAGGATCGCCTCAACCAGCTCGCCGAGCCGGCGGGGTTCGGCTCCGCCCGCCTTGGCGGACTCGGCGAACTCCTGCACACGGCCTCTTCACCGCCCGGCGAGGCGCGCTCTCGGCCAGACGGACCCGGCGCAACCGGCCGGCACCGCCACCGACGCTCGGGCAATGAGCCCGCCAGAGACCCAGCGGACCAGCCAGCCTGGTGGCGTCCGGCTCCAGCCGACCCGGCCCCTCGGGGCCTGGCCGCCAGTCGACTCGGCCCGCGCGCCATCGACGACGCCGATGCGCGCCACCGCCTCGATCAGCTCACTCGCTCCATGGAGGTGGAGGAGAGCGGCGCTATCGGACCGGCGTGTTTCGGCCCACGCATCCGGGAGGAGCCCTTCCCCAAGGGGTTTGTGCTTCCCCGCGACACCCCCAAGTACAATGGGACCGTGAAGCCAGAAGACTGGCTCACCGACTACACCACGGCCATTGGCATCACCGGTGCCAATCGTCGTCTCGCCGTGCGCTACGCACCGCTCATGCTCCAAGGATCGGCTCGCACATGGTTGAACAGCCTGCCGATGAGCAACATCAACACATGGGTCGATTTCGAGGAAGCATTTGTCCGCAACTTCACGGGGACGTACAAGCGACCCGGTCGCCCCAGTCAGCTCGTCATGTGCGTGCAGGGGCTGATGGAGACCGGCCGCAAGTACCTTGCAAGCTGGACCGAGCTCCGGAACAGCTGTGAGGGCGTCCATGAAGTCCAGGCGATCCAATACTTCGTCAGCGGGTGCCGAGACGGCACCCGCCTCAAGCACAAGCTTCTACGTTCCGAGCCGGACACCATGGACGCACTCATGGTGACGGCGGACAAGTACGTGAACGCCGACTCCGCCATGAAGATCCAAGTGGCGCTGGACGAGGCCGGCAAGGCGAAGCCGGTCCCTCCACAAAAGCCGGCCGGCGAAGGCAGCCGGCAGCAGCACCACCAGAACAACAAGCGCAAGGCCGAGCAGCCGGCGCAACGTCACGACAACCGGCTCGTCGCGGCCGCCGAGCCCGCGGCGGACCCGGCAGCGAAGCGCCGGCAGACTGGCAAGATGGTGTGGCAACCCTTCATGAGCTTTGAAGAGATGCTCGACGCCCCATGCAGGCACCACAGCGGCGCAAAACCCTCCACGCACACGCTTCGACTGTGCGCCATCACCAAGCGCATCATGAGGGGTGACGTCCCGCCTCCTCCGGCTTCGGCTCCGGCTCCGGGCGCGGGACAGCCGCCTCCGCCTCCACCACCGCCCCCCGCCGGCGGCGCGATGCGGAACGACGCCTACCCGGACTAGAATGCGGCCTACGTCGTCTTCACCAGCCTTGGCGACGACAAGCGCAGCGAGCGCCTCCTCCGGCAGGAGGTGAACACCGTCGTTCCGGCCAAGACAGATTACATGCATTGGTCGGAGCGCCCGATCACCTGGACCCGGGAGGATCACCCGGCAGTCATGCCGAGCCCGGGTGGATACGCCCTTGTCCTCAACCCTACAATCGTCACGCGGCGCACCTGCAAGTTCTCCCGAGTCCTCATCGACGGCGGCAGCACCATCAACATCCTCTACCGTGACACGATGACCAAGCTCGGCCTCAAGGCCGAGGACCTGAAGCCAACCCGGACCGTCTTCCACGGCATCGTACCGGGCCTCTCCTGTTCACCCATTGGTCGGGTCCGGCTCGACGTCCTGTTTGGCGACAGCAGCCAATTCCGACGCGAACCGATCTGGTTCGAGGTAGTGGACCTGTCCAACGCGTACCATGCGCTGCTGGGCCGGCCCGCGCTCGCCAAGTTCAGGGCGGTTCCCCACTACGCGTACCTGAAGATGAAGATGTCGGGTCCCAACGGCCTCATTACTGTCACCGGCGACTACCGCAAGTCTCTGGAGTGCGCTCGAGACGGTGCCAAGCTGGCCGAGTCGCTGGTCATTGCCGAGGAGCGGCGCCAGCTCGACCGGATCGTCCTCTTGGCTGGCGAGGCCTCCGACGCGTCGATCCCGACCCTGGACCCGGCCGATGAGGCCGCCTTCAAGCCCTCTAAGGAAACCAAGAAAGTGAAGCTGAACCCGGAAGACCCCTGCTGCAGCAAGTACGTTGTCGTAGGCGCCTGCCTCGGCAGCAAATAGGAAGGCGAGCTCGTCGACTTCCTCCGTGAGAATCAGGATATCTTTGCATTGACCCCCAAAGACATGCCGGGTATCCCGAGGAAGTGCGCTGAGCACAAACTCCACATCCGCAAGGACGCCAAGCCTGTCCGTCAACCCCTCCATCCATTTTCCAAAGAGAAGAGAAGAACCATTGGTGAAGAGGTCGCCAAGCTCTTGGCGGTCGGCTTCATAATGGAAGTGTTTTGCCCCGAGTGGCTGGCCAACCTAGTCCTCGTCCTGAAGAAGAACAAGACCTGGCGCATGTGTATTGACTACACCAGCCTCAACAAGGCCTATCCAAAGGATCCGTTCACCCTCCCGCGGATCGACCAAGTCATCGACTCGACCGCCGGGTGCGATCTGCTGTCCTTCCTGGATGCCTACTCCGGCTACCACCAGGTCAAGCTGGACCCGACCGATACCCTGAAGACGTCCTTCATCACGCCCTTCGGAGCATACTGCTACATCACCATGTCGTTCGGGTTGAAGAACGGCGGCGCCACCTTCCAACGCTGCATGCAGAAGTGCCTGCTACCGCAACTCAGCAAGAACATCCACGTGTACGTGGACGATATCGTGGTGAAGACCAAGCAGCACCTCACGCTCCTCGACGATCTGAAGGAAACATTTGCCAACCTCCGTGAATACAAGGTCAAGCTCAACCCAGAAAAGTGCGTCTTCAGCGTCCCAGCCGGAAAGCTGCTCGGTTTCCTCGTCTCGGAACGCGGCATCGAGGCGAACCCGGAGAAGATCAAGGCCATCGAGCGCATGCGCAAGCCAACCCGGCTGCGCGATGTCCAGAAGTTCACAGGCTGCCTGGCCTCGGTCAGCCGGTTTCTAAGCTGGCTGGGCGAGAAGGCACTACCCCTATACCAGCTAATGAAGAAAACAAGCCCGTTCGAGTGGAACGGCAAGGCGGACGAAGCTTTCCACGACCTCAAGCGCATGCTCTCCACCGCACCCGTCCTGGCCACGTCAACCGACAAGGAGCCGCTGTTGCTCTACATAGCCGCGACCTCATGGGCGGTCAGCACAGTGCTGGTGGTCGAGCGACCGGAGAAGGGCAAGATCCAGGCCGTCCAGCGTCTGGTCTACTACCTGAGCGAAGTGCTCTCCACCTACAAGCAGAACTACTCGCACTACCAGAAGATGTGTTACAATGTGTACCTCACCGCCAAGAAGCTGAAGCAGTACTTTCAAGAGCATGTCGTCACTGTCGTCATCACGGCGCCTATCGGAGAAATCATCGGGTGCCGGGACGCCTCCCGCCGGGTCGCCAAGTGGGCGATCCAGCTAGCCGGCCACACCATCCTCTACGAGCCCCGCACCACGATCAAGTCTCAGGCCCTGGCCGATTTCCTTGTCGACTGGACCGAGACCCAGTACCTGCCGCCGCCTCCCGACTCGACGCATTGGCGCATGCACTTCGACGGGTCCAAGATGCGACTCGGCTTAGGGGCCGGCATCGTACTGTCATCTCCGAAGGGTGACCGACTCCGCTACGCACTCCAGATCCACTTTGCCGCCTCCAACAACGTCGCCGAATACGAAGCCCTTGTGCACAGCCTCCGGCTTGCCAAGGAACTCGGCATCCGGCGCATCCTGTGCTACGGCGACTCGGACTTGGTGGTACAGCAGTGCTCCGGCAAATGGGACGCCCGCAACTCCAACATGGCAAGCTATCGCTTCCTCATCAAGAAGCTGTCCGGATCCTTTGATGGCTGTGAGTTCCTCCACGTCCCGCGCGCGGAGAACGAGGCAGCCGACACACTCGCCAAGATCGCCTCGTCACGTCAAGCCATCCCGTCCGGCGTCTCCCTCGAGCACCAGCGCAACCCGTCCGTCAAGCCGTCGCCGGACTCCGAGTCCATCCATGTCCCAGAAGACCTGGCCGCGCCGCAAGCCGGCTCGGGGACTGCTCAACCCAGCCCGGGGGCTGCTGAACCCGGCCCGGGGGCTGCTCAACCCAGTCCGGGGGCTGCTCAACCCAGTCCGGGGGCTGCTCAACCCAACCCGACCAGCATCACCCCGGACCCAGCCGTCGCCGTCACCAACCCGGGGGCTGCTCAACCAGGCCCAGGAGCCGCCGACTCGGAACCCACCCAGGTGGCCGTCTTCACCGCCATCACGGTCCCCTCTTGGGCCTTGCTGATATCAGAATGGCTGGAGAACGGGGTTCTCCCCATGGACGAGACCGAAGCTTGGCAAGTTCAGCGTCGGGCGTCCGCCTACAGCACTATCAACAACGAGCTTGTCAAGCGCAGCTCTACCGGCGTGTTCCAGCGCTGCGTCGAGCAGGACCGCGGCATCGACATCCTCCTCGACATTCACCAGGGCGAGTGAGGGCACCACACCACATCTCGATCCCTCGTGGCCAAGGCGTTCCGCCACGGCTTCTACTGGCCAACGGCCCTCGAAGACACCGAGTCGCTCGTCCTCAAGTGCGACGGATGCCAGCGCTTCAGCAAACGCAACCACCAGCCGGCGTCAGCACTGCGCACCATACCGATCGCCTGGCCCTTCGCGGTCTGGGGACTCGACATGGTGGGACCCTTCAAAACCGCTCGAGGCGGCATGACGCACTTGCTGGTGGCAGTGGACAAGTTCACCAAATAGATCGAGGCAAGACCAATCAAGAAACTGGACGGGCCAACAGCCGTCCGGTTCATCAAGGACATAGCGGTGCGCTACGGCATGCCGAACAGCATCATCACTGACAACGGCACCAACTTCGCCAATGGCACGCTCGAGAAATACTGCTCCATCTCCGGCATCCGCCTCGACCTGGCCTCCGTGGCACATCCGCAGTCCAACGGGCAGGTCGAGCGGGCCAACGGACTCATCCTATCCGGCATCAAGCCGCGACTCGTCGAGCCACTTGTCCGCTCACCCGGCAGTTGGCTCGACGAGTTGCCCGCGGTTCCCTGGAGTCTGCGCACGACACCAAACCGGTCCACTGGGTTCACCCCGTTCTTCCTCGTCTACGGATCTGAAGCCATCATCCCGACCGACGTCGAGTTCGACTCGCCGCGTGTCGCGATGTACACCGAAGCAGAAGCAAGAGAAGCACGCGAAGACGGCGTCGACCTGCTCGAAGAGGCGCGCCTTCTGGCACTTAGCCGCTCGGCTATCTACCAGCAAGGCCTGAGGCACTACCACAGCAAGAAGATCAAGCCTCTCGCATTCCGCGAAGGCGACCTCGTCCTCCGACTCGTCTAAGAGCAGGCAGGCTAGCACAAGTTGTCCTCTCCATGGGAAGGCCCATTCATCATGAGCAGGGATTTGCGCGACCGCAACGCGTACTACCTCATCAATGCATGCAAATCGAAGAAGCGCAAGAGGGACACCGCCGGCGAAGAAACGACCCGGCCGTGGAACGCGGAGCTCCTCCGTCCGTTTAACAGTTAGCCGAACGAATGTATGTATCAACGCCTTTTGTAAGCATATGAAACTATGGGATCCCCGAACGAGACTCGGGCGCTGCCTTTTGCTGACCAATTTATTACATCCATATTTCACACCACTTTACTACTGAACCCAACCGCCGGCTCGACAAGCTCGACCCGGGGGCTCGGGGGCTGGCAATCACCTCGCCGCTTCACTTAGTGATTCCTGATAAGTTAGGATGCCGCGGCCCCCCACTTCGCCCTAAAACCGCAGATCCAGCTCTGGCTGACGGCGGGCAAGCACAACGGGCTAAAGCTCCCATACGATTCATGCACTAAGTTAAAGCCGCCGGGTCGACCAACCCGGCCCGACGCTCATCAACTAAGTTAGCCGCACGACCGGCTGCTCACCAACCGGCCATGCCAGATTGCCGCCAGCCGGCCCAGTGGGTGTTTCGCTCGCGCTCAACGTTTTTAAGGACCCAACTCCTGCGGCCGCCTCTCGAAGAGCCGAACTCCTTGTCACGGACCGGAGCCTCGGCCGTCTGACTCGCGGGGGGGGGGGAGTTTCAGAGAGGAGCAACGCACGAAATAAGTTCGAAAAAAGCAGAAGGCAAAAAGCAAATAAACACTCACAACATTTATACATAAATGTTTCAAGCAAAGCCCCACAGCCCGAGTTCATTACACCCTGAAAACCCCCAGTGGGTGGGTGGACCAGCTACTTAAAAGAATTTGCTACAAAAGATTCTCAGGCATTCCCAGCGCCGCGTCGCGACGATGACGGCTTCCCCCGGCCGGCCTCCGGATCCAGCGAAGCACCGGTGTCTTCTTCGACCTCCGCGTCGCCGTAGACGCCCGTCTCCTCCGAGCTGCCCTCCGGGTCGCGAAGAAGCAAGCCATAGTCGTCGCCATCCACGACCACGCCGTCTTCCGTCCGTTTCGGATGGAACTCGTCATGGAAGGCGAACTCGGCGATCTAGCTGGCCCGGGAGGCGATCCGGCCGGCCTGCTTCTGCAGCAACTGCTCCGAACCAGCGCGCTGACCCATCAGCGCGTCCAGCAGAAGATCCGGATGCCAAGATAGCGTGATCTGGAGCGCCATCTCAGCACCAGCCCGGGCGGCGGAAACGCGCCAGTCGCTAAGCGATCCGGGCCCATCTCCAACCAGTGCGCCAGATGTGAGAAGCTGCGCGGATGGACGGAATCCAGCCACAAGGCCGCCGTCATCGCGGTACCGGCTCGGGACAGCCGCTCCATCTGCGTCCCCAAGGCCCGCAGCCGGGCGGCAATGATCTCGGCGAAGGTCCAGGCCGTCAGTGGATCCGTCCCGGACCCAACAACGTCGGTCGGGTCATGCTGTTAGCGGACAACTTCCTCCGCCAGCCGCTGCGTCTCCGGAAAGGCCCCTGCACCCAAAGAAGAAGCAAGTCAGAAGAGCAACAAAGAAGAAAGGGCCGGGTCCCGACCCGGCAAACAACGAAGAAGCAGCACTTACTGGAGAAAGACTCTTCCAGTTGTTGCGCCTCGAGCAACGTACCACGTCGCTCCCGCTCCAAGACACGGTCCCGCTCCCCGAGCGCCCTCTCCAGATCGGCCGCCTTAGCAAGGGCCGCCTTCAGCTCGGCGTCCTTGTCTTCGGCCGCCTTCTCGGCCGCCGCTCGGCCTGGCGGGCCTCCTCAGCCGTGGTGGCTTGCTCCCGTAGACGCTCCACCTCGGCGTGGAGTCGGCCCTTGTCATCGGCCAGCCGGCCGCGCTGCTGGTCCGCCTCGACCAGGGCCTGCTGCGCCTCCACCGCCTTGGCGGCCTCCGCCTTAAGAAGCTCCACCTCGGCCTCGAGGTGGCTCTTGTGAACCGCCAGCTGCTCGTGCAGCCGGTTGGCCTTGTCAAGAGACCGCGGGCCGCGGCCGCCTCCGCCCTCGCTTGCGCCGCCTCGACGCCGAGACGGCCGGAATCAGCAACGAGCCGGTCATAGTGATGACCAGCCTGGAACAGCCAGGTCCGCCAAGACAGCACCTCGGCTGCAAAGAAGAACTCAGCAGGAAGAAAAAAACAAGACAAGGCCTAAGATTTGGCCCAACTGTTACACAGTTGGCCCGAATCTCGGGGGCTACACCCAGTGGGTGCACTAGCGCGTCCCCACTAGAAGAAAAAGAACTCAACAAAGTACCTGTGACGGCACGAAGCTCCTCCTCCTTAGCAGCAAGCTGCTCCTTGAGCTCCCGATGCTTGCCCAGGAGCCGGTTGTAGGCGGCAACTAGAAAGGCGTCAAGGTGCTGAAAAGAAGAGCAAAGTCAACACAAGGCCAACGCTCCTCAGGTTCGACCCAACTACTACATAGTTGGCCCGAACCTTGGGGGCTACACCCAGTGGGTGCGCTGGCACGCCCCCATAGAGATAAAATCACAAGAAAACAAGAAGACGAAGGACTTACCAGGACGGTGCGCTCCAGGTCGCGCGTCCGCTCCGTCTCGGCCTGGGCGAAGGCCTCAAGGCGCTCTGTCCGGCCTCGCAGACGGTGGGTGACGGCATCCAGCGCCGCCTCCTCCTGGGTCTGGGGCCCGAAGACAACCGCGCCCCCGCTCCGCGCGGGCTGCGGCATGGCAGCTCGGCGCCCGCCCTGCCCGGGCACCAAAGCGTGCCCCGCTGGCCGCTTGCGACGCGGCCAGCACCTTCTCCGACGCGGGGCACCCTGCGTCGCCACCTCAGGCACCGCCGCCTGCGGTGCCTCCTCCATAGCCGACGGCGCCTCCGGCGCCACCGCCTGCGGCACCCCCTCCCGGACACCGTCTCCACCACCATCAGCCCCCGCGCGCTCGACAATGTCGGCTCGCGGCGGGGTATCGCCCCCCACCTCCACGACCTCCTGGTCGAGGAGTACCACCTCGGGCCGGCCCCCACGGCCGCGCTCCCTCACCGACGATGGTTCAAAAACCGTTGCCTCCACCACCATGCCCTTCGGCATCTCGCGCCAGGCCGGCTCCGCGCCGCCTCGCGCCCACGCCGCCGCCGTGTTGGTCCAAGCCCGGACCGACGCCTCCTCCAGCTCCGCCTCGGCCCGGTTCCTGTCACGCCAGGCCAAGGCCTCGGTGTCGTCCGGGTCCAGGCCGAGGCCCGAGTCGCCTCGTCCCTCCTCCCTGGCCAGTCCGGCGAGGTCGGACCGGCTCCTACGGAACGCGGTCCCTTCAGTGGCCGCGGCCTCCGCCGCCGCCCTTGCCAGCGCGATCGGCGACCTGAAGAAGAAGGCAAATTAAGCAAAAGAGACAAGAAATCCAAGCGCAAGCGGCAAACAAAACTTACCCCGTCAATACTGGGACCGGAGTCGGCTTCGCGCGCTTCTTCTTGTCCGGCCTTTCGGGCTCGGCCGGGTCCGCTGCGCGCTTCGATCCGCGGGGTCGCGGTGCGACGCTGTCCTTGCCATGCGGACGGCTCGGCGCCGCCCCATGCAAGGACCCGGATCCGCCCACGTCGCCGCCTCCACCGCCCAACGCCTCTACACCAAGCAACCGGTGTCAGCGTCGCCTTCACCGCGACACGAGCAACAATTCAAGACAAAATAAAGAAGAGAAAGACTCGAAGCTTACCGGCTCGGCGCGCAGCGCCGGTGTCGGACTCGGCCACCTCCTCACCGCCTTGGTCCGCGGGCTCCTCTGGTGCCACCGGCGCAACCTGCAGTGGAGCCCGGGCGTAAGGATGCCGGCTCGCATTCAGAAGAACCTCCCGCCACGTGTTGGGATGAACGAGAAGATGTGCGGCGGCAAAGTAAGGAGACCAGATGCTCACCTGCGGCGCCGAGTTCGCCTGGCTATACGGCACCTTGCCGAATCGCCAATCTTATCCAAGATTGGTCCTCGAGACGGCGTTGACAGCGCGCGCGGCTTGCTCCCCAGACAGCCACATCGACCCCATTCAGTTGGGGTCCTGCAGGCCGATCATCTCGCCGATGAGGTAGGAGCGCCTCTAAAGCGGGAGGACCCGGCGGGTGATGAACGCGGCGAGAAGGTCCGTGCCGGTGAGCACCTCCTGCGTCCTCATCACCGTCACCCGCTCTCAGAGGTTGACGATCTCCTGCGACGGGCGCTGGGGCGAGTAGCCCCAGTTCGTCTTCGCCCACGGCGGCGCGATGGCGAAAGGGGGAAGATTGATGTGGTCCGCGCCAAGAATGCGGACGTAGAAGAAGGAATTCTGCCACTTCTTGGCAGAATCCTCGAGCGGAATCTTGGGGAAGTCTGCCCCCCGACCGCTTGGAGATGACGGTGGCGCCGCAGTCGGCGAACTCCTCGGTCGACAGGTCCTGCTGCTTAAAGGAGAAGAAGCGCGTCCAGAGGTCGATCGTTGGCTGGACCCCCAGGTACCCCTCGCACAGGGTCATGAAGCCGGAGAGTTGGACGATGGCGCCGGCGCCGAGATGATGCGGTTGAAGCCCGAAGAACTCCAGGAAGGCACAGAAGAAAGTGCTCACCGGTAGCCCGAGCCCGCGCTCGAAGTGAGTAAGGAAGACGACGCGCTCCTGCCCCTCGGGTCGGGGCCTCTGCTCGCCGCGCGATAGGCGGATGCCAATGTCCGTCTCCTACGGCAGGCGTCGCGAAGCTTGAAGCTGTGTAATGTCGTCGTTGGTGATGTTGGAGCCCATCCAAGAGCCCGACGGCAGCGCCATGGATGGAAGCGGAAGGAAGAAGGACGACGGAGAAGAGCTCTGCTCGAGGCTGCGGGCGCAGCTGTGCGTCAGTGGCAAGGAGCAGAGCTAGAGCAAGGGGACAGGAGGGCGCGAGCGAGAATAATGCCCGCCGCCCCCTTGCCCCCCTCAATTTATAAGGCTCGGTCCGAACATGGGGAAGTGGGATCGTCTGCATGCGCCCGTTCCACTACCTCGCAATAAGTGTGCACGTACACACGCACTAACTGCACGAGGAAGTGCAACCGGCCCCGAGACACCGCAATAAATCCGCACGCGTGGCCAAGGGCGCGCGGCGGCGGGCCCCCGGCCCGTCGCCCAGTCCCATCACGCGCGTGGCCTATCAGGCCCCTCCGGCTTCCGGGCACCACATGGCGCCAGCGCGAAGCCCGAGGGGTCGCCTCAAGATTCGACGGACTCCTCGGTTCCAGCCACGGCCGGGATGCCGCGATCCGGTTTTCGAAAAAACCGGCACACAGTGGGTGTTGCCAGACCCGGCTTTCGCAGATTCCGCCTTGCTCAAGGGGGAAGCTGCGAAGGCCCACTCATCCGAAGGCGGCGGACCTTCACAGCTTCGGGGACTACTATCGGGGGGACGAACCGCAGGCAGGCAACGGAACCCGGATCTATTTCAAAAACAGCAGGGCCCGCATCGCCCCGCAAACCGGCGTGCGCCAGGCCGGGTCGCTCGACCCGGCAAGGCGCGGAACCCGGCCAAGACCCTCGACTCGGCAAGGTACGTCGACCCGGCCGCAGCGACTGGCGCAAGGAAACTCAACCCGGCGCAATCTTGGCTTCCCAGCAAGCCAACCCACCCGTGGCGTCCACGGCAACCCAGCCACGGGTCAGCTCCCGTCCCATCCAGGCCGTACAAAGGGACGAGACCTCAATCACTGATGACCAAGAGTACAGTGCCCCCGCCCATGCCCATGGTCAGCCAGAGCGTGGCAACAGTGCCCCTTACCTACCCGCTGACCAGGGCTGGCACGGCAACAGTGTTCCCACCCTGACCGCTGACGACAGCAAGCGGCGGCCTGACGGAGAACACTGTGCGCGGCTTGACTCAGCCACGCTATGACGATCTACAAGACGGCGCACAGTCCCCCTAGGCATGCAGGGCCCGCACCTAGGGGAACCCGGCGAACCAGAAGCCCCCAAGCGAGACCCAGCCCGGTACCCCGGACGCTGACGATACGGACCCACCGACTTGGCATATTACCATTGTAACCCTGGGTCGGTTGGTCTATAAAACTCCCCAGGAGTCCACCTCTACAGAGGCATCAGGATCAACATCGACACGATCATAAGCAAGCAAGCAAGATAGAACAAGCAAGATAGGACTAGCCAATACATAGCAACACCAAGGAGAAGGAGCAGCCGGAGCCTTGGTCAGCCTCCTTCCTCCTCCAAACAGCTCCAGGAGTGACATTGTACTATCAACCATCCAACTAAACTCGGCAGGACTAGGGGTGTTATCTCTCCGGAGAGCCCCGAACCTGGGTATGTCCGGCGTCCCGCGCCCGCGCATATCAACCTCGCCTCCGAAGCCCACCAGCGCCCTCGAGCCTCCTCCTCTCTTTAGCCATCCCTTGGCATCTGCCGTGCGCCCACCACGACAAATATGCAAGTCAAATTCTTGTAGTAGGAGAACCCATCTAATAAGTCTAGGTTCAGCATCTTTCTTTTCCATAAGATATTTAATAGCAGCATGATCAGTGTGAACAGTTACTTTAGAGTCAATGATATAAGGTCTAAACTTATCACAAGAAAATACAACTGCTAAAAATTATTTTTCAGTAGTAGCATAATTTGTCTGGGCACTGTCTAGAGTTTTACTAGCATATTGAATAACATTTAGTTTCTTATCAACTCTTTGTCCTAGAACAGCACCTACGGCATAATCACTAGCATCGCACATAATTTCAAAGAGTAAATTCCAATCAGGTGGCTGAACAATAGGTGCAGAAATCAAAGCTTTCTTAAGTATTTCAAATGCTTCCACACAATCATGATCGAAGAAAAAAGGAATATCTTTTTGTAAGAGATTAGTCATAGGCCTAGAAATTTTAGAGAAGTCCTTAATAAACCTCCTATAAAAACCGGCATGACCAAGGAAACTTCTTATACCTTTAATGTCTTTAGGACACGACATCTTTTCAATAGCATCAACTTTAGCTTTATCAACTTCAATACCTATTTCAGAAATTTTATGCCCCAAGACAATTCCTTCATTAACCATAAGTGGCATTTTTTCCAATTCAAGACAAGATTAGTTTCTTCACATCTCTGCAAAACTCGATCAAGGTTGCTCAAGCAATTATCAAAAGAAGATCCATAAACGGAGAAACCATCCATGAAAACCTCAACAATCTTTTCACAAAAGTCGGAGAATATAGCCATCATCATCTTAGAAAGGTAGCAGGTGCATTACATAAACCAAAAGGCATACGTCTATAAGCAAAAGTACCGAAAGGGCAAGTAAAAGTGGTCTTTTCTTGATTCTCTTTTGACACAGGTATTTGAGTAACCATCTAGAAAGCAAACATGTGTATGTTTGAATAATCTTTCTAGCATTTGATCAATAAAAGGCAAAGGGTAATGATCCTTTTTAGTAGCTTTATTTAATTTGCAAAAATCAATTACCATCCTATAACCTTTAACAATTCTTTGCGGGATCAATTCATCTTTATCATTAGGAACGACAGTAATACCTCCCTTCTTAGGGACACAATGGACAGGACTTACCCACTGACTATCAGCAACGGGATAAATTACACCTGCCTCCAGGAGCTTTAGTATTTCTTTTCTTACCACTTCTTTCATCTTAGGATTTAACCGTTGTTGGTGATCAACAACTGGTTTGGCATCTTTCTCCAATTTTATTTTTTGTTGGCATAGAGTGGGACTAATGCCCTTAAGATCATCAAGAATATATCCAATAGCAGCACGGTGCTTCTTCAGAGTTTTCAATAATTTCTCCTCTTGCTGCTCTAAAAGGTTAGCACTAATAATAACAGGATATATCTTCTTTTCATCAAGATAAGCATATTTAAGAGTATCAGGTAGTGGTTTAAGCTCAAACACGGGATCACCCTTAGGTGGTGGAGGATCCCCTAGAATTTCAACAGGCAAGTTGTGTTTCAAAATAGGTCCCTGTTTAAAGAATACTTCATCTATCTCCCTTCTTTCATTAATAAATATATCATTTTCATGGTCTAGCAAATATTGTTCTAAAGGATCATTAGGAGGCACGGCAATAGAAGCAAGACCAATAATTTCATCCTTACTAGGCAATTCTTTATCATGGGGTTGTCTATGAAATTTAGCAAAATTAAAGTCATGAGACATATCCCCTAAACCAATCGTAACAATATCCTTTTTGCAGTCTATCTTAGCATTAACAGTATTCAAGAAGGGTCTACCAAATATAATGGGACAAAAGTCATCTTGTGGGGAGCCAAGAACAAGAAAATCAGTAGGATATTTAACTTTCCCACACAAGACTTCAACATCTCTAACAATCCCAACTGGTGAAATAGTATCTCTATTAGCAAGCTTAATTGTAACATTGATTTCTTCTACCTCAGCAGGTGCAATATCATGCATAATTTCTTTGTATAAGGAATGAGGTATTGCACTTGCACTAGCACCCATATCACATAAGCCACGATAACAATGATCTCCTATTTTAACAGAAATAACAGGCATGCCTATAACAGGTCTATGTTTATTTTTAGTATCGGGTCTAGCAATTCTAGCATCTTCATCACAGAAGTAAATAACATGCCCATCAATATTATCAGCCAAGAGGTCTTTAACCATAGAAATACTAGGTTCAACTTTAATTTGCTCAGATCGTGTAGGTGTTCTAGTATTACTCTTACGAAACACAGTTGAAGCTTTAGCATGATCCTTTATCCTAACAGGGAAAGGTGGTTTCTCAATATAGGTGGTAGGAACAATAGGATCATTATAAGTGATAGTCTTTTCTTCAACTTTAATAGGTGCAACTACTTTTACTTCAATGGGAGGATTATATTTAAACCACTTCTCCTTAGGGAGGTCAACATGAGTAGCAAATGATTCACAAAAGGAAGCTACTATCTCAGAGTCAAGTCCATATTTAGTGCTAAATTCACGGAAAGCATCGGTATCCATAAACGATTTAACACAATCAAACTTAGGTGTTATACCTGACTCCTTACCTTCATCGAGATCCCAATCTTCCGAGTTGCATTTAATTCTTTCCAATAAATCCCATTTGAATTCAATATTCTTCATCATGAAAGAGCCAGTACAAGAAGCATCGAGCATGGAGCAATTGTTGAGAGAAAGTCGAGCATAAAATTTTTGAATAATAATTTCTCTTGAGAGCTCATGATTGGAGCATGAATATAACATTGACTTAAGCCTCCCCAAGCTTGAGCGATGCTTTCTCCTTCGCGAGGCAAAAAATTATATATATAATTACAATCACGATGAACAAGATGCATAGGATAAAACTTCTGATGAAATTCAAATTTCAATCAGTTGTAGTTCCATGATCCCATATCATCACATAGCCTAAACCATGTCAATGCTTTCCCTTCAAAGATAAAGGGAAGACCTTCTTCTTGATAACATCCTTGGGCATACCTGCAAGCTTAAATAATCCACAAACTTCATCCACATAGATTAGGTGCAAATCGGGATGCAATGTTCCATCTCCTGTAAAAGGATTAGCTAGCAGTTTCTCTATCATACCCGAAGGAATTTCAGAGTAAACATTTTCAGTAGGTTCAGTAGGTTGAGGAGCAACTCTTTGCTCTACTGGACGGGGTGAAGATACTCTAAACAAACCCCTCAAAGGGTTACTTTCCATAGTAACAAGTGACAGTAAATTTCAGCACACTATATAAATGTTTCCTTACCAAGTTCTACTTACCAAAGGCGCTTCACTCCCCGGCAACGGAGCTGGAAAAGAGTCTTGATGACCACAAGTGTAGGGTATCTATCGTAGTCCTTTCGATAAGTAAGAGTGTCGAAGCCAACGAGGAGCAGAAGGAAATGACAAGCGGTTTTCAGTAAGGTATTCTCTGCAAGCACTTAAATTATCGGTAACAGGTAGTTTTGTGATAAGGTAATTCGTAACGGGTAACAAGTAACAAAAGTAAATAAGGTGCAGCAAGGTGGCCCAATCCTTTTTGTAGCAAAGGACAAGCCTGGACAAACTCTTATATAAAGGAAAACGCTCCCGAGGACACATGGGAATTATCTTCAAGCTAGTTTTCATCACGCTCATATGATTCGCGTTCATTACTTTGATAATCTGATATGTGGGTGGACCGGTGCTTGGGTGCTGCCCTTCCTTGGACAAGCATCCCACTTATGATTAACTACTCTCGTAAGCATCCGCAACTACGAAAGAAGAATTAAGGTAAACCTAACCATAGCATGAAACATATGGATCCAAATCAGCCCCTTACGAAGCAACACATAAACTAGGGTTTAAGCTTCTATCACTCTAGCAACCCATCATCTACTTATTACTTCACAATGCCTTCCTCTAGGCCCAGACAATGGTGAAGTGTCATGTAGTCGATGTTCACATAACACAACTAGAGGAAAGACAACATACATCTCATCAAAATATCGAACGAATACCAAATTCACATGACTACTTATAGCAAGACTTCTCCCATGTCCTCAGGAACAAACGTAACTACTCACAAATCATATTCATGTTCATGATCAGAGGGGTATTAATATGCATATAGGATCTGAACATATGATCATCCACCGAATAAACTAACTAGCATCAACTACAAGGAGTAATCAACACTACTAGAAACCCACAGGTACCAATCTGAGGCTTTAAGACAAAGATCGGATACAAGAGATGAACTAGGGTTTGAGAGGAGATAGTACTGGTGAAGATGTTGATGGAGATTGACCCCGTCCCGATGAGAGGATCGATGGTGATGATGATTGTGACGATTTCCCCCACCCGGAGGGATGTTTCCCTGGCAGAACAGCTCCGCCGGAGCCCTAGATTGGTTCCGCCAAGGTTCCGCCTCATGGCGGCGGTGTTTCGTCCTGAAGCTTCCCTCTTATTTTTTCCATGGCGAAAGACTTCATATAGCCAAAGATGGGCACCAGAGGCCTGCCAGGTGGCCCACGAGGCAGGGGGCGCGCCCATGGGGTAGGGCGTGCCCCCCACCCTCGTGGACGGTGGGTGGCCCCCCTCTGGTATTTTCTTTGCTCGATATTTTTTATTAATTCCGAAAATAACTTCCGTGGAGTTTCATGACTTTTGGAGTTGTGCAGAATAGGTCTCTAATATTTGCTCCTTTTCCAGCCCAGAGTTCTAGCTGCCGACATTCTTCCTCTTCGTGTAAACCTTGTAAAATAAGAGAGAAAAGGCATAAGTATTGTGACATAATGAGTAATAACAGTCCATATTGCAATAAATATCAATATCAAAGCATGACGAGCATGATGCAAAATGGACGTATCAGGTAGGTGTAGGATTTGAGTTGAGCATCACTTGGAAAGTGTTTCCTTAGTTTTACCTCGACCCCCTTTAATAGTACGGTGTTTCCTATGACTCAAGAAAGAGAAAATGAAACTACGAAAAAAAAAGTCTTCACGCTTCATAGTCCTCGCATGAATATCCAAGTCTTCAAGGTCACACCAAATTCTTCACTTTCAAAGTCTTCAGGAGAACCAAAGTCTTCAGCTGAATAGATACATTTTTAGGGGTCGACTTTAATCGTAAATATCAAACTCCTCATCGACTTGCAGAACATGTGTACACTCACAAACACATTAGTCCCTTAACCTATAAGTCTCCATAACACCAAAATCACTAAGGGGCACTAGATGCACTTACAGGAGGAGATGGAGAGGTGCGCCAGCGTGAGGGGGAACTCCTAATGGAGAAAGGAGAGTGGAGAGCCGCTGCCTTGCTCGAATTTGAGCGGAGACCGACGGCGGACGGCGATGGCCATGGCGGAAGGAGATGGATATGGCAAGCTCCTGTGGACGTGGGAGGCAGGGGAAGGAGCTGAGAGGAGCGGGGGAGGTCAAGGGTGCCTTATATAGGCCAGGGAAGGTCTCGGGGATGCTCTAGAGAGCTCGTCCGATAAGACAAATACGGAGCAGAGGAGGTAGCGGCACGGGCGAGCTCGAAATCGAGTAAATGGCGACGAGATAGGTCAGGGCAACGACTCAGGGCGATACAGGAGGTCACGGGGGAGCTCCAGGACATGGAGGGACGACATGATCTCAAATTTGGCGGAGAGCTATTATTTGATCATATGAAGGATGTGGAAAAGTTTCAACTCATTTGAATATGCCTAGCTTGCACCTCCTTCACAAAGTTCCTTTCTAGACATAAACTTTGGAAAATAGCTGCAAAATATTTACTAGGCAAATTGAGTTGAATCTTGGCATAAGGCAGTGATATGGACAGGAAAAGGTATCCAAAAAGTTTGGGGTCAATCAAGCAAAGATAAATAGCACTTACTTCACAAAGTGCCATTTAGGGCAAAATAGGAAAAGAGTTATTTGAGGATTTTTCTAAACATGGCAATGAAAAGTTTTGCCATATTTGAGGAGGATATGGCCCAAACAATTTATGAGAATTATTTGGGAATTTTTAGAATGACAGAAATATAGATTACTTCACAACCTAGGGCAAATATGGTTATCCCTTTAATAGAAGAGGAATATTCCTAATAAAAAGAATATTAGGATAGGACTAGGATGAAAATGACATGAGCTAGGTATGGTTTTGAGGATGACAAGCCACTATGAAACCTAGGAAGGCATGATCTTCCCAAGTTTTAGGATCATAGAGCCACGGAAAAGCAAATCAAAACAATAATCCAAGGGAAATCAAAAGAAAAAGAAAAAGACAAAATCTAGGGTGTTACAACGGGTGCAATAATAGTAGCAGATGCCGGCAGGAGTCGGTCTACTTGTCTCAGATGTGATGCCTATATACATGATCATTGCCTTGAATATCGTCATAACTATGCGCTTTTCCATCAATTGCCCAACAGTAATTTGTTCACCCACTGTATGTTATGTGCTCGAGAGAGAAGCCTCTAGTGAAAACTATGGCCCCCGAATCTACTTTTTATCATATATAAAAACACAAAAATACCTTGCTGCACTTTTTAATTATTTTGTTTTGCAATTTACCTATTTACCTACCACTATGAGATTTGATTCTTCCAAATATCCGCCGAGGGGATTGAGAACTCCCTTGTTTGCGTTGGGTGCAAGTATTTGCTTTTGTGTGTGCAGGTGCTGCTAATGAGGTTCTGTGTGGTTCTCCTTCTGGATTGATAACCTTGGTTCTTAACTGAGGGAAATACTTATCTCTACTTGACTGCTTCATCCTCTCCTCTTCGGGGAAATCCCAACGCATCTCACAAGTAGCAAACATGAGATGATAACCAAAGGTTCACTCTCGTGTAATCATCGAGATCGATATGGACGTCCACGGTTCCGCTATCGGTCATTGAAGAAAGGGGTTTTGTTCATTTGTATGATTTACCGAACCTACAGGGTCACAAGCTTAAGGTAATCACGGTCTGCTCAGTGTGAGTAGGATGGGAGTATTGAGATTTATTTTTGAAATAGTTTCATCAATATTCAAAATAGTTCCGAGAGGAACCGGAAGCGTTTCGGGGTCACCGAAAGGGTTTCAGAGTTTACCGGCCAATACCGATATTCCCAATAATTAATATATATATATATATATAGGTGAAAAATGTTTCAGATGGTGTTAAATTAATAACAAAAAGCTCTAATAATTCTTAGAGGGCTTTTATATTTAATTTAATATCAATGCGCCTTAAAACGCCAAGTGGTGAAAGGTAACTTGGGCCACAAGGGCCCAGAAGGAGTGGCGTCCCCCCTTTCCTAAGGGGGAGGCAGAATTGGATAAGGGGAGGGAGCACCCCCTCCGCCTAGGGCCTGCGCAAGGGGAGGGAGACTCCTCCCCTGGTGTGATGACCCCTCCTCCCCTCTTATCCTATATATACTAGAGCTTTGGGCACCCTTTGAAGACACAACTTTTGGAGCCTCCTCTAGTCCAATACTACTAGTTCTAATTGAGAAAATTAGAGCTTGTTCTAGTTCCTCTAATCCTCATAATTAGAAGCCCTGTGTGGCTCTAATCTTCTCTTTGATGGTGTTGGGGATATAACTATTGGTATGACCCGCCCAGGAGGGGCCGGGTTATACTTGCAAATATTCTTGAAGCCCAAGACCCAGGGTAAAGATGGCGGTTTATTAAGGGCCCAAAGCCCAGAGGCGACTCAAGGCCCATAGTGATAAACCGCCATGTATGTGTGACTTGTATTGTAAGGAAATAATAGTTAAGAGATCGAGCCGGACACTGTTTATGAGCCGCCGGGACTCTGTGAGCCGCAGGGCGTCAACCTCTGTATATAAAGGGACGACCCGGCGGCGGTTCAGGACAAGTAACATCGACTCAAGAGCTAGGTCAAGCGTTTCGCTCCCTGGTTATTGAGTCATAAGCAATCCCACTCAAAACTGGATCATAGGCTTTTACCTTCACCGTAAGGGGCCGAACCAGTATAAACCTCTTGTCCTTTGTCCCGATTAACCCCTTTAAGCTTCCTAGTTGCGATGGCTCCACGACTAAGTCCTTTCACTAGGACATCTGCCGTGACAATTCCACGATAGTTGGTGCCCACCATGGGGCCAGCGCACGATGGATTTGAGTTCTTGAAGGGCAGCTTCGAAGGGCTCAAGGGATACGCTGTGGGCCGGATGACCAAGAGTCATCGCGGCAAGCTCTACATCGACAATGCAGGCTGGGGCCCCGACGCCAGCTCAATTGAGTATGGGTACTGAGTCCCCTTCGGCGGAATTCACGTCTTCATCGGCAAGATCGGCGAGCCGGGCCCTGAGCCGGACATCTGCACCGACCTCATCGAGATGGCTCGGCATGCGAGACCCGCCCGGGCTCCGCCTGCTGTGAAGCACGTCTTCGTCGGATGCATCCACGGAGGGCTCTCTGAAGGATCTGCCTCTGGTGGTGAGACGGCCGTCTACTCTGATGGTGAGTCATCCACAGGAGAGACAGACTCGTTGTATCAACTGCTAGACGGCGGGCTTGGAGGTTGTTCCGATGGCAGCAGTATTCCAGATTTCCTCGAGCCGCCGAGCAAGGTTGGAATATTCATGGCCGGCACACAACCTATCCAAGACTCCACAACTGCGGCGGCCATAACCTCCGGGTCAGCAGCAGCCGGGGCAGGAGGCCCTGTACGCTCGCCGGCTCAGGTGTTGATGGATCTCACTGATAAGATGACCGCTTTGTTAACCGCCGTGGTCGACCGGGCGGATCAAGCTCGACATGATACGGAAGTGGTGCAGTTAAAATTGGATATGGTGCAAGCTAAGGAAGACCTAGCAGCGGAAGATGTCAGGATAACCGCAGAGCGGGCGGCTCTGGATGCTCAGGCTCAGCGGATTCAGGCACAGACTTTCCGGCTCACGCAAGATCAGAACGCGTCTAATGAGGTCATGAGGAGAAGATATCAGAAGACTCAGTCTCGACTCCCTTCAGTTTATGATCCTCGAAACCTCTTTCACACACCTGGTGTAGGGCCCAATAACCCGTCGTGGCTCTCCCCGTGTGCTGAGGCAGATCGGGTTGCAACACCCGGGGTCGGGGCGCCGGTTCAGCCACAGGTGATGGGGCCTCCCCGCGTGAATACTGCTCCACCTCATTATGTACCAACACCTCCGGGTCACTATTCTAACCCATTGGAGAACATGATCACGACGGCGGCACGGCTGGCGGCTCTCCCAATTGATGGTGATTCTCCAGTAGCGGTTGAAACCCGCCAGGTCAGGGAACTTCTTCAGACAGCTTTAGCACAACAAGAGGCGTACTCGTACAGCCGGGACAGGATCCACTCAACCCCTCGTCCAAGCCGAAGCCCGAATTATAGCAGGCACATGGACTCAACGGCTATTTCAAGCAACGTCCGGTGTTGTAACCAGCTAGGCGGACATGACCCGGCGCGCCATGGAGCCTTTAACTTGGTAGATCAAGACAGAATACGTCAAGGGGCTGAGCGGGCAGCTCAGCAGGCGGTTTACCAACCGTATCCGGTTTATCCGATGACTTATATTGAGGCGGGTGTGGCCACCAGGACCGGAGGTGTCCCCTATCTAGTGCCAGCTCTACGTAACGAGCGTTTCCTAAGGATTTTAAGGGACCTAGGAAGGTGCCGAATTACACGGACGACTTACAGCTCGGGGCATGGATTGAAAGTTACGAGATGGATATGGAATTACTGGAGGTCAGTGATGCTGCGATGGCTAAGTACTTTACCATGATGTTGGATGGGACCGCCCGCACTTGGTTGAAAAGCCAACCACCTAATTCAATCAGTTCATGGGCGGAGCTAAAAGCCCGGTTCGTCCACAATTTCAAAGATACGTGCAAGCAGCCCATGTCAATGCGCGTTGAGACCCGGTGAACAATTGCTCCACCAATGTGTACATTGCCTTCAATTTGATCAACATATCTTGGTTTAAATTGGAGCTTCTGGGGCCTGCATAAACATAATCAGGTGAGTCAATTCCAATTATATGATCAACTGAAAGGTTCAAATGTTTAAACACTTGCAGGGCGACTTACCAAAGATTGCCGAGACCATTTGAGAGACTTGGCGCTTTAAGCCGGTTAATTCACCGGTTGCTTCTTCCAGAGCCACCTCTGCCTTCTCAGCTCGGTTAATTAAAGCTATTTTTTCATCAGCCCAGGACTTCTTTTCATCTTCAAATTCTTTCTTCAGTTTTTCTTGTTCAGAAATATTGAATTTGAACATGGTATCGGCCTTTTGGGTCTCTGTTTCTTGGGCCTCAAGGCGGCTCTTCAGATCAGTCACCTCAGATTCGAGTTGACTCGTGGCGGCCTATACAAATACAGGGTTAAAATCAAGCCAATTTTTATGTAGTATTAAAGTCCCAAGCCTTTTGCCAGCAATAATGCTTGGCACTTGGGGGCTAATGTTTGCCGAAGAATTTTACTTTCAGCGACGGTTCATAACACGGCGGTTTATAACAGTAAGTCCCAAGCACTTTTGCAAACAATAATACTTGGCACTTGGGGGCTAATGCATATTGCGGTTCAAAACTCTATAAGTACATTATATATATATATATATATATATATATATATATATATATATATATATATATATATATATATATATATATATAACCATTTTAACGACCGGTTTAACCACATAGGTTAAGCCGCCCCTTGGGGACTACAGAGTAAGCCAGACTTTTTGTATGTCTTATTTATCTATGTTACTAATGTCACTAAATTTGTTTCTAAGTCTACAGCATAAGCATCATACGCAGTAGACTTGGGGGCTGGCATAGTACAGATTAATGAATAAAGAGAGAAAGGGTTATACCTCCAATTTTTGGTGCATTTGCTTCACCATGTCAATCTCAAGGCTCCGGATGTTGTGCACTTGGTTCATGTAGCCAGAAAAGATGTAACCAACACTCATATGAGCATAGTTTGCAACATCCAGCTTGACCCGGCGGTGTTCCAGAAGTTCTTCTTTGGCGGGACACTTGGCCAGCACAGTTGCCCTTCCCGGCTCAACAAAGCCGGTTCTGGTGATCTCAACGTCAGTGTTTTGCAGGTCATCTGTCCTGACCGGGCTAGGGATTTCTGGATTTTCTGACTCATCAGCAGCTCGTTCAGTAGGCGGGTCAGCAACGGAAGTTGGTATATCTTGAACTGGCTTAGATGGCGGCTCATGAGTTGACGAGTCCGGTACATTTGTTTCAAGAACCGACTCAGTCACGACCGTATCTTCAGCTGGCTTGTTCTTCCTAACCCGTTTGCTGGGCTTGGCTTGTCCAATGTGTCAAAACAAAAGGTTAGTACAGATGCAAGGGATTAAAGTAAATACAAGGTAAGCAGATTATTATATCCTGGTGCCGTCAGAAGAATTGAGAGGTTGGCGAGTAAGACCCGCCAAAGGATAAAGAGAATTTAAATCAGAGGTGACCTCATTCCGGCGCTTCTTTGGGGTGTTTGGTAAGACGGAGGAGAGCTCCACATCCTTGCTAGTCTAGGTCTGCCTCCGGCTCTCATGAATCTGCCGCTTCAAAAGAAATTAAGGATCGTGATGAGCTAAAGGATGAGAAAACCTTACTTTCCGGGTCACTCTGCGGATTTTTCTTCTTGGCAAAGGCTCGGAGTCGGAGGAAAGGATAGTTACCTTATCACCCTTGTTACGGCTTGCTCCTGTGTCCTCCTGCTGATAATCAGTGTCAATAAGATGGTTAAAAAATGAGCCAAGAGAATCAAGGGCTACCTCCGACTCAGAAGAGTCTGCTAGCCGAAGCAGGTCAGAGGCGGTGCCTTTTTGCCCTTCTTCTTGGCAGCCTCTTTTCTGGCGGCTTTCTTCTCCTTCCTGGCTTTCTTGGCAGCCTCATGGTCATATTTGACCTTCTAGAATTTATCACCCGCCTGCAAAGATTAACATATGTCTGAGTATGGGTGAAACATCGAAAAATCAAGGTAATTATTTCATATGGGCGGCTTACCTTTGGAGCCGGGTTAGCATTACAGAAGGGGGCTAAGCCCAGCTTATCACGGTCTGCTAGGCTCTCGTTCAAAAGAGACTTGGTCATATCATCGATGACATCTTCAGGCAAGTCATCAGGGCTGTGTCACAGAGGGTCATCCTTTGCGCCTGTATAATCACACATCAAGCCGGGGCGGCGGCTCAACGGAATGACCCGCCAGGCGAGCCAAACCCGGACCAAGTCGATGCCTGTTAACCCGTTTCCCAGAAGAGCTTTGATCTTGGCCAAAGTGATGGCGAGTGATTTGCGTTCGGCGGCTGTAATCTTGCCAGGTAAATGATGGTTGGGCCCAAGACGAAGAGCACGAAAGCTGGGCAGCGGGTTTTCACCAGCCGGAGAGGTGTCTTGGCAGTAAAACCACGTCATATTTCAATCTTTGGGGTGGCTCGGCGGGTTGGCGTAAGGAAAGTTCACATCCCTACGGTGCTGGATTGAGACACCGCCAAGCTCTAAGCTCTGACCGCTAGCACACTCATTCTGGAGGTTCAAGTAAAATAGCTCTCTAAAGAGCAGCAAGTTGGGTTCTTCTCCAAGGTATACTTCATTGAATACTTGGAAGTTGCAGATATTAGACACGGAATTGGGTCCGATGTATTATGGGTGAAAATCAAAGAAATGTAACACATCTCTGAAGAATTTTGATCCAGGTGGAGTGAAACCCCGGTTCATATGATCTGCGAAAACAACAACTTCTCCATCTTTGGGTTGAGGAAATTCCTCCTCCGGATCAGGAGCATGATAAGGCATGACTTCTTTTTTTGACAGATAACCGGTCTTCACAAAATCATCCAGAGTACTGTCAGTGACAATGGATTTAACCCAGTTGCAGGAAGTGGGTACCTTTGGTGCCATTCTGATTGAAAGCCTAAGACAAAGTAAAAAGTGCCGGTTCAAATTTAAGCCGGGCAGGAAAAATGTTATAGTTCATATTCAAGATGGCGGCTTACGAAGGGGTCTAATAGTACAAGGATAATTATGTCAGGGTTATTTAAGCCGCCATAGGTTCTATAAGCCATCAGGATTATTTAAACCGCCGTGAATGGTCAGAATTATCAATTGAGCATGGTCTCTTTAAAGCCGGTGATCAGAGTTGCCATAGCTAGATGAATCTAACAAGTGCAGATTTTGCCTAAGTGTTGCATAAAAAGGTTTCACAAACTGAAGCTATTATTTTGGATCAAACGGACGTTCAGAAAAGGAAAATTCTAGACCTAAAAATATGGTGCAGAGAAGTTCATGCGTTCTACTGAGGATTCTTACAAAGAAAGAAGATCTGCTAGTGCTAAAAATGGATGCGGAGCAACTACCGTACGAGATCTACGCTATCGTTGGATCAAACAAGCTACGGCAGAAGCAAATGCAAAGAACTAGGATGAACGAGGAACTGTGCAGAAGAACATACTAGCCCTAACACGGATCTATGGCGCAGAAAGGGGAAAACTTACTGCGGAAGATCTGCAGCGGAGGGGCGCCGCCGTTCTCTGGTCAAGTTCAGGTCGATGCAGCGGCCAAGGACGACGGAGACGAGATGCGTTGTAGCGGCGGCGGCGGAGCTCCAGTGACAGATGGGGGCGAGAGGAAGAAGATGCGGAATGGGAAGAATGAGGAAGACCCAGTCGGGTCTATTTATAAGGAAGGGCCACTAAAAGAGCGCGAAAAACGAGGAGGCCGAAAATATGAGTTATCCAACTACAAGGACGCCTCGATTTTCGGGGTGGTCATCAAGACAAAGATATGTTGGGATGCATTGGATAAAACGTGCTTTTATGACAGGTGACATCATGGCGGGTTACCACAAATCCAGAGGATGACGTCATGGCGGGTAACAAAAATTTCATGAAGGCATAAGATTTTTTCCTTAAGTGTCGAAGATTGACATGAACCAGTTCAAATCAATCTGGGGCCTAATGTTGGGGATATAACTATTGGTATGACCCGCCCGGGAGGGGCCGGGTTATACTTGCAAATATTCTTGAAGCCCAAGACCCAGGGTAAAGATGGCGGTTTAGTTAAGGGCCCAAGGCCCAGAGGCGACTCAAGGCCCGTAGTGATAAACTGTCATGTATGCGTGACTTGTATTGTAAGGCAAGAATAGTTAAGAGACCGAGCCGGACACTATTTATGACCCGACCGGGACTCTGTGAGTCGCAGGGCGTCAACCTCTGTATATAAAGGGACGACCCGGCGGCGGTTCAGGACAAGTAACATCGACTCGAGAGCTAGGTCAAGCGTTTCGCTCCCTGGTTATCGAGTCATAAGCAACCCCACTCAAAACTGGATTGTAGGCTTTTACATTCACCGTAAGGGGACGAACCAGTATAAACCTCGTGTCGTTTGTCCCGATTAACCCCTTTAAGCTTCCTAGTTGCGATGGCTCCACGACTAAGTCCTTTCACTAGGACATCTGCCATGACAATTCCACGACAGATAGGGCTGCAAACAAATCGAGTTCGAGCGAGTTCGCCTAGGCTCAGCTCAACTCATACTAAAATTCGAGCGAGCTCAAAATGTACGAAGCTCAAGGTCGAGCTGTACAAAGTGGCTCATGCTCAGCTTGTAACGATCTCGAGTCGATCTCGAGCTAGTTAAGCCACAACAGAACAGAAAAATCACTATAAATTCAACTTATTCTTTCTCAAGTGAAGACTAATATTTAATAACAAGTGATCATGGATAGAAGGCGACAAAGGTGCGCCAGCTTTCACCAAAATAACAAGATATTGAACACACGGTTGTCCACGTGATGAGAATAAATTATCTCTATGCTTAATTTCCATGTTTGCTAGTAGGTAAAGTGAATAAAAAATCGTATAGAACGTATATGGAAATGAATGATCCTAATTCTCGGAGATTGGTATGAAGGCTAATATAGTTATATGATATCGAGTTGTCGAGCTAAAATGGAGCGAGACAATGCTGACTCAAGATCGGATCGTTTCTCGATCGAGCTACATAAAGTGTTCATACTCAGCTCATTTCTTTTCGAGACGATCTCGAGTCGAGTTAAAATACGAGTCGATCTCGAGCGGCTCACCAGCCTTGAGCTTTTCTTGCAGCCCTAACGACAGATGGCGATTAGTTCTGGATGGTGAAGCGATGTCGGATCGTGAAGACCGTATGCTTGCAAATTGTAGAGAGGTCGTGCATTTAGTCTTCAGTTCGAGGGATCGTTCAAGGGCGGTTTGCGGGATCGTTCATCCACGGTACGAGAGACTCCAAGTACGATCTACGCTGACTCGTCTACTTCCGCAACTACTCAGAGTTGGTAATGATCATGATCCAATACTCTAATGCGCCTTCATATTATTCTTGGGTGTTCCTAGGCCATTTTTTGTTATCTACTACATTTTGCAACACATGGCACTTCGGTGAAAAATATTTGGTTTGTACACGAGGTGCACCAAGTTTTTGCCGTAACAATCTCAAATTCTAACCACAGCCCATAGGGGTCAAATGAAGACACAACACCAAGTTTCATACCTTCCAAAGCTAATTTGCACGTTACTTCATACTCAAAAGTGTTCTGCTCTTTTTAATGGCCAACAAATCAGTTAGTTCTTTAAAAATAGCAAACCAACCCAAAATAGTTCCAAATTTTACCATGGTCTATGTTAATCATGGAAACTTTTGAAATTTAGTTGATGTATAAAAGTTGACTTTAGTTAGACAGGCCGTGGTTTATGTTCGAAACCCTTACAATTTGGGAGATTGTTCGATTTCTACACAAAGTACATCAAGTTTTTACCATAACAGTCTCGAATTTTTAGCACACCCCACGGGGGTCAAATGTAGACACCACGCCAAGTTCATACCTTTTGGAGCTCGTTCGAAGAGCGTGTTGTCCTTTTTAGTGGTTGAAAAATCAGTTATTTCTTCAAAAATAGCAATCCAACTCAAAAAGTGCTAAATTTGAGCGTTGGGCCTTGGATGGTGTGTATTAATGGAAAAAAGTTTGAAGTTGAAATGAATTAGAAAAATGGTGTAGTGTGCGGAACGTGGAGGTTTTCGTGGCAAGATTTAGCTGTGGCGGGCGCTTAGCCGCGCTTGACGCTGCTTACCCCTCGAATACAAGTGGTGGGGATTTGACCGCCTAGCTCACCATGGACAACAAATTGATTCTTTTTCCCAAAATCGATCCACACCAAATTGAAACCCAAAAACCGCCAACTCCCCCAACTCCCAAATCACGTCATCACCCCCGTCGCCCCCTTCGTTGGGCCATCCTCCCCTCTTTGTTGCGCCCTTCCATTGTCGTGCGGGGCCGACCGCCCCTTCTCTTTGCACCTGCCGCCATGGCCTCCTCCTCCAACAGCAGGGGGCTCACACCCCACCACCACCGCCAAACTCCTCCCCTACCACTCCCGCTGCATCCTCCTCCTCGCGCTACAACGGCCTCCATGTACAGGTAAGAAAGCGCAAACCCTCAATCTGTTGGTAACAACCAATGTTGCCAAAAAAATTCACACATGAGAACCTTGGTGAACATTCATATTAGATTCTAAATGAACATGTATATAGATGAACATTCACATTAGATTCTAAATGAACATGTATGTACGAATACGGAGTATAGATGAATACGGAGTGCTGGCATTTTTATTTTTAGTGCTCAAACTATGCAGAGCTTGAAAAGAGTGCCGAAATTATGGCAAAACGTTGATTAATTTCTATTTTGCAACATATTTGGCACTCAATGTTTTCATTTTTTTAGAAGAAGTCATGCCCAATTTTTTCGTCCATCCATACTCTTAATGTTCATGTTTATAGTCATGAACTTTATATACACTAGATTATTCACCGCACGTTGTTGCGGGGCTTCATAAGCACATGGCGTAAGACTTTAAAGTTAAATAATAAATGTGTTCATATATTGGAAACAAAATAGGACAATGGACATAGTGATGGAATAGCAGACAATAATATAGAAGCTACTTATGAAATTTATTACATACATTGGCGGCTTAGAACTCTGGATGAGGTGATGTAATATGCATGTTTGTAATAAATAACAAGTGAATGATCTGGAATCTGAGGTGCAATACTTGTGTTGTGGCAAGTGCTTGTAGATGAGCCATTTCCTTGATATGAATGATAGATAACAAAAATCTAAGGAGATATGCATGCTAGTAAAATAAAATGCTACATACAGATTAGTTGGATAAATGTCTTCTTGTTCTTTGCTTGCACCTCTATAGTCGAATCTAGATCAAATGTAGCAAACACAAACCAACAGATGGAAACTTTAAGCCTTTATGGTTATCAAAAGGACATTTACTGTCACTATAACAACTATATCATGAAGATCTTGTTACCATGGCTATGTTGGAGGGGCTGATAAAAAAGAAAGAAGAGGTGGATATAATTTGATGTTAGATGGTTCTCCTATTTAGATATAACAAAGCGATACATAATTAATTGATGTTTCATATACATAATTATTTGGTAGACTTTATTCTTTTGATCTGTTATCCATACAGAGTGATCATTTCCTATTTGGAGTGATCCAACTATGCGGGGCTTCAAAATGAGTGTCGAAATTATGGTGAGTCGTTGATTAATTTTTGTTTCTCAACATTTCTGGCACTCGATGTTATCATTTTTAGCAAAATTCGTGCCCGTTTTTCTTTGATTCATAATTTTTTTAATGCTTATTTTATGGTTGTAATCATTGAGTTATTCCATAACATCATGCAATCAATTATGTGATATCTATTTAATTTTTGAACATGAATGTAGGCAACAAATGAAGCATGCCAATGGTGTGGCAACAACAGGCTAGGTGTGTGGCACAAGATTCACCTCACTTGCGATGAAATCTGCGTAGATCTTCAGGAGGGCTTTATGGAGTGGAGGGTACGTTTTGATTCCACTAGTGTTGTGGCTCATCAATTGCTAACGCATATAAAGTTGCGGCCATAACTGTCTAACTGTTGTTTTCTTTTAATTATGCTCAACATGTTCCTTGTTGGGCAAGGGTCGAGTTCATGCGTGTGGCAAACCTGGCCATCGATGTGGAGGGCACAGTTCAGTTTGACATGGCCTTGTTTCATAATAGCGATGACTTGACCCTTAGTGTCACCAACGAGGCACACACAACGTATTTTAGTGGTCCAAGTTTGATCGATCCCTCAATATTCAGGACGTGCTCCTCCGCAAGCTCCGCATTTGGTAGGACAAGTTGCATCATCGTCATTTCATCCTCATATTTACTCCTCATCCAACAAAGACGACTCCATGAAGTTGTTATAGAAGTATTCGTCGTCCGAATCCAACGTGTTTGCTTCAAAGTAAGGAAAAATGTCAACAACTTTGCTATGGACTTTTTCACAAACACTTGTCGGGCATGTTGTACGTCGTGGACAGCAACTGCAGGGGCAGAGGATACTGAGCAGCGGATGGATGAGGGGGGAACAACGGTGTCGGTAAATCGGGCTTGGTGCCCCGGTGGAGCGACGGAGGTACGATAAGGCTGGGCGTCCAGTCGGGGTGGAGTGGCTGGGAGGGAGCCGACACATAGAAAGGGGAGGGACAGAGGGACAATGATATGTGCTTCGAGTGGGCCAATGTTGTCAGAGTTCTACGTGGTGGAGGCCCGGACTCCCACAAACATCTACCATCTTTGCATCTGCTTTGCGAGCATTTGGACGCACTGACGCTTTCGGGGACGTTTGCGGCTCTGTGTTGGATGGCAAAAAAACGACCAGAGAATCGGTCCAAATGTTTGTGGGTGTTAAGGCAAGGCATTCGAGATGCCCTTATTAGGGCACAATAGCTCTACGCGGCGGGCCTCAAAGGCAGCGTTGTTGTTTGATCGAGCGTGGAAGGAAGAAGAAGTGTTCGTGCGGAAGGATACGACACGACCTTGCCCGCACTAGCACTCCCCTTTTGCCCAACAACTAGCTAATTGTCCGTGCGTTGCAACGGATGCATACATATTCTAGTGGTTTAACACTAATTATATCATTCCTTACACCCACGTTATTCTGGATTTTGATAAGATTCAATTTGATTTGAATATGGTTAGGGGAATGCAAGGATTTTTTTTATATTTAGTCGAGGTTTTGATAAGATTTGATTTGATTTGCTTATTCATAGGTGAAGGAAGAAAGTTTTTATTTAGCTGTGATTTTGAGAAGATTTGATTTGATGTGCTTAATGTAGGATGTGATTTTGGGGAAGTACCGATTTGGTTTAGATTATTTCAAGTTACTCTATTTATGTTGGTTTTGATTTTCTACAAAATATCAACAGAAAAAACGACGAGGAAGGGGTGCGTGGGGAGAAAAAACCGAGGAAGGAGGGAAGGCGACGGAACCGATTCCCCTTTAATACCTTTATTATACTCCCTCCGTCCCAAAATTCTTGTCTTCGATTTGTCTAAATTATTAGGTACATCCGTATCTAGACAAAACCAAGACAAGAATTTTGGGACGGAGGGAGTATATATTAAAGGGATAATCAATAATTAGTAGAGATCTTTTTTAGATTAATAGTTATTGATTAATAATTAATAGTAGAGATTTTTTTACTCTAATAGATAACCCATAGATAACCACCTAGGTCCCAGAGAATTTTTCAAGCACGGTTTTTAAACCGTGACGGAGGGAGTAGTAGAGATATCCTTGCTGGGCCCCACATGTGCACACACGAGGGGGTGAGCCTCAGGCATCACTCATCATCGGTTCTGCTCGGGACTCACAATCTCCCGGACCCGGACAGAGAAAAAGAAACACACAAAAATAGCGAAGGAAGATATATGTAGCCAGTACTCCGTCCGTAGTACCAACACTGTGCCACGATACACAATGATAGATAGATGGTGGGGACTAAGCAAAAAACATATACTCTACTACGAAATCTCAATCCTCCCAATTGCTTATTCAGAAAATCTCTCTCCTTTTGCGCTTGGCTGCTGCCAATTCTGTTCCTCCCCACTCGCTCGCCTACATATAAGTGCTCCTCTCCTCTGAACCCCCTCGTCCTCTCGTAGTCGCGTGCCTCCTCCTCCACTACACCGCACCGCACCATCAGGAGCCCGGCCGGCACGGTCGGTGCAAGGATAGTTGCGGACACACGCCCACACAGACACGGTGTGACAGCAATTGCCTGCGGCGATGTCCGTCTCTTGGCCGGCGCCGTCGACGTGCGCGGCCGCCGGGGCCCTCCTGGCCGCCGCGTGGCTGCTGTGCTTCAGGCTGTTCCCGGCCGTGGCGAGGCCGAGAAGGCGTGCGATGAAGACGGGGGCGCAGCTCCCTCCCGGCAGCTTCGGGTGGCCGGTCGTCGGCGAGACGCTGGACTTCGTCTCCTGCGCCTACTCCCCACGCCCCGAGGCGTTCGTCGACAAGCGCCGCCTCCGGTGAGTAAAATTAAGCCGTCAGGCCCGTCTCTTTTCCCTGGCGCAGCACAGTGGCGGCACGCGTGCGCGTGGCATCATCCGTCCATCGATGCCATGCCATGCCATGCCATGGCAGCGCGCGCGCATGCACGTGCGTGCGTGCGTGGTACTGTACTGACGCGGACCATCGGCGCGTGCATGCAGGTACGGCAGCGCGGTGTTCCGGTCGCACCTGTTCGGGTCGGCGACGGTGGTGACGGCGGACGCGGAGGTGAACCGGTTCGTGCTGCAGAGCGACGCGCGGTCGTTCGTGCCGTGGTACCCGCGGTCGCTGACGGAGCTCATGGGCAAGTCCTCCATCCTCCTCATCAACGGCAGCCTGCAGCGCCGCGTCCACGGCCTCGTCGGCGCCTTCTTCAAGTCGCCGCAGCTCAAGGCGCAGGTCACCGCCGACATGCAGCGCCGCCTCGCCCCGGCGCTCGCCTCCTGGCGCGACCAGGGCCCCGGCGCCCGCCTCCGCATCCAGGACCACGCCAAGACGGTACGCCATCTCCTTTCCATCCGTCCATCGTACCACCGCCTCCCTCCCTCCCGATCGATAGCTCGATTTCTAGCACGACGACGACGACGACGGCGACGACGAGCTAGTGTAGCCTCTAGGTACGACGACGTGTGCGTGCGTGCGTCAGAGAGAAAGAAAGAAAGAATCGGGATGGATTGAATTGGATTACTACAAGTAGCGGTCGTATGGCGCGCACACCGGCGTGCACACGTGCGGCGCCGTGTCACCACATGGAAGGAAGCCCCGCCCCGAAAGGGGGTGGGGTCTCTCTCTCCTCTCTCCTCGCCATGCGTGTGCTAGAGATAGAGAGAGAGAGAGAAGGGGAGGGGGGAGACTGTGACTGTGCGGGTGCGGCATCTTAATGAGATTGTGGGGAGCTGCTGCTGGTGCCTACCCCTGTGTTTCTCCTCCCCCATTCAATTCCGCCCCCTCCCTACCCTACCCTCGGTGGGGCCCACACGCACGATTTGATTATTACTACCCCCAGCGAGCGAAAGAAATCATCTGCCCCCGCAAGAGATGTACTGCTACAGTCACAGTGATACGTACTGGTGTGAAGGAGGAGTACTTATTATACCGTTTGGTGATTTTTTTTTAAAGACACACACCTATTATAGAGGTTGATGAAAAGTACTTCCTCCTTAAATAAATATAAGATCGTTTAGACCAATATAGAGAGGGAGTACAAAACATCCTAAAACCCTAACTTATCTACTGGCCTGGCCGGAGTGAGGCACCAGGATTTACCTTGCCCGCCACCGGCCAGCGAAGCGGCAGACGTGAGGGAGACAAATCCACAAACTCGCCGGCGGAGATTGAGGGGAGGATGACGAAACGTCGCAACTTGCATGCGGTGAATTTGAGCTACATGAGGAAATTTTGCGCCAAATTCACTGCATTTCAAGCAAAAATCTAGATGAGGAGGCGCCTTGCAATATTACATGAAAATGGTTTAAGAGTAGTACTACTGGAGGGACATGAATGGATGAGTGAATGATGAATGTGGTGTGTGCGTGTTGCAGATTGTGTTCCAGATCCTGGTGCGGGGTCTGATCGGGCTGGAGGCAGGCCCAGAGATGCAGCAGCTCAAGCAGCAATTCCAGGAATTTATTGTCGGACTCATGTCCCTTCCCATTAAGCTGCCAGGGACTAGGCTCTACAGATCCCTCCAGGTACGTCCTACTACCCTCTTTCATTTCACTCTCCGTAGACCCATCCATGCATGCACACCCACACGCTGCAACTGTCTCTCCAGTCCACCCCATGCATCTCATCTGCCAATATGGCAGCGAGACGAAGGGCACAACGCCACCATCGTTGTTCCTTCTGCTCACCTCTCTCTCTCTCTCTCTCTCTCTGGTGCGCCCGTGCGTGCAGGCCAAGAAGAGGATGGCGAGGGTCGTGCAGAGGATCATACAGGAGAAGAGGAGGAGGAGGGCCCTCGACGGCGGCGGCGAGGCGCCGAGGGACGCCATCGACGTGCTCATGGGCGACGGCAGCGAGGAGCTCACCGACGAGCTCATATCCGACAACATGATCGACTTCATGATCCCCGCCGAGGACTCCGTGCCGGTGCTCATCACGCTCGCCGTCAAGTTCCTCAGCGAGTGCCCCCTCGCCCTGCAACAGCTCGAGGTACGTTACCCTACTAAAACTCCATCTCACTGACTCTTAGTTTCTGTCATCATTCTGGTCAGCCGGAGCCAGAGCCCAACTGATTAATCTGAACAAATTAGAATCAACAGTTATCATTTCTTTTCTTTTTTTGCTGAATGTGCATGAACATCGCAAACCTGCCAATTCAAGCCAGACATGAACTCGTCCTTTTACTTGTCACAAATTCAAATCTTCATTTTTTTTGCGGGTGTCACACAGTTCAGTTCATCTGTGTCTTGAACAAAACCGGAGGTAGTACAGAAGAATTTTTTAGATCGTTATCATGACATAAAGGATCGTGCCAACCTTGGTCCATGCCTTTCTTGTTGGCATCTGCGTGACGTGAGGATTAACTATTGTTGTTTACACTACCTATGTGCCTAAAAAACTGTAGCCCAACCCTGCAACAAGACATGCACACACACTCACATTGTTAATGGATAATGTCAGCTACACACACATCCCATCGAAATTGGCCACCACCTTCACACTCAAGTGCTTAGCATCATGAGATGTGGCATCTAACTCGGTCCATTCATCAGTCTTGTTGTTACTTACTCTACTATGCCGTCGCTTTACTTTGGAGTTTGGACACTGTCATGCCACCTAATCCAATCCTTGTCACATAGCTTTTGACACCTGATGGTATATATGATGGCAAGGGCTAATTTGTCCAGCTAGTGCAACCAAAATATCTACTCATGTACCACTGTTAACTAATTTCCACCCTATGAAAATCTAGGTTGAACAGAACAAAATGGTAAATCAAACCAATCACTATCGTTGTTTCTGAAGCAGTACGTGTATGTTTCTGAGATACAGTTTCATCAGTTGGTGAAACAGAAGGGCCGTGAACATTCCCTAGCTAGCATGTAGTACATCCTATTGCGCAAGCAGCAGCAGCAGCAGCAGCATCATGCCATTCACTAGTTTCCATTTACAGCGCTACAGTACGTAGAAATTACTCGTGTGTCGACTCTGTTTCTGTCTTGATGCCATGTGAACAATGAACTCATTCAAGCCTCTGCGGGCCAAGTACTGTTAGGGAACATGCCTAGGTAATAGCTATCTCGATTTTTCCCGCGGTAGGAAAAAAATTGGAACCTTTTATTTTCAGTAGTACTCCCTCAGTCTCATAATGTTGTCAAAAAACTTCTTACATTATGAGACTGTCAAAAAACTTCTTGCATTATGGGACTGAGGGAGTACTAATCATTTTATGCGACAATGATTGGTAACACATTTTGACGGTGCCAGGAGGAGAACATGCAGCTCAAGATGAGAAAAACCGACCTGGGCGAAACCTTGCAATGGACTGACTACATGTCATTGTCATTCACGCAGCATGTAAGAAATATCAAGATTAGCACCTTGATTTACATAATATCTTCGTTTCCATCCTTGCAAAACCCCGCCACTGCACGCCCCAGCGTGAATGTAAACATTTTGGCGATACATATGTAGGTGATAACGGAGACGCTGCGGATTGGGAACATCATCAGTGGGATCATGCGCAAGGCAGTCCGGGACGTCGAGGTGAAGGGGCATCTCATCCCCAAAGGATGGCGCGTGTTCATGTACTTCCGGTCGGTCCACCTCGACGACATGCTCTACGAGGATCCCTGCAAGTTCAACCCATGGAGGTGGAAGGTGAGGACGAGCCCCACATTTGGTAGAGATGCTCATCCAGTTGCTACTCCTTTAGGTAACACCAACATGGTAGGGGGGGGTTCGACGAGTGGGTCTTGTGGGACTCCTAGCATGTGGGTTTAAGAACACGAAACGCTGCGTAAATCATGCATGATAGGGATAACCTAAAAGGAAAAATGATGAAAAATGGTGGGGGTGCTGTGCTATGCTAGTTGTGGAGCTTTATATGATTGCCATTTGATTTTTTTGGGAAACCTAATAATGTGTTTATGGGTCTGAAAAAATACAATGTGTGTGAATCAACAGGAGAAGGACATGAGCACTAGCAGCTTCACCCCTTTTGGTGGTGGGCAGAGGCTGTGCCCGGGCCTGGATCTGGCCAGGCTGGAAGCTTCCATCTTTCTCCACCACTTGGTCACCAGCTTCAGGTACGTATGTATGTATGTATGCATGGATCACTCATCGCTCCCGTTCTCATTCTCACCCGTGCATGCAAACATCACACCACCTTCATCGTTGGTTGCATGCATACATGATCAAGAACCACTCGGATATATAGACATGTCCCTCATCTCCCCATCACATAACTTGAGCCTAGCAGCAAATAGCTTCGTTTTCTTTGCCATTCTAACGCACAATGCATGTATATACAATGTCCTAGTAACAGAAGTCGTAGTAGTACGAAGAGATATTTTTAAGACTTGATTCGCTTGCACAACTTAATAGATTTTACTCTCATGATATAAGAGCGTTTTTGACACTAGAGAGAGTCGGCCAAGCCCTTGGTCTCGGCTCGAGTGTCGGATAACACGCCATTCCCCCCTCTCAAAGACTGTAAAATTACGCCGCGCATTCTTCGCCGAAATGCTGTTTGCACTGGGTGCATTGACGTGGGATCGATCGGTCGACCGGGGTCGCCAATAATTTGGGAAGGGAGGGAAGTTCGGATCTTGTTCAATCTATGCCAGTACAGGCAGATGAAAGCTAGCTAGGGAGGCCCAGGTCCAGGCCAAGGCCGAGGCCGAGGGAAGGGACCCCTACACTACCACACTACCCTACACCGACGGACCCTGCCTATATGGATGGGTTGGGCTTTGCGTCGAGAGAGGAGGGAGGGACGGGGGGGTCCGTCCCGTTGGCGCGTGGGGCCACACGTGCGACGCGGCCGGCCACCAACAAGTACTAGTACCGCCGACTCCTACCATGCCATGGGGGCTGGCTAGGAAGGCTATATGGCTCCTACTCGATCGTAGCGGGCGCACGCGTGCGTATATACGTCCGTGTGGGATCGAGACCGAAGACCGAGCACAAGGGCACGCCGGCCGCACGTGTGTACACAAGCATCACCCATAGCCAGTGCGTGCTCGCAGCTATGTACGCGTGCGGCGTCGACACGACATCCACCAGCACGTGCGAGGGGGGCACCCACACTTGTGCCTGCCGCTGCGGCGCCGGCATCCGCACGTGCCGGTCGTCGGCGGCCGCTGCCGCACAGTGCCCGCACGCACGCTTCGGCCGGTCGGCGTAGTACGTACAGTAGGTGACTAGGTACGCACTATAGTGCTGCTCCAGTGGGGGCGGCGGGCCGGTATGATCCAAAGTCCAAGCGCACCTGGTGTACGGGCACGTCATCGGTCTATGACTATCGGCATGTATGGGGAGCACTCCTACGTAGAGTGGAAAAGTCGGGCGACATGCATGTAATGTGACGGTTGGCTCGTCTGATGGATGGTCAAAAAATGGGCTCGACCGGCTGGATCAGACGGATGACATGCTTCGTGTCTGCTCCGATCCGAATCTTTCATCCATTGAGCTGCTGCTGCATGAAAGAAACCCAATAAAATATGCGCGCGCATGCGCCTCTCACTTTGACCGGCGCGCCAGGGCATGGCGCCGCTGCATGGCGGCATGGCCGTTTTTGTTTCTTTGCATTTGTAGTACGTACCACCAAAAACAAATCGCCCTTTTACGTACGTTTTTCACCTTGGCCAGTACGTAGTAGAATATGAGCCTCTTGGTAGCATATACAGTATAAAGCAGCTTGCGCCCATCAAGATATGCACATATTTTTTTACACTCCTATAACCTATATAACCTATTGCATCGAGATCGTGTGGCTGACGGCGAGATCCACCACACATGTGTATCGTTTGTTGCCTGACATGACAATGACGTTGGATTGGAATGGATGCAGGTGGGTGGCCGAGGAGGACCAGATCGTCAACTTCCCCACCGTGCGCCTCAAGGGAGGCATGCCCATCAGGGTCACCGCCAAGGACTAGCTACCCGTCACTCGGACCATCGTCCTTGATCAACTCCCCGCAGCAGCCAAGCCAGCCAAAGCTCAACTTACATGTGCATATACATAATGCTACTGCTACAAGTTACATGTGGTGGTATCCATAACGAGGTGAAAAGCCCCTTCAAGGAGTCAGCTAGCTAGGCAACGTCTGATCAGAGTACATAGGGGGGCATGTGTAAGTGTTGTAGGGGAGCTTAATTAGCCAAGGAGTAGTAGGCGCCACTGATGATCACTGTGGCTCGTTAATCATAGCCGAGGAAGACTCTGACCGATGGTGCATGCATGCTGTTATAGTAGTATAAGTAGTAGTAGTAGTAGTATAGTGCTTGTGTCACAAGGAATAGATATATATATATCGTCTATGTACATGGAAGAACTTTGCCATCTGGTTTTGCTCCATGGATTGGAATGCTAGGTGGTTTGCTTGCTTGCATGGGTCGATCGCAGCAGCGCGCGGCGTGTTGGCTCTGAAACCCCCCCTAATGGTGTGATTCTGATGTACTCCCTCCGTTCCTAAATATTTGTCTTTCTAGACATTTCAAATGGACTACCACATACGGATATATGTAGACATATTTTTGAGTGTAGGTTCACTCACTCATTTTGCTCCGTATGTAGTCATTTGTTGAAATATCTAGAAAGACAAATATTTAGGAACGGAGGGAGTAGTAATCATCATATGGTTGATCAATGAAAAGTTTTTTCCCCGCAAAAGAAAATGCTAGGTGGCCCTGGGTGTGATGGCAACGCAATGCAACCAGGTGATAGGACTTTCGGCCGCTGCAAAGCTGGGGTTGAAAGCTGGGGCTAGGGCATGCACCCTACCGTCAAGGGCCTTGGCTGTAGGCTGATATACCCTACCGGATGAGGATCCCCTGGCGTGGGCTATCCTACCTTTGAGTCACTGACAAATGGGTCTCATCGATCGTGGGGCCTGTCTGTCAGTGACTCAAAGGCAGGGTATGGTAGGGATTGCTACGTTGAAGGGTCCATGTCCTACCCTACCGCCATCTATCGATTTCCAGTCCAGCGGGAAGTACATAGGGCCTGGAGAGAGATCAGAGAAGTCCAACATGGAGAGGATGGATGGACAGTGTGAGTTCAGCTTTGTTGGATCCTGCAAATTTTCAGCTGCAGCTGCAAAGAGATGCTGTCACATCCGCTGCAAGAAAGGGCAAAGGAGCTGGATCCTTTCGGGGGATGCTTTCATGAGCAGACGGCTCAAATTGCCAAGCATAAACACTTGTGATCTAAATGATTTTATATTTCTTTACAGAGGGAGTAGTAGAGAGTGGTATCTCAGGATCACAGGCCTCTTCCTTTTATGAGTACTTGTCCTTTCTTGTTTCCATTCTGTAAGCTAGGTTTCTATGAAGCATGCTAGAGACTAACCAAGTTTTGTTTGCAACGCAAGTCATTTCTGGCGATCGCAGAGAAGATCCAGCTACTGCCACGATCTAACACCAATATCTAGCTTGGCTGGCCTCTGCTGCAGCTTCCTGACCGGTGTGCCCGGCAGCGACTAAATGAGATGGGCTTTGGGGAGCACGAGAGGCAGAGCATGGGCATGGGCACAAGCTGTCTCTGTCGGGCACAATGATGATGATCTATATATACTTCACCTTCGCTCTCCCCTCCAGCTTACGTAGATAAACTTGCCGACCTGTGGTAACTTGTAGCGTTATTAGCGACACAAAAGCTGTAGTACGGACCACAACAAGAACCAGCGGAGGCCTACTGAATGAACACATGAGGAGGGCAGGTAACAGCATGCCACATGGACACCAGATTGCTAACACAAAGTGAAATGGTAGACAAGAAAGGTTCAGAGACTGATCTAAGATCATGAGCTGAAATAAGTGGGAATCCACACAGTAATCAGGAATCAATCAAGCGGGGTAACACAAACTTTCAACTGCAAAGGCAAACAATATGGGAGCTCGCGGGGAGAAATAATGAGACCGGTAAGATTGGAGCTCAAATAGGCGACTTAATGTAAATACCGATAGTGAAATATAGGTCACCGAAGAGAACTTGTAGTGCAGATTGCACCCAACAAACTTTGAGCCCCAAGAGTAATAGACAAGACTGTGCGGATGTACTAAGAACATGTATAGCAGAAAGAACAGATTTGCGATGTAGAAATGGCGATAAGATACACTCAACAAGGCAGTGGTACAAACTGCAAAGTAACTGTGGACCTGACTGCAACAAGAGAGTCTCTTCGTAGAAACAAAATCCGGTTATCAGGCATCATGATAGATAACTCCAAATGACAGATGTAGTATTAGACCATGCAACAGCAGCAAGGACCACAAATCAATTTGTTCTGGCAGATCTTATTTACCATAAGATCTTGGACCAGTACAGCAAAAGCTGGTGGGAGGCTGAGGATGGTACTAACAAAGATGTATTTTTCGAAACGTACTAACAAAGATGTGGATATATCAGCAGCAACCACTAGAGGGAAGCACTGCCCAGCAGGGTCATTAACTTCAGACTGCAATTTCCATGTAGGGGCATTGACTTGTCATGCACCCCATGCAAAATCTAAGCAAAAGAACACTATGGGACAACATTCTGACAGAGATGTTTCTTGCATCGTGTGCAGAACTTTTAACTCGGTTATGGTGTCAAAAGTATCCTATGTCGGGCAAACAGCAAATCAGTGCACCTATCATGGCCGTCTAGTTCGAACAATGCCTATGACCACAACCTTATGAAGAAAAGCTGTGACCATCCATACCATAGGATCTACATTTATCGTGGCATGGTGAGATGGGAAAAAATCCCACTACCGATCGGAAGAAACCCCATTCTAGGTTCCAGCTGAAAACAACAGCAGCTATTCTCATTACTGGTGCTGGTACCACAAGAGGAAAACAAACAGAGAGGAGGAACTGCACAAAACTAATGATGCATTGATATTCAGTATTACGGACCCAACGCAGGTGAATGCGGTATTATGGAAATAAATTACGTCATGTATTGACATTGATGGGACCAAAATACGAGTTTCGCTGTCACCCAGCAAAACTGACAACTGAGCTATTTTCTACTGAAAGTCTGAAACTGCATGATTGTGACACATTTCTAGCTATTAGACAGAATGGGTGAAAAAGTTTCAGTCAACACAGCATGGTATCCAAAGTAAATAAATCCACCTTTACCGGACACTAGCCAAAAGATCCAGTGAGCCAGAAATACATGATCACCCACAAAGAAATGTCAAATATCGCTCTTTGCAACAACTGAATATTTTAATGTCAGCTCCATGAACGACCACCTCCATGCCCTCTGTATCTATCACGATAACCTGCAAAATGCAATAATAATCAGACCCAACTCAACAAGATGGCTTTTAACAATGTCTCGGGGTAAACAAAATAATGGGTGCAGAACAAAGAATCAGCAGATCTGTATATCTTGAAAAAAAAGTAATCCAACAGAAAACTTACCCAAAGAAGGAGGTGGTGCACCACGGCCCATATTAGCTAATTCAGGGCTGACCTTTTGTCCAGCTTCAACTAAAATGCTAATAAGATCCTTGGCAAATCTGGCGTTAGCAGCCGTGAAAAAGCTGTAGGCTGTCCCTGTTGCTCCAGCTCTGCCAGTTCGACCAATGCGATGGACATAATCCTCCAGAGACCCCGGAAAGTCATAGTTAATGACATACTTGACATCCTTAACATCTGTTTTCAAGATATACAGAATACATATTAATCTACCTGTGTTACCTAATTTATAACTTATTGTTTCTGAGGGAATTTCTGTATACCTAAGCCTCGAGCAGCAACATCAGTAGCTGTCATAATAGGGCTTTTCCCTGACTTGAATTCAGAAAGAACCCAATCTCTTTCAGCTTGGCTCTTGTCACCATGGATAGACAGAGCAGGCCAACCATCCATTCGAAGCTGTCTGGTGATCTGATCGCATCCTTTCTTGGTGTCCATGAATATTAAAATTCGGCTGCCATCCATTATATCCTCCAGTAGATTGACCAACCTTTATGTCACAATGGTTCAGTATTAAGGCACTGTATTAGCATTTTGAGTACATATTATGTAATTGAAAATAAAATAGAATCCTACTTGTTATACTTCTGACTCTCAGATAATATCTCTACATGCTGACAAATAGCATGATTAGCTTTCAGTTCTTCAGAACCAATTATAACCTGCATCACGCCAAATTAAAATTTGCTGAAATGCAACACATAAATTCTTATACTAGTAGTATTAAGAAATCCGCTAGCACAACAAACTGTGGGTACAATGTTCACCTTGTATGGATCAAAAAGGAAAGTCCTTGCTAGCAGCTCAACTTCCTTTGGCCAGGTAGCACTCCAATAAAGTGTTTGTCGATCTGGACGAATCTGAAGCAAGATATAATCTTTTGACATCATTTTTTAGACTTGCCGAGTTTCAGTAAGGCCAATACTAATTTTTATGGGTAATGGATAATAACCATATGGTGGATAAATGATTTGACAACCTCATCATAATAACTCAATTTATAGCAAAAATGACAATGTGCAAGTCAAGAAGGCACATATCAAATGGAGAAGATCAGAACATTGATTTTCACGTACATTCAGGGTTTACCCTATAATGCAATAAATTGTGTTGTGGGAAAGGGAAGAGGTGTACCTGAGAAACAATTTTCTTAATCTGAGGTTCAAAACCCATGTCTAGCATTCGATCTGCCTCGTCTAAAACAAGGTATGTGACCCTCCGCAAATTTGTGTGATGTGATTCCATCATATCAATTAGTCTTCCTGGCGTGGCTATAATAATTTCAACACCTAACACAAGAACAATCGGACTATCACCAGTCATGTAAAGAACCAATAAAAACCAACACAAATAGCAAGTAACTACATCAGTTGAGTATAGACCAACAGAAAGTCCTTTCAAACAGACACATGCAGTCATGCATATGTGAATGAGGGAGGGGGTTGGGGGGAGAACCTTTCTGAAGATCACGAACTTGAGGACCTTTTGGGACACCACCATATATGCATGTGCTTTTTATCTTTGATGAGGCACCAAATTTTGTTGTCTCCTGCTGTATCTGGACAGCAAGTTCACGTGTAGGGGCTAACACAAGAACAATCGGACCATCACCAGGAGCTTGAATAACAAAGAATGTATCAGCCTTTCAGATTATTATTATCCAGAATGATTCCAGGAAAGTAAATCAAGAAATATAAGCAGCATATTCGCACCTAGAATAGGCTGAGCATTAACATGAACAATGGCAGGTAAAAGGTAAGCAAGTGTTTTTCCAGATCCTGTTTCAGCAATGCCAATAAGATCACGCCCCTTCAGTGCCATTGGCCAACCTTGTGACTGGATAGGGGTAGGTTCTGTAAAGCCAGCTTTTGTGATTTCTTGCAACACATATTCTGTAAAAAAGAAATGAAGGACCTTAGGTAAGCAAGTGGAAACAAAGGCTGTGAGATGATAAAGCTAAGGAAGCATAAACAAAATAATAATCATGTATCTACGAATAGCAATGTTTTCTTAAACAAACAGCACAATTTTATACATAAAGAATACAAATTTAAGAACAAAGGTGGAGTAAAACAAAGGCCGACGTCAAAGGGTATCATAATAAAGTGCAGCCCGGTGCATGTAGCTCCCGCTTGCGCAGGGTCCGGGGAAGGGTCCGACCACTTTGGGTCTATAGTACGCAGCCTTTCCCTACATTTCAGTAAGAGGCTGTTTCCAGGACTTGAACCCGTGACCTCATGGTCACAAGGCAGCAGCTTTACCACTGCGCCAAGGCTCCCCTTCAAAGGATATCATAATATGGTGCTAAAATTTCTCCAGATGCATGAGCTTTCTGATTATAATGTGATGCAATGTAAGGACTAGGAAACTCCTAGTTGGTAAAAAAGTACAGTAATAAATATACTTTACCACATTGTTTTCAGTTAATAGAACACATATGCATCAAGTATCTTCAAAGCAATGAAAATAAAAATATAAACTTCTGGAAATAAGTGCAGTGACTGGCACACGCAAGAGCAGGATAACCAGTGCTATTAGGCCCTAATATCCTATTGTTGATTACTCACATATGTAGCAAAAATGGGAGAGCTAACTAGCTAAAATTTGTGACTCAATGAGAATCACTGCTTCACAGGGCAAGCCTTTTCCCAATCAGCTAACAGGACCAACTCAGCCCAGTGACATGAGGGTATTTGCTAGAATTACATATAGGTGCATCAATATTATGCTTTCTGAGTGTGGTATGATAGAAACAGAGCATCATGTGATACAAGGAGGCACATAGCTAAATGAAGACGTTCCTGTTACTCGATTTTAAGTAACTCAACACAGATGCCAACGGGAACTTATCCTACTCCCTGCTGATTCTATCAAATTTGTACTACGTCTGAAAGTCTGAAACACAACAGTAGCGCACGGGGAGAGAAGGAGCTACGGAGAACACCATGGCCTCACCTGGGAAGCCGACGTCGCGGAAGTCGCGCACCGGCTTGGGCACGTCGTTGCCCTCGACGGTGATCTCCCGGCGGCGGCGGTAGGCCTCAACCTCCTCCGCCGTCATGCCGGCCACCGCGGGAACCTCCACGTAGAAGTTCTTCTCGAACCGCGGCAGCCCGTCCAGCTCCGCCGCGGCCGCGGCCGCGGCAGCATCCGGCTTTCCCGACGGCGCGAACGCCCTCGTCCCGCCACCGAACGCCCCCTCACTGCCAACACGGGCAGAAATAAGTAACCAACCGGACCTAGAACCAGGATTATTAGGGCTACTGTTAGGGTTTGGAGCGGAGCGGGTTACCTGCGGCGGTCGCGGTAGGAGCTGGGGTCCGCCGCACGGCCGTCGAAGCGGCTCATGGCGGCGGTCGCCGGCGGCAGCTAGGGTTTAGCGGCCGGCGGTGGGGGGCACGGCTCCGGTGAGGGTGCGCCGAGGTGGTGGAGGGTTCGATTCGGCGAGCGAGGTTTCTGGCCGAGGAATTCTAGAAGAAGCAAGCAAAGCTAATGGCGGCGGCGCGGCGGAGGCGATTCGAATTGGAAGTGAAGCGGAGGCGGCGAGTTCAACAGGCGAGCTCCGCGTGCGGCATTCGGGTAGAGTGCTCGAGCTTTTGCCCTCCTAGGCGTATTTCTCAGAAATGCACAACCCGAGTTACGAAACGCCTTTCCATGTCTAACGAAAGCGTAAACTGGTAATGAGTGCACTGGCGGGTGGGCCCGCGCGGGCCGCGAACAGAGGAAAAGAGGAAATATCCATGGCGGGGAGGCTGTTTATCCATTTGTATCCTCGACGGCGAGAGTTTTTGCCTGCGGCGACGATGGCCACCGTCGCGGCGACCATGGCGGCGCCGACGCGCCACCGCCAGTTCCGCGTGCGCGCCGCCTGGGACATGAACCCGGGCGCCGCCACCGTCGCCGTGCCGAAGCCGTCAAAGGCCAAACCCAAGCCCGGCCTGGGGCAGTCGCCGGCGACGGCGACCACCCCGGCACGCGCGCCCCCTCCCACGCACGCCGACCTCTTCGCGCGCAGTAGCGAGGACCAAGGTATCTATCTATCTATCCTCACTCAGCTCTGCCATCCCGGCCATTTGCTCCACGTTCTACCCCCCCCCCCCTGAAGCTGTGGCAACATGCTGTCAGTGAGCAACTGAAAATTGGTCGAAGGCAATTACATATAGATTTTGACTTTAAAAGCAAGTGCAATAGAATGGCTGTGCCATTGAGAATGAGAACATAATTCGATATTTTCTACAATACTTCACTTAATGACAACTACTACCATATGGCTGTGGCCTGCTCTAGTGTTCAGTGTTAGGACCGTGTAGTTACTACACTATTTAGGCACAGAAGTTTTTTATTCTGTCAATTGATTGTTGGTTGGTTCGTATTAGCAAAGAAGAGCACGTACATGGGGTTTGAGAAGTGGTGGTTGCCGCCCGCGCCAGAGGTGAAGAAGCCCCGGTCACTCTACAACGCGGCATCGCTGGCATATTTGGGGGACTGCATATATGAAGTGAGAATCCGTCATTTTATTCTTTGGTCTTTATGCATTTTACAGTTACTGTTATGTAGTTACTATAATACATGAAGCTCAAGATAGCTGTCCCTTTTGACCTTCATTTGCTCTGGATTTACTATATGATATTCCTGACGATGCTGAGACAATGTGTACTAGTTTTCAACTTCGAGCTTGTTTGTTGTGAGATGATCTGATTCTTGCTCTTTGTGATACAGCTCTATGCTCGGAGACACTTCTTCTTTCCTCCACTGAGCATCAATGAATACAATAAGCGTGTGATGGATGTTGTGAAATGTGAATCACAGGTCTGATATGGCTCTTCTTTATCCTCTGATCAAACAGCTTACATAGACTAAATGCTTCAGCATGGTATGTTCGTTGATTGTGATGTAGAATTTATCTTATCATCTATGTTTATCCATTGTATCATAGCCTTCATATTGACATTTTTCGCACATATCAATAGGTTTTGTCTCCTAATGTTGTTTCAATTACTGCTATTTTAATGGTTGTAGTTTAATTTCTGAAGAGCGCTCGTTTTGTTTGCCTTTTCTCCATTCTGTTTGCTGCATATAAGAGAGTGCTTTGAAGCATCACAATGTCAGGCATATTTTCACATCAATTGTCATTTGTTTCCTTCCTTCAGGATCTGCTGCTGAACAAACTCCTGGGAGAGGATTTTCTAACCGAAGAAGAAAGGTAAATTATGTTAATCTGCCTTTCTTCTTCCACCACTGATTGGGTCTTGTACCTACCTTTTTCTTAATATGATACATGCAGCTTTCTTGCATGTTCTCGGAAAAAAAAGGGTAAACCTATGTTTCTAGCATTTTACTGCCTACTAGGAAACACTATGCACTAGCCTCTATACACATGATTGAGCTTCCATGCGGTGTTAGTGCATCAGTATAGTATTCAGGGCGTATGAATTCATCTTCCTAGAGTTGCCTTTGTACTGCACCACATTTGTTTTCTCTGCATTATATGGAATATGAACAAATGTAGTATTGTTTGATGCTTTCTCATCTGTCTAGTACCTGTGACCTGTGAGTTACTTAGATAATCATGTTCTGTAGGGACATACTTCGTTGGGGAAGGAACATCGTTAGCAGCAAAACTCGTACAAGAAAACGGGCAGGAATCGCAGTGTACAATCGAGCATCTTCACTTGAAACACTGGTTTGTTCTACAGCTATCAATTATGTGCACCAAATATCCTGACTCTTTTTCCTCACATTTTAAAAATTGTGGATCTCTGTCTTCTATTGTAAGTTGCAATGTTTTTTTACTAACTATAAGTTGCAATGTGTTGTCCTCAATTGTAAAGACTAATCCTCACATTGTTTCTTAGAAGACTGAATTCTCACATTGTTGGTGATGTTACTGCTATTAGATTGGATATCTTTACCTCACGAATTTCAAGCGCTTGGAGCAAATGATGTTCCAGTTAGGATTCACAAGTGGTGCTTCGTCACAGAATATTGCAGATGAGCTGCGCTCAAGCTTCCAGTAAACATCCTTTATTTATGCTCCTCTGGTTCCGGATTTTAATCTACGGCTGTTCTTACTAATGGATGTTTCTGTCAGGAAAACAACCTCAACTTCTGTACAATCTCAGCAACCTGCAAAGCGATGAGCAGTTTCAGTATGTAATGAACTGAACCGGAGTTTCTTTGATGACAGAGCGACTGATACAAGCACGCGCAACTTGCGGCACACGCGTTCCAAAAGTTAAACTTAAAAGAAAAATGAGTGAATGTTGTTTGTGTGTAGGCAAGATAGAGTTAGTTGAGGAACATATATGATCGTGCATACTAGAGGCCATGCAAGAGGCTGATGATTCTGATCGGAAGATTGTGGCACATCGAGGTCATGATGATTCTGATCTGAAGATTTTGGCACATTAAGGTCATGAGCACAATTGAGTTCCAAGCTTTGTGTGGATTCCGTGTAAGATGTGTGATCTATGGAATGAATTGATGTTGAATGCTGATATAATCTCAATTTATTCTAGGGTATATTTCCCATTCTTATTAAAGGAGAGTCAAATTTATGTTGCTTTGTGTGTGTCCTGTTGGTGTGCCCCGGGGTGGCTTGGAGCTCCGGATTGCCTAGTGACTACTCACTCCGTTCGGAATTAATCGTTTAAAAAATGAATGTATCTAAATGTATTTTAGTTGTAGATACATCCATTTTTATTTATTTTTGTGACAAGTAATTCTGAACGGAGGGAGTATGATGTAAGAGCAACTCTATTAGAGTTATCATATCCACCCAAACTGCATAATAACTATCATATAGATCACGGAGCACAAAAAACAGCTCTAGTAGAGTTGTCATTCAGAGAGCGGACGTTTGGCTCCCGGCCATGGAGGCCTTTTTTTGAAAACAAATTAAAATTCAAACTTTTCGGTTTCAAAAAAATCTAAAAAAAATTGTGCAAGTAAACAAGTATGTTATGTCTATGTGTGTAAAATTTGAAAATGAAAAACGTTGAAATGCGACATGTACAGGGAGGATGAATAGTATCATGTGTTAAAAAAGCCCCAGATTTGTCTTTTTTGCACAGCCCTCATTTCAACTTATTTTGCCCTGAAAATTTACACACATGTGTGGTATGCCTTCATGTATATGTGTGTGTTTTTTCAGAATTTTTTGAAATGTAGAAAATATGAATTTTGACAAAATTCAAAATTTTCAAAACCGAGCTCCATGGAGCTCGGCCTCCAAAGACAATATCCGTGTCATTCACCCCTAAATTGCCATATTTTTTTCAAAATATTTGGAGGCCATGGGGACTCATTTGGAGCTTGCTCTGAACCCAACTGCCAGCATGGGAGGAAGGTTTCAGCTTCTTTCTCCTCGTGCCACGGGTAGGATTTGAAGTGGCACAGCCTCCACACACCACCGACTATGGGGTAAATGTGGTTGTCAACCATTTGGCCATTGACACCACGGCCGCTCACTCCAATTCTTATGGTGACCCATTAGATGGCCGCCACGCGGCATCATCTCCTCGCATGCATGTGAGCAACCCGAGAGGAGGCGTGTGAGCGCGGCTACGCTTCCTGTGGTCGTCTATTGCTCCTGCTCCCCAACAGCCCTCTTTATGGTGCTCGTAGCAGCTTATAAAGGTCAACAGGCGTCCTTCCCACCCTCTCTCTTATGTTTTCCACTCTTCGGTGCCTCCCACTCTCCTCAGCCTTCAATTCACCGCATCCTCGTCAATGGCACAAAGGAACGAGTTCCCCCTCATCTTCAACTTTGGGGTTGATGAGGAAGAGAAACAGCCGGATCCCCTCAACCCCCTTTGGGACAAGATGAAGCGGGACATTGAAACGGAGTGGCGGATTTAGGACAATGCGCTAGCCCCGTCGATGCATGCCGGCCTCGAATGAGAAGGAAAAGAAGGAGCGAAAGAAGCATGAGGAGGAGAGGGCCGCAAAGAGAAGGTTGCTCGTGAAGAGGAGAGGGCAAGAAAGCTTGCAAGGACTCGCGATGCGCAAAAGGAGGGATGAGGCACATGACAAGAATGGGAAATGGCCCCGTGTGACCCAATAGAGACTTGACTTCCGTTGCTATTGAGAATTATGTACTGAATTTGTGAGCTATGACGTGGACCGAAATTGTGCTATGCATCATGAATTATGGCGTAGACCTAAGTTGTGCTATGTGTCATGAACTATGTCATGGACCTAAGTTGTGTGCTATGTGTCATGAATTTGAGAGCGTCAATTTCTGAGTTGTGTTAGAGCATCTACAACCGGACATACCAAAGATGACCCCTTAAACGCCCGCGGACGCGCCTGGTCAGTGACCGGGCATGTCCGTTTTGAGCCCCTACTTATCCATTTGTACAGCCCCGCTCCTCATGTTCGTCCGCATATGTCAGGTCACTTGCATGTGATTGATGGAGATGAAGAGAGAGAAAGGAAAGAATGAATAAAAAAGAGAAGGTGGTCCGGGTGGGGACGCGTCCTACATGGCGGGCTGACCTGGCGCGCCCGGGCGCATCTGCCAGCCCTCGTATCCTCCCCATATTTGAGATGGATATGAGGGTTTGCGGATAACCTGGGCGTATATGGATGATATGAGGGGTCAGGTTGGGTCAACTTTTTGCTTCTCTCTCATGTCCGGTCAGTGGTCCCCGTGCCCGCCCGATCAATTTGAGGAGTCCGGCTATAGATGCTCTTTTGTCCATTTCTCTTTGTGCACTTCTGTGGGCAAACCTAAAATTCCTCTTCGATTTGCACCACAGATTCACCAACATGGTTGAGGGGAGAAGGAGATACGAGGAGGGATCTGGGAGGAGGAGAAAGGTGTCATCCCCTCTGTTCATGGAGGAGAGGAGGAAGAAATGGGTTGTGTGGTGGGTGGGGCTCGCCTACAGCCCCACAAGTGGGACTACATGTTCGATACCCAACCGTCATTGTATGTGGTGGTAGGATGGGTAGGGTGTCGGTGTCAAAACCGGCAGATCTCGGGTATGGGGTCCCAAACTATGTGTCTAAGGATCGACGGTAACAGGAGGCAGGGGCATGATGTTTACCCAGGTTCGGGCCCTCTTGATGGAGGTAATACCCTACTTCCTACTTGATTGACTTTGATGAGTATAGGGGTTACAAGAGTTGATCTACCTCAAGATCGTAATGGCTAAACCCTGGATGTTGATACGTCTCCGTCGTATCTATAATTTTTGATTGTTCCATGCCAATATTCTACAACTTTCATATACTTTTGGCAACTTTTTATACTATTTTTAGGACTAACATATTGATCCATTGCCCAGTGTCAGTTCCTGTTTGTTGCATGTTTTTTGTTTCGCAAAAAATCCATATGAAACGGAGTCCAAACAGGATAAAATCTGACGGAGATTATTTTTGGAATATTTATGAATTTTGGGAAGAAGAATCAATGCGAGACGATGCTCGAGGGGCCCACGAGGCAGGGGGCGCGCTCCTGACCCTCGTGGCCACCCCGTAAGGCGGTTGGTGACCTTCTTTCGCCGCAAGAAAGCTAATATCCAGATAGAAATTGTGTTAAAATTTCAGCCCAATCAGAGTTACGGATCTCAAGGGATATAAGAAACGGTGAAAGGCCAGAATCTGGAAGAGGGAGGAACACAGAAACAGAGAGAGACAGAGAGACAGATCCAATCTCGGAGGGGCTCTCGCCCCTCCCATGCCATGGAAGCCAAGGACCAAAGGGGAAACCCTTCTCCCATCTAGGGAGAAGGTCAAGGAAGAAGAAGAAGAAGAAGGGGGCTCTCTCCCCCTCTCTCCCGGTGGCGCCGGAACAACGCCGGTGCCATCATCATCACCGCGATCTCCACCAACACCTCTGTCATCTTCACCAACATCTCCATCACCTTCCCCCATCTATCTACAACGGTCCACTCTCCCGCAACCCGTTGTACCCTCTACTTGAACATGGTGCTTTCTGCTTCATATTATTATCCAATGATGTGTTGCCATCCTATGATGGCTGAGTAGATTTTCGTTGTCCTATCGGTAGTTGGTAAATTGCTATGATTGGTTTAATTTGCTTGTGGTTATGTTGTTGTCCTTTGGTGCCCATCATATGAGCGCGCGCGTGGATCACACCATAGGGTTAGTTGTATGTTGATAGGACTATGTATTGGAGGGCAAGAGTGTTGGGGAACGTAGTAATTTCAAAAAAATTCCTACACACATGCAAGATCAATGTGATGCATAGCAACGAGAGGGGAGAGTGTCGTCCATGTACCCTCATAGACCATAAGTGGAAGCGTTATGACAACGCGGTTGATGTAGTCATATGTCTTCACAATCAAACAATCCTAGTATCGAACGTACGGCACCTCCGCGATCTGCACACATTCAGCCTAGTGACGTCCCACGAACTCACGATCCAGTAGAGCTTCGAGGCAGAGTTCCATCAGCACGGCGGCGTGATGACGGTGTTGATGAAGCTACCGACGCAGGGCTTCGCCTAAGCACCGCTACGATATGACCGAGGTGGATTATGGTGGAGGGGGGCACCGCACACGGCTAAAGAACAATGATCGACTTGTGTGTCTATGGGGTGCCCCCTGGCCACGTATATAAAGGAGGGAGGGAGGAGGAGGCGAGCCCTCATAGGGCACGCCCAAGTGTGGAGTCCTACTAGGACTCCCTAGTCCTAGTAGGATTCCACCTCCCACATGGAATAGGAAAAAGGGAAGGGAGAAGGAGAAGGAAGGAAGGGGCCCCCCTTTCCCTAGTCCAATTCGGACCAGTCCATGGGGAAGGGGCGCGGCCACCCTTGAGGCCTTTCTCTCCTTTCCCGTATGGCCCATTAAGGCCCAATACGAATAACCGTAACTCTCCTGTACTCCAAAAATACCCGATGTCCGAATATAGTCTTCCAATATATCGATATTTACGTCTCGACCATTTCGAGACTCCTCGTCATGTCCCCGATCTCATCCGGGACTCCGAACAAACTTTGTTCATCAAATCACATAACTCATAATACAAACTGTCACAAAACGTTAAGTGTGCGGACCCTACGGGTTCGAGAATTATGTAGACATGACCGAGAATCATCTCCGGTCAATAACCAATAGCGGAACCTGGATGCTCATATTGGCTCCTACATATTCTACGAAGATCTTTATCGGTCAAACTGCATAACAACATACATTGTTCCCTTTGTCATCGGTATGTTACTTGCCTGAGATTCGATCGTCGGTATCTCAATACCTAGTTTAATCTCGTTACCGGCAAGTCTCTTTACTCGTTCCGTAATGCATCATCCCGCAACTAACTCATTAGTCACATTGCTTGCAAGGCTTATAGTGATGTGCATTACTGAGAGGGCCCAGAGATACCTCTCCGACAATCGGAGTGACAAGTCCTAATCTTGATCTATGCCAACTCAACAAGTACCATTGGAGACACCTGTAGAGCACCTTTATAATCACCCAGTTACGTTGTGACGTTTGGTAGCACACAAATTGTTCCTCCAGCATTCGGGAGTTGCATAATGTCATAGTCATAGGAACATGTATAAGTCATGAAGAAAGCAATAGCAATATACTAAACAATCAAGTGCTAAGCTAACGGAATGGGTCAAGTCAATCACATCATTCTCTAATGATGTGATCCCGTTAATCAAATTACAACTCATGTCTATGGCTAGGAAACTTAACCATCGTAGATTCAACGAGCTAGTCAAGTAGAGGCATACTAGTGACACTCTGTTTGTCTATGTATTCACACATGTACTAAGTTTCCGGTTAATACAATTCTAGCATGAATAATAAACATTTATCATGAAATAAGGAAATAAATAATAACTTTATTATTGCCTCCAGGGCATATTTCCTTCACTCTCCCACTTGCACTAGAGTCAATAATCTAGTTCACATCGCTATGTGATTTAACACCAATAGTTCACATCACCATGTGATTAACACCCTTAGTTCACATCGCCATGTGACCAACCCTCAGAGTGTTTACTAGAGTCAGTAATCTAGTTCACATCGTCATGTGATTAACACCCAAAGAGTACTAAGGTGTGATCATGTTTTGCTTGTGAGAGTAGTTTAGTCAACGGGTCTACCACATTCAGATCCATATGTGTAATTTCTATGTCTACAATGCTCTGCACGGAGCTACTCTAGCTAATAGCTCCCACTTTCAATATGTATCTAGATCGAGACTTAGAGTCATCCAGATTGGTGTCAAAGCTTGCATCAATGTAACTCTTTACGACGAACTCTTTATCACCTCCATAACCGAGAAATATTTCCTTATTCCACTAAGGATAATTTTGACCGCTGTCAAGTGACCTATTCCTAGATCACTATTGTACCCTCTTGCCAAACTCCTGGTGAGGTACACTATAGGTCTGGTACACAACATAACATACTTTATAGAACCTATGACTGAGGCATCGGGAATGACTTTTCATTCTCTTTCTATTTTCTGCCATGGTCGGGTTTTGAGTCTTACTCAACTTCACACCTTGCAACACAGGCAAGAACTCCTTCTTTAGCTGTTCCATTTTGAACTACTTCAAAATCTTATCAAGGTATGTACTCATCGAAAATTCTTATCAAGCATCTTGATCTATCTCTATAGATCTTGATGCTCAATGTGTAAGCAGCTTCACCGAGGTCTTTCTTTGAAAAACTCCTTTCAAACACTCCTTTATGCTTTCCAGAAAACTCTACATTATTTCTGATCAACAATATGTCATTCACATATACTTATCAGAAAGGTTGTAGTGCTCCCACTCACTTTCCTATAAATATAGGTTCACCGCAAGTCTGTATAAAACTATATGCTTTGATCAACTCATCAAAGCGTATATTCCAACTCTGAGATGCTTGCACCAGTCCATAGATGGATCACTGGAGCTTGCACACTTTGTTAGCACCTTTAGGATTGACAAAACCTTCTGGTTGCATCAGATACAACTCTTCTTTAATAAATCCATTAAGGAATGTAGTTTTGACATCCATTTGCCAGATTTCGTAAAATGTGGCAATTGCTAACATGATTTGGACAGACTTAAGCATCGATACGAGTGAGAAAATCTTATCGTATTCAACACCTTGAACTTGTCAAAAACTTTTTGCGACAGTTCGAGCTTTGTAGATAGTGACACTACTATCAGTGTCCGTCTTCCTCTTGAAGATCCATTTATTCTCAATGGCATGCCGATCATCGGGCAAGTCCACCAAAGTCCACACTTTGTTCTCATACATGGACCCCATCTCAGATTTCATGGCCTCAAGCCTTTTGCGGAATCTGGGCTCATCATCGCTTCCTCATAGTTCGCACGTTCACCATGGTCTAGTAACATGACTTCCAGAACAGGATTATCGTACCAATCTGGAAGACCTACGAGGTTCGGTAGCAACTTGATCTGTAGCTTCATGATCATCATCATTAGCTTCCTCACTAGTTGGTGTAGTAATCACAAGAACTGGTTTCTGTGCTGAACTACTTTCCAATAAGGGAGCAGGTACAGTTACCTCATCAAGTTCTACTTTCCACCCACTCACTTCTTTTGAGAGAAACTCCTTCTCTAGAAAGAATCTATTCTTAGCAACAAAGATTTTGCCTTCGGATCTGTGATAGAACGTGTACCCAACAGTTTCCTTTGGTTATCCTATGAAGACGCACTTCTCCGATTTGGGTTTGAGCTTATCAGGTTGAAAAACCTTTTCACATAAGCATCGCAGCTCCAAACTTTAAGAAACGACGACTTTGGTATCTTGCCAAACCATAGTTTATAAGGCGTCGTCTCAACGGATTTTGATGGTGCCCTATTTAAAGTGAATGCAGCTGTCTCTAATGCATAGCCCCAAAACGATATTGGTAAATCGGTAAGAGACATCATAGATCGCACCATATCCAATAAAGTGCGGTTATGGCGTTCGGACACACCATTACGATGTGGTGTTCCAGGTGGCGTGAGCTGTGAAACTATTTCACATTGTTTAAAATGAAGGCCAAACTCGTAACTCAAATATTCTCCTCTACGATCAGATCGTAGAAACTTTATTTTCTTGTTACGACGATTCTCCACTTCACTATGAAATTCTTTGAACTTTTCGAATGTTTCAGACTTATGTTTCATTAAGTGGATATACTCATATCTGCTCAAATCATCTTGTGAAGGTCAGAAAATAATGATACCCGCCACGAGCATCAACGCTCATTGGACTGCATACATCGGTATGTATTATTTCCAATAAGTCACTAGCTCGTTCCATTGTTCCGGAGAATGGAGTTTCAGTCATCTTGCCGATAAGGCACGGTTCGCAAACATCAAATGATTCATAATCAAGTGATTCCAAAATTCCATCTTTATGGAGTTTCTTCATGCGCTTTACACCGATATGACCCAAACGGCAGTGCCACAAATAAGTTGCACTATCATTATCAACTTTGCATCTTTTGGCATCGATATTATGAATATGTGTATTACCACGATCGAGATCCAACAAACTATTTTCATTGGGTGTATTACCTTCGAAGGTTTTATTCATATAAATAGAACAAAAATTATTCTTTGACTTTAAATGAATAACCGTATTGCAATAAACATGATCAAATCATATTCATGCTCAATGAAAACGCCAAATAACATTTATTTAGGTTCAACACTAATCCTAAAAGTATAGGGAGTGTGCGATGATGATCATATCAATCTTGGAACCACTTCCAGCATACATCGTCACTTCACTCTCAGCTAGTCTCTGTTTATTCTGTAACTCCTGTTTCGAGTTACTAATCTTAGCAACCGAACAAGTATCAAATACTCAGGGGTTACTATAAACACTAGTAAGGTACACATCAACAACCTGTATATCAAATATACCCTTGTTCACTTTGCCATCCTTATTATCCACCAAATATTCAGGGCATTTCCGCTTCCATTGACCATTTCCTTTGCAGTAGAAGCACTCAGTTTCAGGCTTTGGTCCAACTTTGGGTTTCTTCATGGGAGTGACAACTTGCTTGCCATTCTACTTGAAGTTCCCTTTCTTTCCTTTTGCCCTTTTCTTGAAACTAGCGGTCTTATCAATCATCAACACTTGATGCTCTTTTCTTGATTTCTACCTTCATCGATTTCAGCATCACGAAGAGCTCGAAAATTGTTTACGTCAGCCCTTGCATGCATAGTTCATCACGAAGTTCCAGTAACTTTGGTGATGGTGACTAGAGAACTCTGTCAATCACTATCTTATCTGGAAGATTAACTCCCACTTGATTCAAGCGATTGTAGGACCTAGACAATCTGAGCACATGCTTACTGCTTGAGCTATTCTCCTCCATCTTTTAGCTATAGAACTTGTTGGAGACTTAATATCTCTCAACTCGGGCATTTGCTTGAAATATTAACTTCAACTCCTAGAACATCTCATATGGTCCACGACGTTCAAAACGTCTTTGAAGTCCCGATTCTAAGCCGTTAAGCATGGTGCACTAAACTATAAAGTAGTCATCATATTGAGCTAGACAAACGTTCATAACGTCCGCATCTGCTCCTGCAATAGGTTTGTCACCTAGCGGTGCATCAAGGACATAATTCTTTTGTGCAACAATGAGGATAAACCTCAGATCACAAACCCAGTCCGCATCATTACTAGTATCATATTTCTACTTTAGTTTTCTCTAGGAACACATATAAAAACATAGGGAAGCAACAACGGCGAGCTATTGATCTACAACATTATTTGCAAAATACTATCAGGACTAAGTTCATGATAAATTAAAGTTCAATTAATCATATTACTTAAGAACTCCCACTTAGATAGAAATCCCTCTAATCATCTAAGTGATCACGTGATCCAAATCAACTAAACCATGTCCGATCATCACATGAGATGGAGTAGTTTTCAATGGTGAGCATCACTATGTTGATCATATCTACTATATGATTCACGCTCAACCTTTCGATCTCAGTGTTCCGAGGCCATATCTGCATATGCTAGGCTAGTCAAGTTTAACCCGAGTATTTCTGCGTGTGCAAAGCTGGCTTGCACCCGTTGTATGTGAACGTAGAGCTTATCACACCCGATCATCACGTGGTGTCTCGGCACGACGAACTTTGGCAACAATGCATACTTAGGGAGAACACTTGTACCTTGAAATTTTAGTAAGGGATCATCTTATAAAGCTAGCGCCGAACTAACCAAAATAAGATGTATAAAAGATAAACATCACATGCAATCAAAATATGTGACATGATATGGCCATCATCATCTTGTGCCTTTGATCTCCATCTGCAAAGTACCGTTATGATCTCCATTGTGACCGGCATGACACCATGATCTCCATCATCTTGATCTTTACCAATGTGTCGTCACATGGTCGTCTCGCCAACTATTGCTTTTGCAACTATTGCTATCGCATAGCAATAAAGTAAAGCAATCATATGGCGCTTGAATCTTATGCAATAAAGAGACAACCATAAGGCTCCTGCCAGTTGCCAATAACTTGAACAAAACATGATCATCTCATACAACAATTTATATCTCATCACGTCTTGACCATATCATATCACAACATGCCCTGCAAAAATAAGTTAGACGTCCTCTACTTTGTTGTTGCAAGTTTTACGTGGCTGCTACAGGCTGAGCAAGAACCGTTCTTACCTACACATCAAAACAACAATGATATTTCGTCAAGTTAGTGCTGTTTTAACCTTCAACAAGGACCGGGCGTAGTCACACCCGATTCAGCTAAAGTTGGAGAAACTGACACCCACCAGCCACCTGTGTGCGAAGCACGTCGGTAGAACCAGTCTCGCGTAAGCGTATGCGTAATGTCGGTCCGGGCCGCTTCATCCAACAATACCGTCGAATCCAAGTATGACATGTTGGTAAGCAGTATGACTAGTATCGCCCGCAACTCACTTGTGTTCTACTCGTGCATATAACATCTACGCATACACCTGGCTCGGATGCCACTGTTGGGGAACGTAGTAATTTCAAAAAAATCCTACGCACACGCAAGATCATGGTGATGCATAGCAACGAGAGGGGAGAGTGTCGTCCACGTACCCTCGTAGACCGTAAGTAGAAGCGTTATGACAACATTGTTGATGCAGTCATACGTCTTCACGATCTACCGATCCTAGTACCGGACATACGACACCTCCGCGATCTGCACACGTTCACCTCGGTGATGTTCCACGAACTCACAATCTAGTAGAGCTTCGAGGGGGAGTTCCATCAGCACGACGGCGTGATGATGGTGTTGATGAAGCTACCGACCTAGGGCTTCGCCTAAGCACCGCTACGATATAACCGAGGTGGATTATGGTGGAGGGGGGCACCGCACACGGCTAAAGATAAATGATCAACTTGTGTGTCTATGGGATGCCCCCTGGCCACGTATATAAAGGAGGGAGGGAGGAGGAGGCCGGCCCTCATAGGGCGCGCCGAAGTGTGGAGTCCTACTAGGACTCTCCAGTCCTAGTAGGACTCCACCTCCCACATGGAATAGAAAAAAGGGAAGGGAGAAGGAGAAGGAAGGAAGGGGGCGCCCCCTTTCCCTAGTCCAATTCGGACCAGTCCATGGGGAAGGGGCGCGGCCACCCTTGAGGCCTTTCTCTCCTTTCCCGTATGGCCCATTAAGGCCCAATACAAATTCCTGTAACTCTCTGGTACTCCGAAAAATACCCGAATCACTCGGAACCTTTACGATATCCGAATATAGCCTTCCAATATATTGATCTTTACGTCTCGACAATTTCGAGACTCCTCGTCATGTCCCCGATCTCATCCGGGACTCCAAACAAACTTCGTTCATCAAATCACATAACTCATAATACAAATTGTCACAGAACATTAAGAGTGCGGACCCTATGGGTTCGAGAACTATGTAGACATGACCGAGACTCATCTCCAGTCAATAACCAATAGCGGAACCTGGATGCTCATATTGGCTCCTACATATTCTACGAAGATCTTTATCGGTCAAACCGCATAACAACATACGTTGTTCCCTTTGTCATCGGTATGTTACTTGCCCGAGATTCGATCGTCGGTATCTCAATACCTAGTTTAATCTCGTTACTGGCAAGTCTATTTACTCGTTCCGTAATGCATCATCCCATAACTAACTCATTAGTCACATTGCTTGTAAGGCTTATAGTGATGTGCATTACCGAGAGGGCCCAGAGATACCTCTCCAAAAATCGGAGTGACAAATCCTAATCTTGATCTATGCCAACTGAACAAGTACCATCAGAGACACCTATAGAGCACCTTTATAATCACCCAGTTACGTTGTGACGTTTGGTAGCACACAAAGTGTTCCTCCGGCATTCAAGAGTTGCATAATCTCATAGTCATAGGAACATGTATAAGTCATGAAGAAAGCAATAGCAATATACTAAACGATCAAGTGCTAAGCTAACGGAATGGGTCAAGTCAATCACATCATTCTCTAATGATGTGATCCTGTTAATCAAATGACAACTCATGTTTGTGGCTAGGAAACTTAACCATCTTTGATTCAACGAGCTAGTCAAGCAGAGGCATACTAGTGACATTCTGTTTGTCTATGTATTCACACATGTACTAAGTTTCCGGTTAATACAATTCTAGCATGAATAATAAACATTTATCATGAAATAAGGAAATAAATAATAACTTTGTTATTGCCTCTAGGGCATATTTCCTTCAGTCTCCCACTTGCACTAGAGTCAATAATCTAGTTCACACCGCTATGTGATTTAACACCAATAGTTCACATCACCATGTGATTAACACCCATAGTTCACATCGCCATGTGACCAACCCTCAGAGTGTTTACTAGAGTCAGTAATCTAGTTCACATCGTCATGTGATTAACACCCAAAGAGTACTAAGGTGTGATCATGTTTTGCTTGTGAGAGTAGTTTAGTCAACGGGTCTGCCACATTCAGATCCGTATGTGTATTTTGCAAATTTCTATGTCTACAATGCTCTGCACGGAGCTACTCTAGCTAATAGCTCCCACTTTCAATATGTATCTAGATCGAGACTTAGAGTCATCCAGATTGGTGTCAAAGCTTGCATCGACGTTACTCTTTACGATGAACTCTTTATCACCTCCATAACTGAGAAATATTTCCTTATTCCACTAAGGATAATTTTGACCGCTGTCAAGAGACCTACTCCTAGATCACTATTGTACCCTCTTGCCAAACTCCTGGTGAGGTACACAATAGGTCTGGTACACAGCATAGCATACTTTATAGAACCTATGACTGAGGCATAGTGAATGACTTTTCATTCTCTTTCTATTTTCTGCCATGGTCGGGTTTTGAGTCTTACTCAACTTCACACCTTGCAACACAGGCAAGAACTCCTTCTTTGGCTGTTCCATTTTAAACTACTTCAAAATCTTATCAAGGTATGTACTCATTGAAAAATCTTATCAAGCATCTTGATCTATCTCTATAGATCTTGATGCTCAATGTGTAAGCAGCTTCACCGAGGTCTTTCTTTGAAAAACTCCTTTCAAACGCTCCTTTATGCTTTCCAGAAAATTCTACATTATTTCTGATCAACAATATGTCATTCACATATACTTAGCAGAAAGGTTGTAGTGGTCCCACTCACTTTCCTGTAAATATAGGCTTCACCGCAAGTCTGTATAAAACTATATGCTTTGATCAACTCATCAAAGCGTATATTCCAACTCTGAGATGCTTGCACCAGTCCATAGATGGATCACTGGAGCTTCCACACTTTGTTAGCACCTTTAGGTTGACAAAACCTTCTGGTTGCATCATATACAACTCTTCTTTAATAAATCCATTAAGGAATGCAGTTTTGACATCCATTTGCCAGATTTCATAAAATGTGGTAATTGCTAACATGATTCGGACAGACTTAAGCATCGATACGAGTGAGAAAATCTCATCGTATTCAACACCTTGAACTTGTCGAAAACTTTTTGCGACAATTCGAGCTTTGTATATAGTAACACTACTATCAGCGTCCGTCTTCCTCTTGAAGATCCATTTATTCTCAATGGTTGCCGATCATCGGGCAAGTCCACCAAAGTACACACTTTGTTCTCATACATGGTCCCAATCTTAGATTTCATGGCCTCAAGCCATTTTATGGAATCTGGGCTCATCATCGCTTCCTCATAGTTCGTAGGTTCACCATGGTCTAGTAACATGACTTCTAGAACTGGATTATGTACCACTCTGGAAGACCTACGAGGTTCGGTAGCAACTTGATCTGTAGCTTCATGATCATCATCATTAGCTTCCTCACTAGTTGGTGTAGGAATCACAGGAACTGGTTTCTGTGATGAACTACTTTCCAATAAGGGAGCAGGTACAGTTACCTCATCAAGTTCTATTTTCCACCCACTCACTTCTTTCGAGAGAAACTACTTCTCTAGAAAGGATCCATTCTTAGCAACAAAGATTTTGCCTTCGGATCTGTGATAGAAGGTGTACCCAATAGTTTCCTTTGGGTATCCTATGAAGATGCACTTCTCCGATTTGGTTTGAGCTTATCAGGTTGAAAAACTTTTTCACATAATCATCGCAGCTCCAAACTTTAAGAAACGGTGACTTTGGTTTCTTGCCAAACCATAGTTTATAAGGCGTCGTCTCAAAGGATTTTGATGGTGCCCTATTTAAAGTGGATGCAGCTGTCTCTAATGCATAGCCCCAAAACGATATTGGTAAATCGGTAAGAGACATTATAGATCGCACCATATCCAATAAAGTGTGGTTACGACATTCGGACACACCATTACGCTGTGGTGTTCCAGGTGGCGTGAGCTGTGAAACTATTCCATGTTGTTTAAAATGAAGGCCAAACTCGTAACTCAAATATTCTCCTCTACGATCAGATCGTAGAAACTTTATTTTCTTGTTAGGACGATTCTCCACTTCACTCTGAAATTCTTTGAACTTTTCAAATGTTTTAGACTTATGTTTCATTAAGTAGATATACTAATATCTTCTCAAATCATCTTGTGAAGGTCAGAAAATAATGATACCCGCCACGAGCATCAACACTCATTGGACTGCATATATCGGTATGTATTATTTCCAATAAGTCACTAGCTCGTTCCATTGTTCCGGAGAACGGAGTTTCAGTGTCGGAGTAAATGACCACGGGTAGCCTAGCTGGCTCCCCCTGGCACTTCAAAAAATAACAGGCCGATCAAGCCTTCAAGCACGCAAGACACGGGGCCGCCTTCCCCCGGCCGGCTATCCCACAAGCCGACTACCGGAAGGCGGCCCGACCCTAAAACCCTCATGAAGAATGTCGCGAGAGGGTCGACTCCAAGAAGCCGGCCATGAGACGACCGACTCCAAGAAGCCGGCCCCCGACAGGCGACCAAGATCGTGCCCTCAAAGTCTGCACCCACATAATGGAGATGGGACGGGGCGTGGCAACAGTGAAACCTGCCACCCCCGAATCCCGAGCACGATAGCCACAAGACGCCGTGCACGGGCAGCCACGACCGCCTTGGCGGGCACTATTGCCATGCTGACCATGACGCCACCCACGACAGGCTGTCAGTACGGCCCGTAGGCGGCAGGCCCCTTCGGTCAAAGAGACACCCGAAGGCGGACACGCTTCCCCGAGTCGGCCAGGGACGTAGCCGACTCTCACTAGCCGGCTCGCTCCCTCCCTCGAAGTGTGTGCACCATTAAGGAGACAAGACGAGGTAAGGCTACACTGAGAACCCGCCAGGTGGCGGCACTGTAGCCATGCTTACCACGACAAAGCCCTCGTCATGAAGAGTGAGGCCACAGTAACCCGCCCTCGACAAGACCCCCAAGCAGTGGGACCAACCTGTCGACCAGGAAGCCGGCAGCCGGCGGGACCCACCAGTCGGCGGGCCCCAGCGGTCGGCGGAGAAGCCGGCGAACATAGACATTGACGGCTAGGGCCCATGCCCAGCCGGATTACCATTGTACCCCTGGGGGGTAGGCCTATATAAACCCCCCAGGGCACCCATGCAAAGGGTTGGACTCTGATAGTTTTAGACACAACATTGTGGGGAGAAGTGAGCTAGCCTAGCCCTTCTTCTTCCTCTCACCAAACAGCTCAAGGAGCCTCTTGTAGCTACTTGTTGATCTAGTGATCATGCGGAGACCCCGCAGAGCAGGACTAGGGGTGTTATCTCCTCGGAGAGCCCCGAACGTGGGTAAGATTCGCCGGTGTGCATGTCTTCGCCTCATCCCATTTCCAGGCACCGGCGATGTCTTATTGGTTCCCACAATGATAAGCCACCCGTTGGCATATGTCGCACCTACCACCCGACATTTGGCGCCCACCGTGGGGCCAGGTGCACCATCGTCCGGAGACCTGCTCTGGACAGGAACCCTTTTCCTCCCCGGCGAGCGTAGCCAGCCCGGCACGCCCGATGGCACTTGCTCTGACGCGCTCCAAGGTGTCGAAGACGCCTGCGCGACGAGCTGCCTCACCGATCTTCTTGGCGAGGCCCGCATCTCCGACGAGCCCGCGTCTGACGCGGGCACCGGCTGCCCCGAGAGCCGCCTTGTCAGCCTCCTCGACCAACTCTACGTCTCCAGCGAGCCTGCTGTGGATTTGGAGTCGGTTGGCTCCACCGACCCGATGCTAGTCGACTCCGACATGGCGTCGCTTGACGCTTTCCTCACCAACGTGGTGGTCTTCGACGATCCTCTCCCTCGAGCTGACAGCGGCGGCAGCACCGTCACCGAGGTGCTAGTCATCAGCCACGGTGTCACCTCTGGCGAGAATGCCCACAACACCCTGCAAGCGGTGCTGCACGACTTGTCCTCCCCCATCCCGCCGACGCCGATGCCGAGGCGCTGTAAGCACGCTGCCTCGCCCTCATCGCGGAGGGCCAGAAGATAGCCACCATGAGACGCCTCACTGAGGCTCACCAGCGCGAAGTCGATCGTGCCGCCTTTGGCACGCCGCCTCCCGACGGGCCGAGCCGGGCCGGCGTCGTCAAGAAGCGTGGCGCAGCTATCGCTGACATGCTGGGAGCAGAACGCCTAGTCTACGCCGCGCCTCTCGAGAACCTACGTGCCGCCCAGTCGGTCGTAGATGAGCTGAATGGACTGGGGGCCGACGAGCTCCCCTACATGACCCGACGCATCTAGCAACTGATCGATGCGGCCGCAGAGCGGCATAAAGCCGGCGTCCGCGCCGGAAGCCCCCCCCCCCACGCCGAGAGCACGACACGACGTCACGGATGCCAACTGCGGGCGGCGCCCGCTCTAGGCAAGAAAAGGAGCCGGCTGCTAGTCGCAGTCGGACTCGAATCACCATCGAGCGCGACGCAGAAGGCCGCCCTCAAGCTGTGGAGTGGTGAGGCGATCCGCCTCCTCCTCCGCCTCGTGGTGAGAGATACCCCACCCTGCCGCCTATCACGCATCCGACTCTCAGCGGCCGACTAGGTCGCCGCAAAGGAGTCGGCGAGAATGATGCCCGCCATCGGATCGACCGCCTAGCGCGATCCCTGGCGCTAGAAGAAGAAGACGATGTTGGCCCGCCTTGCTTTGGCCCCCGCATCCGCGACGAGCCCTTCCCCAAAGGGTTCTCGCTCCCGAGAGACATGCCCAAGTACAACTGCTCCGTGAAGCCAGAAGATTGGTTGATCGACTACTCCACCGCAGTTCGCACTGCAAACGGCAACAGGTGCGTTGTCGTGAAATATGTCCCCCTCATGCTCCAAGGCACGACGCGCACCTGGCTCAATAGCCTCAAGCCCTATAGCATCAACAGCTGGCTAGACTTCACCGAAGCCTTCATCCGCAACTTCACCAACACCTACAAACGGGCTCCCAAGCCCCGACAGCTCTCCTTGTGTGTTCAAGGGCCCAATGAATCAACCCGCGACTATCTCACGCGTTGGGCCGAGCTCCACAACTCCTGCGAGGGGGTGCACGAGGTTCAAATCATAGAGTACTTCACCGCCGGGTGCCGAGAAGGCACCCTCTTCAAGCACCGACTCCTCTGCGACGAGCCGACTACCCTCGACGAGCTGCTGGTCATAGCAGACAAGTACGCCACGGCCAACTCTTCAATGAAGACCGAGCTCCGAGTAGACGCCTCCGGGAAGGTGCTCGCTCCGGCTCCCAAGACGCCGGCTGGAGACTCCAGCCGACGCCCGTACCAGAATGACAACAAGCGCAAGGCTCCTATGCCGCCTTCCACCAGTCGGCAGGTGGCCACAGTCGAAGACGAACAACCCGAAGGGCGGCCCGCGCCAAAGAAGCAGAAGGGCGGCCGGCCGGCTTGGTAGCCGGCTTTCTCTACGAGCAAGCCCTTGATGCCCCCTGCAAGTTCCACAGCGGCGCGAAGGCCTCCAACCACACGATTCGGAAATGCCATTGGCTCACACGAATCTCCAAGGGCGAAGGGCTGGTGCCACCTCCGCTGCTGGCCAGCTGCCTCCAGCCCCCCAGCAGCCGGCCGCTCGGCCAGCAGTCAGGGTGTTCAAGATGAGTTCCCTGACGAGCATGCCGCCTACGTCGTCTTTACAAGCCAGCCTGAAGACCGCCACAGCCGGTGCCGACAGCACCAAGAAGTCAACGCGGTCGCCTCCAACAACCCCGAGTTCATGCACTGGTCGAAGAAGCCTATCAGCTGGAGCCGGGCCGATCACCCAGAGGTGATGCCGTCTCCCGGCTCCTATGCATTGGTTTTGGACGCCACCCTCGCAACAAAAAGGCGAGCTGCCCGATTCTCTCGCATGCTGATAGATGGCGGGAGCAGCATCAACATACTGTACCCATGACACCACGGAGAAGCCGAACAACAAGATGAAGCAGCTCATGCCTAGTCGGACTGTGTTCCACGGAATCGTACCCGGCCTGTCTTGCTCACCAGCCGACAAGATCAAGATAGATGTTCTTTTTGGTGATAAGGATCATTTCCGCCGAGAAGCAATATGGTATGAAGTAGTGGACCTGGAGAGCCCTTACCACGCATTGCTTGGCTGACCTGCTCTGGCCAAGTTCATGGCTGCGCTCCACTACGCCTACCTCAAGATGAAGATGCCGAGTTCCAAAGGCATCATTACCATAGCCGGAGACTACAAGAAATCCTCTGAATGTGCGGCAGCCAGCAGCCGGCTAGCCGAGTCCCTCGTGATTGCTGAAGAGAAGAAGATACTGGATCGAGTCGTGGCCATGGCCGGCAAGCAGCCAACCCTGTCCCTCGACCCCAAGGGATATGATGCTCAAGGTTCTTTCCAGCCGGCCCAAGAAACAAAGAAGATACCTCTGGACCCGGAGCACCCGGAGAGGCACGCTATCGTGGGAACTGGCCTTGATAGCAAATAGGAAAGCGAGCTCGTCGATTTCCTCTGTGAGAATCGGGACATCTTCGCATGGTCTCCCAAAGACATGCCAGGTGTCCCGACGGATTTCGCCGAGCACAAGCGACATGTCCGATCTGACGCCAAGCCGGTCAAGCAGACCTTGCGCCGCCTGTCAGAAGAGAAGAGAACAGTAGTCGGAGAAGAAATAGCCCGGCTTCTAGCAGCCGGCTTCATTATGGAGGTGTTCTTCCCAGAATGGCTTGCCAACCCGGTCCTGGTGTTGAAGAAAAACAAGCAGTGGCGCATGTGCATTGACTACACCAGCCTCAACAAAGTCTGCCCTAAAGATCCTTTTGCTCTGCCAAGGATTGATCAAGTGATAGACTCCACAGCCGGATGCGAGCTATTGAGCTTCTTGGATGCTTACTCAGGCTACCACCAGATAAAATTGGACCCGGCTGACCGCTCAAGACCGCCTTCATCACACCATTCGAGCTACATTATTCGACTATGACATTCAGCTTGAGAAATGCCGGTGCCACTTTTCAGCGTTGCATGCAGAAATGCCTCCTCAAGCAGCTCGGCAGAAATGCCCACGTCTATGTAGACGATATTGTGGTGAAGACGGAGAAGCGCGACACCTTGCTGGAAGACCTCAGGGAGACATTTGAAAACCTGCGCCGGTTTCAGATCAAGCTCAATCCCGAGAAATGCGTGTTCGGAGTACCAACCGGCCAGCTCCTAGGCTTCTTGGTCTCCGAACGCGGCATCGAATGCAACCCGGTGAAGATCAAGGCCATAGAGAGAATGGAGATTCCTACCAAGCTGCGAGACGTCCAAAAGTTTACCGGATGCTTGGCCTCCCTCAACCGCTTCATCAGCCGACTCGGAGAGAAGGCTCTCCCCCTCTACCGACTCATGAAGAAATCCACTCACTTCGGGTGGAATGACCAAGCAGACCAAGCTTTCCACGAGCTAAAGAAGATGTTGTCCACGCCGCCTGTCTTGGCGGCACCGACTGAGAAAGAGCCCATGCTCCTTTACATTGCCACCACTAGCCGGGTGGTCAGCACCGTTATCGTGGTTCAACACCCAGAAGAAGGCCGAGCTCAGTTAGTCCAGAGGCCGGTATATTATATGAGTGAAGTGTTGTCCTCCTCGAAGCAGAACTACCCACACTATCAGAAGATGTGCTATGGTGTGTACTTCGCCGCCAAGAAGCTCAAGCCCTACTTTCAAGAACACCCCATCACGGTCATATGTACTGCCCCGCTTGCCGAGATCATAGGCAGCCGGGATGCATCCGGCTGGGTGGCAAAATGGGCCATTGCGCTGGCTCCTTACATGATATTCTACCAACCCCGCACCGCCATCAAGTCCCAGGCATTGGCTGACGTCCTTGTCAACTAGGCCGAGACCCAGTACCTGCCGCCGGTGCCGGACTCCACTCATTGGCGGATGCACTTCGATGGATCCAAGATGCGCACCAGCTGGGGAGTCGTCATCGTCCTCACCTCGCCCAAAGGTGACAAGCTCAGGTACACATTACAAATCCATTTTGCCGCCTCCAACAATGTGGCCGAGTACGAGGCACTCATACACGGGCTCCGGCTAGCCAAAGAACTCGGCATCCTCCGGATCCTGTGCTATGGTGACTCGGACTTGGTAGTCTAGCAATCATCTGGCGACTGGGATGCCAAGGACGCAAACATGGTGAGCTGCCGCTTCCTCGTTCAGCAACTCAGCGGATATTTTGAAGGATGCGATTTCCTCCACGTGCCACGGGCCGACAACGAGCAAGTAGATGCCCTGGCATGAATAGGCTCCACCCGACAAGCTATACCAACTGGCGTCTCTCTCCAACGCCTCCTCAAGCCGTCTGTCAAGCTGTCTCCAGAATCTGATTCCATCTTCATGCCGCCTGACCCCGACGCAGTCAGATCTGGCTCAGGGAACCAAGCAGGCGGCTCGGGGACTTCGACAGGCGGCTCGGGGACTGCTATAGTCGCACCCGGCTCGGGGACTTCAGGACCCGGCCCGGGGACTAATGCAGCCCACCCGTGGACTGCTCTGACACAACAGGCGGTGGCCGACTCCAACTCTTCACCACCCAGCCCAACCGCCCGGGTCGTAGTAGCCGTATTGACGATAGAAGAAGTTACAGCTCCATCATGGGCCCAGCCCATCTTCAACTTCCTAGTAAACAGAGAGCTGCCGACTAACGAGATCTCGGCAAGGCAAGTCCAACGCCGAGCTGGAGCATACACAATAATGAACCGAGAGCTCGTTAGGCGCAGCGTCACTGGAGTCTTCCAGCGCTGCATCGAGCCAGCGAAGGGCATAGCAATCCTCAAGGACATCCACCAAGGTGAATGCGGCCACCACGCGGCCTCAAGATCACTCGTTGCCAAAGCTTTCTGTCATGGATTCTTCTGGCCGACTGCTTTGGATGACGCCAAGGAATTAGTCAAACACTGCAAGGGGTGCCAACCCTTCGCTCCAAGCAACACTCGCAAGCTTTCAGATCAAGACCATTCCCCTCACTTGGCCCTTTGCCGTCTGGGGATTGGACATGGTGGGCCCATTCAAGATGGCGCGCGGCGGCATGACACATCTGCTTGTCGCCGTGGACAAATTTACCAAGTGGATTGAAGCAAAGCCGATCAAGAAGCTGAATGGGCCGACTGCCGTGACATTCATTGCAGATATTACAACCCGGTATGGCATACCACACAGCATCATCACCGATAACGACACGAATTTTGCCAAGGGAGCACTGGCACGTTTCTGCGCGACTCAGGGTATCTGACTGGACTTAGCATCCGTTGCCCACCCGCAGTCAAACGGCCAAGTCGAGCGAGCAAACGGCCTCATCCTCTCCGGCATCAAGCCCCGATTGGTCGTTCCTATGGAGCGTTCAGCCGACTGTTGGCTCGACGAGCTGCCGGCCGTCCTCTGGAGCTTGCGCACTACCCCGAACAAGTCAACCGGCTTCACCCCTTTCTTCCTTGTATATGGTGCCGAGGCTGTCATCCCAACTGACATTGAGTTCGACTCACCTTGGGTCACCATGTACACGGAGGCGGAGGCCAAGGAAGCTCGAAAAGACGGCGTCGACCTGTTGGAAGAGGGCCGGCTGTTAGCCCTCAGCCGGTCCGCCATCTACCAGCAGGGTCTATGCCGTTACCACAGCCGGAAGGTCAAGCCAAGATCCTTCCAAGAGGGTGATCTTGTGCTCCGGCTAATCCAGCGAACAGCCGACCAGCACAAGCTCTCGGCCCCTTGGGAAGGCCCATTCGTCATCAGCTGGGCTCTAGGCAACGACTCCTACTACCTGATCGATGCACAGAAGCTGAAGGCACGCAAGAGGGATGATTCCGGCAAGGAGTCGGAACGACCATGGAATGCCAATCTCCTCCGAAGATTTTACAGTTAAAATGCAGTATGTACCACGCTACCTTTTGTATTAAGTACGAGACAACGGGCCCCCCCGAGGAGCACTCGGGGACTACCCTCTTTTATCTATGAATGATGAGTATCATGCCTATGATTATGTTACTACATTTGTTTTCTCGTCCGACACCATGTTCGATCAGTCGGCCCGGGGAGTTGCCGCCTTGAGTTATATTCAAGTTCCACCTACAGTCAGACACATAGTGTGCCGGCACCCAAGCCCTCTCTTGTTGAAAGTCGCAGCTCGAAGAATCGACTGTCCGACTGGCAAGAGCCAAAGGCAGGAAAGGATGCCCACACGAAAAACGGCTAAGGACTAACGAACTTATATAACACAAGTCGCCCCCCCGCCAACCGGCTGTCAGCGCAGCCGGCTGGCCGGCTTCCCTTCTTACTTTGCTACAATCTAAGAAAGCTCGAGTACTTGTCCTCCCAAAACCGGCCAAGCCCTTCCCCAGCCACAGACTGCAGAGCAGCTATCCGGCTGGGAAGGCGGCGACCAAGGGAGGGCGGCAAAGGAAATAGCCAAAAGATGAAAAGCAAATATGAACGGAAGCGAAGCACATGCATGATTATATTTACACAAAAGACCTTCGAAAGGCCAGCATCCAGCATAGTTTGAATACACCACCAGTGGGTGGAACTGCGCAAAATTAATAAAAATTGTTCAAAGAGTAACGGGCAGGAAAGCAAAGACTGCGAGTCAGGCCAAGGGAGCAACAGGTGAGTCGGGCAGGTTGGTGGAGACGGCAGTGTTGGCTGGAGAGTGGCCGGCTGGCGAGTCTCTGCTTGATCGTCACCTACTGCAGGCGGCGTGTTCGCACGCGCCTCATTGCTGGAAGCACGATCAGGCTGAGGCTGGCTGGTTGCTCCACCGTCTGGCACAATGTCTTCACGATCCTCCTCCTCTTCCTCTTTGCCCTCGTCACTGGAATCGATCTCCTCCGCCGAGTCTTCATTGTCTGCCGGGTTCAGCCCGAACCACTCCTCCGGCTAAGCGACGCCGTCTTCATTTACCTCAGGGGCAAAGGCCCTGGTGTTGGTGAAGTCGGCGATCGCCGAGGGGCGCTGGATGATAGCCGGCTGCACCGCCTCCAGCTCCTCGTCAGCCTCCTGCCGCCAGGTGCGCAGCTGGGCCAAATTCAGCCCAGGATACCAAGCCCGGACGAACTCTAGCACCCGTCGAGCATCGGACCGAGCTGTAGAAGCCTTCCAGGCCTCGAAGCAGCCGACTGCTACCTCCAGCCAGTCGACAGTCCGACTGGGGGTGCGGTGTAGGATCGGAAGTATGTCTAGAGGGGGGGTGATTAGACTACTTGACAACTTAAAAGTTTAACCTTTTGATTAGGACAAGTTTTTAGCAAGTTCACAATGATGACCATGTCAAGTATCACCCTACACATGCAATTCTAGAGTTATGGCAGCGGAAAGTAAATTGCACATGTAGTAAATAGAGGGGGAGAAGAGCAAACGCAGTTTGGAGACACGGAGATTTTTCTCGTGGTTCCGATAGGTGGTGCTATCGTCAATCCACGTTGATGGAGACTTCAACCCACGGAGGGTAACGGCTGTGAGAGTCCACGGAGGGCTCCACCCACGAAGGGTCCACGAAGAAGCAACCTTGTCTATGCCATCATGGCCACGCCCACGGAGGACTAGCCTTACTCGGGGTAGATCTTCACAAGTAGGCGATCTCCTTGCCCTTACAAACTTCTTGGTTCAACTCCACATCTTGACGGAGGCTCCCAAGCGACACCTAACCAATCTAGGAGGCACCACCTCCAAAAGGTAATAGATGGTGTTGGTGATGATGAACTCCTTGCTCTTGTGCTTCAAATGATAATCTCCCCAACACTCAACTCTCCTCACCGATTTGGCTGTGGTGGAAGAAAGAATTGAGTGGAAAGCAACTTGGGAAGGCTAGAAATCAAGTTTCATATGGTAGGAGTGGAGCAACTTGATCTCAACACAAGGGTAGGTAGTTTTCTTCTCGTAAATGTAAGGTAGGAGTGGTAGTTCTTTCGATGGCTCTCTCCACTAATGAAGAGGAGGTGGAGGGTATTTATAGCCTCCACACAAAATCCAACTGTTACACACATTTGACCAATCTCGGTCGGACCGAAGTTGACAACTCGGTGAGACCGAAAGTTCAAATCTTAGAACGTTGGGATTTTCGGTGGGACCGAAAATACAATCTCGGTTAGTCCGATTCTTCCAAAGTCTAGGGTTTGCCATTCTCGGTGGGACCGACTTTCTCATCTCGGTGACACCGATTTGAGTACGTATGTTCTGAAGGTTGGCAACACTAGTTTCGTAAGACCGAGTTTGGAATCGGAAAATCCAAATTACTAGGGTTTGGGTATATGGTGAGGTGGTTCATCTCGGTGTGACTGAGTTTATGGAATCGGTGGGACCGAGATTACTTATGAGTATATGTTGGAGTGAAAGATTGCGATAGTTTGAGAGATAAATCACTAAGCACTTTGAGCAACCAGATCATCATCATAACCTCATCCCCTTTAATAGTATTGGCTTTCCTATGGACTCAATGTGATCTTGGATCACTAAACCAAAAATGGAGTCTTGAGCTTTTGCCAATGCTTTCCTTAGCATTTTGAGGGGTCCACATCATCGGTCATTGCCATACCCATATCAATTGAACTTTTCGAAATATTCTCAAGAAATAATTAGTTCAATGATATATATGTTGTTATTAATTACCAAAACCACCCGGGATTAGTTGCACTTTCAATCTCCCCTTTTGGTAATTGATGACAACATATAGATCAAAGCTTCGACAAATGATATAATCAATGAATAATATCGTCGCTTTGAGAAGTATGTGATAAGCAAGAGCTCCCCCTAAATTTGTGCATTATTTAAGATTTGCGTTTGAATGCAAATGCACAATCGATTAGGATCATGGGTCACTCTTCCATGTCACATACATCTTGGTGGAGCGCACAAAATGATAAGAATGAATAGCATGCACCCAATCACCAAGACATGAGTAAATGATCATACAAGATATGAATAGAATATGATAAGCATTAAACACACATTAAGCATAGTATGATCAAGCACTCATCAAAGATAGATTAAACGTAGTATCAAACACACGAAATGTCTCGGAAAACTCAAAAGTATCTCAAGGAAAAACCGCAAACGAAAGAGCAAAACGAGCACTCTCTCTCGAAGTCCTATGATCTATACAATTTCTCCCCTTTGGCAACAAGTTACCAAAAGTTCGAAGGTATAGAGCTAATCGTCACTAGGGACTCTGCTTGGCGGCTCTGTGCGGGTCGATGGAGTGGAGATAGTTGCATCTGCAAAGGCTTGCTGAAGTCTGTGGAGCTGGAGGAGTGAGACTTGGAGCTGGAGCTGAACCGATGGAGCTGTGGAGGTGCTTGATGTTGTAGCCTCGGGTCATCCTTTGGAATAGCAAATGATCTGGGCTTTGTGGGCACTGGAGCAGGCTGCTCGTAGTCATCTGGACTAGATCATCTTCCATCTCCTTCATGAGCTCTGCCTTCTCCTCTTGGCTTCCTCGATGTCCGCCTCAAGCTTGTTGACGGTGACTGCACTTGATCCACTTGACATCAGAGCATGGAACTTGTCTTCAACTATCCTCTCAAGACTCTCCCGAGGCGCACTATGCTGGCCAGCGTAGTTCAATCCTCTGGGTAGCTTCAAGAAGTTGTTCTCCAACGCTCTTGGGTTTTTTCTGCTGCCGCTGCTTCCTTCTCAGCTTTAGCTTGTTTGGCAGCTTCGGACTTAGCGTGTCCTTCAACAGATGTGGGAGCATCCTCGGTCATCACAACTTCATTATCTTCATGTTCAGCTGCAGTGGCAAGTGGGGTCTATCCAACAAGTAGGTGTCCGTGCCAAACTTGGCATTGATGAGCATCTGAATGTGCGGAGCAAACCCACCCGACCTCTTCTCAGTCTGCTCTTTGTCCTCTTGATAGTCTCAACTATCGTGTCCATCACCTTAAAAGGTGTCTTCGATCTAGAATGTGCAGCATGTTGATAGAATACCCTCTTATCATGCGATGGTCTCGACTTGGGCATCAAAGTATGCCTCGTAATGGTGTTAGTGGTTGGGAGACCTGCTCAAGATGATACACTGATCCAAGCTTCCATAGCTCAACATCCTTGTCGGTACCTCATTGTACATGTTCTTCATTGACTCATGATTCTTCTTGGGAATTCCATAGACATCTACATCATCATCTCTTGATTTGGAGCATTTAGCAATGCTGCCCACTCTTCAACTGTTGAAGAGAATCTCGCCTTCATCATCCATACAATTACGCCATCCGGATAGAAATGTCTTGTGGCATAGAACCGCATGATCATCTCATCATTCCAAGCGATCGACCGACCAACGAACTCTGCAACTCCACATGCAGTGAAGCTCTCATGCACATGTGGGAAGTAGTCTCTGTGCTCTTCACTGTCAATGTATTTCCAGTCTACATATCTGGTGTCAGCAACAATTGGCTTCTTGTCCATAAGCACTGTCTCATAGAAATCTTGTTGCTCTCTGGTGTGGAATCTTGGGTCAACAGCTGTCCTTCTCCTGGTGGCATATGGATCAACTTGCCTCCATAGCCTGAGACCTTTGTCCTTCCTTTCCTTCATATTTTCAGCTCGAGGATGAGCATCATTGTGGATGGCGGTTTACATCGAAGCTTGACAATACATGTGCCTCTTCATCGACTCACTGGTGGCACATTGTCCTTCTTCTTCTCTCAAGCAGGAATGTTTTTACTGTTTTTTTGGCTTGGCAAAGAAGCTTGGCTTGAGCTGCCTTTTTTGGAGCTGATGGCTTAGATTTGGTAGGTGCTCCTGCTCGATGGCATCTCCCATCAACTTAGGCTTCGAGGAGGTGGGGTGCTTCCTCATCGTAATCATCATCGCCTTCATCATGTACTATCCTCTTCCTCTTGGAAGTTTTCTTTATCTTGCTCGAGGTTTCTTCTTCCATGCTCAGCTTCTTTGCAGCTGTGGACTTACCTTGTTGGTGCCTTTCTTGGTATGTTGCCCTTGATAGTCTTTGGCAACCACTTTCCTCTTAGGCTTGGATGTAATCTCCTCCTCAGCAACAAAGTCAGAATCCTCCTTATCGAATTCCTCTTCTTCCCGCCCCGTGGCAGCAGGAGGCAAACCACTTGGGGTGCTCCTCTCACCATCATCGAAAAACTGCTTGCTTGGGACTAGTGCCCGCCTCGAATCTCAACCGGTGATTCAGACTGTTCGCTGTCACTTGCATCGTATATGACCGACAACCCTGTGAATAGAATAGGTATAGGCAGAATAGAAGAGTTATCACAAACTGCAGAAGATTTTGCAAAGAAAATGATTTCAAATTTCAGTTTTAGGTTTTCACAGAATGCATTTCGGTCTGACCGGGTCTAAGATTCGGTGAATCCGAAGTGTCTTAACAGAACCATTCACACCACTTTCGGTTGGACCGAAATGGGTTTCGGTCTAGCCGAGAGCACTAGGGTTTCACTGAATCCTCATTTCGGTCTTACCGATTTGCACAACTCGGTTGGACCGAAAAGTGCAGTGCAATGGCCAGAGGCCAAATCGGTCAGTTCGAGAAAGTAGAATCGGTCACACCGAGATGTGTTGGGCGGAAACCTAACCCTAAGATTTTCACTCGAATTTCGTTCTAGGAACAAATCTGCTGGATAGGAAGATTTCAAACGTGGCAAGAAGCTAGGCAAAACCTATCGTGCATTGAATCAGAGGTTGAAGCACGAGAGGGATCGAAACTCATCCAACTTGGTGGAGTTTCACTACGGCGGCAACGGCACGGAGAGATTGACCATTGACGGCGATGGAGACCCGCGGCGAGGGCGCACAGGCAACGGCGGAGACGATCCGGAGACCACGGCGACGGCAGCAAAGGGTTTGGGGGCGAGACGTTTTGAAGGAATAATCAACGCGCGCTGCCCTCAGGTATATATACCCTTCATTTGTCGGTGGGACCGAGTTGGAAAACTCGGTGGCACCGAGATGGTTAATCGCAAGCGATTACTCACTTGATCACGCCGAGATTTGTAACTCGGTTTCACCGAGGTGAAAACCTAGATCAATCCAAGTGATTTCGGTCCGTCCGATTTGAGTATATTGGTTTGACCGAAAATACTTAGAAGGTTTTGGAAGTTAAGTTTTGACGGATCGGTGGCTCGAAAGTGCTCCTCACTCGGTCTGTCCAAAAAGACTTGATCAAAGTTTGTGATATAAGCATGAATAGAGTTTGAGACAAGAAAGCATAGATAGCTAGGGGAGGAACTTAGGCATTCTTGTCCATCCATTTGGTCAAAAAGAAAAAATCCAAAAGACTAAGCAACAAATGGATGTCCTCGAATGGATAAAATTATGCATCCAACATGCTCACACAATAAGATAGCAAATGAAATATGTGTCAAACATGCACAATCAAAACTCTAGCAACTAGCACACAATTTGGCGATGACTAGGTCATCTATATATGAGTATATTGACTTAGGAGTCAAATGAGAACACTTGATCATAGGTCATACTCATCGTTTAAGCACAAGTGGGGTTACCACTTTTACATAAAGCATTAATGTGTTCACATCATTTGAAGATGCTTTAGCTCAATTCTTTAGAGCAAAGCTCCCCCTTGATGTGAGAACCCCTTTTAAAGGGTCAAACTAACCTTGGGTTGTCGTAGAAGACTTCATGTAGATGTTGAAGATGTGGATGCTCAATGTTGATGAAGATCACCAAGAGTTGGGAGCAATCCTTTGGATTCGGGCACTTTCAATACCTACATGGGTTAGTCCCACAAGGAACAAACAAGGATATCCATGGACATAGATTGAAGTACACAATAGGTGATGTCCATGAAAGCAATGATTACCTTGTCCCTTGACTTACCAACAAGAGGGTTTGTGACTCCATGAACTAGTGCAAGATGTGGAAGTTGATTGCACAAGTTCTTTGCCAAAATGAATGTGAGTGATGTATGTTGGCGGAGTCACCCTCAAGAACTCTCTAGTTCTTCTTCTTCGGGTTCCACATCATCTTGATGGGAATCCTTGGGGTAGTAGTTGAGCTTGTCGAAGTAGAACTTGAAGTTTCCTTGGGAACCCACTTGACCATGGCTTTGGGTGCTTCAATGAATGCATCAATCTCCCCTTGAAGCTTGTCCTTGCCTTTTAGCTTGTGGTCTTGTGGTGGAAGGTCATCTTGAGCTTGTTCCACATTGGAAGAAGTAGGATCATACTTCTCCTTTTGAGAAACAAACTTTGGAGTGGGATATTGACCTTCTTCCCATTCAACACCCTCGGCGTTGAACTTTCGCTCAAAACCAATTCCTTGATTCTTCCGGTGTCTTCCTTGCTTGCGAACAATTTCCTCAAAGTTCTTGCTTCCGGCAAGGCTCTTGTAGACACCTTTCTCTATAATCCCTTTCAATAAACTATTTTCTTGCTCAAGTGAAACTTGGCTTGAAACATTGTTATCGGAATCAAGAGAACTACTAGAAGTAACAACATTTGATTTAGCATGGTTATTGTTACTACTAGATGGAGAATTTTTCTTATGCTTGTCATGCTTAGTTTTAATAGGTGGCAAGAAATTAGACAAGAGAAGTCGTTTGGCAAGATATGAAGAACTCTTCTTTCGAAGATCGTCATTGATAGCTTTTAGGAACTCATGTTCTTGCTCTAGATTGAGCTTCTCGAAGCGTAGCTTCTCATGAGATCTTAGGAGCTCTCTATGATCTTCTTGAGTTGTTTCATGAGCTAACTTAAGAGTGTTTAGTTCTTTAGTTAGACGCTCAATCTCCTTCATAGCATTGTCATTCGACTCTTCTCGACTATAAAGACTACTAGCATGTTCATCATTACTAGGCTCACTAGATTTATCATGTAAAAGCTCATCTTCACCAAGTAAGTCATCTTCATCACTATCAAAGTCAATAAATTCAGGGTGTGATACCTTGGGGCCTTTTGCCATGAAGCATCTTCCAATTCCCTCATTTGGTGAATCAAATAAGTCATAGGAGTTGGAGTTGGAGGATACGAGAGCAAGACCGCAACACCTTCATCTTGATCAGATTCGGAGTTGGAGTGATAGCTTCTTTGGAGTGATTGTCTGAGTCGGAGCCGAGACCCATTCACCAACATGAGCTTGATGTTTTCTTCTTGTGTAGCTCCTTGATGACTTGTCTTTCCTTTCCGAATCCTTGCTTCTCCGAGAGGATCTTCGCTCATAACGATCATCTCTACTCCTTCTCTCTTTCCGAGGTGACTCTTCTCTTGAGCTTCTTCTTCTTGGAGATTCTTCTCTTCTTGTGGGGAGTCGAACACTCATTTGAGTAGTGTCCGGTCTTCCACAATTGTAGCAGATTCGATCACGACTAGAAGATCTCTTTTCATCATATGATCTAGACTTTGAGCTTCTTTCCTTGCTTCTACTCTTGTAGAATTTGTTGAAGTTCTTCACCATTAGGCTTATCTCTTCATTGGAAACTAGCTTGTCACTTGAGGTTGTGGGAGCTTCAACTGTAGCTTTGTAAGCACCACTTGACTTGTTGTGAAGCTCTTCCTTATCTTTAAGTGTCATCTCATGAGCAACAATCCTTCCAATGACTTCGGTAGGCTTGAGATCCTTGTAGTTTGGCATCATTTGGATCAAAGTGCACACGGTGTCATACTTTCCATCCAAAGCTCTGAGAATCTTCTTGATGATGAATCGGTCGGTCATTTCTTTGCTTCCTAAGCCGGCAATCTCATTGGTGATGAGAGCAAGCCTAGAGTACATTTCAGCGACTCCTTCACCTTCCTTCATCTTGAACTTGTCAAGTTGACCTTGAAGAACATCTAGCTTTGATTCCTTCACGGACTCGGTACCTTCGTGCATTTCGACCAAAGTATCCCAAATCTCTTTTGCATTCTCAAGACGGCTGATCTTGTTGAACTCCTCGGGACACAAAGCATTGAAGAGAATGTCACAAGCTTGAGCATTGTTCTCTAACATCCACAACTCATCCGCTGTAGCTTCGCGATCTGGAACTTTTCCTTCCTCGAAGAACTCACCTTGCAAGCCAACACAAATAATGCCCCATGCGGCAGGGTTATGTCCAAGAATATGCATTTTCATTTTATGCTTCCAACTAGCAAAATTTGAACCATCAAAGTAAGGACCTCTACGAAAATTACCCTCACTAGACGCCATACTCTCCTAGGTTGTGAAACCAAGCTTATGGAGTCCAATGCAATGGAAACCAATCCAATGGAGACCAAAGCTCTGATACCACTTGTAGGATCAGAAGTATGTCTAGAGGGGGGGTGATTAGACTACTTGACAACTTAAAAGTTTAACCTTTTGATTTGGACAAGTTTTTAGCAAGTTCACAATGATGACCATGTCAAGTATCACCCTACACATGCAATTCTAGAGTTATGGCAGCGGAAAGTAAATTGCACATGTAGTAAATAGAGGGGGAGAAGAGCAAACGCAGTTTGGAGACACGGAGATTTTTCTCATGGTTCCGATAGGTGGTGCTATCGTCAATCCACGTTGATGGAGACTTCAACCCACGGAGGGTAACGGCTGCGAGAGTCCACGGAGGGCTCCACCCACGAAGGGTCCACGAAGAAGCAACCTTGTCTATGCCATCATGGCCTACGTCCACGGAGGACTAGCCTTACTCGGGGTAGATCTTCACGAAGTAGGCGATCTCCTTGCCCTTACAAACTTCTTGGTTCAACTCCACATCTTGACGGAGGCTCCCAAGCGACACCTAACCAATCTAGGAGGCACCACCCTCCAAAAGGTAATAGATGGTGTTGGTGATGATGAACTCCTTGCTCTTGTGCTTCAAATGATAATCTCCCCAACACTCAACTCTCCTCACTGATTTGGCTGTGGTGGAAGAAAGAATTGAGTGGAAAGCAACTTGGGAAGGCTAGAAATCAAGTTTCATATGGTAGGAGTGGAGCAACTTGATCTCAACACAAGGGTAGGTAGTTTTCTTCTCAGAAATGTAAGGTAGGAGTGGTAGTTCTTTCGATGGCTCTCTCCACGAATGAAGAGGAGGTGGAGGGGTATTTATAGCCTCCACACAAAATCCAACCGTTACACACATTTGACCAATCTCGGTCAGACCGAAGTTGACAACTCGGTGAGACCGAAAGTTCAAATCTTGTGAACGTTGGGATTTTCGGTGGGACCGAAAATACAATCTCGGTTAGTCCGATTCTTCCAAAGTCTAGGGTTTGCCATTCTCGGTGGGACCAACTTTCTCATCTCGGTGACACCGATTTGAGTCTGTAGGTTCTGTAAGGTTGGCAACACTAGTTTCGGTAAGACCGAGTTTGGAATCGGAAAATCCGAAATTACTAGGGTTTGGGTATATGGCTGAGGTGGTTCATCTCGGTGTGACTGAGTTTATGGAATCGGTGGGACCGAGATTACTTATGAGTATATGTTGGAGTGAAAGATTGCTGATAGTTTGAGAGATAAATCACTAAGCACTTTGAGCAACCAGATCATCATCATAACCTCATCCCCTTTTAATAGTATTGGCTTTCCTATGGACTCAATGTGATCTTGGATCACTAAACCAAAAATGGAGTCTTGAGCTTTTGCCAATGCTTTCCTTAGCATTTTGAGGGGTCCACATCATCAGTCATTGCCATACCCATATCACTGAACTTTCTGAAATATTCTCAAGAAATAATTAGTTCAATGATATATATGTTGTTATTAATTACCAAAACCACCCGGGGATTAGTTGCACTTTCATGCGGGGAACCACATCGCCGGGCTAGAGGGCGGCCAGTACCTGCGCCCCGGCACGCTGAAGACGGCGGAGCATATGGTAGGCCAGCTAGAGGCGGGCTTGAATCGCCAGAAGCTGCTCTTCAAGCGACCGGCTGGTGTCCGGTGCGATCTCAACCCCAGCCTGCCATCGTGCATCACGTTGAGCTTCGATGGCTTGGATGGCGGCAACGGAGTAACCGGGGAAGTATTCTGCACAAAGAAGAAAGAAGTAGAACAAACCAGAAGACAGACCAGATGACAGGGGCGAGCAAAGGAACGAAGAAGAAGGCGGCCTACCGTCAATCAAATCTTCAATCCGGTCGTAACCTTTGCTCAGCGCCTGCCTCGCCTCAGCCCAACTCGCCGCCTCGGTCTCATATTCGGCTTTGAGGGCGGCCTCGCTGTCCTGCGCCATCTTTAGGGCCGCCTTGTGGTTCTCCTCCTGGTCAGCCAGTTTCTTGGCCCGCTTTTCAACTACCAGTCGGCCAGTCCACGGCGCCCTAGTCTGATTCCATTGCTCTTTCTCTTATCCTTGGTCCCGTTAGATGGTTTCTCGTGGCGATCACGTTCCTGAGCCAAGGCGTTGCACTCGGCTTCCTTGGCGCGAAGGGTGGTCTGAGCTCCACCTAGCTGCTCTCTCAAGTCGGCATTGGCCCCTGCAGATAGGAAGAAGAAGAAAAAAGCAATAAGGAAGAAGTCGTCAGGAAAGATCCGACCTGATCGCTCAGTGATCGGCCCAATCTTGGGATTACACCCTGGGTGCAGACGCGCCCCCACATGAGATAAAAAATTGAAGCACTTACTCCAGCTCTCAGTGAGATCATCGGTCTTCTGATTCATCTCCCGGGCCTGGGAGTTGAAGGTAGCCGCGTGGAGGTTGTGATAGTCCTGCAAATAGGACGAAGGTGCGAACAAGAACAAGTCATTAATCAAAGTCTTTTAAGAAGTTCCAAGCCGTCTGCTCAGCAGCCGACTCGGAACTCGGGGACTACACCCAGTGGGTGCGCTGACGCGCCCCCATGGAAGAAATCAAGAGCGATCAACGAAAATCAAGAAGACTCACCCGAATGGCCGACCGCGTTTCATGAAACTCTTGGGTATACTGCTTTAGCGCGGCGGCCTGGGACTGAAGCCGGCTCCGGACGTCCTGCGTCGCCACATTCAACACGGCCGTCCCACCGCCCGGCGTCCACCCTGGCGAGCTGACGCTGGCCGTCTCCAGGTCATGGGACAACGAGCTGGAGCCCGCGGCCCACTACAGGTTCGGCTCTGTAGTCGCCTTCCCTGCGCGTCGATGAGACGACGATAGGACCACAAGATCCGCCCTCACAGTCGGCTCGCCTCCCGCCGGCTGCTAAGGCGGCGCCTGAGGCCGGCCACCTTGGCCCGTCCCGGCCGGCGATGGCGGTACCGCCTCTCCCCCCAGGATGACTGTGTCGCCCTCCTCCCTCTCCATCGCCGGCTGGTCGCGGCCGGCTTCCTCTGGTGGGGGCACTGGGATATCGGGGGCCATGGTGCGGAGGGGGATGATGAGCTGTGGAGGCTGGCTACGCAGGGCCTTCGCCGCCCTCTCCGCGGCCGCGACCTCCGGCTGAGCCTTGGCCGCCGCGTCGGCCTGCGCCTCTGCCGACTCCTCCGTCGTCTCCGAAGCCGCCCTGGCGGCGGCCGCCCTCTGCTCCTCCGCCTCCCGCTCCTCCCGCGCCTCCCATGCGTTCCGCTCCATCGCCGCTAGGAGATCGGCACGGGGGTCCACGCGGCGGGAGCCTGCAGATCCTCCCGCCCCTCCGACTATGGAGGCGGCAGTAGTCCGCTCAAGAGAAAGCGGAGCCCTGTTTGGTGAGCAAAGGAAAGGCTTAGAAGAGCGCCAACCAAAGAGAAAAAAAGAAAGGCGTGAGAGAATCGACACTTACGCCGAAACTGCCTGCGACTGCTTCACCACCTTGCAGAAGCGGGCTGCCTTCGCGGCTGCCTTGTCCCGTTTGGTCGTCGCCGCCGAACCCTTGGGCTTCTTCGGCCGACTGCCGAAGAGGGCCGGCGCCGCCCGGCGTTTCCATGCGCCGCCCCAAGCAGCCGGCACGGTAGATGAGCCCGCGCCTTGATGATCGGATGCCGGCTGGCGGCGCGGAATAGCCTCGGCCTCATCATCATCCGGCTAGTCCTCAAAGCCGGCGGTGAGCCCGGAGCCGCTTGCCTCGCCGCCTCCCCTATGGCGTCGTCATCTAAGGCGGCCGCCCCCAAGTCAGGGTCATCCAAGTCGTCCGTCGCACGGTCGGGAGCGAACTCGCGTTTCGCACCCGTGGTTCCGGCCACCTGATGAAGGAGGGGGTTCTGATTAAAAACAAGCCGGCTGGTCAGGAGCCGGCCAGGGAGAACTCGGCAACAAGAGAAGAAGAAAAGAAGGAAGGCTTACCATAGGCGGGGGATTGGCGCAAGTATACGGCTCCTTGCCGTACTGCCACTCCTCGGTGAGCTTGCAGTTGGCGATATAATTCACCATGTAAGATACCTCGTCATGAGGCATCTCCTTGGTGCTCAGCCGGCTCGGGTCGAAGCGGCCGCTCATCTGGCAAATCAGGTGAGGGCGGCCTTGGAGTGGGAGCACCCGCGCCCACGGCGGCTATCGTCGGACCCGTCAGTCCTCCGACCGACCAGCACGGAGCAGCGACGGTGCAGCCCAACCGGCGTCGGCGACCTGGCCCGGTAGGACCATGAAGGCTGCCTCCCAGCCGGCGGGCCGGCTACGTAAGCCGGTAGGTTGATGAAGTCGCCTTGCGGAGCGACGTTCTTCACGTAGAAGTAGGATTTTTGCCAGAGCTTCACCGACTGGATCAGTGCGATGAGCGGAAACGGGTTGTCGGCCGTCAATCTCCGCATGGCGATGAAGGCGCTGCATGGAGCCGGCATGCCCGCGACGACGGTGCCGAGCTTGGACTAGAAGAACTCCCCCCAAAGTTCGAGGGTGGGGAGGACACCGAGGAAGGCTTCGCACAGAGTGACGAAGGCCGACAGCAGCACCACCGTGTTTGGAGTGAGGTGGTGCGGCTGGAGATGATAGAACTCGAGGAACTAGCAGAAGAAACCGCTCGCCGACAGGCCGACGCCGTGCAGGCAGTGCGAGTGGAAGATTACCCGCTCGCCCTCTTCCGGCGCCAGCGAGATCTCCCTCTCCGGCGCGAGACGGACCCGCACATGATCCTTGCCCGGCAACCGCCACGTCTTGCGGAGGAAGTCGACGTGGTCCTCATGGACGTTGGAGCCATCCTAGGAGCTCGACGTTGGAGCCATGAGGACGGAGAAGCGACGGGGAAAGCGCGGCGGTGGAGGGTGCGCGATTTGTCTGCGGCAAGGCTACGGCGCGCCAAGAAGATTGGTGGAGCGAAGGCAGGGTGGAGAGCAGCTGCGGCAACAGAGAGAAGGAGGAGGAAGAAATTGGCGGAGCGAGCGCGAGCATGCGGGCGTCTGCCGCTCCCCCTTCCTCCTCCTACTTATAGCCTCGGGCGGCGAAGCCGAGGAGGCGAGGCGTGGGGGCATGGGATTAACTGCGCCCACTCCCCCAAGCCCCACGATTATCGCGCCTTAACGACGAGCGGAAACCTTCGTCGGAAGACGAGCGGCCAATTCGGGCCACAGAGGATCCGCACTTGGGCCGAGGCATGGAAGTGGCGGGCCCCGGTCTGTGGCTGCATCCCGTCACGTGCGTGGGCTGGCAGGCCCTTCCAGCCGAAGGGCACCATATGGCGCGCAGGCGGCGGGGGGCCAACCCACAGCCTGGCTCGCCATTTGGTTCCCGCCTTCAGACTTCAAAAAAACTTCACCGAGACGACACGCATGAGCAAAGCCGGCTCCTAGCTGCCGGCTCTTCGGGATAGGAAGCTGATTGAGCTTCTCGTTCCCCTTTCAGCCATGAAGCCCAACCAGCTTCGGGGACTATTGTCGCAGTAAATGACCACGGGTAGCCTAGCCGGCTCCCCCTGGCACTTCAAAAAATAACAGGCCGATCAAGCCTTCAAGCACCCAAGACACGGGGCCGCCTTCCCCCGACCGGCTATCCCACAAGGCGACTACCGGAAGGCGGCCCGACCCTAAAACCCTCATGAAGAAAGCCGCGAGAGGGCCGACTCCAAGAAGCCGGCCATGAGATGGCCGACTCCAAGAAGCCGGCCACGAGACGACCAACTCCAAGAAGCCGGCCCCCGACAGGCGGCCAAGATCGTGCCTTCAAAGTCTGCACCCACATAATGGAGATGGGACGGGGCGTGGCAACAGTGAAGCCTGCCACCCCCGAATCCCGGAGCACGCATGGCCACAGTACGCCGTACGGGGCAGCCACGACCCGCCCGGCGGGGCACTGTTGCCATGCTGACCATGACGCCACCCACGACAGGCTGTCAGTATGGCCCGCAGGCGGTGGGCCCCTTCGGTCAGAGAGACACCTGAAGGCAGCCACGCTTCCCCTAGTCGGCTAGGGACATAGCCGGCTCTCACCAGCTGGCTCGCTCCATCCCTCGAAGTATGCGCACCATTAAGGAGACAAGACGAGGTAAGGCTACAGTGAGAACCCGCCAGGTGGCAGCACTGTATCCATGCTTACCCCGACAAAGCCCTCGTCATGAAGAGTGAGGCCACAGTAACCCGCCCTCGACAAGACCCCCAAGCGGTGGGACCAACCTGTCGACCAGGAAGCCGACAGCCGGCGGGACCCACCAGTCGGTGGGCCCCAACGATCAGTGGAGAAGCTGGCGAACATAGACACTGACGGCTAGGGCCCACGCCCAGCCAGATTACCATTGTACCCCTGGGGGTAGGCCTATATAAACCCCCCAGGGCACCCATGCAAAGGGTTGGACTCTGATAGTTTTAGACACAACATTGTGGGGAGAAGTGAGCTAGCCTATCCCTTCTTCTTCCTCTCGCCAAACAGCTCAAGGAGCCTCTTGTAGCTACTTGTTGATCTAGTGATCATGCGGAGACCCCGCAGAGCAGGACTAGGGGTGTTATCTCCTCGGAGAGCCCCGAACCTGGGTAAGATTCGCCGGCATGCATCTCTTCGCCTCATCCCGTTTCCAGGCACCGACGATGTCTTATTGGCTCCCACAATGATAAGCAACCCATTGGCATATGTCGCACCTACCACCCGACATTCAGTCATCTTGCCCATAAGGCACGGTTTGCAAACATCAAGTGATTCATAATCAAGTGATTCCAAAAGTCCATCTTTATGGAGTTTCTTCATGCGCTTTACACCGATATGACCCAAACGGCAGTGCCACAAATAAGTTGCACTATCATTATCAACTTTGCATCTTTTGGCATCGATATTATGAATATGTGTATTACCACGATCGAGATCCAACAAACTATTTTCATTGGGTGTATTACCTTCGAAGGTTTTATTCATATAAACAGAACAAAATTTATTCTCTGACTTTAAATGAATGACCGTATAGCAATAAACATGATCAAATCATATTCATGCTCAATGCAAACGCCAAATAACATTTATTTAGGTTCAACACTAATCCTGAAAGTATAGGGAGTGTGCGATGATGATCATATCAATCTTGGAACCACTTCCAACATACATCGTCACTTCACTCACAACTAGCCTTTGTTTATTCTGTAACTCCTGTTTTGAGTTACTAATCTTAGCAACCGAACAAGTATCAAATACTCAGGGGCTACTATAAACACTAGTAAGGTACACATCAATAACCTGTATACCAAATATACCCTTGTTCACTTTGCCATCCTTCTTATCCACCAAATATTCAGGGCATTTCCGCTTCCATTGACCATTTCCTTTGCAGTAGAAGCACTTAGTTTCAGGCTTTGGTCCAGCTTTGGGTTTCTTCACGGGAGCGACAACTTGCTTGCCATTATACTTGAATTTCCCTTTCTTTCCCTTTGCCCTGTTCTGGAAACTAGTGGTCTTATCAATCATCAACACTTGATGCTCTTTTCTTGATTTCTACCTTCATCGATTTCAGCATCACGAAGAGCTCGGGAATCGTTTACGTCATCCCTTGCATACTATAGTTCATCATGAAGTTCCAGTAACTTTGGTGATGGTGACTAGAGAACTCTGTCAATCACTATCTTATCTAGACAATCTGAGCACATTCTTACTACTTGAGCTATTCTCCTGCATCTTTTAGCTATAGAACTTGTTGGAGACTTAATATCTCTCAACTCGGGTATTTGCTTGAAATATTAACTTCAACTCCTGGAACATCTCATATGGTCCATGACGTTCAAAACGTCTTTGAAGTCCCGATTCTAAGCCGTTAAGCATGGTGCACTAAACTATCAAGTAGTCATCATATTGAGCTAGCCAAACGTTCATAACGTCCGCATCGGCTCCTGCAATAGGTCTGTCACCTAGCGGTGTGCCACGTCTTGAGCTTGCGTTGGTTTTCCTTGAAGAGGAACGGGTGATGCAGCAATAGTAGCGTAAGTATTTCCCTAAGTTTTTGAGAACTAAGGTATCAATCCATTAGGAGGCTCCTCAGAAGTCCCAGGCAACTACACAAACAGACAAAGAACTCGCAACCAATGCAATAAAGAGGTTGTCAATCCCTTCACAGCCACTTGCAAAAGTGAGATCTGATAGAGATAGTATGATAAGATAAATATATTTTTGGTATTTTATAATATAGATAAGAAAAGTAAAGATGCAAATAAAAGTAGATTGAAAGCTTATATGATAAAAGATAGACCCGGGGGCCATAGGTTTCACTAGTGGCTTCTCTCAAGATAGCATAAGTATTACGGTGGGTGAACAAATTACTGTCGAGCAATTGATAGAAAAGCGAATAATTATGCGATTATCTAGGCATGATCATGTATATAGGCATCACGTCCGCGACAAGTAGACCGACTCCTGCCTGCATCTACTACTATTACACTACACATCGACCACTATCTAGCATGCATCTAGAGTATTAAGTTCACAAGAACAGAGTAACGCATTAAGAAAGATGACATGATGTAGAGGGATAAACTCAAGCAATATGATATAAACCCCATATTTTTATCCTCGATGGCAACAATACAATACGTTCCTTGCAACCCTTTCTATCACTGGGTAAGGACAATACGCTCCAGGCAACCCCGTGCGCACGGGCCCCCAAGACCTCGTGCCCACGGACTACTCAGGGAGTTGGCGCTGAGCACCCTGTGCGACGGGCTTGTACCGTGCCCACGGGACCCCCGTGCGCACGGGCCCAACTTACCCCGTGCGCACGGGCCTCCAGGATGGCCGGCTGAGATGGCTTCTTCGACTCCACTTCTCCTCCTTCGACCCCAAGCCTATATATTCCGTACCTAGGGTTATGTTTAGGGTTAGCAAAGTATTATATGAGATATTGGTGAGCTTTGCTCCATTACCTTCCCTTTTTGAGGATCAAGACCCCATAGGGAAGAATTCTTGAGGATTTCAAGACCTCCATTAGGAGAAGACTATCTACCACCAAGACCCCTCTTCCTTTGGATTTGGGATGAACTTTGCCATTGTATATTTCCTTTGATTGTGTTTGAGACTTGTGGATCTTGTGTTGTTACTCTAGTGGATGTGTAATTGGGAATTGTTGGAGTGATTTCCTCTTTATGTTCATCCTTGTGTTCTTGTTGTTCTTGTGATTTTCTCTCCATTTTCCCCCTCCAAGTGTGAAAATATCCTTCCTAGGGTTCTACCCTACATCATATGGTATCATGAGCCACGTTGATTCACATCTTGGAGTCCCTACCTTCCACTTTCTAGCTTGATTTTGTTGTTTTTCGTCCTAATCCGAAAATCCCCACCGAAAATAGCCCCAAAAAAGTTTTCTTGCAATTTGTTGATCTTGTGAGATTTGGTTGATTTGATCCACGAATTTGGTGTTTGGCAAGTGGATCTACACCTCCACCATCATCCCCACCCATCCCCCACTGGAATTTGGCCAAAAAGTTGCAATCACCACGAAAACACAGAAGTTCATCCGCTCTCGGGAGACCCCATGCACACGGGCCATCGGGACCCCGTGCACACGGGACCCCGTGCACACGGGCCTCACTTACCCCGTGCGCATGGACTATCCAGGAACTTTCGGCCATTTTTCTATTTTTCTCATTTTGTTTCACCACCACTTCTTGTGTTCTTCCACACCATTCCACGTGTTTGTTGAGCGTTCGGTTGCGATTTCTCTTGTGTCCTAAGGTGTTTCGGCTACTTAGGTGCAACTTGGTAACATCATCGCCACCAATCATCGACTCAAACAACACTTCGGCTTCGACAAGATCATCTTCGACCATAAGCAAGGACGATAACCTCGACGACACCTTGTACCCCTTGCCATTAACTTGATAGCTTTGAGCCATTTTGTGTAGCTTACCCATCGAGACTAGCTTGTTGAGTATTGCCGGGCCACGTCTTAGTGCACCATTTAGTGTTCCGTCCATCCCGTGCATCTACTACTTGTTAACTCGTTGTGTGGCTCGCATATCAAGCATTGTGGCATAGTTGAAAAAAAATTAGAAAGAGCTTATAAGCAATAGCATCGAGCCTTCGCATTCGTCCATCATCTTGGTCAACACATACATAAGCATACTTGGGATAGTGAGACGAGTAGATTCTCTATTAGGCTGGTGCACTAGCATATCTATCCCATTAGTGCAATCGAGCTAGCGTCTCTCTAGTATCCGTACGACAAGAGCTTTTCCCGTGTTTCCATATCTTCGAGCTCATTCCTTGGTTGTGCGGATCCCATTTATCTTCCGTGTGTGTGTTCCTAGTGTTATCTTGGGAGGTTGATCTATTTGTCTCATTTGCCATTTGTGAATCTTCTCAACTTTATCAACATCTTGACTAACATTTGCTTGAATTATTTGTGCCTTTCCTAACCAAGCTCCTCCATAGACCATTTACTTGTAGGTGTGAGAAACAATTCCCGGTACCAATTCCCCTATTGTAACATCACGTGGGATCGTACTTGTTACATCCACAATCTTCGGAAAAGGTAACTTTGGTTTTGTTCTCTCATTTTCCTACTCACCACCACTTTCTCATGATGGATAGGCCAAGTTCTTCTACCAACCCACTCTTCATCGAGCAAGACGACGACATGTCATCCTTCGTCACCAAGAGCCACCTCTTTGGCGCACAACGAGCTCTACATCAAGAGCAACAAGCAATGAACGACCGCATCGACAACCTCGCCACCGACTTGCGACTCTCCGAGCAACGTACACGCGACTACTTCGACAACAAGCTCGACGCGCACAAGCAAGAGAACAATGCAAGAATGGACGAGATCCGAGCTTTGTTGGTCAACCGGCATCCTTCAACCTCTTCTTACTCAAGACGGAGCCACTCAAGTCGCCACTCCGACGACACCTTCTCCGGCTCAAGTACACCGTCATCAACCATTCTTCGATGAGCCGCGCATCAAGATCGTCATGCATCTCGAGATCCGCTACACGCCAAGCATTCACAAGAGCAAGTCGATGAACAAGTTCCTCGTCCTCAAGCAAATCAAGTCGCTTTTGCTCAAGCTCAAGAACGACAACGTCTTCGTCGTTAAGAAGAAGAAGAACGAGCGCGTCTACGCCAAGAGGAACAAGACGCCGAGGCCCAACGTCTTCAACAACAACAACGAGAAGCACAAGCTATTGAGGCGGAACATGCCCTTCAAGAATCAAGTCGGGCCATTGCCAACCGCAATCGCGAACGGCGCAATCAAGAGGAAGCCCTTCGAGAAGAAATACAAGAAAGAACTACCGACCACGTGTGCACCGTCAAGTTTCTCAAGCTCCTCCACAAGCTCGTCAAGCTCCACCTCAACCTCAAGCGGAACAAGAGTGTCACCAAGTGGAACAAGTGCTTCAAGACCCTCCTCCACACCAAGAGCAACATCATGAGGAACGAGCATTCGAGGACCCTCCGAGGCAAGAACGACACCGCAACCGCTACCAAAATGAAGAGCAACGCTATGGCAAGCTAAAATTTACAATGCCCAAGTTCAATGGAAGCAATGATCCGAAAGAATACCTCTCATGGGCATTGAAGGTCGACAAAATCTTTCGTTTGCACAACTATGAGGAAGAGAAGAAGATCGCAATGGCATCACTTGAGTTCCAAGACTATGTGCTCATATGGTGGGAACAAGTCCTTGAGCACCAAGAAGCTAGAGGTGACCCTCCAATCACCACTTGGGCTCAAATGAAGGATGTCATGCGAGCACGATTTGTGCCCACCTACTACAACCGTGATCTCTTCAAGAAACTACAACTCCTCATGCAAGGAACCAAAAGTGTTGAAGAATACTACAAGGAAATGGAGATAGCCATGATTCGAGCCAATGTCAAGGAAGATGATGAGCAAACAATGGCACGATTCTTGAATGGACTCAATCATCCCATCAAGAAGATAGCCGACTTTCCACCCTACTCCAACCTCATCGAGCTAGTACATCAAGCGACCAAGGCGGAACGTTAAGTGCAAGATGACTTCAAGTACGCCAAGTACTCCTCCAAGACATACGGCTTCTCCAACAATGAAGCTTCAACAACTCCTCCAACATCTACTTCAACCAAGACTTCTCCAAGCATCGACGACAAGACAACATACAAGAAACCTTCGTCAAGTTCAAGTCGTCCTCCTCCTACTACAAGCAACTACAAGCCATGTGCTACTTCCTCTACTCCGACCGATGAGACCATCAAGACAAGTTCAATAAAGTGCTTCACATGTGGCGGCCGAGGCCATAAGTCCTTCCAATGCACCAACAAGCGCACCATGATCCTCAACGACGATGGCACCTACGACTCAATGAGTGAAGATGAAATGGAAGCTATTGAGCAACTGGCCATGCACCGGCGCGTGAACGAGGATGAAGATGATCAAGTCTTTTGTGATGAAGATACGAGCCCCGCTCTCGTTGTTTACAAGGTCTTGACACTTCAACATCAACAAGAAGAAGACCAATGATGCCATATTTTCCACACCAAGGCTGGCATCAATGGGCGGTCCGTCAAGGTCATCATCTATGGAGGTAGTTGCCACAACTTGGCAAGTGAAGAACTATGCTCCAAGCTTCAATTGGTCAAGAGGAAGCACCCGCACCCCTACAAGGTTCAATGGCTAAGCGACTCCGGCACTATCCGAGTTGAGCATACAGTCCAAGTATCCTTCAAAATCGGTGCATATGAAGACACTTTGGAGTGTGATGTGGTCCCAATGACCGTTTGCCACCTCCTTCTTGGTCGACCATGGCAATTCGACCGTGGCGCCATCCACAATGGGCGTACAAATCACTATAGCTTCAAGATGAAAGGAAAAGAATATGTGCTACGACCCATGTCTCCTAGTCAAGTGATAGCCGACAAGCAAGCCACCCACCATAGAGAGAAGAGTGAGAAAGAGAGCCACCAAAACATGAGTGAGAGCAACAAGCCACACTTGAGCGCCTCTTCGCCTAGAGAGAAAAACCTCATACTATTCACCACAAAAAGTGAGATGAGAGAAGTGTGTGAGAACCCATCGAGTGTGATGCACTTTGTCCTTGTGTGCAAGGATGGCGAACCAAAAACTAACACCACTCATGAGCTACCTTTGGTGTTTCAATCTCTTTTGCAGGAATTTCAAGATGTTTTCCCCTATGAGCTACCTCTGGGTCTACCTCCTCTACGAGGCATTGAGCATCGAATCGACCTCATCCCCGGAGCGCCACTCCCAAACAAAGCCCCATACCGTGTCAATCCTGAAGAAACCAAGGAGATTCAACGACAAGTACAACAACTACTCGACAACGGTCATGTACGTGAGAGCTTAAGACCTTGTGCCGTTCCCGTTATACTTGTGCCTAAGCCCGATGGAAGTTTCCGCTTGTGTTCCGATTGTAGACCTATAAATGCTATCACCGTTCGCTATAGGCATCCCATTCCTTGCTTAGATGATATGCTTGATGAACTTAGTGGAGCCAACTTTTTATCAAAAATTAATCTTAAAAGTGGCTATTATCAAATCCGCATACAAGAAGGTGATGAATGGAAAACTGCTTTCAAAACAAAATTTGGCTTATATGAATGGTTAGTCATGCCTATGGGTTTATCGGAGGCTCCCGGTACTTTTGTGCGTCTCATGCATCATGTCCTTCGCCCTTACATTGGAGTCTTTGTTATGGTTTACTTCGATGATATTCTTGTGTTTAGCAAAACCATGAAAGAGCATCTTGATCATGTTAAGCTTGTTTTGCAAACACTTCGAAAGGAAAGTATTTATGCTAACATGAAAAAGTGCACGTTTGGTGTTGACAAAGTGGTTTTCTTGGGTTTCGTTGTCTCTTCCAAGGGTGTCCATGTTGATGAAACTAAAATTGAAGCAATTAAAACTTGGCCCCAACCCACCAATTTGCAACAAGTGCGAAGTTTCCTTGGTCTTGCAGGTTTTTATCGTCGCTTTGTGAAAAACTTTAGCACTATTGCAGCCCCTTTGCATGCTTTGAGTAAGAAAAATGCTCCTTTTGTTTGGGGAACTTTGCAATCAACCGCTTTTGATGAGCTCAAGTCTTTGCTTACTCATGCTCCGATTCTTGCTTTGCCCAACTTTGACAAAACTTTTGAGGTTCATTTTGATGCAAGTGGTACCGGAATTGGCGGAGTTTTGATGCAAGAAAAACGTGTAATTGCATATTTTAGTGAAAAACTCTCCGGTGCTCAACTTAACTATCCCATCTATGACAAAGAATTGTATGCTTTAGTGCGTGTCCTACATGTTTGGGAACATTATCTTAGACCTCATGAGTCTGTCATACACACCGATCATGAAACGCTAAAGTACTTAAAAGGTCAAACTAAATTGAACAAGCGTCATGCCAAATGGAGTGAATTTATTGAATCTTTCCCCTATGTGATCAAGTACATTAAGGGTAAGGAAAATGTAGTTGCCGATGCACTTTCACGCATATGCACGCTTGTCACCCAACTTGAGTTGAATGTTATTGGCTTTGAGAACATAAAAGACTTGTATGCTAGTGATCCATCTTTTGCACCTCATTATGCTAAATGTTTAATGCATACATCTTGGGAACAATACTACATCAAGGATGGTTATCTTATGAGAGCTAACAAACTATGCGTTCCCGAGTCTTCTCTTCATTTGCTCCTTTTGCAAGAGGCTCATGGAGGCGGACTCCTGGGACACTTTGGATGCGACAAGACTTTCGCCACGCTCTCCAAGAACTACTTTTGGCCCAAGATGTTCCGCGACGTCTCACGCTTCACTACTCGATGCTCTACATGCCGCAAAGCTAAGTCAAAAGCTCAATCTCATGGTCTTTACATGCCTCTTCCTATTCCTTATCAACCTTGGGAAGACATTAGCATGGATTTTGTACTTGGTTTGCCTAGAAGTCAAAATGGAAAGGATTCCGTGTTTGTTGTTGTGGACCGATTTTCTAAGATGGCACATTTCATTCCTTGCAACAAGGTAGACGATGCTTCACATATTGCAAATCTCTATTGTAGGGAAATCTTGCGCCTCCATGGAGTACCAAAGACAATCGTCTCCGACCGCGACGTCAAGTTCTTGAGTTACTTTTGGAAGACTCTATGCGCCAAGCTCGGAATCAAGCTCTTGTTCTCATCCGCATACCATCCTCAAACCGACGGCCAAACGGAGGTGACGAACCGGACACTATCCACCCTACTTCGCGTCTTGATCAAGAAGAACATCAAGGAGTGGGAGGCGTGTCTACCCATCACCGAGTACGCCTACAACCGCGCAAGACATTCGACTACCGGCAAGTCCCCCTTCGAGATCGTCTACGGCTTCAACCCATTGTCCCCATTGGACATTCTACCTCTACCTCTACAAGAGTGCACCAACATGGATGCGAGTGCACGAGCAAGCTACATCAAGAAGATGCATGAAGATACAAGAAACATCATCGAGCGCCAAGTACATCGACTAGCGACCAAGCTCAACGTCAACAAACAACCCATGATCTTCAACATAGGTGATATCGTGTGGCTACACCTTCGCAAGGACCGCTTCCCCAATGAACGCAAGTCCAAACTACTACCTCGAGCCGATGGACCATTCAAGGTGCTAGCACGCTACAACGACAACGCCTACAAGATTGAACTCCCACGAGACAAGTACAACGTGAGCGACATCTTCAACGTCAAAGACCTCTCGCCTTTCCATGGTGATGAAGATCTTGATCCGAGGTCGGATCCTTTCGAAGGGAGGGGAGATGATGCGGAGCATCCTTCCATCATCCCCATGGACTCTACCTCAACACATCCAACCCCACAAGGACCCATGACAAGAGCTAGAGCACGTGCTTTGGAAACCGAGGTGAACTCCTTCCTACTAGACTTGCATATGGACACAAATGGAACATGTCTACTACCTCACCAAAATGTTCTATGCCTCCTTAGGTATGAAGAGGAACATCACCAAGGAGCTCAGGAGCATCCCCAAGAAGAAGGAGAACCACCCCAAGGCCACGTGGACCAAGAACAAGAACAACAGCAGCAGCACAGGAGGCTCCAGGTAACCCCGTGCACACGGGCCCCCAAGACCCCGTGCCCACAGACTACTCAGGGAGTTTGCGCTGGAGCACCCCGTGCGCACGGGCTTGTACCGTGCCCACGGGACCCCCGTGCGCACGGGCCCAACTTACCCCATGCGCACGGGCCTCCCAGGATGGCCGGCTGAGATGGCTTCTTCGACCCCACTTCTCCTCCTTCGACCCCAAGCCTATATATTCTGTACCTAGGGTTATGTTTAGGGTTAGCAAAGTATTAGATGAGATCTTGGTGAGCTTTGCTCCACTACCTTCCCTCTTTGAGGATCAAGACCCCATAGGGAAGAATCCTTGAGGATTTCAAGACCTCCATTAGGAGAAGACTATCTACCACCAAGACCCCTCTTCCTTTGGATTTGGGATGAACTTTGCCATTGTATCTTTCCTTTGATTGTGTTTGAGACTTGTGGATCTTGTGTTGTTACTCTAGTGGATGTGTAATTGGGAATTGTTGCAGTGATTTCCTCTTTATGTTCATCCTTGTGTTCTTGTTGTTCTTGTGATTTTCTCTCCATTTTCCCCCTCCAAGTGTGAAAAGATCCTTCCTAGGGTTCTACCTTACATAACATTTCCTCCGTTGTGCGGTATGCCAGGCCTCGTTTCCATCGCCTATTCCATCCAAGCCCTCCCGATGAACATGAACATGACGATGATGCTGTTTCTCCGTTCTGACCCAGCCATGTACATATGCGCGAATAGGCGTTCGAGACCCTGCCCGTATGTACGTACGTGGCCGTATTTTCTTTCTTGCACCCTCGCCGCTGTACGTACGTGTACATGCTATGTGCGCGCCTCTACTACGACACGTGCGCGCCTCTACATCGACCGGTATGTACGCATACGTTCGCGACCGAATGACAACGGCACGCACGCTTCGACCGGTGGGTCCCGGTATCGTGCACTTCCTTGCCTGCGAAGATGTAGCTGGTGGGTCCCAACAGTCAGGGGGGCGAATCATTTTGGGTTTTTTTGCCCGGACTCACTTCCTTGCGTGTGAAGATGTAGCTGGTGGGTCCCATCAGTCAGGGGGGCGAATCGTTTTTTTCGAACGCACTTCCTTGCGTGTGAAGATGTAGCTGGTGGGTCCCAGCAGACAGGGGGAAATGTTTTTTTTCACGAAATACGGTGGCCCGTCTGGTGGGTCCCCGCTGTCAGGTGGAGGAATAATTATTTTGCGCGTAATAAGGAGGCACTTCCTTGCTGCGGCCGTGGACCCAGCTGTCAGCCTCTCCACGTACAGTCCACATCCGATGGAAGCCATTCCTTGACCATGTTGACCACGCCACGCCGAGAGCACCAGGGCGGTGGACGACAGCGAGGCCTAGGAAGGGGACGACACGGAGCCGGGGAAGACGCGGCAGTGGATGCCCACGCGTAGAGGAGTATGAGGGTTCACTCGTTCGGCTGCGGTGTGAGGCTGCCGTCGCCGCAGAATAACAGGGGGTGTGGGTGCGTAGAGGGATGGCCTGGCAGCAGTGGGAGTAGTAGGGGGCGGTTAGGCCTCCACGGCATCACAGCCGGCCACGGGCGGCAGGAGCAGGCGGCACGACCGGTGCTGCTTTGGGCGGCTAGAGCAAGAAGACCAGAGGTTGAAGAAGCACTACGGCCGTTGGATGGACATCGTACGGTCACTGGAGCTAGAATCGTTCATATATTGACTAAAGTTGACAAATGCCTCCATCCCAGTCAACTTAGTAGGCCCACAAGTCAGCCTCCCACCAAGGTTGGTCCCAGCTAGCAGGGGGGTATTCATTTTTTTGTGCGTGTCACTTCCGATGGGTCCGAGCTGATAGCGGGGGAACGTTTTTTTTCGCGAAATACGGTGGCCCAACCTGTGGGTCCCAGCAGTCAGGGGCAAACATTTTTTCGCGAAATACTGGTGGCCCGTCCGGTGGGTCCCAGATGTCAGGTGGAGGAATAATTATTTTCCGCGTAATAAGGAGGCACTTCCTTGCGGCTGCCGTGGACCCAGCTGTCAGCCTCTCCACGTACAGTACTCTTCCGATGGAAGTCGGTCGTTTACCACATTGACCATGCCGCGCCAAGAGCACCACAGCGGTGGATGACGGCGAGGCCTAGGAAGTGGACGATGCGGAGCCGGGGAAGACACGACAGTGGAAGCCCGCACGGAGAGGAGTACGAGGGTTCACCGGTTCGGCTGTGGTGTGAGGCTGTTGTCGCCGCAGAATAACAGGGGGTGTGGGTGAGTAGAGGGATCCTGGCCAGCGGTGGGAGTACTAGGGGGCGCTGAGGCTCTGGCGGCATAGCCGGTCACGGAGGCGGAGCAGCGGTCCCGCGGTCTTTGCTTTGGCGGCTGGAGCAAGAAGATCAGAGATTGAAGAAACACGACGGCCGTTGGATTGACATCCAACGGTTACGTCTGCTAGAATCGTTTGTTGACATAGTATATAATAACTAAAAAAAATCTTGCATACGCGTCAACTAAACAGGCCCACAAGTTAGACCACTCCCTCTTTTTTGGCCCACAAGTCAGACCACTCCCTCTTTTTTTAATAATTTATATATAGCTCATGGCAACTTCTTATGCAATTTATTGCGATCGTTTTTAGTTGGCTGGGCCAATTTCGCATATTTCTGTGGGTTCCAAACTATTTTTAATACCAAAATGTCGAGCCAGATTTAAAGTACTTTGAAGATATATTTGAATTAGGTTAATCCCAGTGAAATAGGAATATCAAAATGTGAAAAAAATCAGAAATTATAAAGTAATTGCCAATTTGTCATCCGTTTTTATATTTACAACCCATTTCATATTACTTTCAAGGCGTAGAAAAATAAGTAGGCCTGGATTGGGTATTCTTCAGAAAAATAAACTGGGCTCATTTGCACAAAGAAAAAATATTTGGGCTGGTCACATGGTGAACATAAAATATAAGCACAGGCTAGGCGGGCCACGGCCAGTTCAAACCCCGCTCCGTCTCAACAATACGAAACAAAAAAATACTGCTCGAGTAGCTACGTCCTAGGTGTCAGCCGATCTTGTGATGTTCTCTTGTCTATTGACTATATACGCTCACAATGTCGTGGGTCCCAGATGTCAGGAAAACACTAGGAGGAAGCATTTTATTTTTCCATATGCTGACGTGGTGGGCCCCTACTATCATCCTCTCCACGTACTTTTGCTGATTCCTGTTGTTTGTTGACCATGTTGACAACGCGAGAGGGCGGCGCCGCGGCGAGCACACCAAAGCGCGTGGAGGACGTCGACGTTAACGATTTAGGAGATGGTGGGGCGGCGATGCGTGCGCTGAGGCGCAGCCAGCCATGGGAGGCGGAAGCAGGCGGCCCTGCCGGCGCTGGTTTGGTTTTGGCGGTTGGAGGAAGATAGGACTGAAGAAACACGACAGACTGTAAAAGCAGCAGGAGTACTTAACAACCTTAATTGAAACCAGCAGGGGCACTTAACAACCAAAGCTGAAACCAGCAGGAGTACTTATACAGGTTCAACCGTACAAAGCACGCCTCGAACAGTGCTACTTTGCCTACAGTTAACCAAGGGTGAGGTCGCCAAGCCCCTGGACAAGGCCCAGGCGCCACCCCGCGCATCCACAACCTTCTGAAAGCGGCTTCATCTCGCAACGTGGACAATAAACATGATATTCGCTTTAGAGCCATGGAAAAGCATGAACATAATCTTCTGTCCTATTCTCCAAGATGGACGGGCCTTCATTATCTGAGACCACCCACGAATAAGTATCTTTTCTCCTCCAAGGGGAATTGAGTAGGTCGACATAAACATCATGTTGTGACCAAGCGCAAGTCTGACCCGACCATGGTCAGGCATCTGTATAGGAACAATAGAACTCGGCAGTTCCTGTTTCAAGAAGATCACAGCTGTAAAACTGTGTATAAGCAATAGTTTATGAACAACATATATAACAGAAAACAACTCGTACCATAAGTTTCTCGACACAGTTGGACTTGTTCAACGAGTACAGCAGTGGCAGACATATCCCACGTGGCCTTCCACCATTGAAACGCCCCACAAGGACCTCAAGACAATCAATAAAGTGTAGGAACATGTGGATGTCGATCCAGTCAACTTTAGTGCCATTAGTAATAGTGAGTTATTACAGAGTAACAAACGAGCAGACTGCTTAACACGAAAAAACCTACACGTGCCACCAATTATAAGACAATATTAGTTAGAAGTAGCATATTCGTGAGAGATTTGTTGCTACTTCTAAAGTTAAATTGTGATTAGTTAGACAGAATAGGTGGATTAAGAAGTAATCGAGGCAACAAGCAAGAACCAGATACAAAACTAACATGGATGAACAATTGGAACGACGTCGGGGTGGAAGATCGCAGTGAAGATGAGACCAGGTTCTGCTATTTCCATCAACATTCATGTGTCAACTTTCAGTCCGTAACACTTGAGAAAGTTTATCGAAGTTCGGCCATAAAAAAGCAGCGATCTTCTTGGTTCATGAACCCAACTCGAAGCAATATCCATGGATTGTCTTCACTTTGTGACCATTAAACTAGTGTATTCAGTTATGGCAAGGCCGAGCATCTTGAGTACATGTGTTCTGGCAGAGCAAATAATACACTGCAGGAAAAATAATATGAGAACACAGCATGTTCAAAAAAACCCCACCCTCCCGGATAGAGAAGAGGATTCTAGGAACATAATGTGCGCGTTTCAAAATGCTGTGGTAGGATGAGAAGGAACAGGTGTGGCGTCTCGTCGTGGGCGCAGAAATCTGTAGGGTACTCGCACTTTGGGCACTTCAACTGAAACACACTAGATTCAGTACGAAGAAAAATGCATCAACGGTGGCGGCTGCCATCCTAGGATTACCTGCGACCAAGGGACTTGGATTTATCGGGGATGGATGAAGAATTCGTTCCTGGTTCTCCATGAGAAAACCCTATGCAATCGCCGAGCGGGGGTTTTCTCTAAACAAGCAGACGAGGGAGAAGGGGATTCAGGCCCAGTGAAATATTGCCGCTTCGTCCGTCCAGCTTACTGCTAAAGCTGGAAAGGGGGGGTCGTGATTTGACGGCTCATTGGGCATTACTGCGGCGCTACGACCGAGGTGTGTCTACCGTGAAGTTGTGCACTCTAGTTTGTGCATATGGCACGTGGACCCCGTTGCCCGTTGCCCCACATATCAGTGAAAGGAAGTAGAAAGACAGGAGTAACTAGTTACACATAAATATATTTTTTCATAGCGAGATACTCCCTCTATAAAGAAATACACAAATCTTTTATATCACAGGCTCACCTTGCCGAGAAATATACTCCATCTGCAACGCACGGGCATTATGGGGGTTCAGCTGAGAATATAATACTCAGATAGGCTCACGGTTCTGGACTTTGGGCCGCAGGCCGACCCTGCATGTTTGGGGGCCCATGTGTTCTACCTCAGCGCTTTTCATATTGCAAGCGATCGGTACTGCGCTGGTTTTAGATGCTGTCGCAAGGCGAATACACAAAATTGAATAAAGCACGGCAGTTGTTGGAATGAAATCGAACGACAGTTCCTAACCAGCAATCAGAGTTGCAATTCTATCAATGATATACCATGTGATAAATAATACTGTCGTACTACTTATACACACAGGACACTTGTTTCACCATGCTAGATTATTACATCAAAATCTCTCGGAGGATAGATCAGTTCGGCAGTTGCGTGCTACTACTGAACAATTTCAAAGTTGATTTGGACCAGCTCTCCTTGCCGAGAAAGTTCGATTTTGACATCATCCCCTACCGCAAGATATGATTTAGATTTGAACCTTGACCATCCTTTAGCATCAATCATCATGCGACCATCCTTCGTACTTACGATATATTGAGCTAGTTCATTCACACCAAGGCTGCGCATGGTAAGAGAAACTTGGCCGCGGTCACCTGGATTGTTGAACGACTCCCTCGTTGCTCTAGGAATTCTCTGTTTGAAAACAAGAAGACATACCCAAACAGTTAGATCAACACAGTGAATCATGTGAAACAACATGGAAAGAAAAAAGAACGAAGCACTTGGGCGGCCAATGCTTACCAAGAAGGTGGACATGTCAGTTTTGGTAAGGACTTTGGTATATGAAGTGCGAACTGCAGCCCGATCTATTGCGGTGCAAGCTGCGGGCGGACCAAATGCAAGTGCAAGTGTTGGTGCAGCCGTGCGAAGCCATCGCTGTCGGAGATGGTGCTCCTTGTAGAGCTGGTGCGGTGTCGATGCCCGATCCTCCGGTAGATCGACCGATCACGACGCGGTCGGTGCCCAATCCTCAGCTGGATCAGACTGAGCTGCTGCCACTGTCAGTGCTAGAGCAACTGCCGGTGCTCGATCTGTGCGAGACAGCGACAATCGTGTCTGGTCTGCTATGATCAGCTTTCTAACTTGACTAGGATCCGTGACCATGATCCAGTTTTTTTCTTCATTTCTTTTAAACACGAGAAGGACTAATTGTGGCGTTTTTGTTAAACCAAACTACAGTTCATCATAGGGATTCAGCTTGTACTCGCACAATGATCGATCCAATTTTTTCCGAGAATATAAGTGATGAGCGGTGCCTTTATTCTTGACACGACATAAGAAGTGAAACCTGCAAAAATAGCCATCGTAGAGCAAACCAAACGGTTTATTCTGTGATGAATGTCACATGGCAAAACCTGCATCGTAAAATTGCAGGAAAAGAAAGAAAACATAACATTAAATCAATAAGATTTAGATAGTAAATCAATAAGATTTACTTGATGTGACACGAGTGAATCCTTACCAGGAAATCACTATGTTGAAGTACTAAACAGAAGATTGATCGTCCAACTACGCGTGGCATGCAGGGGCCCCGCCTACTCCCACAAGCAGGACAGTCCAAAGGTCATGACAAATCGTATGGACCGAACATCCATGGGACTGGAAATCCTGGTGGGTGCGATAAATCCTGCAATGCATACAGATATTGGAGTGTAACCATAATTGATAAACCGTCCTCACAAAAAATATGATCTGGATACTTCAAAATGTACAGACTGAATTGAGTGGACACACATTAACATAAATCGTTCTCAGGACTGACCACACACCAAAAGCGGCAGTACTAATAAACAATACAGGGTTCACAAACACAAATCAAGTACTAAACAATAGTACTTACTACAGACAAGCAAAGTTGCACTAACTAAACTCTGCAGACTATTTCTTGCCACCGACCTACGGATGAACCCCGCATAACTGACTAGGCCATGGACTTCATGTGAGATGTCTACATGCACCATCACCATCTTGTCAACCTTGGAGAACCTAACAGAGTGGTCTTTCCACTCATAAACATGATGATGAAGACAGGCCGCATCAGATTTGTTGGGAAGCTTTACAAGAAACACACCCTTCGTAATCGAAGGCACAGCCAGGAAATTGTTGTGGTCAAGTACGGCCTCGAGAACACGCCTGACAACAATGCTACAGGAAAACACTAGTTCAGGACACGTGGCGACAAGGACACAACCTTGGAGAACCTAATGCAGTAGAACTCATCATTAGGTCTTCCAGTTCACACGGCATGACTTCGAGAACTTCATCTCCACCCTGGACCTGGTTCTAATTCAAACAGAAACCATATTTCATTACTACCTCCGTTCAGAAATATAAGATGATTTTCGATATTATACTCCATATATGACTACATATACGCACAGAAATGAGTGAACAAAGACACTAGAAAATGTCTTCAAAGGCATGAGAGCAGAGGGATTACATGCAATATACATAACACAAGTTACTGAGGCAAATATACCCTCTTAAAAGGTAGCATTGATGTTCATAAAGTACTCCCTCCGTCCCAAAATTCTTGTCTTAGATTTGTCTAGATACGGATGTATCAAGTCACATTTTAGTATTAGATACATCCGTATCTAGACAAATCTAAGACATACATCCGTATCTAGACAAATCTAAGACAAGAAATTTGGGACAGAGGGAGTAGTTGAAAGTAATCTATAAGAAATCAGTGTCAACCTCTCGCATGTTTTGGTCAAAAGAGGAATTTAGAACCGTCATTTGGCACACTAAAATCACATGCAAGATCACCCAGAAAGTTGTACTACCAGTGCTAGTACTGCGTGTTAGATGAAAAAACACGATCAAGATCGAGAAAAAGATCGTCAATAAGAGACATTACCTAGACTTGCTTAATGAGGGATCCCGGAGAGGGGGGCTTGGACAGGGCGATGGCTTTGAGCTTGTCTGCGGTAGTCTCGGCGGGGTGCTTGCGCTTCTTCGTACCATGAGCCTCGACGGTTTTGGCGAGAGCCATAGACATCACGTCACCGGTGCTCCGGCGTCCATCCAAGAGAGGAAGCTGAGAGAGAAGAGTGAAAGGAGGAACAAGATGAGGGAGAAGCGAAGCGAGTGGGGGTTTTCTTCAAGAGAGGAAGCTGAGAGAGAAGAGTGAAATGATGGTTGCTCCGTCCGTCCAACTTACTGCTGGAAAGGAGGGGGCTTTGTGATTTGACGGCTCATTGGGCATTACTGCGGTGGTTCGGTCGGGGTAGTCTACCGTCACTCTACTACGGAGTAATTTAGTGCATGGCTGGTGGACCCAGGTGCTGGCTGTCCCACACGTCGGCGAAAGTGAGTAATTTAGTGCATGGCTGGAGGAGGATCCGCATGGTAGAGCGTGTCCACTGTTTTTCATTCTGAAGAAAAAAAATGATTACAACAAGCGTTTCCACTCTTATGACGAAGGAGTGCGAAACACGGCAGCCACTTGAACATACATAGTGCTACTACTACTAGGCATGTGCAGTGGTTCATACGTCAGTACTATACAATCTTGTTGCTGTGTTGTCCGCATGTCAAATACTCCTATATGTAACATAGTACCGCTTTTTTGACTGTCCGGTCGAGAATGAACGGTGATCAATGTTAACAGAACTAGGTCCACAAAGCATGGAGAGTACGGTGCTACAGTACTCCATGAAACATGAACCATATGAAGCACATCCTATAGTGTTAGACAGGGTGTATGAAGGGTCCATGTGATGGGAGCAAAAGTTCCCTTCTCGACCCACTTTTGGGTGTTTGGCAGAGTGCATGAAGGGTGCATGAGTCCACACTAGTAGGTTGACAAAAATACATGAAGAGGAAACAACTATATTGAGATGAGAATGCAACCAAACACACCCACACGCTTTGTGCTATAGTGACGGATTTGCACCGTCTGAGTTTGATCCAACGATCATGTTGCGCCGAGACATGGACATGCCCATGCAGAGGGCACCTAAACACCACCGAAGTCCCTCTGCTTCTCGAGGCGCACGACGTTGGTGATGCAGGGTGCAACCACCCACAGAGCCCACTCCCGATCGACGGGAGCCAGCTCGTCAAAGACGGCGTCCAATGGCACGAATGGATTCCGGTGACGGAGTCCTTAAAGGATTCGCCCGACAACGGCGACGGCAGCGCGCAACCCCTCCTTGTCCAGCTCAGCCCCCACCATCGCGCGGAGATGGCTCAGCTCCTCGGAGATATAGGTGAAGAAGGAGACCAGTTCAGGAAGCCGCAACTTGTTGAAGTCGACCGGGTGGTCGAACGGGTTTAGCCCGACGGCCGGCATCATCACGCTGGCACCACGGTAGGCATCGCGCAGCCGCAACACGTGCGTGGAAACTTGGTTCACCAAGTGGCTGAGGCGATCCTGGACCTTGTGTAGGACCTTGAGAAGAGGTGTCTAGAGGGGGGGGGTGATTAGACACTAAGTACCAAAGTTGCAGTTTTTAACATCTTTAAGTTTAAGTGGAGTTTAGGCACAAGTTTAACACTCACAATACATATCAAGCAAGCATGCAAAGAGTATATGAGCAGCGGAAAGTAAAGCATGCAACTTGCAAGAATGTAAAGGGAAGGGTTTTGGAGGATTCAAACGCAATTGGAGACATGGATGTTTTTGTCGTGGTTCCGATAGGTGGTGCTATCGTACATCCACGTTGATGGAGACTTCAACCCACGAAGGGTAACGGTTGCGCGAGTCCATGGAGGGCTCCACCCACGAAGGTTCCACGAAGAAGCAACCTTGTCTATCTCACCATGGCCGCCGCCCACGAAGGACTTGCCTCACTAGCGGTAGATCTTCATGAAGTAGGGGATCTCCTTGCCCTTACAAACTCCTTGGTTCAACTCCACAATCTTGTCGGAGGCTCCCAAGTGACACCTAGCCAATCTAGGAGACACCACTCTCCAAGAAGTAACAAATGGTGCGTTGGTGATGAACTCCTTGCTCTTGTGCTTCAAATGATAGTCTCCCCAACACTCAACTCTCTCTCATAGGATTTGGATCTGGTGGAAAGAAGATTTGAGTGGAAAGCAACTTGGGGAAGGCTAGAGATCAAGATTCATATGGTAGGAATGGAATATCTTGGCCTCAACACATGAGTAGGTAGTTCTCTCTCAGAAAATGTATGCTGGAAGTGTAGGTTCAGTCTGATGGTTCTCTCCACGAATGAAGAGGAGGTGGAGGGGTATATATAGCCTCCACACAAAATCTAACCGTTACACACAACTTGCCAAACTTGGTGGGGCCGAATACACAAACTCGGTCGGACCGATTCAACAAATCTAGTGACCGTTAGGATTTTCGGTGGGACCGATATGCAACTCGGTAAGACCGATATGGTTAGGGTTAGGGCATAACGTAATCTTGGCGAGACCGATTACACAAACTCGGTGAGACCGATTTTGGTAATTAGCTAACCAGAGAGTTGGTCAGGCAAACTCGGTGGGACCGATTACTCAAACTCGGTGGGACCGATTTTGGTAATAAGTTAACCAGAGAGTTTGCATTGTAATCTCGGTAGTACCGATTGCTCAAACTCGGTGAAACCGATTTTGGTAATGGACATACATAGAGAGATTACAATCCCATCTCGGTGAGACCGAGATCCCTATCGGTGAGACCGATTTGCCTAGGGTTTGTGGCAGTGGCTAAGACATTTGAACTCGGTGGCGCCGGATAGAAAGAATCGGTGGGGCCGAGTTTGACTTTAGGTTTAGGTCATATGTGTGGAAGTGGGAAAGTAGTTGAGGGTTTTGGAGCATATCACTAAGCACTGTGGAGCAAGAAACTCATTAAGCAACACCTCATCCCTTCTTGGTAGTATTGGCTTTTCCTATAGACTCAATGTGATCTTGGATCACTAAAATATAAAATGAAGAGTCTTGATCTTGAAGCTTGAGCCAATCCTTTGTCCTTAGCATCTTGAAGGAGTTCCCACATCCTTTAGTCCATGCCACTCCATTGTTGAACTTATCTGAAACATACTAGATAAAAGTGTTAGCCCAGCAAGAGATATGTTGACATTAATTACCAAAACCACCTAGGGAGCACTTGTGCTTTCAATCTCCCCCCTTTTTGGTAATTGATGACAACTTACATCAAAGCTTTAGATAAAAATATAAAGAATAGCAAGCAAAGCTTTGAAAAGACATGTAACAAGCATAGGCTCCCCCTACATGCATGCAATCATGTGAATATGGAATAGAGAAGCATGTGAGAGCATAACCATGATAGAGTAGGCAATGTGTTACATGTATCTTGGCCATATGCATCAGAGCAAAGAATATTAAAGAAAATACCTTCATGCCCATGAGTCCTTCTTGCAAACAGTATGTACATCAGCAAGAATTCCTCATACACATGATTGTGATGCATATACTTACCTTGTAGTCTTGAGTTGGCTTAGGATGGAATGAACTGCGTAAACAAGGTTAGATACACAGATACATCTACTAGCCAGAGCAAACAGAAGAAACCACAAGAATACCAAGACTGGGATGACATGTAGAGAGTGAGTACTAAGTACCACATTGGATTAGACATGTCCCCTAGAGTAAAGATATGCAATGAATTTAAGTGATTTCTTTCCCTTAGATGTCTTGCTCCCCCTGAATCTAGCATGGGATACTGGGAGAAGATAGGGAATAGAAAATCAGAGCTGAAAGATATAAATGAACAGAGCTAATGCAAATAAGCACATATGAACATGTCTTTCCCCTCAAGAAGACATGTGGCATCTCTCCTCTTGAACACCAAGCATCTGGGATCCTTGAGAAATACTTTCTACTTGAGTATTCTCTCCCCTGGAGATCTCTTTCTCCCCCTGAGAAGGTGATACTTTCTCTCTCTGATGTGATCTCTCTAAGTGATAAGCTTTGATGTGCCCCTTTGACATCAATTTCCAAGAAGGGTTTGATCCTTGAGACACAGTACAAAGCATTTATATAAATGGGATGCTTGTAGAGGACAAGATTCATTGAGTGGAGCTGGATCAGAAGAAACACAGAATAAGTGGCAAACTATTTTTCTTGTTGTGAAATCGGTGGCACCGAGTGGTATGCTTCAGTTGTGCCGAAAGGATTCGGTTGGACCGAAAACAACAAATCGGTGAAACCGAGTTCATCGCAGAGAAAACACTTGTCACCTCAGCTCACTAGACTAATAAGATCTCACAAAGATTTGCAAGGAATTTACTGAATGATATGCAATGAATTGGATGCAGAAAATGTAGAGCAAACAGAAAGAAATCTAGATGAAGTTTTTTTTGAAAGGGGAAACAAATATGCATGAGACAAACGCAAAAACACAGAAAAGAACACAAGAGAACTTCATCTAGAGATGGTCGGCGACAAAGTCACCTATGTTAGAGTATATTGACTTAGGAGTCAAGTGAGATCACTTGATCATAGGTCATACTCATCAATTAAGCTCAAAATGGGGTTGCCATTTTTTGTTTAAGCATCTTGATGTATTCACATCTTGTCGAGTTGCTTTAGCTCATGTCTCGGAGTAAAGCTTCTCTAAGATGGAATAACATACCTTGGTTGGTGGTGTTGACCATGTAGTTGAACTTGTGTGGGTTGCTCAAGGTTGATGTAGCTCATCAAGAATTGGGAGCACCACTTGGAATTTGAGTCCATCTACCTACATGGGTTAGTTCTTGCAAGGAAGAGGACTTGTGTATCGAAAAATGACAATCATGAAGCTCAACATAGAATTTGTCAAAGGATATGTTTGAATGTATCTGTGCTTCCTTGTCTTCAACCACCATAGTGTAGAAACTTGGTGATGTAGAGATTGCTCAAGATGTGAGTAGATTACAATCTCATGGAATTCGATTCAACCAAGTACCTACATGGGTTATATAACATGCAAGATGCAAATATATCCAAGACATAAGATCTTCATCATAAGAGAAATATCAAGGATTAGTCATAAGCTCATGTCTTGCATGTGTCCAATGGAGTTTCTACTCCAAGTTTGAAGCATCTATGATGTTCAATTCTCCTCTCAACCTGCAAAACACTTTCTCATAAAGAGGTTTAGTGAATATATCCGCTAATTGCTTTTCGGTGCAAACATGCTTAAGATTAATGTCACCCTTAGCAACAGGATCTCGAATGAAATGATGGCGAACTTCAATATGCTTAGTTCGAGAATGTTGTACGGGATTATGACCAATTTTGATAGCACTTTCATTGTCACAAAGCAATGGAACATGTTTCACATATATCCCATAATCTTTAAGAGTTTAGGTCATCCAAAGTAATTGAGCACAACATGAACCAGCTGCAATGTATTCCGCTTCGTCGGTGGATAAGGATACTGAGTTTTGTTTCTTGGAGGACCAAGACACAAGAGATCTACCAAGAAATTGACAAGTGCCCGAAGTGGACTTTGTATCAACCTTGTCTCTGGCATAGTCCGAGTCGGAGTAGCCAACAAGATCGAAAGAGGCCCTCTTAGGATACCAAATGCCAAAATTTGGTGTATGGATTAAGTATCTCACTATCCTTTTCACGGCCTTAAGATGACAATCTTTAGGAGCAGCTTGATATCGTTCACACATGCACGCACTTAGCATGATATTGGGACGTGAAGCACATAGGTATAATAATGAACCAATCATAGAGCGATAAACCTTTTGATCAACCGGTTCACCATCTTTGGTCAAGTCAAGATGTCCACTAGTAGGCATGGGTGTAGTCATACCTTTGCATTCTTGCATATTGAACGTCTTGAATAAGTCCTTGGTGTACTTCATTTGAGAAACAAAGGTACCTTCCTTGGTTTGCTTGATTTGCAACCCAAGAAAGAATTTGAGTTCACTCATCATAGACATCTCAAACTTCTCCGACATTAGCTTCCCAAACTTTTCACTAAAATGAGGGTTAGTTGAACCAAATATAGTATCATCAACATAAATTTGGCACACAAATAGTTCTCCATTAACCCTTTTAGTAAAAAGAGTAGAATCTATTTTCCCAGTTTCAAAGCCTTTTTCAATAAGGAACTTGGTCAAGCATTTATACCACGCTCTAGGAGCTTGTTTAAGACCATAAAGAGCTTTGTGAAGTTTGTAAACATGATTGGGTTTCTTAGGATTGACAAAGTCGGTAGGTTGCTTAACATAAACTTCCTCCTCTATTTCACCATTTAGAAAAGCACTTTTAATGTCCATTTGGTACAAGGTGATATCATGGTGATTAGCATAGGCAAGTAAGATGCGAATGGACTCAAGTCTAGCAATGGGAGCGTAAGTCTCAACATAGTCCATACCTTCGACTTGTGTGTAGCCTTGGGCGACGAAACATGCTTTGTTGCGAACTACCTGTCCATCTTCATCTTGCTTGTTGCGAAAAACCCATTTGGTACCGATGATGTTGTGGTTGTTGTCGGGCTTCTCAACCAATGTCCAAACTTGGTTCCCCTCAAAGTTGTGTAGCTCTTCATGCATAGCATTTATCCAATCCGGATCTTCCAATGCTTCTTTGACCTTCATAGGTTCAATGCTAGAGATGAAAGAATAGTTTTCACAAAAGTTAGCTAAACGAGTTTTAGAGCGAGTGATTCTCCCGGTTTGAATATCATTGTAGATTTGCTCGACGGGATGGTCTTTAGCAATTCTTGCTCGAACTCGTGAAAGCTTTTGCTTGTTTCTTGGTTGAACTTCTTCTTCATCTTGTTCTTCTTCTTGGCCTTCTTCATTGTTGGCATTGTCGTTCTCTTGTCGTGGTGGAGAAGGAGGTTGTTGACGTTCATCTTGATGCACTTCCTCGTTTTCTTCATCTTGGTGTGTCCCACTTGTGGATGCTTCCGTATCAAATCTTGGTTCACCTTGTCGTGAAGTAGAAGCTTCCACTTGGACGGACGAGGTACTCTCCTTCACCTCCGTTGGACGAACCTTGCCAATAGACAAGTCTTGGATTGCTTCCTAAGGATCTTTGTCTCCTACATCAATTGGCAATTGCTCTACTTGCGAGCCGTTAGATTCATCAAACTTCACATCTACCATCTCTTCAACCATTCGGGTGAAATTTTTGTAGACACGGTAAGTGTGAGAGTTTGAGCCATAACCTAGTAGGAAACCCTCATGAGACTTAGGAGCAAATTTAGAACGACGATGCTTATCAAGAATGTAGCACTTTGAGCCAAATACTCGAAAGTATCCAACTTGGGGTTTGTTACCGATGAGGAGCTCGTATGCCGTCTTGCCGAGTAGCTTGTGAAGATACAAGCGATTTGTTGCATGACAAGTTGTCTCAACCGCCTCTGCCCAAAAGTGCTTCGGTGTCTTGTACTCATTAAGCATCATTCTCGCCATTTCGATGAGCGTCCAGTTCTTCCTCTCAACAACTCCATTTTGTTGAGGTGTGTACGTAGCCGAGAACTCGTGTGAAATCCCTTCTTCGTCAAGAAAGGTATCCACATTTGCGTTCTTGAACTCCGTTCCGTTGTCGCTGCGAACCTTCTTGATCTTCACTTCAAACTGATTTTGAGCCTTCCTGGCGAAGTTTTTGAAGATCTTTTGGACCTGCGATTTATCATCGAGAAAGAACACCCACGTAAATCTTAAAAAATCATCAACTATAACTAGACCAAAATAATTTCCATCGAGACTCTTGTAAGAGTTGGGACCAAAAAGATCCATGTGAAGTAGCTCGAGTGGCCTCCTTGTGGTCATGATGTTCTTCACGGGATGCCTTCCTCCAACCTGTTTACCTGCTTGACAAGCACTGCAAAGTCTATCATTATCAAATATGACATCGTTAACACCAAGGATATGATTCCCTTTAATAAGCTTGTCAAGGTTTCTCATGCCAACGTGACCTAGTCGTCTATGCCATAACCAACCTTTTGAGGATTTAGCAATGAAGCAAGTTTTAGGTTGAGCCTTTTTAGTGAAATCAACAATGTATAGATTACCTCTAGCACACCGGTAAAGACCATTTTATGATTATCTCTATGAAACACTTGGCAATCCACTTCAGTAAATAGGACACTGAAACTGAAATCAGCAAGTCTAGATACTGAAAGTAAGTTGTATCCAAGAGATTCAACGAGAATGACATTTTGTATGGAGCTATCGTGTCGTGGGAAACGAGTACCTATGGGGCAGGGAGCCCCTTCTGGTCCGGCAGGGATCGGGGGGTGCACGAAGAGCAGATCGAGGTCGAGCGCGCAGGGGGAGACGGGCGATTTTTACCCAGCTTCGGAGCTCTCCGGAGAGATAAAACTCCTACTGCTGCTTTGCGTTTGTATTTGCTCTTATCTGAGAGCGTGGGTGTGATGTAGTGTCGAATCTCCGAACTGCGGAACCCCTTCTACGTGCGCATGGGCCTCCCTTTTATAGTCTAAAGGGGGTCACCGACAGGTGGCAGCGTAGAAAGAGGGGTAAAGAGGTAAAAACGCAGGTTGGTACAACAGTGTCCAACAGTGCCCCCTACCTAACTCTGACGGCAGGGGACAAGGGCATTTAATGCCCGTTCGGTCGCCCCAAAAGTGCAAGGAAGCGACCGTTAGGGGCGCCACCGATCGCCATGATGGCCTCCTTGTCACTTTCAACGCCACCTCGACCGCATATAGCTGCCTGGCGCCTCGTCACGTGCTCCTGGGATGGTCCTGGGGTGACACGTCATTGGATGCGCTGGAGCTTGGGTGCAGAGTGGCAGCCTTGCCGGGGCAAGTGCCTTGCCGCGGCCGTTGTCTCGTCGCACCAGCGAGCTTGCCGCCCGCCGAGCCTTGTCGGGACGCGCGGGGCATCGCGGCAAGTTTCTGGAAGTGTCTTGGTTGGCCTTCCCGGCAAGCTCCTCTTGCCGGGGCCTTGCCCTTCCCGGCAAGCTCCTCTTGCCGGGGCCTTCGTCCTTCCCGGCAAGTTCCTCTTGCCGGGGCTTTGTCTTCTCAGCTGTCACTTTGTTCTTAAATGGCAGTGAATGGGAATGGTGGAGGATCTTGGCGGGCGTCCGACAAGCCTTGCCGCGGGGTGCTGCAACCGCCCGTGCCCAAGTTCGGGGTACTAAGGTACCCCTACTTTAGTACACCGACAGGAGCCCCCGGGCCTGGGCCATACACGGTGCCGAGCGCTATTGGGCCAGGCCCAAAACAGGGCACGGGCACACGCGGCCTGGGCCCAAACCAGATCCGCTCCGAATCCACCGCGCCCTCTCGTAACGGCACGCGTCAATCGCGGCGTCGTGGAAGAGGTCGTGGGCAACATGGGTGGTGTGCGTGATTTTCGAGGCGTCCACCCCCTGTGATCACGGGGCGGGGCGAGGTCACCTCACCCGTCGCCTCGGCTCTGCATCTTCGCCACGTGGCTCCCATGCGCCTGGGGTCACGGACGGTGGGAGTGGGAAACTGGGCCATTGCGATTCCCGCGCCTTGATTGGCTTAGCGGGGCGGCTGAGCCCCCACCTCGCTCCTTTAAGAAGGGTGAGAGGGGAGCGCAGAGGCCCGCACTCTCCCATCTCCTTCTCTTCCTTCAGCTTCTGCTCCCCCTTTCTCACATTTGCCATGGAGAAAGGGAATCCTGGTTCTTCATCGGTGGCGGTGAGGGTCGCCACCAGACAGCGCACCTCTCCCTATCCTGCGCCTGTGGTGGCGGAGCCAGCCACAAGGGGAAGGGGGAGGGGGCGAGGTCGTGGACGAGGTCGAGGACGCGGCCGGAGCGCTCGGGGAAGAGGCGGACGGGGACGCGTGCCATGTCCGCCTCCGCCGGCGGCTCCTATCCTCACGGTGGTCCACACCGGGGACGACCCTTGCGAGTTCTTCGTCAGGCTGCGCCGGGCGCCTCGTCGTCGCCTCCGGCTTCCGGCTCCATTTGCGAGCATGATGGAGGCGGACCCGCCCGAGACGCTAAGATTGCACATGAGGGGCTGTGGAATCAACGATGCACGCGAGTCCACGTTGTATTCCCAGCCCCCGATGTGATGTATCTTGACCGTGGGTGGAAGACGTTTGCTCACATCCACAGCTTGACGGCGGGTTTACCCTCCATTTTAAGTTAATGGAGGCGACCTTCTCTCCGTCAAGGTCTTCGGGACTCCGCATTGGCGAGGTGCTGCGTGGATAGCTCCTCCGACAGAGAAGATTTCCTCGAGCGAGAGTGACGAGGAGGAGAGCGACAGTGACGACGAGGGTAGCAGGCGGCGGGATGACGGGTCCGACTAGGTGTCGGGCGCCGCTTCGTGTGCCACCAGCGACCCCATCATCCGTGTCGCCGGCGCCTTGAACTCCCCGGGGTCGTCTCCTTGGGTGACTGGCGTAGGGAGGCTGCGGAAGAGGAAGAGGGTTGGCGGCAAGGCCGTCAAGTCGGAGTACGAGGGCGTGGTGCCCTCGACAGCGTGCTGACGTCTAGCCGCCCCGTCTTCGAACTCTGCTTCCGGCGCCGCCATCACCATCCAGCCTCCGGAGGCTCCCGGGATGTTCTCTTGGTGTCTTCTGGCACCCGTAGCTCGCCTAGGCGCCCCTTTTGCCCTCTTCGCCTCCTTAACCTTCCTCCAGAAAAGAGGGACATGAGAAGGGATTACGGGCATCTTATCTTTTCAATTTGTAAGCCTTCGGGCCTTAGCTAAAACTTGTAATCCTCTCTTTCATGTTTTTCATCCTCTATGGACTCGTACTGTAATGGGATGTTTTTTAATGAAAAGGGGAATGCTTGCCGGGTTATATCCTTTACTTGGTTCTATGCCTTGTATGTTCTTACCCTGCGTTTTGAGGGAACTTGCCGGCGCAAGCACACTTGCTTGAGTCTTGAACGTCGAGTTCATTGGCGGTGCTGCCTCCGGCAAGAAACCTTGTCGGGGCTAGTTGCAGCGACTTGTATTGTTGAGCGGACTCGAAAACAAATCAAGGGCGCAACTTAGCCGCGAGTCGATTCCTCCGCGCACAGGTTTCCCATACAAGGCACGCTCGTTCAAGGACGCGGCTTCGCATTCCCCAGCCCATAAGAGGATGCATGAGGAGGGATGAAAAACTTATCTGATATCGCAGCCCCCGGCAACTCCGGCTCGCCGGGGATGAATCTTGGTATTCGCAGCCCCCAGCAACACTGGCTCGCCGGGACGTAGGTGCCGGCGCTCCTCTCTTTGTTCTTGCCGCTGCTAGATGCGTCATATGAACAACCTCTTAGAGCACGGCAAGTTATTTACTGTAATATATATCTCTATCCTGGGCACTGCTTGCTACGTCATCTCCTTTACTTGATTTCATCCCTTGTATGTTTTTACCCTACGCTTAGAGGGAACTTGCCGGTGCAAGCACACTTCTTTGAGTGCGGAACATCAAGAGTTCATTGGCGGTGCTGCCTCCGGCAAGAAACCTTGTCGGGGCTAGTTGCAGCGCACTTGAATTGTTGAGCGGACTCGAAAACAAACCAAAGGCGCAACTTAGCCGCGAGTCGATTCCTCCGCGCACATGTTTTCCATACAAGGCACGGTCGTTCAAGGAGTGTAACGCGGCTTCGCACTCCCCAGCCCATAAGAGGATGTATGATGAAGGACAAAAAAGACTTATCTGACATAGCAGCCCCCGGCAACTCTGGCTTGCCGCGGGGGAATCTTGGTACTCGCAGCCCCCAGCAATGCTGGTTTGCCGGGGCCTAGGTGCCGGTGCGCCCTTCTGCTCCTTCCTTGTTGCTGTTATTTTAGTTGTGAGAACAACTCAGTCAGTGCCGCAATAAGTTATTTTTGTGGTGTAACTTTATCTTGGGTAATGCTATGTTATATCCTTTATTTGACTCCATCCCTTGTATGTTTTCATCCTTACGCTTTTTAGGGAACTTGCCGGTGCGAACACACTTGCTGAGTGCGGAACATCAGCAGCCCGCTGGCGGTGTTGCTCCCGGCAAGAAACCTTGTCGGGGCTAGTTGCAGCAGCGCTTTCATTGTTGAGCGGACTCGAAACAAAGTTAAGGGCACAACGTAGCCGCGAGCTGGTTCCTCCGCGCACAGGTTTTTCATACAAGGCACGGGCGTTCAAGGAATATAACATAAAAATTTAAAACGACTGTGTCCGCACTCAAATTTTGGGCAACTTAGCTTTTCTGTCATCTGTGCTCCGCAAGGCTGCACTCCTTCCTTGATTCCCTCCCCTGTTTGTTTTCACCCTTACGCTTTTTAGGGAACTTGCCGGTGCAAGCACACTTGCTGAGTGCGGAACGTCAGCAACCTGCTGGCGGTGCTGCCTCCGGCAAGAAATCTCGTCGGGCTAGTTGCAGCGCGCTTTCATTGTTGAGCGGACTCGAAACAGATCAAGGGCGCAACTTAGCCATGATTCGATTCCTCCGCACGCAGGTTTTCCATACAAGGCACGGTCTCTCAAGGAATATAACCCAAAAATTTGAAACTGACTGCTCTCTTTGCTCTACTTGCCGGTGGAGCTCGATGGCACGTCCTCGACGGCAGCGCAGCACTCCGGAAAGGTGCGCTTGCCGGAGTGGGCGCCAGAGCTGTTCTTGCCGGACTTAGTCTTTGGTGAAACTGTCTTTGCCTTCTTGCACTTGCCGGTGGAGCTCGATGGTGCGCCGTCGACGGCAGCACAGCACTCCGAAGAGGTGCGCTTGCCGGAGTGGGCATCAGAGCTACTCTAGCCGGACTTGGTCTTCTTCTTCTTCCCCTCGGGAGCTTCAGCGGCAAGTGGTTTGCGCTCTGCTGCGGCTGCTGCTTCCCGGTAGATCTTGTCGGTACAGATAAGTGCATCTTTCTTGTCGCCTTGGACAGAAATGACACTTATCGGACCAGGCATCTTGAGCACATTGTAGGCGTAGTGAGAGGCTGCCATGAACTTGGCAAGCGCTAGACGGCCGAGTATCCCATTGTAGGGCAATGGGAAATCAGCAACGTCAAATGTGACTCTCTCTGTCCTGAAATTCAGCTCGCTGCCAAAAGTTACTGGTAGCGTGATCTTCCCCTTGGGCTTGCTCCTTCCCGGATTGATTCCTTGAAAGGTACCAGTCTCTTCGAGCTCGCTGTCGGGGATCTGGAGCTTCTTGAGCACTGCGGAGGAGATGAGATTCAGGCCGGCCCCGCCGTCAACCAACATCTTCGTGACCTTGAGGTTGCGGATGGTTGGCGAAACCAACATCGGCAAGCACCCGACCGCAGTGATGCGATCAGGGTGATCCTCAACGTCAAAGACGATGGGCGTGCTGGACCACTTCAGGGGCTTGCGCGATTCGACTGAGGGCTCTGCTGCATTCACCTCCCACACCCATTGTTTGAGTTGGCGGTGCGAGGTGTGCAGAGAAGCACCGCCGTCAATGCACAAAACCTCCGTCGCCTTTTGAAACTCTTGGTCATCGGTCTCATCCTCATCCATCTCATCATCCTCATCTTCTTCTTCGTCCTTGTCGCGGCCACGGGGAGGTCTATCTCCTTGCCGCTGCTTGGGCTTGCCGCGGCGCCCTCCCCGGGCGGGAAGTTTCTTGCCGGATCCTCCGCCACCTTCCCGGGCCTTCTCCTTGTCGCAGCGCTCGTACTCAGCTTTCTGTAGCTCCGCCATCTGCTCAACTTTCTTGCAGGCTTGGAGGTCGTGGCCCTTGGTGCGGTGGATCTTGCAGTACTGCTTGCCGGAGCCATCCTGCTTGTCGGCGGCTACCACGGCTTCGCCGGAGTCACCAGCTTTGGCCTTGTCGGAGCCACCTCCGTTGCCGGACTGCTCGACAACTAGCACATCCTTAGCCTTTCTCTTTCTGTTGTTCCGCCTCCGGTTCTTCCTTGCCGGGGCGGCATCCTCACTGTCAGATCCTTCTACTCCTGCAGTCTCTCCGGGGATTTTCCTCCCCTCCTCAGCCCGTGCACACTTGTCGGCCAGAGCATATAGCTCGCTGACATCTCTGATCTTGCACATCGCCATCTCCTCCCTCATACTGCGTTACGCGACGTTCGATGGAACGCGCCGATAACCGCGTCGTGGTGGACGTGCGGGATGTTGCGCCGCACTGGCTGAATCTCTGTATGTACTTTGCGCAGGGGCTCTCCTCCTACGGACGAAAGCAGATGCAGATCGCTCTCCCGCCATGGGGTTTGTGGTCGCTTTGTGAAGGGCCGACAAACTGATGACACAGTCCGCCCATGAAGAGATGGAGCCGTCCGGCAAGTGCATGAGCCAAGATCTGACGTTGGGCTTGAGCACCAGCGGGAAGTAGTTGGCGAGGATCTTCTCGTCTCGCCCCCCGGCAGCCTGCACCGCGATGGTGTAGACGCTGAGGAACTCCGACGGATGTATCCTGCCATCGTACTTCTCGGGAACGTCTGGCTTGAAGTTCTTGGTACTGGGCCACTGGACTTGCTGCAGCTCACGGGTGAACGCAGGGCAACCTGCCATGTACGGCAAGTCGCCTGGTTCCCCTGGCGCATGCATATCGACAGTGGGCCCAGCGCGCTGGTCAGATTGACGTCGCGCTTCTCTTCGACGCTCAATGCGAGTTCGGGCGTCTTCGTGTCGTCGCTCTTGGATAACTTGGCGTTGATCGCGGCGGGTTCGCGGGTCCGACAACGCAGTGGAGTTGGCATCGAGGTTGGCCCGGCGAGTCGGCGATCTCGGCCTTCGGGGCGGGGAGTGCATGGTGGTGGCACCCCCAGCGGTCTTGTCGGCGTCGGCTTGCGCTTGGGCGTCTTGCCGGGCTTCGCGCGCTTCGGTTGCGGGGCTTGTCGCCGTTAAGCGGCCGATGAGGCTGTAAATGGCCATCCTCCGATCATCAATCTTGTGTGGCGCCGAGGGTAATCTAAAGCAGCAGGCTCGGGCGGCGCTTCCTCCGAGTCTTAGGTGGCGGCGGCGGCGAGCGGCGCGAGGAGCGGGATGTGCTCGGGCTTCCAACTGGATTGGAAGGAGCGGTACCCCGCCCGGGCGACCGCACCTCACTCGCGCCAGCATGCTGGCGTGCATGCTGGTCTTGAACGTCCCGCGACCCACCAGCTTGGCCTTGCTCCAACGCGAGCACGATGCTAGCAGCACCAGTGCGTTGTCGACCCTGCACCTCCTGGGAAGGGCGTGGTGTCTATACGGTTGCCGATGCTCGCGGGGCCTTGTTTTTAGACCTGGTGACGACGTGAGTCCCACCGTCGGTGCCCGCTCCTCCGCCGGCGTCCACTCCGCCGCCCGTTTGCTCCTGCGGCGGTGGTGGAATCGATGTAGAGGGAGCGGCCACCTCCGAAGGCTTTTTCTTTGGTGGCATGTCGATGAAGACGTTGATGTAGCGCGCGCGGAGACCGGATCAGGTTTGCACGACCTCAACTCCACCTACCTGGCGCGCCAAAGATGTCGTGGGAAACGAGCACCTATGGGGCAGGGATCCCCTTCTGGTCCGGCAGGGAGCGGGGGGCGCACGAAGAGCAGATCGAGGTCGAGCGCGCGGGGGGAGACGGGCGATTTTTACCCAGCTTCGGAGCTCTCCGGAGAGATAAAACTCCTATTGCTGCTTTGCGTTTGTATTTGCTCTTATCTGAGAGCGTGGGTGTGATGTAGTGTCGAATCTCCGAACTGTGGAACCCCTTCTACGTGCGCATGGGCCTCCCTTTTATAGTCTAAAGGGGGTCACCGACAGGTGGCAGCGTAGAAAGAGGGGTAAAGAGGTAAAAATGCAGGTTGGTACAACAGTGTCCCCTACCTAACTCTGACGGTAGGGGACAAGGGCATTTAATGCCCGTCCGGTCGCCCAAACAGTGCAAGGAAGGGACCGTTAGGGGCGCCACCGATCGCCACGATGGCCTCCTTGTCAGCTTCGCTTGCCACCTCGCACCGCATAGCTGCACAGCGCCTCGCCACGTGCTCCTGGGATGGTCCTGGGGTGACACGTCGTTGGATGCGCTGGAGCTTGGGTGCAGAGTGGCAGCCTTGCCGCGGCAAGTGCCTTGCCGCGGCCGTTGTCTCATCGCACCAGCGAGCTTGCCGCCCGCCGAGCCTTGCCGGGACGCGCGGGGTGTCGCGGCAAGTTTCTGGAAGTGTCTTGGTTGGCCTTCCCGGCAAGCTCCTCTTGCCGGGGCCTTGCCCTTCCCGGCAAGCTCCTCTTGCCGGGGCCTTCGTCCTTCCCGGCAAGTTCCTCTTGCCGGGGCTTTGTCTTCTCAGCTGTCACTTTGTTCTTAAATGGCAGTGAATGGGAATGGTGGAGGATCTTGGCGGGCGTCCGGCAAGGCTTGCCGCGGGGTGCTGCAACCGCCCGTGCCCAAGTTCGGGGTACTAAGGTACCCCTACTTTAGTACACCGACATATCGTGTGATATGGCCACCTTACCGAGGCCAACCACCTTACCCATTGAGTTGTCACCGAAAGTGACATACTTTCGAGGACCATCGTTTTCAGCAAGCTCACGAAACATGTCTTTATCTCCGGTCATGTGATCGGTACATCCACTATCAAGAACCCATTCCTTTCCCTCGACATATATCCTCAAGATTTGCCATAAGACCAAAGTGTCTCATTGCATCATCAAGATCGAAGTCACTATCATCATCCTCATCATAGTATCCATGTTCAACATCGTCATGTGGTGGATCAAATCCTAGAGAGGGTGATTCGTTAGAGTGAGTTTGACAATGATCTTGCTTATGAATTTTATAACCGGAAATAATACCACTAATAATTCCAACATCTCCTTTGGCACGCATAAGGTTTGTAAGCTCAAATAGACGATCACCAAACATAGGATCACTAGTATTCATGTTACTCAAAGCAATAGACTTATGGAGAATTTCATCTAGATTTTTCAAGGAATAATTTGGAAAGCGTTCCTCAAGAAATTTCCATATGGTGTAGGCACACTTAAGAGTAGGCAAACATCCAATCAAGTTTCTAGGCAATCCTCTAATGATAAGTTCGGCAGTTCTAAGATTCCTAATCATGTCAATTGACTCATCAAGGGTAGGATGCATAGGATCAACATGAGGTGCACAAGGGCTAGCAATGTACTTGTTCAAATGATATTGATTGAAAATTACAAGCATCTCATTTTTCCACTCATGAAAATACTCTCCATCAAGTATAGGCACTCTATGTCTAAGACTCCCCAAAGTAGACTCATCCATCTTCCTCCAATGGTGATTAAACCAAGGCAATGGAGACCAATGCTATGATACCACTTGTAGGACCTTGAGAAGAGGTGTCTAGAGGGGGGTGATTAGACACTAAGTACCAAAGTAGCAGTTTTTAACTTCTTTAAGTTTAAGTGGAGTTTAGGCACAAGTTTAACACTCACAATACATATCAAGAAAGCATGCAAAGAGTATATGAGCAGCAGAAAGTAAAGCATGCAACTTGCAAGAATGTAAAGGGAAGGGTTTTGGAGTATTCAAACGCAATTGGAGACACGGATATTTTTGTCGGGGTTCCGATAGGTGGTGCTATCGTACATCCACGTTGATGGAGACTTCAACCCACGAAGGGTATGATTCTTGTGAGTCCACGGAGGGCTCCACCCACGAAGGGTCCACTAAGAAGCAACCTTGTCTATCCCACCATGGCCGTCGCCCACGAAGGACTTGCCTCACTAGCGATAGATCTTCACGAAGTAGGAGATCTCCTTGCCCGTACAAACTCCTTGGTTCAACTCCACAATCTTGTCCGAGGCTCCCAAGTGACACCTAGCCAATCTAGGAGACACCACTCTCCAAGAAGTAACAAATGGTGCGTTGGTGATGAACTCCTTGCTCTTGTGCTTCAAATGATAGTCTCCCCAACACTCAACTCTCTCTCATAGGATTTGGATCTGGTGGAAAGAAGATTTGAGTGGAAAGCAACTTGGGGAAGGCTAGAGATCAAGATTCATATGGTAGGAATGGAATATCTTGGCCTCAACACATGAGTAGGTAGTTCTCTCTCAGAAAATGTATGCTGGAAGTGTAGGTTCAGTCTGATGGCTCTCTCCACGAATGAAGAGGAGGTGGAGGGGTATATATAGCCTCCACACAAAATCTAACCGTTACACACAACTTGCCAAACTCGGTGGGACCGAATACACAAACTCGGTCGGACCGATTCAGCAAATCTAATGACCATTAGGATTTTCGGTGGGACCAATATGCAACTCGGTAAGACCGATATGGTTAGGGTTAGGGCATAACGTAATCTCGGTGAGACCGATTACACAAACTCGGTGAGACCGATTTTGGTAATTAGCTAACTAAAGAGTTGGTTAGGCAAACTCGGTGGGACCGATTACTCAAACTCGGTGGGACCGATTTTGGTAATAAGTTAACCAAAGTGTTTGCATTGTAATCTCGGTAGTACTGATTGCTCAAACTCGGCGAGACCGATTTTGGTAATGGACATAAATAGAGAGATTACAATCCCATCTCGGTGAGACCGAGATCCCTATCGGTGGACCGATTTGCCTAGGGTTTGTGGCAGTGGCTAAGACATTTGAACTCGGTGGCGCCGGATAGAAAGAATCGTTGGGGCCGAGTTTGACTTTAGGTTTAGGTCATACGTGTGGAAGTGGGAAAGTAGTTGAGGGTTTTGGAGCATATCACTAAGCACTGTGGAGCAAGAAACTCATTAAGCAACACCTCATCCCTTTTTGATAGTATTGGCTTTTCCTATAGACTCAATGTGATCTTGGATCACTAAAATATAAAATGAAGAGTCTTGAGCTTGAAGCTTGAGCCAATCCTTTGTCCTTAGCATCTTGAAGGAGTTCCCACATCCTTTAGTCCATGCCACTCCATTGTTGAACCTATCTGTAACATACTAGATAAAAGTGTTAGTTCAGCAAGAGATATGTTGGCATTAATTACTAAAACCACCTAGGGAGCACTTGTTCTTTCACCTTGTCACGATCGGCCCGCTCGTGCTCCAGCCGGCTCCCCTGACTGCCTATCGTATCTCCCATTTTCTGTAGCAACGCCGCCAACGCCTCGAGCATCTTTGTGGTGGACGCCTGCCGCTTTTGAAGCTCCATGAACTCCCGCACATAACGGAGGAGCATCGCACTCCTCTCCTCCTTGAGCTCACGGAGCTCCATGTCCTTGGCCCTGAGCTCCGCATCCTTGGCATGGAGCTCCTGTGTCAGGCGCCTCACCTTGGACTCCGTGATCTGCTGCGCTGCCATGGCACTAGGTAGAAGCAATGGGAAGAGGAAGCAAAGGGGGCAAAATGACTGAAAGGCAATGCAATCTACGGGAAGGCGGAGGGAGCCAGCCGAGGAGCGGGGAATCTTTTGGTTTTCACCACGGTAAAACACCAGTCGACAACTTCTCACATCAGGGAGCAGTGGGTTTTTACAGGCGGAGTCATCATGACTAATTGCTACCGCACTGCTCCCGTCAATCAAAAAATTTGAAATCATGCCGCGCCTGCTCCCGTCAATCAAAAAAATTTAAAATCCTGCCGCACCCAAACACCAGAGCAACGCCGCGGTGGATATTTAAATTTACCTACCGGCAAGTAGATAAAAAAGGGGTGAAAAAACAAATGTGGCGGCGGCCTAGCTAATCGGTCGAACTAGCCCAACTAGCTAGCCACCGTGCTTCACTGATGTACTCGGCGGAAAGGTGGTCTTCGTGATTTGATGACTCATTTACTTGCTTCGCGCTTCTGACCGAGGAGGACCCGAAAAGCGCGGTAGGGCATCCCGTCGGGAAGAATATATCGTGCACCACCCGGGAGGACCCCAAAACCGCGCGGTAGGGTGTGGCACGTCTCGGCACGGAGGAAAAATGTGCGTGTAAAAATATACTGTATCAGACGTAGTACCTATGGTTCGACCTCGGGACCCAGCCAGTCGGTCGAAAACACCCCACTAGCCACACAACTTCATCATGCAAACGTGGCACGGTTAGCTCCGTCTCGACCAGCCGCAACGTCTCTTGTTCTAGGCGATTCTTCTATTTTCCAAGCTTTTTTAGTTGTAATAACACCACGGCAAGCTAGCGCCGCTCTTCGTGTGTGCCCGTGCAAAGGTTAGACGATGGAGAGAAGAGAGATTGAGATCGCAGACCTGGGACCACCCGTATGTGAGACAACGGTCATGCACGTGTTGATGAGGCACTCCCTCTACTCTACTCAATGCAAGTACTGTATAAAATCAAGTTATGGGACAAAGCCAACAACCGTTCGTTTTTTCAGGCTATCGACTTACGCTTTGTAGTCCAGGTTGCCAGTTCGAATCTCGTCTTTCAGATTCGTTAGTTTTAGGTCCAAATTTGATTAATGACAAGTGGGACCCCCGTGTGTTGTTCCGATATTTCAGTGTAGGATGGTTTTTTTGAACAAACACTTTGCGCGGTTAGACAAGTAACGGCACGAGTTACACGTATTTTGCAAGTTTACGAACAAAAATGACAGTGGCATAGAATATCACATCCACCCTGCAGCTTAGATACTATGGTGATACGAGTTTTTACACCGTTGGAAGTGAGATCCAATGGCTTGGGAGTAGTCTTTGTAATTATGCGCAATTTCCAAACTCTCCAAAGTTTTTTTTGCAAATAAAACATTCATGCCTCGTGTGTGCCGCTGCATCTTCGATCCAACGGCTCCCCGGTGCTAATATTAGGTGCTCCCCGTAGCTTAATTACCCGCTATGGTGATATGAGCATCTAGGTCGTATGATCAGTGATCACATGGCACATGCATAGTACTTATACTTTCTGCACATTTCCCAAACTCTATCAGCCGTATATTGCAAAAACATTCAAACCTCCTACTGTGGGCTGTTAGATCTCAGTGAACTCATATCACCATAGAATCTACGGTGCGGGAGCACCTCATACTCTCCCGTGCGAGAAAACATAAGGTGCTATCGCAGCTTGGATGCTACAGTGATACAAGCTTGGATGTCGTTTGATCTGAGATCCAATGGCATATGAGTAGTCTTTGTGCTTGTAAGCAGTGGCCGAACTCTTTTGGGGCTTTTCTACAAAAAACCATTCGAACCACTGAGGAGGTGTTGGGTCACAAATCCAACGCCTCCGAAGATCTTGTACCACCAAAGCATCTAAGGTGTGGTGGCACATGATATTCTTACATACAGGAGAATATGATGTCCTCCTTCATCTTAGATGCTACGGTGATACGAGCTTCAAGGTCGTTGGATATGGGATCAAAGGGCATCTAAGTAGTTTTTGTACAAATTGTGTGCAATTCTCAAACTCATCAAGGTTTCCTGCAAAAAAAATTAAGACACATCATGTGAGCTGCTATATCTCAGATCTACAAGCTCCAAGCAACTCGTATCGGCATATAGCATGTAAGGTATGGGGGCACATGATATTCTCCCGGGGAGGAGGGGTGGCGGGTGCACAACCAATTGGTAGTTGGGAGGGTGGGAACAAATATAATCTAAACAACCCTAAACAGAGCTCCACAATTTTATCTAAGGCCGAGGGGTTGACCCCCGACAATCATAGCTCCGCCTAAGCACAACATTTGCATGTACTGTAGTACTTGACTTAATATTCATGTTTCAGTTTCATTTTCATTTTAAATATTGAACTGATGACCATGGATGTCTTACATTTTACTCCCTTCCTTCCTAAATATTAGTCTTTTTAGAGGCTTCAAATGGACTGGCACATACGGATGTATATAGACATATTTTAGAGTCTAGATTCACTCATTTTGCTCCGTATGTAGTCACTTGTTGAACTCTCTAAAAGACTAATATTTAGGAATAGAAGGAGTATTTTTGAACTCGTCTCATACATGCATGGGTTGGAAAAATAGATGCACTATACTTATTGGATTGTTGTTGTGTTCGTGCGTGTGTGTGTGTGTGTGTGTGTGTGTGTGTGTGTGTGTGTGTGTGTGGTCATATGCTTGATACATACAAAGTTTTCTCACCTCCATATTGTTCATCTTTTAAATTTGAATTTGCATTGGAAAACTTACTAGGGATACCATGAAATGTGAAATCCACGTTGAGATCACTATATCACAAATTCACTCTAATTCAACGACTCGTCATAAATCAATTACCACGTTGAGATTAGTATTTGCAAGGAAAATACGGGTATTGTAATACACATAGATTCGTTCGGCAATTTAAAAGGTTCCTTTCATATTCTCAAATGGTAGGACCCAACGGCGTACCAGCCAGACCTTGGCTCGTGTTGATCCTAAAAAAACGGGCTCGTGTCCTTCGGTGGCGTGCGTGGTACACACATTAGGCAACCCCAACCAGTCGAGCCTCAACGTTTCAAGTCAAAATATCTGGCGACCAGAATTCCAGCCCTAGGAAATTCCCCTCATGTCCCCGGTCCATAATGACTACCAATGAACAATGGAGGGATGCTTTAGTAACTAGACAACATTACCTACCGTGCCGAGCACGGTTCAATTCCCTCGGTCGCCTCTCGTCAATGTCACCCGTCAACTGCATTGCCTAGTACTACTACTACTACTACACCAGGATGAGCACAGAATTGAGCCCGTTTGTTCGTGCCTAGTACTTTTTTGTTCGTGCCTAGTACTTGAGTTAATATATCAGGCAATGCACTGGTACGGAGGGATTATCCTTTCCTGTTTATAGGGCTTATCTCAAAATTTTAGTTTTCCCATTTTATAAGTCTCAATTTGGTTGTTCCCCATCACATGTTCAGATTTCAAGGTGCAATAAATCATTACATGCAAGTATTAAGAGAAAATTGACCAATGCATGTACTTTATGCATGCATGCATTGCAATTAATGCATTCGTAAACACAATTTTTGAGGAAAACAAGTGCATTAATTGACTGGTTTTACAAACTACAACAATTGTTCCACCACTCACCATCTACCTTGGTTGGTGAGATTTTTGAATTGAGCCCTATAAACCGGAAAGGAGGTTTAACTAAGCAAAATGTTTGGCCAAATCCTTTCTTAAGAAATACAACAGGACAGATGTATGGCTTGAAAATTTATTGCATGATGCAGAGTTATGATATTGTTTGAATCTCGGGTCTTAAATTTTAGAAAATCCAAAAGGAGCATAAATTCTTGAAACCGAGCATGGTCACGTGATATGGCACAAATATTACTTCGTAAGTTTTTTCTTCAATCGAGACAAGCTGCTTATGACAAGTTGCACAAATGAAGAGCCAAGGTATTTTGGAACAAAGACCTGTCATGTTTTTTTTAAGGAAAAGACCTGTCACGTTAAGGCGAACGCTTTCACTATTGAAACCGTGGGCGTTTACGTGCCGCCACGAGTCCCCGCTTCTCACCGGCAGGTGCCGTCCCAGCAAGCGTGTGAGTCGACAGAGGCGTGCGAGCAGACCGCTGCGCCGGCTGTCAGGAAGGCGTGCGAGCAGACCGCCGTGCAGACTCACCGGGAGGCGAGCCCTTTGACCAGGCTCCGCCGCCCACCGTCGACCCAACTACTCCCACTTTTAATGTCACCGGCGCCGCAGTTTAAAATCAACCCCGCACTATCCTGTGTCGCTACAATCCTCTCTCTTCCTCTCTGATTCTCCTGTCGTCTACCTCCAACTAGCCTGACCTAAACGTACGCCATGCCGCATCACGATGGCCTGCCCTTAGTGTTCTAGTTTCATGAGGAAGACACCCAGCCGGAGTCTCAAGAACATAAGGCGCTTTGGGACGAGCTTGAACTGGCCTTGCGGGAAGACGCCGCGCCTGTCCCCGCTCCCGTTCGGCTCCGTCGCCCGCTTCGCGCGGCGCCCATCCCGTGGCATTGATGGGCTGGGAGCCGCACATTGTCGCCGAGCTTGATGCCACGGGGTTCCATGAGGTCCCCACCGACTTTCGCAGCGCCGTGCACCTGCGGCGCATGCGCGCTGCGCGTCTGCAGCAGCAGCGCCCGTGCGGTGCCGTGCACCTTCGGCGCATGCGCTGCTGCGCGTGCTGCAGCAGCGCGCCGTGCGGTGCCGTGCACTGCCGGTGCATGCGCTGCGTGGCGCGCGCGCGCGCCGTGCGGTGCCCATGCACACGAACGTCTCCGCCACGCCGTTGACAGCGCCTGTCCCCGCGCGGGTGCCAGTGCCCCTCAGTGGCATGGATGGCCGCCGTCGACCGCTTCCTTGCACCAACGCTAGTCGCCTCCTCCTGCCAGTTGACTCGCTCCAAAGTCCAGAACATTTTGGCCTTCTTTGAAGGTAGGCCAACATCCAGGAGTACGCCAACAACGGCGCAAGACGCCGCCATCGCCGTCGGTCAGTGGCCCGACGACACATAGAGCACGGCAAAGGAGCCGCTTCCCACCGCGAGACGCCCCCGCCGCCGCCGCGTAATCTAAATTTGCCATGAAAAACGTTCGGATTGCCATGCTTAAAATCCGAACGTTTATCATTTCCGTTTATTTTATATCAATCATCTTATAATTTAAAGTCGGAGTCAGACTGAACAAAATGTATGGTTTGATCGATTGAATGTTCTGTTAGAGCCGTATCAAATTAAATATAAAACGTCATCAAGCCACATGTATTCCTTGTCATCCAACGACCTAGACTGCTTCAATATCGAGCGCTCAACACGTTTAGCGTGCAGTTAATTTCATGCCAAAAATAGTAGTGCTAATCACATGACAACACGCAAATAATATCCTAGTAGTTAATATCCGCATGCACTTAATATACTTCCAAATTAACGTGCATTGCACGTACACACTGGCTAGTGCTGCTAGTATGTGAATCTGGTGCCGTGACTTGTGAGTTGTGAACGCGTCCAGATATGGTCAACTGCAACATCGCCCACGAGTTCTTCCTATTTGCCCGTGGGTCTAAACGCAGAAGGGGAGGAGAGAGAGAGAGAGAGCACACATGAAACCCACCAGTAAGTGAAGGCGAATAGTACTAAAAATAATATTACATGTTATTCATTAATTAGGCTGTGGTAATATAAAAACATTATGTGAACAAAGGGGGTACAACAAACATTGCTATTCTACGTATGTTGCCTATGGACGTGCGGTTTGAAGGCCCGGTCGTATGTTCGATCCTCGTCCTTTATTTTTTAATTTGTATATGGGTCCAAATTTGTTTCATGACATGTGGGCCCCTTGGTGTGTAGTTTGTAGCACTTTAATTTGTGGGTCGAAATTTGTTCCATTCCAAGTGGACTATCGGTGTGTAGTTTTGTAGCTTATTTATAATAATTAAAGAGAACAACATAGTTTTTTCAATAATACCATGGTGCAACGTTGAAGGTGAGAAAGGACATGCAAGAGAGCGATGACCGAGCCAGAGGGAAATCAACTAGGGGAGTTGCGTGGGTTGCAACGGCGTTTGGAGTAGTTGTGGGCCGAATGCTACGAAAATATAATCTAAACCAACTGGAATAAAGATCTACACAAATTAATCCAAGGTTGGAGTGCTCCTCGCAATGTATATAGCTCCGGCTTTGCAAGGGATGGAGAGGTAGTAGCTTCAATGCGTGGAAGATACGGTATGAGAAAGCGAGGTCAATCGAGAGACATATAGATAGAGAGACAAAGTGAGTGTGGTCCGACATTCATTGAACAAATATATATGCTTCGGAGAGATATTGTCCGATTGAGCTTTTGGTAAGGGTGAGGGCTGTAAGATAGAGCTTGAGAGATGATCCAGTCACAGACGTGTAGATATATTTTGTGCGTGGGAGGAAGCAAGGTCAACCGATCACATAGGGTCGCCGTGCGATCAAAAGAGTGAGACGGGTTGGAGAGAGTGACCTAGATAGATGATGTGCATGAGAGAGTATACAATGTGAATAGGTCGAAAAAGAGCGAGGTAAATCGAGACATACACACGCACACACACACACAGAGAGAAAGAGAGAGAGAGAGAGAGAGAGAGAGAGAGAGAGAGAGAGAGAGATTGAGTGAGCGTGGCCCACCATGAGGTCGAAAGAGTGGCGGCGGCTTGGATGGACTGACCTAGATAGACAATCTGCGTGAGAGAGTATAGAGTGTGTCAATCGAGGCCCGAACAAGGAGATATATCATTTGTGTGTGAAAGAAAACAAGGTTAAACGAGACTCAGATAAAGAGAGCGAGATTAAGAGAGTGTGGCCCACCGTGCGGAAGAAAGAGCGAGACAGTCTCGAGGGAGTGACCTATATATACAACGTGCGTTCGTGCGCACGAGAGGTTGGGGGGCTCGATAGGTAATGCATGTATTTAGCGCGAGAGGGTGAGAGGGAGAGGGGGGAGAGAGAGAGAGCTCGGCATGGGGTGCAATGGCGGGTGTGTGAGGTAAATACATTTGGTAACAGGAGTGGAAAAAGGGGTTGTGTAGTTGAGAGACTTAGAGATCGAAACATGGAGAGAAAGAATGAACGTGTGTTGGAAACCGATAGCTTGCTAAGGTGGTTAGGAGAGGAAGATTGACCGATACAGGAAGTATGTAGCGTTTTTGCGGGGGGGGGGGGGGACTAAAAACAACATTTGAATGTACATAGTACGAGACTTAATATCGATGTTTCAATTCGTTGTACATTGTAAGATTTGAACCGAGGACCAGGCATACATGTAATTATTTCGAATTCGTGCCATACTAAGTTTCGAAAAGTTGACATTGGCTCAATTTGTTGTGCTATTTTGTAGGTCATATGTTCAAATCCATCCAAAAGTTTTCTCACTACCATGGTGTTCATCATATACATATGAATTTGTATTAAAAAAGTAGCATGGATACAGTGAAATGCGAAATCCACGTTAGAATCGAAGATCGCTACGTGACACACACTCTAATTGAAATAACTAACTACGTGACACACACTCTAATTCAAATAACTAATTATGTGACACACTCTAATCCACGTTAGCGTGGGTACCGTTTCGATTTTTTTTCAAATAACTCCTCATTAATTAATTTATAGTACTCCCTATGTTCACTTTTATAAGACCTTGAAGACATTTCAGGCAATGTGCAAAACAGTTCATTTTAAGTTGTCTGAAACGACTTACAAAAGTGAATGGATGGAGTATCTCGTTTCAAATGACTAATTATTGCAAGGAAAACACGGGCATGGTAATACATACAGATTCGTTTGCAAATGAAAGAAGATTCGTCTGCATTCTCAAATGTAGGCGCACCGAGCAGAACCAGTGGTCGTGTCGGGTGGGCTATTTGCTTCGATGCCTTAAAGGCAACAACCCTTGGGTGACTGACATGTGGGCCAGCCACCTGTTGGGCCCACATGTCATGGACACAAAGGCAGGTGCCTTAAGGCACCGAAGCGTAGTCCTGTCGGGATGGTCGCGTGTGTCGGACGGACGCATAGCACCCAGCCACCCACCCCCCTCCCCCCAAAAAGGACGACGACAATATAAGTTCGCACTTCCACGTTTCGGATTGACATATCTGGCGGCCCCAATTCTAGCCCTGCAAAATCTCTCTTCGCCACCGTCCCCTTCCGCGCCCAGATTGCTCAAATCCCTAATTCACCGCCATCCCTCGAATCGCCCCTCGTCTCGTCTCTTTCCCCACCATTCCCACCTTTGTGCCGGACGACGACGACGAAGACGACGGTCGCGCTTCACCACCGCACTGGAGCTACCTCATCTACGCCCTCGTCCGCCACACCGGGTGGTCCACCGACAACGTCGGCCGCTGCAACCGACGTGCCTCACAGACACCGAGTTCCACCGCATCAGGTGCGCTTCACCGACGCCGTCTCCCAGCTCACCGGGGCTACTTCACCGAGCACATTGTCGCACCTCCGCCCCCCGAGGTCGTTGGGGCTTCACCAACGGTCTCGTCCACCGCATCATAGCGCTCCGCTGCCACTCAAGTTCTGCATCTGTGCGCGGCCAGCCAACGCCAGCGCATCACCCTCAACGGCTCTGAAGACCCGCACTCTAGCTAGGCGAGCATGCCCAAACGCCGGCCCGAACTAGGTATCCACACATCACTCCCTTGTGCCTTTGTTAAGCGATGTTTGGATATCCTTTCACTGCTCTCTTAGCTTACATGCCTATGCAACTCTGACTTTAACTCTTATTTCTTCTGGAGATATCATCTGAAACAAGCAAATCCATTTTTTAGCGAAGCATGACGGGGCTACGGGATCTGGTACACATCCTGCACACCCGTATAACCTTGTAAGTATCTATCCTCCGGTACAACATCAAGGTCGATTACTCTTATTTGATCAACCATTCACCATGTCAAAAATGCAGAGGGGGATGCAAGGAGCACAAGGCCTGCATATCCAAGCAAGTGGTAACATGGACTTGTACATGGAACATCCCAAGCGCAAGCAGAGCTGCAGCGAGCCTGTATAACGAGCTACCGTAAGTCCCTGCATTTCATTTAATTCGTACTGGCATTCGTGTATGATTTGTGTGCAGTGGCTGATCCACGAATTCAAATTACCAGGGGCGAACATTTAACTTAAAAAATATGAAGGCACTTGCACTCCAGAAATCAAAATAACTTGAGAAATGTGAAGCTACATGCACTTTGAAAACGAGCTAATGATCCAAAGTAGTTCAGATTATAAACACTAAATGATGCAAGCACCAAAAAACACAAAATGCAACATGGTGTACAAGAACTACAAACATGGTCTGTACCTGCCTGAATTATTCGTTCTCTGGCTGAAAATATCAAAGTGTAATTGCACGTATAACCAGTGCACAAACCGCATATCAATATATCTATCCTGCACAAGTATGCCAATAGTTTCAAACAACAGATTAGAAAAGTATTTATGCTATGTTATCATGATACGGGGACTTTCTGGTAGATGGCCTCGACGTTTCCTCAAGCTATGAAAATGCACTATAATTTGCTTGTCATCAATGCCTGCAAATCTCTGTCTCTCTCAACATAGTAGATCATCATTAGACACTAAATCCTTCAATGAGCTTGCAAAATGCTTGCATTAGATCCCTCATTAGACACTATATGTTCATCACTAGGAGCATGTAAAATGTTTGCATCAAATCCTTCATTAGCGATCTGTTCATTAGACACTTGAGCTCAAGAACAACATGAGCTTGTATGTTTGCACGGAAACTTGATTAGATACATCGATTTGATCGATTCGGTATTGATTGGGGGAGTTATAAAATAAGTAGAAATTGGTTTCATTTTCTCATAGATTCCCTACATACAAGCAGTTTTACAACACCGTCAGGTTTAACTATTGGCCAGAAATTGAAGAGTTGAATTAGATATAATCAGGGATGTGATGTACCTGCTCGTTGCGCATGCTACTCTTGCAAGCTGCGATTGTCCGTTTGCGCAAGCTCGATGCCATGCTCGTGCTGCCGCCGCTGCCTCCCACGCAGGCTACACCCAGGGTTGGATCTTCATCTTCTTGTCCTTCCGTTCGCTTGAAGCCCGGCGACCGCCCTCCAAGAAGGGCGCGAGGAAGTGTTGTGTCGGTCTGTCCAGCGGCGGCTAGGTTAGGAGCGAACCAGACTGGAGGCTGGAGCGAATGAATTAGGATTTTTCCTGCTGTCGATCGATATGGGAGGCGCTTGTTTGGGCCGCGAGCCTGCTATAGGGCCTGCCTTGCACTTATGTTATTGGGCCATCCAAATTGAAACATTTTTCTTCATTTTTTACATTGTCTGCTCGTGCGTTGGGACAAACAAAACTAGCGTGGGCCAACCTGGACGACTCAAACTAGGTGCACACTTCCCAGCCACCTGAGGCGGCCGCCCATACCAACCCCTATGGTGGCGTCGCCCCTTTTTGCGTGTATGATTGGATAGTGAAAAATATTCCAGTGTCGCTTTTGATTACCCACAGAATGGTTGAATTGCTTGTTTATATGAACTGAGTTCGCCAATAATGTGAAGGATGCCAGTCTTTTCATCCTATTGTAGATTGCTTAGATCTCGATATGCCAAAAGTAATCGCATGAAATATACAGTAAAAGCCAGTGTGATGTGTTTGGCTACAACTAGTCTGACTACACGTCCTCATATAACATATCAAGGACGCACCATCTTACCAGATTAACCATTCGACTTACCCATGCAGTGCGGGAAGAAAGAAGTATTGGGACCGCGTATCCAAGCAATTGATGCCATGGACTCCTTTGTACAACCTTGTAAGCGAAAAAGAAGTTGCAGTGTGCCTGTACAAAGAACTAGCGTAAGTTCAGTTACCTGCTTCTCGGAATTTTAGTTAGCCACTTATTGCAAAATTGTTCAATTACGTTGCTTGGCTTAATTTAGTTTGCTCTTGATTACATAATGGCACAGACACTGTTAATCATATTGTAGACTGCGCCTATCTATGTGTTTGATACTTACTGTTAAGAATTACTTGTTTGCCTTAACTTAAATATCTACTTGTTTGTTTAACTGCTTTGCTGCTGCAACAACGGGTTACAATGATGTTAATAACTACTCCCCCCCTGTCCCATAATATAGGACGTTTTTTGACACTAGCATAGTGTTAAAAATACTTTTCAGCATCCAATTGAAACTCTTTAATTCCTTGTTTGTTTAACTAGTTTGTTGTTATAACTCCTAGTTGAGATGTTTTGCTAACTTCAACTTTTCTGAATCGAATTGAAACTTTAATGGCAAAACAGGTTAGCCCAAGATCAAAGAGCAAGGTCCCCATGGACGTTGCATCATCCCACAGCAGTGGCACCGGCCCAATCGTGCATTATGAATTGCCAACTGCTGATGCTCTAGAGGCTAAACTAGTGGTAGAAAGAGATTATGCTTCTGCACTTAGAGATGAAGTTGACATGTTGAGGAAGCAAATAGCACAATCACAAGAAGTACTCAAGACAACCATTAAATATTTGGTGGATTTCAAAACGAAGCAAGCTGAGACTGACCAGATTGTTAAGGTCCTGAAAGAAAAAAAGGAAATTAAATTCCTACTTGGTAAATCATAGGTGAAATGTTCTTTCCATAGTTGAATAACCTTTGTGTTGTCTGTTCATGTAATCAATCAAACCATTTGTTTTAGAGATCATGTAATAATTTTTTTTGTTTGTAATTTTATTTGAGCACAAGTCTGTATTAATTGATAAGACTCGGAGACATTTCATTTGGATTGCTGTGCCAGACCTACAAATATGCCAATCGGGCTGAATGTGCATTCAGCAATATTAGTAGTATAGATGGACCGTGGCACGCATCGAAAAGGGCCAAGATGCTGGCTAAAAAAAGATGCTGTTGTAGCCCAAAAAAAGTACAGCGGCCTGGCTTATGTATGCTAGTTGAAATTATTGATCCATATACTCTATAAGTGTTTATATGTCTGTTAGTTCTATACATTCTTGGTTGATTGACTCGATATTTGAATTTTGATACATCGCTTGTGTACATATCTAAATGGGAGTACACATTATGCTGCGTGTGACATTTGAGTTGGACATGAAGTGTTCCAAATATTCGAATTCACCTTAAACTGGATACTAGTTTCTGAATTTGAGTATCAACATTTGTAAACCATATTCATATATGACAGTGGAATACATGTTTGTCGTCCTTTTGAAGATATATAAAAACACATAGAACGATTTATAAAGATTCATATAGGAATACAAAATGGATTCAATTTAGTTGCTGTGGAGTAGCGTGGATGCTTATTGTCCCAAAATTTGAAAGAAGCTGCAAAATGTCCACTCCCATGTCGGCTGCCCGAAGCCAAGTGTTTGGGAGATGGAAATTACTGTCTATCCATTACACGGACAATCCATCGGCCCGATTTCCACTACTCTAAATAGGGGTAGGTTAGTAACTTCAATTAGACGTGACACGACCGCCTCTGAGCCCATTCCAACATGGTTGGCGTCAAACATGGGCGGTAAAACACATTTGATTCAAGCTCGTCCGAAAGACCTCTGTTTCTCCCTCCATTCCCCATTCATACACGGTGGGCGGCAAAACAAACTCGACTCGGCCGAAATCGATGTAGGCAAATATTTTCAATAGGGGCAGGTTTGTAACTTCACTCAGATGTGACACAACCGCCCTACCTGCCAGCCCTGTTCATACACCGTGGGCGCCAACCACCCTCTCCTCGCCCGAAATCGCTCTGGGCAAATATTGGCGAGATGCGAGATTACCGTCCTATCCCCAACCGACGAGACGTCCAAATTTTAAACGGGGGCTAAGTTCGTAACTTTCCCACATTTCAGACAGGCGCGTCCCAAAAACATGGTTCCATGTACCTCTCCCTCCATTTTCCCATTCATACACCGTTCGCGCTAGAACACCCCATCCCCACACTAGCCTCCGTCCGCCACCCCATCCACCGTTGCCGTCCTCCACCACATCCATCACCACCGTCCTCCACCATGCCGGAGCGCCTACCAAGACCGCGTCGTCCACTGCTAGAGATGGACGTTTCTCATCCACGGCAACGGACCAATAGCCTTGCATCCCCTGATGCACCCGTCTACCGCGCCGTCATCCTCTTTGCCGGGGCCGCTCACACGACCTTCTCTTCCACCGCAACGGGACTTATCCCCCGATGCACCTGTCTACCGTCGCAGATCTGCTTCAATGCCACCGACAGCCATCGCACCCCCGATGCCTACACGGCGACGCAAGAGAGGTGGTACTTCATATCTCCTCAACTTTATGATCTCAACCAGAAAATAGATCTTAACTTGGTAACTCTACTTTCTTTTCAGCTCTTAGATTTTAGTTCTTAGTTCGAAGCAAACAATGGATGCTAAATGTCATTTCTCCGGTTTGCAGCTTCAAATCTGCCATGGCACAACCATAATACGGTTTAATTGATCATGCTTAGGGTTTAACTGATCATGTTGGTTCCATGGTGGTTTCTTTAATAGAAATCGGAGGGAAAACCCTCTTTTGCTAAAAAATATATGCTTAGAGTTTCCCCTTTTATGATCACTATACGAACAAAATACGTGCTTCGTGTCATAATAACACTTCTCCAGGCACCAAGCTAAACAAGCTTAGATGTTCAAATACGAATCTGATATTATTAGAACAGAGTTGTTTAATTGGTCAGCTAAATGTTCCTAAATTAGTTTCAAAATGCATGTTAAATCGCGGGTGTGTATCTCTCTGAGGTGCCCACGGTGGGCCGGCCCACCCTAGGATTTTGGGTCGTCCCAGGCCCCGATTCCCCTCTGTTCTGCTGCGCGCTTCCGATCGCTACTTAACAGGAGGTGGTACTTGCCATCCCCGGACGGCATGACTCTAGGAGGGGACGCCGGACTAACTGGAGGCCAGGAGCCGCTCGCCCAACAGCGTCACTGCTGCCCGGGCGCTCCGCCGTGCCTACCTTCCCAGTCCGTTCAGGGCTCAGGCATGCAGCACCCACCAAGCCAACCCGATTTATCCTGAGATACGTCCTCAACACTCAGCAGCCACTCCTCATCACCCATTTTCTAATTGATTCATTACTCATTAGGCGGGACTGTCATTAGGTTTGTTGTGTGCTCAGTGCTACCTACACTTAATGGTTCAGATGTATTTCGGTAATCTTTAGTACCTCTAAAGTTCACAGGGTATTCAAAATTCCAGCCCTCGGAACAGAAACTAGTCATTTTGGATTGTTGGTCGTAGTGACATTGGCCCAGATTACTACTGCAAGCCAGGTTTGTTGACAATTTTACTTGTCTTTCTTACTCATTCGATATAATATCCAATTATTCACGTCGATTAGTTGCAAACAATAAGTGCTAGACAAACTTCTTCATTCAGATTTTGGACGGTCTCTTACTGCAGTTACAATTCTGCATACTTGTCCTAATAAGCTCACAAGTAAATGATTGATTCACTACATCTATGCTTGCCTTGTCATATTTGTTGTCAATATTCTTTTAGGGTGGACCACCTGTTTCTAAATCTTTGGAACCGTAGACTGAGTGAATAGTATTTCTCTATGTGATCTCTTCCATCATGTGTGGGTAACGAACCTTTGCATTGTATAGAAAGAAAGTGTCATTTCCAGCTTTTACATAGGTTTCGATCTTTTACATGGAATACAATCTGCCTACTTGCTTTGTGTCGAACTACCAACACTCCACCCTTGAAGCTAAACATTACGCCACTCATAATTGCTTAGTTTATTTGTTCAAATACGAATTTCATATGATTCTAATGTTCCTACTTCAGTTTTGAAATGTGTTCCTGCCTGTTATAGAGACATAAGGGGTTTCTATTTCTGTGTGTGGTCTGGTCAGCACGGTTGGGGAGGTGAACTTTGCATATGCAGGGGTTTATAGGGAGACACGTTCCGAGTTGAATCCGCAATGCATTCCATAGATAATCTGACTACTTTTTATGTTTTCATGAATCTCAGATTCTGAACAACATCATAATGATTATGAGTTTGCGTGCATGAAAAGAATAAAGCAGAACAATGCCAAGGCTGTCAAACTTGGCATTAAGGGACTGAAATCAAGTCTGGATGCAATGCAATGCAAACGCTCTCCACCTACAGATTCATGCTCAGAATATGATCCTAACAGTGATTCTAAGCTAGAGGGAGACCTAAGTCAATGTATCTCCCTAGTGGAGGAGTCAGAGGAAGATGCCCTATCTTATTCACCCATCAAGGTACTTGCTCTAACTTTCCAAGGTTACATTGCTCGCACATATCTTGCAACTGATGCTTTGTATTGCTTCTACTTTGTTGAACTGCCATTAGCTTAGTTTACACATCGTGTATGTGAATCATACTGCCTATCCATTTTCATTACATATTCCATCTGTCATCATACCATATTTATCCATTCAAATGATGTTCTTGTGTATCGACGTTCAAAAGGAAGAGGCGATTGCTGATCGTGGAGGAGCACAAGCAAAGTATTTGGAAAAGGTAGTGGCTTTGATAAATCAAATAGCCCATTAGGTGTAGTTGCAATATCACCGACCCACAAAATACCCCAACTCTAGCAGACTCGGCCGTACTACCTTTGGTCATTTCGATGCCCCAACTCAAGAGACCCCAAGCTGCAGACAAACAGTATTATTATGCCGATTGACATAGCACCGGTATGCAACGCAAAACCCCATTCCGGCAAAGAGTACACCAAATCCGGTTGCCAAATCCCTTTTCGAACCAGAGAGAGCCCCAATTGCAGCAAATAGGACCCCTATTCCATTTCTTCCCAGTTTAGAAGACGAAGCTTATGTTGTTGTCAGGAACTTTGTGCGCATCTTTCCTTCATGGAAAGATTATACATGAACAGAACAATTTCGATCTTCCTCCGCAACTTACGCGTATGTAATGTACTAATGTTATTCATGGTCATTACTGCATATGTTTCTGCTGACAGAAGACACAAGATTTCATTCTTTTAAATAGGCGAGGAGCAAACTAGATTGTGATGACGAGCAAGGGTTGGTTGCACTTTTCAAGCACTCGTTGATGAAGTATCGTTCCTACCTGAGGCAAGTGCACTTCGATGGCAAGCCTCCGAATGAAATTTCTGTAAAGTCTCCGGTGCTACGTTTATCTGACGGTGACTGGAATAATCTTGTTACACATTGGTCTCGGCTGCAGCGTAAGGTACTGTCTATGATATCACATCACAATTTGAACTACATTTCTGCATTTGCCTTAATGTCTCACTTGTACGAAAACTGTTAGCAGAAGAACATTCGTTCTCAAGGGACCACAGAATCTCGCTATACTGCACACTACATTGCTCTCGTGAGTACCTCTTGCCCTGTATGACCATACTTACTTTCATAGTTGTTTGATTATGTAGCATCACTGCACATGTTAGCCTCGTAATCGCCCATTTGGTGGACATTATAAGATCCATATGGACTCTTACACAAATTTAGAATCAACCCAATGCTTTTGAAGAGGTTTAGCTCTGCAATCCTCTTGTAAGGACTGAACGTGGTCTATCACTGTACTTACATTAACAACTACTCCCTCCGTCCCATAATATAAGAATGTTTTGTACAGTACACCAGTGTTCAAAACACTCTTGTATTATGGGAAGAGGGATTGGTTCATTTTGTAGCATTTTGCATCTTATCTCCCTTGCCCACCATTTAGTAAAAAAGATCATATCTATATTTATCTTACCAACAAGTAGAATACACAGACAATGCCAATGCAGAAGTGTAGCCCATTGCTCTTGTCAGTACATTTTGTCCTGTAACGCTTGTACTTCCAGGGATTGGTAGTTGATTATGTAGCATCAATCTGCACCTTATCTTCATTATCCTCTATCCCTTCTAGTATTATCATATCTATAATTACTCTCTACAAAATGTAGAGTACAGGCAATGCTTATGAACAAGATTCTGTGCTGAAATTCTTGAGTTATCCTTCCCTTGACATGGAGAAGGGCATTATAAAGCCGGTGTTAACTGTTAATGTAAGTCAGTCCTTCTAAAGCCTTTATCCTCAACTGCTGTTTAATTTGCTCATACTCCCTATCGTTTACTGCTATTTAGTTTGCTGTTTCTACCAAAATGCATGTTCGTAAGAATCGTAAGTTCTAAGTTTTACTTGTAAAACCAAATTTATTATTCGTACCATGCACATTACTTAATACTCCCTATATGTATGCTTGGTTATGTGGATCTATAATCCAGTGTGTGGTGAAGCAGCCCACGTTTGCACCTTGTCATCTCATGTTTTATCTTACTGATGTGGCTGATGATATGAACAACATGCCATGCACATTATCCAAAATAGATACAATGATTTTCTTTGCCCTTCATCTATGCTTGTTATGTTGACATGGTAATCCAGTAGTGTGGTGAAGCTCCCCGCATTATGAACAATGCCAAATTATGCTATTGATATTTTGAACTTACTCTTTATTTTCTAATTTGAAATTGGATAGAATTGACATAACAGTTATCATCTTTGTGTATACACGTGCAAAACCTGTCATCTCTCTGCTTTGTTTCAAGGTGATATGCCTGATGGCATGCACAAGTCTGCTGAAGGCTATGAGACAAACCCAACATATATTGCAGCAAAGAAGGCAAAACATCTTGAAGATAGCGAGACAACCCCAAAGTCTTGTCTTGATGCAGTGTTCAAGTTACTTGAGACTAACAGTTAGACAAGCTCACAGAATTCGTTGTCTGAATCAGTTCGACTTCTTCAGTCCCAAGTTCTAGCAGAAAGGCATCCTGCAACTCAACTTTGACTTGAAGTCCTATTCTAAGAAAGATTGTGGAGAACACCAGTGAGAACCTCATCACTAAACAACTACACCTGGAAGCTATGACCGACATGCTAGGCCGGTCTCACAGCCTTCTTTCGGCTGACTTCTTATGCAGTTCCCCCACAAGGCTAACCTTTCTTGAACTGTCTTGGAAGTGGTCTCGATTCAGTATTATTTTGTTACGCTGCAATGGTGCCCAGTTTTTGTATCTGCTTCCTCGTTGCGCTTTATGATCACTGGTGGCGAACTTCGATGCCTAGTGGATGTAATATACCTTAAATCCTTTATTGTATAGTGTAGGTTTATTCTTAGTTACTATGCCGTAATTTCTTTATTGTGTAGAGTAGGTTTGTTCTTAATTCCTACTAGTTATTGCCATCATTCGCTATCTGAAAAAAATCAGATGTAGTCGACTGGGCCGAAACATTCGATAACGGCCTGGTTTTAGCGGCCACAATTGGGCCGGCCTGCGTCTTTCTTGGGCCCGAATGATTGGGGCCTTCACACATTGCGCCAGGCCCAAACTTACATCGGACTATATTTTAGTTGGGCCTTTTGTCGACCCAGCGCTTAGTTCGGCCCAGGTAGTGTTGGGCCATTAACAGGCTGAATATTGTACTGGCCTATTACGGCCGAGATGAAACCACGGGCCTTTAGCAGGCCAAAATGCATGTTGGGCCTCAGTTTTCACTAGTCGTCGATGGGCCTTCAGCAGGCCGAAATGTAGACTGGGCCGTTATGGGCCTAGTTAGCTCACGGGCCGTTACCAGGCCGAAACATATCTCGGGCCTTAGTTGGCCCACTGATATCATGGGCCTTTATGAGGCCGAAAGCTTAGTACAGGCATCAATGGGCTGAATTATGTGACAGGCCTTTAACAGGCCCAAAGTCATGTTGGGCTTAACTGTTGCCACCTTTAGCACGGGCCGTTAGTGGGCCCGATGTCCCGTCGGACCATATATGGCCCATGGGCAGCACGGGCCATTCCCAAGCTGAAAGTCACACCGGGCTGAAATGGGACCATGTCTACATCAGGCCTCTAACAGGCCGAAAGTCACTAGGCTGTAGTTGGGCCCGAATATTCGGCGAACAATTAACGGGACAAATCTGGCTTCGGGCCGCAAATGGGCCCAAATATTGGGCGAACAATTAACGGGCCAGATCTGGCTTCGGGCCGTAAATGGGCCCAAATATTGGGCGAACAATTAACGGGCCAGATCTGGTTTCGGGCTGTAAATGGGCCTTTATTAAGTAGGCCGTTATTGGGCTGGCCCACTAGTACCTGATTAAGTTCTACGAGCGTTTGACTGGGCTGGCCTTTTTAACCTATATGGGCCTCTGTTGGGCCCAGCCACGTGTCAACGTACCATAGGCATGTCTCCTCCAATGGACGGGCGACATCTGGCCCACTAACGAGCTGATAGGTGTTCCCTTCGGCCAATCAGAATTTTACACGTGGAAATTTCCCATTGGTCGGGGCTGTTAACGGGTTATCGGATCCAAAATCTGACCCGATAGCTTAACGGCGTTCCGTTATGGTGGATGCCACGTGTCGGTCACCCTTGACGAAAGCACTTCTATGACATGCGATTTATCGTCATGGAAGTGGACACTTCCGTGATGATAATTTTGGTAATGTCATGGAACACTTCTACGATAGCACAGGTATGACTATCTTGACTCTGTCATAAATTTGTCATGGATGTACATGCATGACAAAAAACGCGACCTACTGTGACAAACACGTATCATCACGGAAGTGTATTTTTTTTGTAGTGATGTGATAATCAAGAGCTCCTCCTAAATTTGTGCATAGTTTAAGATTTGCTTTGGACTGCAAATGCACAAGGAGTTAGGCTCATGGGTAACTCTTCCATGTCACATACATCTTGGTGGAGCGCTCAAAATGATAATAACTGAATACATGCACTCATCACCAAGCAAAGTGAATGATCATATAGAGATAAATGAGATAATGTCATCCAACAAGCATAAATGTAGCGTATCATCAAACACATGATCATCCAAGTATCACACAGACATAGAGTATCTCAAACAAGCAAATAAAGTTCAGCCACCAAAGCAAGAGAGAATAAAAACAACACTCTCTCTCGAAGCCTATGATCTATACATTTTTCTCCCCCTTTGGCAACAAGTTACCAAAAAGTTCATAGAAAATGCATAGCACTAGATCGACTCTCAGGCTTGATCTTCAGGTGGTGGTGTAGAGATGGCTCCTCAGACGAAGATTTCAGTAGATGTGGATGGAGCTGGAGGTGTGGGTGCTGAAGCTAGTTGCACTGGAGCTGATCTCTGAGCTCTAGGCACTCTGGCAAATGCATCAGTGGTTGTCTTGCCCTGCCTCTCCTGCATATCATCCTGACGCTGCTCAACAACAGACTGGATCTTAGTTACCTTCACATCCAAGTTATAGAACTTCTGCTCCATGATCCTTTCCAGGCTCTCCTGGTTTTGAGTTAAGGTGGCCATCCCCTTCTCAATCCTCAGAGTGGATGCAATCAAGTAGCCTAGTTGATCCTGTTTGCTCTTCAGAAAGTACTGAGATGCCTCTTCCATTGTTGGCATCTTGGTAGCCTTCTCTGTCCTTGCCTTCTCCTTCTTGGCTTGAGCATGCACAGAAGATGGCTCATCTTCATTCATAACCACTTGGTTATCCTCAAAGTCTGGATAGATAGAAAAATGTTCCTTGTCCAGCAAGTATGTGCCTGTGCCCATCTTGGAGTTTATCAGCTCCTGGATCCGTGGGGCATACCCACAACTTCTTTTCTGGTCGGCTGCTGTCCTCTTGATAGTCTCAACAATGAGGCTCATGACCTTGAATTTCTGTGGCACATCAAATAAGTGTAGCAAGTTTATTGCATGGCCTCTGATCATGTTGTGATCACCTGACTTGGGAAAGAGAGTGTGCCTGAGGATCCAGTTGATGCTTGGCAGTCCTGACAGAAGATAGTGTATAGATCCAAACTTATGTGTCTCAACTGTAGCATCTGGGATCTCTTTGTACATATGTGACATAGTGTTGTGATCCATCTTCTTCTTGGCATAGACATCCAAGTCATCTTCCTTCTCCTTAGGTGCATTGATTAGATTTGCCCGTTCCTCAATAGTTGATTGGTACCTTGTACCTTCAGACATCCACACTATCCTGCCATCTGGATAGAGGTGTGTTGTGGAGTAGAATTGCATTATGAGCTCATCATTCCATTTTGTGAGCTTCTGCCCAACAAAGTCTACAACTCCCCAAGCACTGAAACTGTCATACACTCCAGAATAGTGTTCCTCATTTTAATTCATGTAGGTCCAGTCCACCCACCTCATGTCACAAACTATAGGCTTCTTGTCCAACAATACTGTCTCATAGAAATCCTGTTGTTCCTTAGTATGGAACCTGTAGTCAACAGCAGTCCTTCTCCTGATAGCATATGGATCAGACAACCTCCACTGTCTGAGTCCTACATCCTTCCTCAGCTTCATGTTCGCAGCCACAGGATGAGCATCATTGTGGTCTGAAATCTTTGGCTTCAACTTTCTCAAAACATGCTCTTCATCTTCTTCTTCTTCAGCAGCAGTTTCAGGCACTGGGGCCATGTTCTTCTTAGCAGCAGATATGTTTCTGGTATTCCTCTTTGGTGTAGTCTTTGGTTTGGAGGCAGCTTTGGGTGCTTCTTTGGGCTTTGATGATGCAGCCCCTGACCTCTTCTTCCTCTTCCTCTTCCATCATGGAAGGCTTTCCAACAACTCTGGCCATGATCTTCTTGACCCTTTCCTTCCTTTTCTTCCCTTCTACAGCAGCCTCTTTGGGTTGAGATTCCAAAGGTACTTGAGTAGAGGCTCTGGCTTTAGACATGGGAGTTCTCTTTGCAGGCACTTTGATCTTCATTCCAGGCTTAATGGATGCAGCTGTGTGATACGTCTCCAACGTACACTAGTAGAAAAGGGGCCAATGGTCCAGGCCGGTCCAGCCCATTAGTCCCGGTTCAACCCAGAACCGGGACCAATGGGGGCATCGGACCCGGTTCGTGAGCCCCGGGGGCCGGCCGGCCACGTGGGCCATTGGTCCCGGTTCATCTGGACCTATTGGTCCCGGTTTGTGGGATGAACCGGGACCAATGGTCCTAGCTCCTGGCCCAAACCCATTGGTCCCGGTTGATGGCTCGAACCGGGACCAATGGGCTCCCATTAGTCGGTTCGAGCCATCAACGGGACTAAATGGTTGGTGCCCGTTGCAACGAGTTTAGTCCCACCTCGCCAATCAAGAAGAGGCGGACTGGTTTATAAGCCCTCCTCTCTATTTTATTGAGCTCCTCCGATAATGAAAATAGATGCTTATATAGGTAATTTAGCATAAATTCATACGGATTTCTCTTGAAATTAGTTATGAATTTAGGTTGAATTACTCTATAAGCGCATCTGTACTCATTTCGAGTAGTTTTTTCTTTTTCGCTATATTATTTTTTCTTTTTATTTACGAGTTGTAATAAGCCATTAAAATTAAGCATATATGCTCCTTTTTAGTATAGTTAATCACAACTATTTTTTGCTTCTATTCATTTCGAGTAGTTTTATATAGTTTTTTCTTTTCTACTATATTATTTTTTCTTTTTATTTACGAGTTGTAATAAGCCATAAAAAATAAGCATATATGCTCCTTTTTAGTATAGTTAATCACAACTATTTTTTGCTTCTATTCATTTCGAGTAGTTTTTATATAGTTTTTTTTTTTTCGCTATATTATTTTTTCTTTTTATTTACGTGTTGTAATAAGCCATTAAAAATAAGCATATATGCTCCTTTTTAGTATAGTTAATCACAACTATTTTTTGCTTCTATTCATTTCGAGTAGTTTTTATATAGTTTTTTATTTTTCTGCTATATTATTTTTTCTTTTTATTTCTGAGTTGTAATAAGCCATTAAAAATAAGCATATATGCTCCTTTTTTAGTATAGTTAATCACAACTATTTTTTCTTCTATTCATTTCTGAGTAGTTTTTTATATAGTTTTTTATATAGTTTTTATATAGTATAATAAGTCATTAAAAATAAAAAAGAGACGCAATGCTCGTTAATCTGCTTCAACCCTTTCGGGATAGTGTCAATTGACTTTGCACATAGCTCATGCGGTTCATCAGTATCCGCAAGGGTTAAGCCAACCAACGTCTTGAGGAGCATTGAGCCTCTTCGTCATTGTATCTCGCACTCGGGGCTTATAAACAGCTGCAGTGCCTCTTGCTTGGCGAGGTGGGACTAAAAGCGAAAGCTGCTGGAAGAATCAACAAAAAACAGCTGCAGAGACAAAAAGTAGTTAGGCGGGTCCATTGGTCCCGGTTGGAGGCTCAACCGGGACCAATGACTCATCTTTAGTCGGTTCGTGGCTCCAACGGGACCAATGCCCTCTTTGTCGGTTGGAGCCACCAACCGGGACCAAAGGTCTTCGCTTCCGCCCTTTAGGCTGCTGAAAAGAGGCCTTTGGTCGGTTGGTGGCTCAACCGACTAAAGTTGCATTGGTCGGTTTGTGCCCTTAACCGACCAATAATGGTTATATATCTGACACTTGGCATCTATTTCGATCTCTCCGGCCTCTATACTCCTCCCGGCCTTGGCCGCCCCGCACCGACGCCGTCGCCGCCCCCCTCCCGCCCGCCCGCCCGTCGCCGCCGCCCGCCCGCCCGCCCGCCGCCGTCGCCGCCCGTGCCGCCCGGCCACCCAGCGCCCGTCGCCGCCCGCCCTTGACGCTGCAGCCCTGCCGCGCCGCCTCGCCTCGTCGACGTCGCCATGCGCCGCACCTCGCCGTCGCCGTCGTGGCAGTCGCCTCTTTTTAATTTTCGTTAGATTTGTTTTAGATTTTTTGTAGTTCATAGATTTTTGTTAGATTAGATTGTGTAATTTAGATATGTAGTTAATGTAGATTGTGTAATTTAGATTAGATTTTTTATGTTAGATTTTTTAAGTTAGATTTTTTTCTGTAAAATTTGTTCATATTATGTAAGATTTTTTATGTTAGTTTTTTATGTTAGATTTTTTCTGTAAAAGATTTTTTATGTTAGTTTTTTATGTTAGATTTTTTTCTGTAAAATTTGTTCATATTGTGTAATTTAGATCTTTATGTAGGATTAAAAGTGTAGTAATTTAGATATGTATTATATTATGTTAGTTTTTTTCTGCAAAAGATTTTTTATGTTAGATTTTTTATGTTAGATTTTTTTCTGTAAAATTTGTTCATATTATGTAAGATTTTTTATGTTAGTTTTTTATGTTAGATTTTTTCTATAAAAAGATTTTTTATGTTAGTTTTTTATGTTAGATTTTTTTCTGTAAAATTTGTTCATATTGTGTAATTTAGATCTTTATGTAGGATTAGATGTGTAGTAATTTAGATATGTATTATATTATGTTAGTTTTTTTCTGCAAAAAGATTTTTTATGTTAGATTTTTTATGTTATTTTTTTTCTGTAAAATTTGTTCATATTATGTAAGATTTTTTATGTTAGTTTTTTATGTTAGATTTTTTTCTGTAAAAGATTTTTTATGTTAGTTTTTTATGTTAGATTTTTTTCTGTAAAATTTGTTCATATTATGTAAGATTTTTTTCTGTAAAAGATTTTTTATGTTAGTTTTTTATGTTAGATTTTTTTCTGTAAAATTTGTTCATATTGTGTAATTTAGATCTTTTTTTCTGTAAAATTTGTTAAATTATATTAGATGTGTAGTAATTTAGATCTCTATGTAGGATTAGATGTGTAGTAATTTAGAAAAAGGAAAAAAAGAAGAAGTAGTTTATATATGAAGTAGTTTGTTTCTAGTAAGTACTACTTATTTATTTATAGTAAGTGTTTAGTAGTTGAGCTAGATAGATTTAATTAATAAGACTACTTTTATTTAACTATATATAGAAGTAGTTCCCGCGTCGATGTCGGTGATGCCTATCCCGCATCCTCGTCGTCGTCGAGTCGGCGATGGAGGCCTGCTTGATCGAGGTCATGTTCGGACCTGGCTCCTTGGTTGGTATTGGGAGGTGCTACCTTTCGGGGACGTAGGTTGGTGAGGAGGCAGCCCGTTGTTGACCCGATCCTTGTTTGATGGCGGTCGCGTGGGCGATGGCGGTGGTGAGGCATCCGGACACCGCGGAGGTGGTGCGTCATCGTGTCGGCGAGGAGGACGAGCACGTCCGTCGCTACATGGTTGCATTGGAGGAGGTTCGACAATACGGCATGTTCTTGAGGATCTCACTTTGGAGCTATGATCTGTGATGGTTCCTTATCTTTGGGTGTCCACCGCCGCGTCGATACCGTCGGGCGCTACGGTTCTAGTTTTATTAGTGATAATATTCGATGATGTACGGACTGACAAGAGATGATGTACTTTTGCTTATAATTATTGAATGCATGCTAATTTGAATACTATACTTTATTTTGTGATTTGGTTTTGCTTATTGAATGCTCATATTGGATAAGTTCTCCTTCATTCCGTGTGCTAGACAATTTGGTATAATATTCAACCCGACGTACATCGATCATCGATAGTCAACCCGTGATTTATAATAATGATCTAGTTTAATATTTGAATTATGAGCGAGGCGAAATGTCGTCCTCATCGGCGACGAAAATCGCCGGGAGTGCGATTGGTGCCACGATGACCGAGGTATGTGCGATGATTCATTGAGCTGGAGGAAGATCGGTAACTTGACATTAAGCTCGAGGAGACTTGCGATGTTCATACGATGCATAGCAGCGACAATAGTTTTTTTCGTAATTAAGCACGACTTCAACTATTTTAACGTGTATTTTTCATCTTTTTCAATTCGACTAGCTTATCCCATGCTTTGCAAGGCGCTATGTCTTGGAGAGGATGGATTTTGAAGACCATGAAAATTTGAAACCAAAAAATTGTCCTAAGTACCGAACATGATGTGGATTTTCAAGTAAAGCTGTACAATGCTCGAGTGTAACCCATTTTGGTTGCAAAAATTGGGATGCATTTTGCAAGATGTATGGTCTTGATGAGGGTATGATTATCACCATGGATCTTGGTGATCCTACAATCGAGCAAGAGACACCTCGATTTGGGTCTTTGTGCATACACCTCCAGTTCTTCCCTCATGTGAGCTAAACATAGTTATTAAGTAATTTATATTGTTTATTTCAAAATATATAGTTGACAACTTATCTCCATTGACAGCTTATTTTCATTCTTCAAAGAATGTGCGGAAGATAGTAGGCGAGCATTACTACACGAAGGCTGCGAATTAACTTATCGGGAGAAGCGACATCCGGTCGGATTTTGCGAGATCTTGAGAATTACAATATCTACAATCAAACTCCTCAACATTATGGTCAATCGTGCCACTAGTGCACGTGTTGAACTCTGATAACTACCATGGAGATACCTTGGTAAGATTATTTTTACTATTACAACATCCGTGCATCTTTTTGCACACTTCTAAAACTAGTACATCATTGCTAACTACGAAGTTATTACTATGTTTTTCAACAGATAATCCCGAATGAGTGTGTGCCTCATCTGATGTATACACGTGGTAGCCTTCATGTTTTGAACATACTACCAGGTCGTCCTACGAATCTCAACTGTCCATATCGGGTTTCTAAAAGAAGTGGAGACATAACAATCAAGGAATGGAAAAAATGTATGGACAGTCATAAGGAGCTTCTTGGAAGCAATAAGCAGCGAAAGGCAAGAATTGGAGACAGGATGATCGCCATTCTTCATAATGGAGAGTCAGGGTCTATATTGTTTTATGCTATTTTACCTTAAGGGTGTTTAGGTCCTATACCTAGTACTGATGATCATGTGCTAAGAACAATTGTGTAGGGTTGGGTTCGATGACTATATATGAGGATGATGATCGTATGACTTATTATTAATAACGAGTAGAAGTAGTATGATGATGCATGATTAGTAGGACTTTATTATATACATATATATGATGATGTATGATGCAAAGCATGCATGAGCCATGTCATATCTGTGGGTGCAATGAACATATAGCAGCAGCGTTGATAAACCAGGGCGAATATAAGAGAGGACACTTCTCTCTATTAGCTAGCTATAATAACAACCTAAAATAAACCCCAAAACCCTAAAGCAGCCTTGTCTTAAAAATGACTTTTGGTCCCGGTTGGAGACACCAACCGGGACCAAAACCTCAGCTGGGCTCGGTGCACAGGGCCACGTGGAGCCACATTGGTCCCGGTTCGTGTTTGAACCGGGACTAATGTGTGGTGGCATTAGTAACGACCCATTAGTCCCGGTTCATGAACCGGGACTAAAGGCCCTTACGAACCGGGACTAATGGGTGGTTTTCTACTAGTGGTATCTACTTTTCCAAACACTTTTGCCCTTGTTTTGGGCTCTAACTTGCATGATTTGAATGAAACTAACCCGAACTGATGATGTTTTCAGCAGAACTGCCATGATGTTGTTTTATGTGTAGAAAAGAAAAGTTCTCGAATGTCCTGGAAATCCACGGAGGCACTTTTTGGAATTAATAAGAATTTTTGGCGAAAGAATTAATGCCAGGGGGCCCACAGCCTGTCCACGAGACGGGGGGCGCCCCCCTAGGGCGCGGCCCCCTATCTTGTGGGCCCCCTGGACCTCCTCCGACCTCAACTCCAACTCCATATATTCTGTCCCGGGGAGAAAAAAATAGAGAGAAAGTTTCATCGCGTTTTACGACACGGAGCCGCCGCCAAGCCCTAATCTCTCTCGAGAGGGCTGATCTGGAGTCCGTTCGGGGCTCCGGAGAGGGGGATTCGTTGCCGTCGTCATCATCAACCATCCTCCATCACCAATTTCATGATGCTCACCGCCGTGCGTGAGTAATTCCATCGTAGGCTTGCTGGACGGTGATGGGTTGGACAAGATTTACCATGTAATCAAGTTAGTTTTGTTAGGGTTTGATCCCTAGTATCCACTATGTTCTGAGATTGATGTTGCTATGACTTTGCTATGCTTAATGCTTGTCACTAGGGCCCGAGTGCCATGATTTCAGATCTGAACCTATTATGTTTTCATGAATATATGTGTGTTCTTGATCCTATCTTGCAAGTCTAGTCACCTATTATGTGTTATGATCCGACAACCCCGAAGTGACAATAATCGGGATACTTCTTGGTGATGACCGTAGTTTGATGAGTTCATGTATTCACTATGTGCTAATGCTTTGTTCCGGTTCTCTATTAAAAGGAGGCCTTAATATCCCTTAGTTTCCGCTAGGACCCTGCTTACACGGGAGGGTAGGACAAAAGAAGTCATGCAAGTTCTTTTCCATAAGCACGTGTGACTATTTACGGAATACATCCCTAGATTACATTGATGAATTGGAGCTAGTTCTATATCACCCTATGTTGTAACTATTGCATGAGGAATCTCATCCGGCATAATTATCCATCACTGATCCATTGCCTACGAGCTTTCCACATATTGTTCTTCGCTTATTTACTTTTCTGTTGCTACTGTTACAACTACTTCAAAACCCCAAAACATTTATCATTACTTTTGCTACTGTTGCCTTTATTATCATACCACTTTTGCCACTAAACACTTTGCTGCAGATACTAAGTTATCCAGGTGTGGTTGAATTGACAACTCAACTGCTAATACTCAAGAATATTCTTTGGCTCCCCTTGTGTCGAATGAATAAATTTGGGTTGAATACTCTACCCTCGAATGTTGTTGCGATCCCCTATACTGGTGGGTTATCACTGTGCCATACTCCTTTTTGAGCACTTTCTTCTTGGAAGTGGCTTCATCCTCTACTGCCAGATAGTCTTCATCCTCAAATTCTGAGGTTTTCTTCTTTATGGTTCTGGTGGCAGCTTTAGGTAAGTTGCTTGGGGTGCTCCTGCTGCCCTCATCAGAGGTACTAGAGGGACTAGTGCCCTCACTCATCTGAACCTGCTCCTGTTCCCTGTTCTGGCTGTCACTTTGATCAGACATGTTGCAAACACTGACTGCTGACCCTGTGAATAGATGTAGATGAGATAGAGTGGATGAGCATCACAAAATACAGAGGTTTTTGCAAAAGAATGAGTCAAAAACTTAGTTTTAGTTTTCCACAGAAAGCATTTCGGATCAATCGATTTGCAAACTCGGTAATACCGAAGCAGCTTTTGGAACCTAAACTAGTGAACTCGGTCAGACCGAGTCACAGTTTGGTGGCACCGAGACTGCTAGGGTTTCACAAAGTCCTGAACTCGGTCACACCGATTTGCAATTCTCAGTCAAGCCGAGAATCACTTGTGCAATGGCCTCAGCCGAATCAGTGGAACCGAGTTCTGCAACTCGGTGGGTCCGAGATGGTTTCGGCGGAAACCTAACCCTAAATTTTCAATTCACTACTAAACTATGGATTGTTTTGACTTGATAGAGTAGTTTCAATCGTGGCAAGAATCATGATGAACACAATGTGCTAGGAATCGGACGGGGATAACACTGTGATCGAGTCCATACCCTAGCTTGGCGATGAACTTGCTACGGCGGCAACGGCGGGGGTGAATTCCGTTGACGACGGCAGAGACCAGCGACTGGAGGCGGCTGGCGACGAGGAGGACGATCCGGAGACCCTGGAGGCAGAGCGAGCTATCTTGTGGCGAAGGGTTTGGAGAAAGTTTCAAATTTTGCCCGTGAGTATATATAGCACGACACTGCCGGTGTGACCGAGTGGAACAACTTCGGTGGCACCGAGATGCATAAATATATCTGATTCGACAACTCGGTGTGACCGAAAAGTTCAAATCGGTTGCACCGAGATTGAAAACCTAGATCGACTTAGTGATCTCGGTATGACCGAAATGGAGGAATCGGTCAGACCGAAATGCACAAAGAAGTTTTGGAAGTTTAAGTCTATGACGAATCGGGGACTCCGAGTGCTCCTCACACAGAGTGGTTCGAATCTGACTTGATAAAATTTTGTGATGTAGCATGAATAGAGTTTGAGAAGAGAAAAGCATAGATAGCTAGAGAAGGTTCTTAGGCACTCTTGTTCATCCACTTGGCAAAAGAAAAAGAAACCAATCAATCAAAGCAACAAGTGGATGTCCTCGAATGAGTAAAATATGCAACCAACATGCTCACAATAAAATGGCAAATGAAATATGTGGCAAAGCATGCACAACCAATTCTAGCATCTATCAAACAATTGGCGATGACTAGATCATCTATATATGAGTATATTGACTTAGGAGTCAAATGAGAACATTTGATCATAGGTCATACTCATCGTTTAAGCTCGAGTGGGGTTACCACTTTTACATAATGCATTGATGTCTTCACACCATTAGAGTTGCTTTGACTCAATTCTTAGAGTTAAGCTCGCCCTAGATGTGAGATCCCCCCTTAGAGGGATAAACTAACCTTGGGTTTTGTCGATGATGACTTCATGTAGGTATTGAAGATGTGGATGCTCAATGTTGATGTAGATCATTTGGAGCAATCCGTTGGAGTGAGTTGCACTTTCAATACCTACACGGGTTAGTCCCACAAGGAACAAACAAGGATATCCATAGACATAGAGTGATGCTCACACAAGATAATGTCTATGAGAGCATTAGGTTACCTTGTCCCTTGTCTTACCAACAAGAGGGTTTGCGACTCCTTGAACTAGTGCAAGATGTGGAAGTTGATTGCACTTGTTGTTGCCAAAATGATATGAGTGAAATATGTTGGCGGAGTAACCCTCAAGAACTCTCTAGTTCTTCTTCTTCGGGATCCACATCATCTTGATGGGAATCCTTGGAGTTGTAGTCGTACTTGATGAAGTAGAACTTGACGTAGTCTTGGGAACCCACTTGACCAAGGCCTTAGGAGCTTCTTCAAATGCATCAATCTCCTCTTGAAGCTTGTCCTTGCCCTTTTGCTTGTGGTCTTGTGGTGGAAGATCATCTTGAGCTTGTGTCCCTTTGGAGGAAGTAGGATCATACTTCTCTTGTTGAGGAACAAACTTTTGGGTATTGATCTTCTTCCCACTCAACTCCATTGGCATTGAACTTTCGTTCAAAACCAACACCTTGGTTCTTCCGGTGCCTTCCTTGCTTGCGTACAATTTCCTCAAATTGCTTACTCCCGGCAAGGCTTTTGTAAACACCTTTCTCTATAATTCCCTTCAATAAGCTATTTTCTTGCTCAAGTGTAACTTGGCTAAGAGAATTATTACTGGAATCAAGAGAACTACTAGAAGCAACAACATTTGATTTAGCATGATTATTGTTACTACTAGAGGAAGAATCCCTCTTGTTCGTGTTAGTGGACTTGACTTGAGGCATGTAAGTAGATAAGAGTAAATGCTTGGCAATGTAAGAAGAACTTTTCTTACGGAGATCATCATTGATTGCCTTTAAGAACTCATGCTCTTGCTCAAGATTGAGCTTTTCAAAGCGTAACTTCTCATGAGTCCTTAAAAGTTCTCAATGATCTTCTAAGATAGTTTCATGAGCTAACTTAAGAGTGTTTAGTTCTTTAGTTAGAAGCTCAATCTTCTCCTTATCATTGTCATTCGTTTTATCTTGATTAGCATGATTAATTGACGTTTCATCATAGTATTCATCACTAGAGTTGTCAACAAGTAAATCATCATCACCTAGCAAGTCATCTTCATCACTATTGAAATCAACATACTCGGGGTGTGTTACCTTTGGGCCTTTAGCCATGAAGCATCTTCCAAGTCCTTCATTTGGTGAATCAAATATGCCGTAGGAGTTGGTTGACACAAGTGCTAGACCGGCAACACCTTCATCTTGAGTATATTCGGAGTCGGAGTGATAGCTTCTCTCGGAGTGATTGTCGGAGTCGGAGCCGGATACCCATTCACCAACATGAGCTTGATGTCTTTGTTTTGTGTAGCTCCTTGATGACTTGTCCTTCCTTTTCGAATCCTTGCTTCTCCGGATGTTCTTCGTTCATAACGATCATCTCTACTCCTCCTCTCTCTTGGTGGTGATTCTTCTCTGCTACTTCTCCTCTTGGGTGATTCTTATCTTCTTTTGTGGGGTGTCGTACACTCATTGGAATAGTGTCCGGTTCTCCCACAATTGTAGCAATTGCGCTCTCGACTAGAAGATCTTTTGTCATTGTAGGACCTTGACTTGGAGCTTCTTTCTTTGCTTCTACTCTTGTAGAACTTGTTGAAGTTCTTCACTATTAATCTCAATTCTTCATTGAAGGTTTGTTTCTCACTTGATGATGTGGGGGCTTCACATGAGGCTTTGTAAGCACCACTTGACTTGTTGTGAAGTTCCTCCTTATCCTTGAGTGACATCTCATGAGCAATAATTCTTCCAATGACTTCAGTTGGCTTGAGATCTTTGTAATTGGGCATCATTTGGACCAATGTGCACACGGTATCATATTTTCCGTCCAAAGCTCTTAGGATCTTCTTGATGATGAATTTGTCGGTCATCTCTTCACTTCCTAAGCCCGCAATCTCATTTGTGATAAGAGCAAGCCTAGAGTAGATTTCAGTGACACCTTCACCATCCTTCATTTTGAACTTGTCAAGTTGACTTTGGAGCACATCCAACTTGGATTCCTTGATGGAGTCGGTACCTTCATGCATATCAATCAAAGTGTCCCAAATTTCCTTTGCATTCTCAAGACGGCTGATTTTATTGAATTCTTCGAGGCATAATCCGTTAAAGAGGATATCACAAGCTTGAGCGTTGTATTGCAGAATCTTCAACTCTTCCGCACTAGCTTCACGGTTTGGTTCAATCCCATCAAAGAATTCACCTTGTAAGACAATGCACACAATAGCCCAAATGGCGGGATTATGTCCAAGAATATGCATTTTCATCTTATGCTTCAAACTAGCAAAATTAGTACCATCAAAGTAAGGACCTCTATGGTGATAATTTCCCTCGCTAGACGCCATACTCTCCTAGGTTGTGACACCAAGGCTATGACCACCAAAAGCTATGGAAATCAAAGCAAATGGATACCAAAGATCTGATACCACTTGTAGGATCGAAAGTATGTCTAGAGGGGGGTGATTAGACTACTTGACCAAATAAAAACTTATCCATTTCCCAATTTTAGTCTTTGACAGATTTTAGCTATCTTATCACAAGTCAAGCAATCTTAACACAATTCAAGCAAGCATGCAAAGAGTATATGAGTAGCGGAAAGTAAAGCATGCAACTTGCAAGAATGTAAAGGGAAGGGTTTGGAGAATTCAAACCCAATTTGGAGACACGGTGATTTTTGAGCCGTGGTTCCGATAGGTGGTGCTATCGTACATCCACGTTGATGGAGACTTCAACCCACGAAGGGTAATGGTTGCGCGAGTCCACGGAGGGCTCCACCCATGAAGGGTCCACGAAGAAGCAACCTTGTCTATCCCACCCTGGCCGTCGCCCACGAAGGACTTGCCTCACTAGCGGTAGATCTTCATGATGTAGGCGATCTCCTTGCCCTTACAAACTCCTTGGTTCAACTCCACAATCTTGTCGGAGACTCCCAAGTGACACCTAGCGAATCTAGGAAACACCACTCTCCAAGAAGTAACAAATGGTGTGTTTATGATGAACTCCTTGCTCTTGTGCTTCAAATGATAGTCTCCCCAACACTCAACTCTCTTTCACAGGATTTGGATTTGGTGGAAAGAAGATTTGAGTGGAAAGCAACTTGGGGAAGGCCAGAGATCAAGATTCATATGGTAGGAATGGAATATTTTGGCCTCAACACATGAGTAGGTGGTTGTCTCTCAGAAACAGCCAGTTGGAAGTGTAGGTTTGTTCTGATGGCTCTCTCCATGAATGAAGAGGAGGTGGAGGGGTATATATAGCCTCCACACAAAATCTAACCGTTACACACAACTTGCCAAACTCAGTGGGACCAAATTGGTAAACTCGGTCAGACCGATTTAGCAAATCTAGTGACCGTTAGGATTTTCGGTGGGACCGACATGCAACTCGGTAGGACCGATATGGTTAGGGTTAGGGCATAACGTAATCTCGATGGGACCGAAATGTTACGAAAAGGAAACAGGGAGTTTACATTGCAATCTCGGTGGGACCGATCGCTCATCTCGGTGGTACCAAAACGTTACGAAGGGAAACAGAGAGATTACAACCCCATCTCGGCGAGACTGAGATCCCTATCGGTGAGACCAATTTGCCTAGGGTTTGTGGCAGTGGCTATGACATCTGAACTCGGTGGCACCGGGTAGAAAGAATCGGTGGGGCCGAGTTTGACGTTTGGTTTAGGTCATATGTGGATATGATAAAGTAGTTGATTGTTTTGGAGCATAAAACTAAGCACTGTGGAGCAAGAAACTCATTAAGCAACACCTCATCCCTCCTCGATAGTATTGGCTTTTCCTGTATATTCAATGTGATCTTGGATCACTAAAATATAAAATGTAAAGTCTTGAGCTTTTGAGCTTGAGCCAATCCTTTTATCCTTAGCATGAGGGGTCCACTTTTCTCATCCATGCCATGCCATTCGTTGAGCTTTTCCTGAAATATTCATCTTGGAATGATGTTAGCTCAATGAGATATATGTTGTTAGGAATTACCAAAACCACCTAGGGATAGTTGCACTTTCAGTACGTCTTCACGATCGACCGATCCTAGTACCAGACGTACGGCACCTCCACGATCTGCACACGTTCATCTCAGTGACGTCCCACAAACTCACGATCCAGTAGAGCTTCGAGGGAGAGTTTCGTCAGCACGACGGCGTGATGACGGTGTTGATGAAGCTACCGAAGCAGGGCTTTGCCTAAGCACCGCTACGATATGACCGAGGTGGATTATGGTGGAGGGGGCATGTAACGCCAGGTGTCTTCCAGTTATTCGTCGTTGTTGCCATGTCATTTGCTTGCGTGTTGCATTTTATCATGTCATCATGTGCATTTCATTTTGCATACATGTTCGTTTCATGCATCCGAGCATTTTCCCAGTTGTCCGTTTTGCAATCCGGCACTCCTATGTCCTCCGGCGTTCCCCTTTTGTCTCCTTTCGTGTGCGGGTGTTAAACTTTCTCGGAATGGACCGAGGATTGCCAAGCGGCCTTGGTATAGCACCGGTAGACCGCCTATCAAGTTTCGTGCCATTTGGAGGTCGTTTGGTACTCCAACGGTTAACCGGTTAACCGCAAAGCCTCTTTTGTCTTGCAGCCCAACACCCCATCAAAGTGGCCCAAAACCCAGCAAACTCCCCTCCATGCTCTCGGTCGTTCGATCACGATCGCGTGGCCGAAAACTGCACCTCATTTGGAGCCTCCTAGCTCCCTCTACCTATAAATAGGTGTCTCCCCCCGAATTTTCGCACTCCAAACCCTAGATCATTTCCCCTCTGTGCCGCCGGACACCTTCTCCTCCACCGACGGACACCTCCGCCCCGCCGCCCGCGTCCAATCCGAGCTCGCCACGTGGACACCGCCGCCGCCGCCGTCGGGGCGCCCGCCAGCCACCAGCAGGCCCGCCCAGCCCGATCAGCGCCCGCGCGCCAGCGCGTCCGCCTCGCCACCGGCGAAGCTTTGCGCCAACCGCCGCCATCCCGTGCCTCTGCGGAGTCGCCGCCGCCGCCTCGCTTTGCGCGCCTCGCCGGCGTCGACTTGCGCATTGGCGCCTCGTCGCGCCGCCCGCGCGCGCTGCCGCAGCGCCGCCGCTGCAGTGACGCGCCGCCGCTTCGTCGGCGCCAGCGCCGCCACGCACCGCCCGTCGCCCTCCGTGCCCGTCGAAGCGCCACAGCGCCGCGCCTCCTACGAAGCTCCGCCGCCGCCGCGCCCGTGCGTCGCCCCACCTCCGCCGGCGCCAGATCCGGTGAGGGGCCGGCCGGATCCGGCGACCCCGACTCGCTGGAGACCTTCCCCGTCCGTCTCCGGCCACCACCACGCCCAACTCCGGCGTGATCCGCGCCGCTTTGAAATCCGTGCCGAAGGTTGATTTTCCCCTTCCCAAGTCCTAAAATTATTGCATAATCATGCCATGTTCATCGCATTGTATCTCTACATCCGTAGCTCCGTTTCGTGCGTGTATTATGTCAAATTGTTCGTCTCGACGAGTACTTCATTTCATTCCATTGCATCATTTTAATTTGAGCTCATCTTGATGCCCTAAATGCTGTTGGAAGAGTGCATGTTGATGTTAATCTGCTGGAACTGTTATAACTTGCTCATTTGTCATTTTTGCCATGATTGATGTGTGCATCCTATGAGGTTGAGCTCTAAATGTGTTTTGATCTATGTCGTGCCATATTTCCAGGGGTGTATGCCAAGTATTTTTGTGAGTTATGTGCTGAGTGCATCAAGCTTGTTAAGTAGGGCACTTGCTGTTGCTGTTTTCCTGACAGATTCTGTTATATTTTATTGCTATGTTAACATGCTTCTACATGTCATTTCGTGCATTATTCTGGAGATGTTCACTAAGGATGAGTTGTTATACATGTCTTGCCCTATCCATTCATGACCTTGGTTGCAATTATAGCCTGCTGTAGCATGTTGTTATCTTGCCCCAAAGTTGCTAAAAAATGTTGCTGTCAACCTGTTAACATGAAGTTCAATGTTTCCATGATGGTTTCCTAGTGATCCATGCACCCTATAAACTTGTTCTTGCCATGCTTAGCTTCATAAACATGTCTTCTTACTGTTGGTTGCCTTGCCATGCCATGTATTGCTCTGTAGTGAGTGGTTCAAGCTCACCAACATGCCTACTTATTGTTGTTCCTGCCATGTATGAATCTATAATATAACTTGCCATGTTTACATGGGTGCCATCATATTTTCTATGCCTTTTTGGCTCATGTTCACTAAGGGACTTTTTTTCTATGCAATTAGTAGATTCATGTCATGCCTTTGTTTGCCATTATAAGTTCCTGTAACATGTGTTTTGATAGCTCTAAACATTGCAACCTGATGTTATTTCCTGATAAGTCTGAAACTGTTATTATTTGCAATCTTCCCATGTCCTTTTGAGCATGTTCTAGTCTTTTCTGGAGATAGCTCAGTGTTCATGTTTTGTTATGCTTTACCTGTACTTCATGCCCATGCCTTTTGTTATTATATTGTGGTACCGTAGCATGTTGTTTTGATGCTTGCAATATGCCTAGTTGCTGTTATGGACAGATTCTTGCTATGACTTGTATAGTGTGTGTGTGTTGAACCGTTGCTCCGTTTTGAGTGTGCTCTATATGAAACTTGCTTGATTTTGCATGTAGCTTCATATTATCATGTTGCATACTTGTTTTGGTGTGTTTGCTTGATGTTTGTATGCATTTTGCATTAATGCCATGCTTAACTTGTTTTGCTCATATCTTCTAGGCCGTTGCTCCAAATCTAATGAACTTTATATGTAACTTGACTAGAATTTCGTGTAGTTCATCGTGGTGCATCTTAACTTGCTGTTTAACAACTTGAACATAAGGTTTATTCAGTGCTGGACGAATTTCGAAATTTGCATATGAGGATTTACCGGATTTGTAATATGTTGTTTCCGGCCTCATTTAAACTTGCTTTGATGTGTTGCTCTTGTATGCATCCTCCCTTGCCATGAGTAGCTTCATGTAGCTTTGTCATGCATCATGGTTGTTGTGCATCATGTCATGTTCTTGTGTGGTGTGTTTACTATGTTGTGTGTTTCTTCTTGATAGTTTCCGTTTCGTTGCGTTGCGATCGTGAGGATGCGTTCGTCTACGTGTGGCTCGTCTTCGTGGCTTCATCTTCTTCATGGACTCGTTCTTCTTCCTTGCGTGTTTCAGGAAAGATGACCGCTACCCTGGATCTCACTACTTTCATTGCTATGCTAGTTGCTTCGTTCTATCGCTATGCTGCGTTACCTATCTTTTGCTCATCAAGCCTCCCAAATTGCCATGAACCTCTAACCTTTGACACCCCTCCTAGCAAACCATTGCTTGGCTATGTTACCGCTTTGCTAAGCCCTTCTTATAGCGTTGCTAGTTGCAGGTGAAGTTGAAGATTTCTCCATGGTGGACAGGGTTTATGTTGGGATATCACAATATCTCTTATATTATTAATGCATCTATATATTTGGTAAAGGGTGGAAGGCTCGGCCTTATGCCAGGTGTTTTGTTCCACTCTTGCCGCCCTAGTTTCCGTCATACCGGTGTTATGTTCCCGGATTTTGCGTTCCTAACGCGGTCGGGTGATTTATGGGACCCCCCTGACAGTTCGCTTTGAATAAAACTCCTCCAGCAAGGCCCAACCTTGGTTTTACCATTTGCCTCACCACCACCTACATTTCCCTTGGGAGTAATTAACCCAAGGGTCATCTTTATTATAGCCCCCCTGGGCCAATGCTTGTCTAAGTGTTGGTCCAAACCAGAGCCACTTGCGGTGCCGCCCCTAGGCAACTTGGGGTATCGTCGGTTGCCGTACGTAGTGTTCATCCGGTGTTGCCCTGAGTACGAGATATGTGCAGCTCCTATCGGGATTGTCGGTGCATCGGGCGGTCTTGCTGGTCTTGTTTTACCATTGTCGAAATGTCTTGTAAACCGGGATTCCGAGACTGATCGGGTCTTCGTGGGAGAAGGTTTATTCCTTCGTTGATCGCGAGAGCTTGTCATGGGCCAAGTTGGGACACCCCTGCAGGGTATAAACTTTCGAGAGCCGTGCCCGCGGTTATGTGGAAGATGGGAATTTGTTAATGTCCGGTTGTAGATAACTTGACACCTGATCCGAATTAAAATGCATCAACCGAGTGTGTAGCCGTGATGGTCTCTTCTCGGCGGAGTCCGGGAAGTGAACACGGTTTCTGTGTTATGATTGACGTAAGTAGGAGTTCAGGATCACCTCTTGATCAATACTAGTTGACGACCGTTCCGCTTGCTCTCTTCTCGCTCTTATTTGCGTATGTTAGCCACCATATCATGCTTAGCCGCTGCTGCAACCTCACCACATTGCGCCTTCCTTTCCCATTAAGCTTTGCTAGTCTTGATACCCATGGTAATGGGATTGCTGAATCCTCGTGGCTCACAGATTACTACAACAACAGTTGCAGGTACAGGTTTATGCGATGATCATGACGCGAGAGCGATGCTTGCATTGCGTTAAGTTCTTCTTCTGCTTCTTCGATCAGGGGATAGGTTCCAGGTCGGCAGCCTGGGCTAGCAGGGTGGATATTGTTTGAGTTTCTGTTTATGTACCATCCATAGTCGGATGTTGATCTCTTGTATGATGATGTTGTATTCGGTGGCATTGTATGCCTCTTGTATGTATCCCCATCTATTATGTAATGTTGATATAATGATATCCACCTTGCAAAAGCGTTTCAATATGCGGGTCTATCCTTGGTGGGACCTTCGAGTTCCTCTTGGATAGGGTCGCATATTGGGCGTGACAGGGCACCGCACACGGCTAAAGATCAATTATCAACTTGTGTGTCTACAGGGTCACCCTGGCCACGTATATAAAGGAGGGAGGGAGGAGGAGGCCGGCCCTCATAGGGCGCGCCCAAGTGTGGAGTCCTACTAGGACTCTCCAGTCCTAGTAGGATTCCACCTCCCACATGGAATAGGAAAAAGGGAAGGGAGAAGGAGAAGGAAGGAAGGGGGCGCCCCCTTTCCCTAGTCCAACTCGGACCAGTCCATGGGGAAGGGGCGCGGCCACCCTTGAGGCCTTTCTCTCCTTTCCCGTATGGCCCATTAAGGCCCAATACGAATTCCCGTAACTCTCTGGTACTCCGAAAAATACCCGATGTTCGAATATAGCCTTCCAATATATCGATCTTTACGTCTCGACCATTTCGAGACTCCTCGTAATGTCCCCGATCTCATCCAGGACTCCGAACAAACTTCGTTCGTCGAATCACATAACTCATAATACAAATCGTCATAGAACATTAAGCGTGCGGACCCTACGGGTACAAGAACTATGTAGACATGACCGAGACTCATCTCCGGTCAATAACCAATAGCGGAACCTGGATGCTCATATTGGCTCCTATATATTCTACAAAGATCTTTATCGGTCAAACCGCATAACAACATACATTGTTCCCTTTGTCATCGGTATGTTACTTGCCCGAGATTCGATCGTCGGTATCTCAATACCTAGTTTAATCTCGTTACCGGCAAGTCTCTTTACTCGTTCCGTAATGCATCATCCCGCAACTAACTCATTAGTCACATTGCTTGCAAGGCTTGTAGTGATGTGCATTACCGAGAGGGCCCAGAGGTACCTCTCCAACAATCGGAGTGACAAATCCCAATCTTGATCTATGCCAACTCAACAAGTACCATCGGAGACACCTGTAGAGCACCTTTATAATCACCCAGTAATGTTGTGACATTTGGTAGCACACAAAGTGTTCCTCCGGCATTCAGGAGTTGCATAATCTCATAGTCATAGGAACATGTATAAGTCATGAAGAAAGCAATAGCAATATACTAAACGATCAAGTGCTAAGCTAACCGAATGGGTCAAGTCAATCACATCATTCTATAATGATGTGATCCTGTTAATCAAATGACAACTCATGTTTGTGGCTAGGAAACTTAACCATCTTTGATTCAACGAGCTAGTCAAGCAGAGGCATACTAGTGACATTCTGTTTGTCTATGTATTCACACATGTACTAAGTTTCCGGTTAATACAATTCTAGCATGAATAATAAACATTTATCATGAAATAAGGAAATAAATAATAACTTTGTTATTTCCTCTAGGGCATATTTCCTACAAAGAGTGACAAAAGCTTCAACCTAGCATAATAATTGATGCATACGGGATTGAAGGGGGACCAATATATCTTAATGCTATGGTTGGGTTTTACCTTAATGAACGTTAGTAGTTGCGGATGCTTGCTAATAGTTCAATCATAAGTGCATAGAATTCGAGTCGGGGATGACATGCGGCGATGGCCTCTCCCACATAATACTTGCTATCGGTCTAGTAAAGTAGTCAATTGCTTAGGGACAATTTCGCAACTCCTACCACCACTTTTCCACACTCGCTATACTAACTTTATTGTATCTTTATCTAAACAGCCCCTAGTTTTTATTTACGTGCTCTTTATATTCTTGCAAACCTATCCAAGAACACCTACAAAGTCCTTCTAGTTTCATACCTGTTTTAGGTAAAGCGAACGTTAAGTGTGCGTAGAGTTCTATCGGTGGTCGATAGAACTTGAGGGAATATTTGTTCTACCTTTAGCTCCTCGTTGGGTTCGACACTCTTACTTATCGAAAGAGGCTACAATTGATCCCCTATACTTGTGGGTTATCAAGACCTTTTTCTGGCACCGTTGCCGGGGAGTTATAGCGTGGGGTGAATATTCTCGTGTGTGCTTGTTTGCTTTATCACTAAGTAATTTTTATTTGCTGTTCTAAGTTGTTTTCTATCTTTAGGTATGGGTAGGAAATGCAAAATACCAAAAAAATAGTTGTACCTACTACATCAATGGTTGAAGAACCACTCAAAATCTATCACACTCCTGAAGCTTTTTACTTGGATCATCTTTGATCCCTATGTGCTCGTGCTGAAACCCCAACTAGCTTAGTTGAGGGAAAATCTTTAGATGAGCATGCCTGTTGTGTGCAACACCTCTTATCTCAACAAGGGAAACTCTTACTGGATCAAATTCATCGCTTGCAATGCTATGCTTGGAATTTATGTAAAATATATGATTTTACTTGTTCTTCTGAAGACCCTAAGAAACACCTTCCCTACCAATGTGAGTTTAGTGATTATGGAATCGTATCTTCGTATGCTAAGGGTGTTTATAATTATATGATGTTCAACAAATTGAAGAATTTGTTGCTTTTAAGGGTGCTTATGAAATCGCTTCTTTCATTGGAAAGTATGATGCTACTCTTTACAAATCTGAAAATTTTGCCATACTTAAATATTGTTATGATAATTATGCTTCTAATGCCTACGTTAAACCATATATTGAGGACTCCTCCGCTGTCCAAGAAGAGACTAATATTTTGCAGGAATCTCTGGAAGAAGAAATTAATGAAACTGTGAGCTCATTGGATGAAAAAGATGAGGAGGAGAGCGAAGAACAAAAGGAGGAAGAGCGGATTGATCACCCGTGCCCACCTTCTAATGAGAGTAACTCTTCAACTCATACATTGTTTAATTTCCCTTCGTGCTTACCGAAGGATGATTGCTATGATGATTGTTATGATCCCGTTGATTCTCTTGAAATACCCCTTTTTGATGATGCTTGCTATGCTTGTGGCCATGATGCCAATATGGATGATGCTTATGGAGATGAAATTGCTATAGTTCCTTGTGTTAAACATGAAATTGTTGCTATTGCACCCACACATAATAGTCCTATTATCTTTTTGAATTCTCGAAACTACACTATATTGGAGAAGTTTGCTCTTATTAAGGATTATGTTGATGGGTTGCATTTTACCATTGCACATGATGATTTTGATAGATATAATATGCATGTGCTTGCTGCTCCAACTTGCAATTATTATGAGAGAGGAACTACATCTCCGCCTCTTTATGTTTCCAACACGATAGAATTGCAAGAAACTGCTTATACTATGCATTGGCCTTTACTTCGTGTGCATGAATTGTTCTTTTATGACATGCCGATCCATAGGAAGAGAGTTAGACTTTGTTGTTGCATGATATATGTTCCTTTGTACTCACTACTAAATCACAAATCATTGTTAATTAAAATTGACTTTGATATACCATGGGATCCGGGTGGATCCATTACTTGAGCACTATATGCCTAGCTTAATGGCTTTAAAGAAAGCGCTGCCAGGGAGACAACCCGGAAGTTTTAGAGAGTCATTTATTTATTTTTTGTGCCTTCATAAAGTTTAAAAACCAAAAAATAAAGAGGGGAACCAAAAACTTTTCAAAAAGGAAAGTGAAAGTGAGAGAGACAAGCATTGTTGAAGTGGGGGAGCTCCTTGAACTTTGTTCATGCTCACGGAAACTTTGTGAATCTTAATTACAGAAACTTTTCAAAAAAAATAATTATCCCCTTGTACAATTCCATTGTATTATAAAAATAACGTGCCAAGGTTTGCCTTTAGGATGTTTACAATGCTTGTTGGTTTGTGCGGTGCAGGACAGAAACTTTGGCTGTAATGCGCAATTTTACAATTTTTACTGGAATGTCAAACGGTTCTGAAACTTTATGCACTGTATTTCTATACAATTTTTTTAGTTTTCCTAATTTTTTCAGAATTTTTGGAGTACCAGAAGTATGTTGAATGCTCAGATTACTACAGACTGCCCTGTTTACGACAGATTCTGTTTTTGATGAATAGTTTGCTTGTTTTGATGAAACTATCAATTTATATCAATGGATTAAGCCATGGAAAAGTACATTACAGTAGCTACAATGCAATAAAAAAATATGAATTGGTTTGCAACAGTACTTAGAGTAGTGATTTTCTTTATTATACTAACGTATCTTACCAAGCTTTCTATTGAGTTTTTTGTGGATGAAGTGTTCGAAGATCGAGGAGGTCTCGATGTGAGAAGAAGAAGAAGAGGCAAGAGCTCAAGCTTGGGGATGCCCAAGGAACCCCAAGTAAATATTCAAGACTCAAGAATCTAAGCTTGGGGATGCCCCGGAAGGCATTCCATCTTTCTTCAACAAGTATCGGTATGTTTTCGGATTCGTTTCGTTCATGCGATATGTGCAAATCTTGGAGCGTCTTTTGCATTTAGTTTTCACTTCTCTTTTATGCACCATGCTGGTATGAGATAGTCCATGGTTGATTTATAGAATGCTCATTGCACTTCACTTAAATCTTTTGAGTATGGCTTTATAGAATGCTTCATGTGCTTCACTTGTATCATTTGATGTTTGGATTGTCTGTTTCTCTTCACATAGAAAACCGCCATTCGTAGAATGCTCTTTTGCTTCACTTATATTTGTTAGAGCATGGGTATATCTTTTGTAGAAAGAATTAAACTCTCTTTCTTCACTTATATCTATTTAGAGAGATGACAGGAATTGGTCATTCACATGGTTAGTCATAAAATCCTACATAAAACTTGTAGATCACTGAATATGATATGTTTGATTCCTTGCAATAGTTTTGCGATATAGAGATGATAATATGTGTGTGGTTCTAGTAAATGGTTGTGTTTAGTAAGAATATTGGTGTTAAGGTTTGTGATTCCCGAAGCATGCACATATGGTCTCCTAACTATGTAACCAAATTGGCGCGCACTATATTTTGATTGTTTATCTTTGCGTGAAGGTCGAAGGCGCGCGATGGTTAACTCCTACCAACCTCCCCCCTAGGATCATGCATAGTAGTACTTTGCTTTGAGCGCTAATAAACTTTTGCAATAAGTATACGAGCTCTTTATGACTAATGTGAGTCCATGGATTATACACACTCTTACCTTTTTGCAATTTGCTAGCCTCTATGGTACCGTGCATTGCCCTTTCTCACCTCGAGAGCTGGTGCAAACTTCGCCGGTGCATCCAAACCCCATTATACGATATGCTCTATTACACATAAGCTTCCTTATATCTTCCTCAAAACAGCCACCATACCTACCTATCATGGCATTTCCATAGCCATTCCGAGATATATTGCCATGCAACTTCCATCATCATCATATACATGACTTGAGCATCCATTCTCATATTACTTTGCATGAACGTAGGATAGCTAGCATGATGTTTTCATGGCTTGTTCATTTTTTGATTTCATTGCTACGCTAAATAATTGCACATCCCGGTACACCGCCGGGGGCATTCATATAGAGTCATATTTTTGTTCTAGTATCGAGTTGTAATATTGAGTTGTAAGTAAATAAAAGTGTGATGATCATCATTATTAGAACATTGCCCCAGCGAGGAAAGGATGATGGAGACTATGATTCCTCCACAAGTCGGGATGAGACTCCGGACTAAAAAAAAGAGGCCAAAGAAGCCTAAATAAAAAAAGAGGCCAAAGAAGCCCACCAAAACAAAAAACAAAAAAACAAAAAAAAACAAAAAAAAGAGAGAAAAAGAGAGAAGGGGCAATGTTACTATCCTTTTACCACACTTGTGCTTCAAAATAGCACCATGTTCTTCATATAGAGAGTCTCTTGAGTTATCACTTTCATATACTAGTGGGAATTTTCATTATAGAACTTGGCTTGTATATTCCGATGATGGGCTTCCTCAAATCCCCGAGGTCTTCATGAGAAAGCAAGTTGGATGCACACCCACTTAGTTTCAGTTTGAGCTTTCATACACTTATAGCTCCAGTGCATCCATTGCATGGCAATCCCTACTCCTCGCATTGACATCAATTGATGGGCATCTCCATAGCCCATTGATTAGCCGCGTCGATGTGAGACTTTCTCCCTTTTTGTCTTCTCCACACAACCTCCACCATCATACTCTATTCCACCTGTAGTGCTATATACATGGCTTGCGCTCATATATTGCGCGAGGGATGAAAAAGCTGAAGTGCGTTAAAAATTATGAAGCAATTGCTTGACTGACAACGAGATGCGCATGAGGGGTACCTTGTGTTAAGAAAAGGGAGCATAAAAGACTATGTGATTTTGTAGGGATAACATTTTTTAGCATTGATATTTTGAAAGACTTGATTGTTTGTTGGGATGCTCGAGTATTAAATTCTTTTATGCCAAATGGTAGACTATTGCTTTGAATCACTCGTGTCTTAATATTCATGCCATGATTAGATTACATGATCAGGATTATGCTAGGTAGCATTCCACATCAAAAATTATCTTTTTTTTACCATTTACCTACTCGAGGACGAGCAGGAGTTAAGCTTGGGGATGCTGATACATCTCCGTCGTATCTATAATTTTTTATTGTTCCATGCCAATATTCTACAACTTTCATATACTTTTGACAACTTTTTATACTATTTTTGGGACTAACATATTGATCCAGTGCCCAGTGCCAGTTCCTATTTGTTTCATGTTTTTCGTTTCGCAGAAAATCCATATCAAATGGAGTCCAAGGGGATAAAAACTGACAGAGATTATTTTTGGAATATTTATGAATTTTGGGAAGAAGAATCAACACGAGACGATGCTCGAGGGGCCCACGAGGCAGGGGGCGCGCCCCAGGGGGTGGGAGTGCCCCTGACCCTCGTGGCCACCCTGTAAGGCGGTTGGTGCCCTTCTTTCGCAGCAAGAAAGCTAATATCCGGATAGAAATCGTGTTGAAATTTCAGCCCAATCGGAGTTACGGATCTCCGGGAACATAAGAAACGGTGAAAGGCCAGAATCTGGAAGAGGGGGGAACGTAGAAACAGAGAGAGACAGAGAGACAGATCCAATCTCGGAGGGGCTCTCGCCCCTCCCATGCCATGGAAGCCAAGGACCAGAGGGGAAACCCTTCTCCCATCTACGGAGAAGGTCAAGGAAGAAGAAGAAGGGGGGCTCTCTCCCCCGGTGGCGCCGGAACGCCGTCGGGGCCATCATTATCACCGCGATCTCCACCAACACCTCCGTCATCTTCACCAATATCTCCATCACCTTCCCCCATCTATCTATAGTGGTCCACTCTCCCGCAACCCGTTGTACCCTCTACTTGAACATGGTGCTTTATGCTTCAATATTATTATCCAATGATGTGTTGCCATCCTATGATGGCTGAGTAGATTTTCGTTGTCCTATCGGTAATTGGTGAATTGCTATGATTGGTTTAATTTGCTTGTGTTTATGTTGCTATCCTTTGGTGCCCATCATATGAGCACGTGCGTGGATCACACCATAGGGTTATGTTGATAGGACTATGTATTGGAGGGCAAGAGTGACAGAAGCTTCAACCTAGCATAGAAATTGATGCATACGGGATTGAAGGGGGACCAATATATCTTAATGCTATGGTTGGGTTTTACCTTAATGAACGTTAGTAGTTGCGGATGCTTGCTAATAGTTCCAATCATAAGTGCATAGAATTCCAAGTCAGGGATGACATGCTAGCAGTGGCCTCTCCCACATAAAACTTGCTATCGGTCTAGAAAAGTAGTCAATTGCTTAGGGACACTATCGCAACTCCTACCACCACTTTTCCACACTCGCTATACTAACTTTATTGCGTCTTTATCTAGACAGCCCCTAATTTTTATTTACGTGCTCTTTATATTCTTGCAAAACTATCCAACAACACCTACAAAGTCCTTCTAGTTTCATACTTGTTTTCGGTAAAGCGAATGTTAAGCGTGCGTAGAGTTGTATCGGTGGTTGATAGAACTTGAGGGAATATTTGTTCTACCTTTAGCTCCTCGTTGGGTTCGACACTCTTACTTATCGAAAGAGGCTACAATTGATTCCCTATACTTGTGGATTATCAGATGTCTAGCCTGTATGATTGTGATCGCCCCTATGTTCTAAAACCCTCCGGTTTATATAGACACCGGAAGGATCTAGGGTTGTATAGAGTCGGTTACAGAGAAAGGAAGGTACATGATCCAAATGCCAAGCTTGCCATCCATGCAAAGGATAGTTCCATTCGGACATGGGGAAAGGTCTTAATCTCATATCTTCACAGCCCATTAGTCTGGCCCATATCACATAGCCCGGAGGCCCGAGGACCCCTTAGTCCAGGACTCCCTTAGTAGCCCCTGAACCAAACTTCAATGACAATGTATTCGGCGTGCAGATTGTCTTTGGCATTGCAAAGCGGGTTCCCTTTCTGAATACTCCAAAGCAGCTTTCCGCACACAAGAGTTGTATCTAGCCTTGCTTAACACGTACAACCCTCAGATGTAAAAAGCAACAATACTTAAAATAAGTCATGTCCATGGGCCACTTCTTCGGTGAGACGTTATGTTCTGGCCTTATTATTATTCTGAACCATTTTACAGCCTCGTTTCACATTTCGAGGCACGGCCAATGACATGTCTTGTCAAAGTAGAGATCGTGTCCCCTTATCATGGGATTCTCATCAATAGGGGTTTTGGGTAATCCAACCATGCCGTTCGCATGTCCCCTTGGGAATAGGCGAGATTCAAGGCTTATGAGGGGGCGCTTGATATTCGTTGCCTCTATAAGAGGACAAAGACCCATCTGTTCACCTCACGCCTTCTTCTTCCTCTGCCTTCCAATCCCCCGAGTTCCAGCACCCAGATTCCAAACTTTCCCTCTACCCCAACTTCTACAGCAATGGCCCGATCTGGCTTTTAGGGCAAGTGGATGGACTCCTCCATAACGGAGAAGAACATCCAGAATCTGCGGCAGGCGAGGTACATGACGGCGGAGATCAAACATAGGCTTCCAACCCCAGGGTAGGTCATCCCCTCCCCGGAGCCCAGCGAAAGGGTGGTTTTTATCCCTCACTTCCTCCGAGGACTCGGGTTCGCCCTTCACCCCTTCGTCCGAGGTCTCATGTACTAATACGTGCTAGATTTCATGATCTGGCCCCAAATTCCTTTCTCCATATCTCGGCGTTTATCATTGTGTGTGAGGCATTTCTCCACGTCCCCCCACACTCCGGCTTATGGCTCAAGGTCTTTAATGTGAAGCCGAAGGTGGTTGAAGGCCAATACGCCGAGTGCGGCGGCCCCATGGTGAGCAAGCTCAATCGTGTTACCTGGCCCAAAGGGAGATTTGTGGATACCGTCAAGGTGTGGCAGCAGGAGTGGTTCTATATCACCGAACCCCGCGGCACCAACTGGGCTACTGCTCCTGCCTTCAGATCTGGACCTCCGCTGCAGCTCGCATCCTGGACCAACAAGGGCCTAGATTGGGGGTCCCTTGACGAAGTGTCGATGTTGCAGAAGCATATCAAGAGCATGATAAAAAAAGGACATCGCCCTTGCTGATGTGATTCAGGTGATGCTCATCCGCCGAGCTCTCCCTTGCCAACGACGACCTCTCAAAATGTGGGAGTTCAATCCGGAGGGGCCATGGACTCTGCAGCACTTCTTTGGTACAATGCATAAAGGGATCTGGAAGCTGCTTTTTAAGAAGCAGAAGACGTGTCCACGGACGTTCGACGACACCGGCCTCGACTGCAACAATCCGGCATCCTCAGTAAGTATCATATTTCTAAACACTACTTAGCATGTCAATCTTAGGGAGGGGTCCTGAAAATTCCATCTCTGAATAGGACTGGGTAAAGAAGGCTCAGCGGATTAAGTGTCCGGCCCCGCTCCCAGAAAACCCAGCCGATCCTCGGTTAATGAAGATGCTGGTCCCGGTGCCCTACCAGGCGCCGACAAAGAAGGACAAGAAGAAGAAGACCAAGGAGGCCGAAGGTGGCCTCCATCTCGAAGAAACTTCGGGCGCCGTGTCCGGAGGAACCGACGCTGCTTCCTCTCACGAGGAGGATGAGGACGAGGAGGAGGAGGAGGAGGTAGAGAACCTTCCTCCCAAAGGGAAGAAGAGGGCAGCCTCCGTAGATCTGGAGGAGGGGCATCCAAGGGGGGAAGGATATCCCTCTTAGTTGACTCGGATTCGGGCACCGAGGCCGTTCCCAAGCACCGCCCCCGAACCAAGCCCCCTGTCAAATCGTGAGCTCCTTAATATGCCTTGTATACATCTAATCTTTTTATAGATTATAAGCACAATATCCAATTTCATATTCCAGTCCGGCCCACGACATTCCTCAAGAATCGTCATCATCGGGGGATCTTTTGCCCGAGAAGATGGAGAGCGAGACGCCTCCACAAGCTTCCCCACCTCCTAAGGCGGACGATCCTGAGGTGTCGGCCCTAAGGATTTTTCCGGGCTCTGGAGAAGTGCGGGAAAGGACCAATGCAGTACCGGAGGCTGCCAAGAACATGGGTGGCGTAACCCCCATGGAGACCGGCCATGGGGATCCTGAGTCATCCGACCCTCAGCCGGATACTGTTCCGGAGACCCAAACGATTCCAGAATTGGATTAGCGGCCCCCTCTGCAGGATGGGGAGATGCCAACCTCTACGAATGCAGAGGCGCTGAATAAGCTGATGGATGCACTGCAATGTGCATCTGTCTTGAAGGAGCACCATACCTTAATGGGTACGGTGGTTGAAATGTTCAGTCCACTAAGAGCGGAATGGATGAAGCCTTCACGAGCCTACTAACAGGCTTCGAGGTATGCGATGTAATGGCTTTTAGCCACTTTCCATAAAAATCGGCCTATATATAGATAGTAGCCCCCGAGACTCTGTTTGGACAATGAAGGAGGGCGAGCAGAGGGTCTATAGGTATACGTAGTAAATAGCATACTTAGCCTTTTTGATAAAAAATCAGACTTCACTATTAGCGGTGACTGCTCAAGCCGCCGAGTTTTCGAACTGAAGCGGAAACTACATCTGGTCGATGAGGACAATATCCGGATTAACAAGCGGCTCGATGAAGCGCAAGGTATGTTTCAAGTGCTCCATATTCCATTGAATTATGTGCAAATGCTAAGTGAAGCTCACGCGCTGCTATATGCATAATTCCAGATGGCACTGCTGAGGTCGAGACCCTCAGGAGTGACCTTGCCCATGCGAAGGAGCAGGTGTCGGTGTCAAAACCGGCGGATCTCAGGTAGGGGGTCCCGAACTGTGCGTCTAGGCGGATGGTAACAGGAGACAAGGGACACGATGTTTTTACCTGTGTTCGGGCCCTCTCGGTGGAGGTAAAACCCTACTCTGCTTGATTAATATTGATGATATGGGTAGTACAAGAGTAGATCTACCACGAGATCAAGGAGGCTAAACCTAGAAGCTAGCCTATGGTATGATTGTTGTTAGCCCTACGGACTAAAACCCTCCGGTTTATATAGACACCGGAGAGGGCTAGGGTTACACAGAGTCGGTTACAATGGTAGGAGATCTACATATCCGCATCGCCAAGCTTGCCTTCCACGCCAAGGAAAGTCCCATCCGGACACGGGACGACGTCTTCAATCTTGTATCTTCATAGTCTTGGAGTCCGGCCAATGATGATAGTTCGGCTATCCGGACACCCCCTAGTCCAGGACTCCCTCAGTAGCCCCCGAACTAGGATTCAATGACGATGAGTCCGGCGCGCGTATTGTCTTCGGCATTGCAAGGCTGGTTCTCCTCCAACTTCCATGTGCTTGCCAAACGGTGTCCGACTTTGTTATAAATGATGCGCTTCTTGGCTTCCACGCCCAATAATGGCTATCTTCCACGTGTGGTACGAATGCGAACAACCAGGGTATTTTTACATTCTACCCCCTAGCTGCGCGAATGAGCTGCCTATAAAGAGAGGCGAGGATCTAGATCCGAATCACACCACCCTCCTTCCGCGAGTTTTCATTGGAGCGCCCTTGACCAAAAATCCATCCCATCATGGACAGTCGACGCGGCTCCTCCTCTCGCGCTCCCAGCCCTCAGCCAGGAGATTGGGGGAGATGCTCGGTCCCGCATAGTGAGCTAGTGACGCTTCAAGCCGAGGGATTCCTTCCCCCAGCCTTCATGGTTCTGGTTCGAGCGGGACTTGCCACCTACAAGGGCGGGAAGCAGGCGGAGAGCGTCCCCAATCCCTCCAAAGGAGAGCGGGTATGCTTTGTCCCTTATGTAATAAGAGGACTCAGATTTCCCATACATCCGTTTCTCCGGGGGCTCCTAGAGTTCTATGGGCTCCAGCTTCACCACCTTACACCTGCCTCCATTCTGCACATCGCGGGCTTTGTAGCCCTTTGCGAGCTGTTCTTGGGCATTGAGGCCCATTTTGCGTTGTGGAAGAGATTGTTCTGCCTCGTACCCCGTTCTCACAAGGGGTCAATATATCAAGTGGGCGGAGCCGAACTATGGCGCATCGCCGGGACCGGATATCTATCTGGAACCCCGAAGAAGGCGTCCGAAGACTGGCCTTTGGAATGGTTTTATATGGAAGACGCCCCGCTGCCGGACCCGATTCGGATCGGCCTCCCGGAGTTCAAGAACGCTCCTCAAGAAACGCTGAGTTGGCGCCCGCGGAGCCCTCAACGGGAGAATGATAGGGACGTTTAATATCTGATGGGACGAATAAGGTTATTGGCTCATTCCGGATTGACCATGATCGGGGTCATGGCCACATGCATTATGGGAGGGGTGCAGCCGCTCCAATATAGGGGCCACCCCATGTGGGATTTCAATGGGGAGGATGATGCCACCCGTCATGGCCGCAAGGGGCCGGGATCGGTTGCCGATCTGGTGAAGATTCTGTCCGGCTTGTACAAAGGGGAGAAGGAGGACTTACTTCGTGCTAGTCCATTGAATGGATTTTCCATGAAAAACCCTCAGAGCTGGGTAAGCGGACGTTTGTCTATCCGATCCATATTCCCAAAGTTAAGTGTCTCACTTTGTGATTTCGACATAGGAACTGCGCCGGGCCGTAGAGGATATACACAGCCTTGCTCCACAACCAGAGGATCCGGAACGATCCCTTGATCTGGCCTCCGAAGAGGATCCGGACATAAAGGTGGAGCTGATCGATGGGGTGTTCCACCAACTTAGCATCGACAATGCTTTGGTCGCCATTACGGCCGACTACCCCGAAATATCTCCGGTTTCCCAGGTAACTGTGACCGGAGTCCTGATACTACTACTCATCCCTACTTATCTCTGACCACCTATACCATGGTGTTCCGCAGGAGGTGCCTTGTAGGCGGGAAGCCGAGCCTGCGGCGGCCGTCCAGCAAGGGGCAGCTCGGCCCAGCAGGCGGAAAAGAAGTGCGGTGTGAATCGAGACGTCGCCGCAACGGTATGACGCACCACCGTGTTTAAAGGAAAGATTACTGGGAGGCATATTGACGCTCATGATTTTTCCAGGAGAAAGAGCGCTCGCCGGACTGTGTCCGGAGAGGTTGCCAATCGAGCCTCCGCCAGCCAGGCTCCAACGCCTGGTCCGGAGGGGGAGGCGAACACAAGGCATGCGCCGGATGCTCCTCCAACGGAGGATGCCGACAGGCTGTCCGCCACCAGATCTGAGGTGGAGAGCGCCATGAATCATAGGCACTGCCGGACAGTTCTTCGTGACGCGTGTTTCTCCTCGGAGGCATTGAATGCCTTTAATGTGGGAGATGCGCACTTCCGTGCCGCTCAAGATGGTCTAACCAGAGCCACGGAGCAGTATGTGAAAGACATACGGGTGAGTGAATTTTGACCATTTATATATATTAGTAGCCCCCAAGACTTAAAATAGTTAGAATAACAGATTTAAGGATCATTTGTTATGCAGGATCTTTCAGAAAAGAATACCCATCTGTCTCAGGAGCTTCAAGAGTGCAAGGCCCAACTTGAGGCCGCACTAGCTGCCACAGGGGGAGCCACAGAGACCCCCTCTGGTAATATATACTTCGAAATATAAGTAGTTTGTGAAGTGCGGCGTGTGTATAAGTCTGACAATAATATTGCAGATGGCGCCGGACTAGATCCGGACAAGCAACAGCTACTACGCCAGCTGAAGGCCGGCGAGAAGGTGCTTATGAGGGTGCAGCAAGAGAGGAACAAACTCCAAGATGCCAACACCCAGTTGGGCGAGGAACTAAAAGATGTTGGGGCCCAGCTGTCTGACTCCGTGAAGGAGAATCGGCGGCTTCGTCGCGGCATATATAGTAAGTGCTTGAGCAAACCTTTTGAAAAGAAGAGTTCAGCGAGGAAGTCGATTGACAGAAATATGTCTGTAAGCGTGCTCATAGGTCATCCTGCGGAGGAAATACCCGGTTCAACGGGTGACCTACTTCCCGACCTGCTGCAACTGCACGAACGAGTTCGGCAGGTGATGAGCGGAGTCGCCCAGGCCTTGTGGCCTTCCATGTCCCCACCCAAAGGTCTTAGAGAGCTTGCGGAGAAACTTCAGGGAGCACGGCGGCGCTTCCGGTTGTGGAAGATATCGGCCTGCCGTCAAGGCGCCAGGGAGGCCTGGGCCATGGTGAAAACACGGTATGCGAAGGCTGACCCAAACCACATGGCCGAGGTCGGACCTATGGGGCCCGATGGGAAGGAGATCCCTGTGAGCTTAGTGTATGACCAAGTAGAGTTGGCCGCAAAGTATTCACTGCAGGACTGTAAACTAGGCAGTTTATTAGATGGTATCGAGGAGGAATACCATCAGTCAGCTTGACTATGTAATTTGAAATGGCATAAAAAATGCCTTCTAGCCGGATTGTAGATCGTTTGTCATTGCGGACCTTTTCGCTTCAACCTTGGGACCTGACAGTCCGGAGTGTGTCCGAATACCCTCACGGTTATGTAAAAACCGGGGCATGCGTGGAGACCAGGCGTAGGGGTCATTAGTGCTTTATCAGACAAGTGCCCAACTAGTTATGTTATATTACATGGTTAGTAAGAAACATCTTCCAGGGAGAATAGTTCCGTTAGGGGTTCCTTTCCCTGGGAGGCATGCCCTAAAGTGCATGTCCGGACTGCGAAAAAAGTAGGAAAGCATCTGGGGGCAGATAAATAAATAGGTGAGAAATCATCTTTCAATTCACCGATCGAATATTCCCTTAAGAACGCTAGCTTTCGGCTTCACCCAGTCTGAGGTACACATCCGGCTGACCCGGCAGTAACAATCGCAGAGGTGCTCCCTTTACCTCCTAGCCGAACAATCGGGAACGTAGGGGTAAGCACATGAGCCAGGCAACCCAGCTTGGCCAAAACTTAAGTCATATCGATGCATATAATGGCGAATAAAAGGTACATGTGGAAGTGTGACACATGTGTTGGGCATAAGGCCCGTATAAATAAGCTACTGTTAAAGAAGCCCCCAGGTATAATGAGTGCGAGTAGCACATCAACCGTGTGTGATCAATGCGCAGGCGAGCCTTCAAAGGCTTTGAGAAAGGGGGAGGGGGAAAGAGAGAAATAAAGGACAGCTAAAGTATAAAATGTAGTGGGGGGAAGGAGACGAACTCGGAGTCCGACGCTAGGCGTAGAATCTTCGAAGACGGGCTGCGTTCCATGGGTTCGGCTCGAGTCGGTTATCCGATGCGTTTCACGGGCGGTACGCTCCGCCGGTCAGGACTTGGTCGATGATGAAGGGACCTTCCCATTTGGGCTTGAGTTTGTCCTTTTTCTTGTCCGGCAGGCGTAGAACTAGTTCGCCAACATTGTAAGTTTTGGCCCGTACTTCTCTGCTTTGATATCTTCGAGCCTGCTGTTGATAGAATGCGAAATGAGCTTTTGCCACATCGCGCTCCTCCTCTAGGGCGTCCAAACTGTCCTGCCAATCCAGCTCGGCTTCTCTTTCTTCGTACATGCGCACGCGAGGTGAGTCATGAATTATGTCACAGGGCAAAACTGCCTCTGCGCCGTATACCATAAAAAATGGTGTGAATCCGGTAGTGCGATTTGGTGTGGTCCGCAGCCCCCAGAGTACGGAGTCGAGCTCCTCTACCCAGTGTGTGTTAGATCCTTAAGGGACCGCACTAGTCTGGGTTTGATGCCGCTCATGATTAGACCATTTGCTCGTTCGACTTGACCGTTAGTTTGAGGGTGATAGACTGAAGCGTAGTCGAGCTTGATGCCCATGTTTTTGCACCAGAGTTTAACCTCGTCGGCCGTGAAGTTCGTGCCATTATCAGTGATGATTCTATGGGAGATGCCGTAACAGTGTACTACCCCAAATATGAAGTCTATCACAGGTCCGGATTCGGCCGTCTTAACTGGCTTGGCCTCTATCCATTTGGTGAATTTGTCCACCATGACCAATAGGTATTTTTGCTTGTGGGTTCCTCCTTTAAGGGGTCCAACCATGTCAAGCCCCAGGACATGAACGGCCGGTGATGGGTATAGTTTTGAGGGCGGTGGGTGGCATGTGGCTTTGATTAGCAAAGAGCGGCAACCGACGCATCGTTGGACTAAGTCTGAGCATCTGCCGGGCCGTCGCCAATAAAATCTGTCGGAAGGCCTTGCCTACCAGGGCCCGGGCTGCGGCGTGGTGCCCACCGAGTCCGGCGTGAATTTCAGCCAGAAGATTTCGCCCTTCCTCTTCGGAGATGCACCTTTGAAGGACTCCGGTTGTGCTTTTCTTATAAAGCTCTCCCTCATGGACCTTGTAGGCTTTAGATCGCCGTACTATGCAGCGGGCCTTGTTTTGGTCTTCAGGAAGTTCCTGCCTGGTTAAGTAGGCTAGGAATGGTTCTGTCCATGGGGCAATGACTGCAATTATTTCATGGGCTGAAGGTGTTATTTCATTGGCAGAACTACCGATTGTGTCAGAGTGTGCGGTTGGGTCCGGATTGTTGTTTCCGGACTCCCCTTCCCATAGTACGGATGGTTTGAAAAGCCGTTCCAGGAAGATGTTGGGAGGGACGGCATCGCGCTTTGCGCCGATGCGTGCCAATACGTCCGCCGCTTGATTATTATCCCGAGCTATATGGTGAAATTCGAGCCCTTCAAACCGAGCTGACATTTTCAGAACGACGTTACGGTAAGCTGCCATTTTCGGATCCTTGGCGTCGAAGTCTCCATTTATTTGGGATATCGCAAGGTTTGAATCCCCTCGCACCTCTAGGCGTTTAATGCCCATGGAGACCGCCATCCGGAGGCCATGTAGAAGGGCCTCGTATTCGGCTGCGTTGTTGGAGTCCGTGTACATTATCTGGAGTACGTATTGGACTGTGTTTCTGGTTGGGGATGTCAGGACGATGCCAGCCCCCAGGCCGGCCAACATTTTGGAGCTGTTGAAGTGCATGATCCAATTGGAGTATGCGCCGTACTCTTTAGGGAGTTCGGCTTCAGTCCATTCGGTGATGAAGTCAGCCAAAACTTGCGACTTGATAGCTCACCGTGGTTTATAGGTTATGTCAAATGGTAGGAGCTCAATGGCCCATTTTGCAATCCTACCATTCGCGTCACGGTTGTTTATAATGTCATTGAGAGGTACTTCGGAGGCTACTGTTATCGAACACTCTTGAAAGTAGTGTCACAGCTTTCGGGATGCCATGAACACTGCGTACGCTATCTTTTGATAATGTGGATACCGGGACTTGCATGGGGTTAGGATAGTGGATACGTAGTACACTGGTTTTTGAAGAGGGAACTTGTGTCCGTCCGTTTCTCGTTCGACGACGAGTACCGCGCTTACATCTTGATGTGTTGCCGCGATGTATAATAACATTGGTTCGCCCAGGTTAGGCGCGGCCAGGACCGGATTTGTTGCCAATATGGCCTTTATTTCTTCGAGTCCGGCCGTGGCGGCATCCGTCCACTCGAAGTGTTCGGTGCACCGGAGGAGGCGATAAAGGGGTAATGCCTTTTCTCCTAAGCGGGGGATGAAGCGGCTTAGATCCGCCACACATCCAGTCAATTTTTGTATTTGTTTGAGGTCTTTTGGGATATCCAGTTGTGATAGAGCTCGGATCATGGCTGGGTTTGCTTCAATTCCTCTACCGGATACAATGAAGCCCAAGAGCTTTCCGGCTGGTACGCCAAAAACGCATTTTTCCGGGTTGAGCTTAATGTCATATGCTCGGAGATTGTTGTAACGCCCTCGATGCGGCTATATCTCCCACGTGTCGAAGCACGACTTAGAGGCATAACCGCATTGAAAGCAATGTCGCAAGTGAGGTAATCTTCACACAACCCATGTAATACATAAGGGAAAGAGATACATAGTTGGCTTACAATCGCCACTTCACACAATTACATGAATAAAGCATTACATCATCCAAATACAGTCAAGGTCCGACTACGGAACCAAAATAAAAGAAGAACCCCAAATGCGACAAAGGTCCCCGATCGACCCCAACTAGGCTCCACTACTGATCAACTAGAACGAAACAACACAAAAGGCAAGATCTGCATCGAGCTCCTCCTTGAGCTCGGAAGCGTCACCTGCTCGGTAACATAGGCACCTACAAACTGGTTTTGGAAGTATCTGGTGAGTCACGAGGACTCAGCAATCCCATTACCATGGGTATCAAGACTAGCAAAGCTTAATGGGAAAGGAAGGGGTAAAGTGGTGAGGTTGCAGCAGCGACTAAGCAATGATATGGTGGCTAACATACGAAAAGAGAGCGAGGAGAGAAAACAAAGGAACGGTCGTGAACTAGCAATGATCAAGAGGTGATCCGAACACCTACTTACGCCAAACATAACACGAAACCGTGTTCACTTCCGGACTCCGCCGAGAAGAGACCATCACGGTTACACACACGGTTGATGCATTTTAATTCGGATCTGGTGTCAAGTTATCTACAACCGGACATTAAAAATTCCCATCGCCACATAACCATGAGCACGACTCTCAAAAGTTTAAACCCTGCGGGGTGTCCCAACTTAGCCCATGACAAGCTCTCGCGATCAACGAAGAATAGACCTTCTCCGGGAAGACCCGATCAGTCTCGGAATCCGGTACATCAAGACATTTCGACAATGGTAAAACAAGACCAGCAAAGCCGCCCGATCTTGCCGACAATCCCGATAGGAGCTGCGCATATCTCGTTCTCGGGGCACACCGGATGAGCAAGGCGTCGGGTTGGCATAGACCTGGTTGCCCAGGGCGCGGACATCGCTTCGGTTTGGACCAGCACTTAGACAAGCACGGCCGGGGGCTAAAATAAAGATGACCCTCGAGAGAGCGACTCCCAAGGGAAAAAAGTAGGTGGTGGTGAGGCAAATGGTAAAAGTCAATGTTGGGCCTTCTTTGGACAAGTTTTATTCAAAGCGAACTATCGGGGGTCCCATAAATCACCCGACAGCGTTAGGAGCATAAAATCCGGGAACATAACACCGGTATGACGGAAACTAGGGCGGCAAGAGTGGAACAAAACACCAGGCATAAGGCCGAGCCTTCCACCCTTTACCAAATATATAGATGCATTAATAATATAAGAGATATTGTGATATCCCAACATAAACCCTGTCTACCATGGAGAAATCTTCAACTTCACCTGCAACTAGCAACGCTATAAGAGGGGCTGAGCAAAGCGGTAACATAGCCAAATAACGGTTTGCATAGGAAATGTGTCAAAGATTAGAGGTTCATGGCAATATGGGATGGCTTGATAAATAGGTAATAGGTCGCGCAGCATAGCGATAGAACGAAGCAACTAGCATAGCAATGATAGTAGTGAGATCCAGGGTAGCGGTCATCTTGCCTGAAATCCCGCAAGGAAGAAGAACGAGTCCATGAAGAAGACAAACGGACGAAGTTGAACGAATCCTGTCAACTCCGGAACGAAACTGAAGCTAACGAGAGAAGCAAACCGGAAAGAAGCAAACAATATGGTAAACACATAAGCATAAACATGTCATGATGCACAAACAAGTATGATGCATGTCCGGTTTAATGAGGCATGGCATGGCAAAGTGCAACGAACAATACTACAAATTAAGTGGAGCTCAATATGCAACAAGTTGCATATTGATGGAACGCCACATCAATTATTTAGTTCGATCTCGCTTAAGCTACAAAGCAATGTTAAATGTTGTTAAACATGTCAAGGGGTGAAGCATAATTAAACTACCTACCTACCTTGGCAAATTTAAATGAGGCCGGAACAACAAACAACATTTCCGAAAAAACCTCATATGCAATTTATGAATTTGCTACTGTTCTGCCCTAAAACATATTTTAAAGTTGTAAAACAGGAAAATAAAGTGGACCATGTTAATCTAGGCATTTTTCCACCCCATTTACATATAAAGAACATTTAAAACCGAGCTACGGTTATTTAGTTATGAAATAAATCATTTTAACATGGCATTTAGCAAATTAAGGTAAACAACATTTTAATCATATTAACATGGGATGAAAGTGGCATATTGTTAAACTAGACAAAATTCTAAGCATTTTACATGTTTAAATCATTTTAATCCGATGCACGATTAATGAGTTATTAATGCATGAACTATGGGGGTTTTCTGTAAAACTGTAAATTGCTGGATAATTAGACAAATTCACAGATGCTAAAAAGACCTACGCGGGCCGAAACTGATTGGCCCAACAAAGGCCTGAGAGGGGATCTGGAGGAGGCTGCTCACCTTGGGCCTTGGGCGGTTCGGTGGAGAAGCCGGGCTGCACTGGGAGGCCCACGCGGAGGGCGCCTTGGCCCGGAGGTCACTGCCCAGGCCGAGAGGAGGCAGCCCAGGCGCACGGTCAACGGGGAGAGCGGGCGAGCGGCCCAGGCGCGTGAAGCAGAGGCGATGAGCGCCGTGCTCGTTCGATGTCGGGGAGGCTGCGGGCGGCGCCTGGAGGTAGCAGGGGGAGCGACAGGCGATGCAGGTGGTCTCCGGCGAGGGCACCGGTGGCCGGGGACGGGGCCCAGCCGGCGGGATCCGGCAGGAGCGGTCAAGGGCGGCGGAGGAGAGGGGATCCGGTGCAGATCGGGGCCGAGGCAGCGGGAGTCCATGCTTCGGGTGCCCATGGCTTGCTGGTTCGTGTCCCTGGAGACAGATAGGGAGAGAGGTGAGGCGAGGGAGAGAACAAGAGGGAGAAGGGGATGGCAGGGGGTGGCGCGACCCGGCCGGAGGCGACCTGGTGAAGGTGCTCGCCGGCGAGGGAGGCAGCTCCGGTGAGGCAAGGCAGTGACGAGGTGGAGGCGAGGTGAGCTCGAGGCGGCTTGGGGCCTGGTGCAGCTCGGGAGCCCTCGAGCGGGAGAGGCTGGAGTCTGGCTATGGTTGGTGGATCGGGAGGGGATGGATCCCAAGGAAGAGGATTGGAGGTGGCTGGTTGGTTCGGTGAAGAAAACGAGGGACTTGGATCGGGAGGATTTGGATCGAGGAGATGTGGTTGGCTGAGGGGATTTTGATGAAGAAAGTGGCGGCGGCCGAGACGGGATGGATGGGACATCTCCCTAGATTTTAGGGTTGATCTATTTATATAGCAAGTGGGGTAGGCTTAGGGTCATTTGGTCCCTTCGTTTAAAATCGGACGGTCGCGAATAAAATAGTTAGGGAGCCCAAATGACAAAACGGAGATGTTTTGTAGATGTTAGGGGATGATCCAGACCCAACGGTAATGACAGACGGGTCGGGTTCGGCAGTTTTGACGGCGCATTACCAGGGGGTCTATGCACTGTGTTGAGAGGGTTGGGCATTTAGATGAGAGGGGAAAACAAAGACAATGGGGTCTGACGAAGGGCCACGGGGTCAAGGGGTTTTGTTGGTCTCGGAGAAAGAGAGAAGAGAGGGGTCCAAATGGTCTGCGAGAAGGTCAACAAAGGCAAAACGGTCCGAGGAGGCCAACGAGGACAAGGGCCCGACAAAATGCCAACGCGGGCAAAGAAAGAAAGGGCAACTGTGAACGGATGCAAGTTTGAAAACAATGACGGCAACAGAGTGCCGATGCAATGCGGATGATGCTATGAGATGAGATGCATAACAAAAACAAAATGCAAAACAACTGACAAAAACCCAACCACGAAGAAAATAACATATCGCATCTCCGGAAAAGGCAAGAGTTGGAGTTATGAATATGGAAAGTTGTATCCGGGGCGTTACAACACTCCACCACTACGAGAGGATCTCGTCCCGAGATCTAGGATGGCACCGGAGGGAAACGGAAGAGGAAGATGTAAAACATAGTTGCTTCTTTGACAAACGAGTGAAACCAAAGAACCTTGAGAGGTTGAACAAATTTAAAGAAACAAACAACGGAGATGACCAAGATTGCAAACAATTCGTTGGACAAGAGGAACAAGGAATATGATGGGAACCAAGAGGTTTAGTGATAAGATAGATATTGAAACCACTTCGTTAAAACTAGATAGAGGAGGAATAAGATTGATATAATTTGGGCAGCACTCGATTGTAAATGGAAGAAATTGAACATGAACACGAGAAGATGGGATGATACTTGATGAAATCAACAACACTGCGCCTTCGAACTATTGAAAGAATGGCACAATGGGTAAGAAGGATTTCAGACAGCACTAAGGTTGAAAAGAGAGGCAAAACTTGATAGGATGAAAGAACTTGAATGAGAACACAACACTCCGGTTAATTTGGTAGGCAAGAAAAGAACACGATCCTCAATTCGAGAAGAATAGTGAAGAGAGCAACATCACAATGCCTCCAAAGGAAATAATAGAAGATAGATCATTGGAATAACAGAATGGAGAAGAAAATGCCAACTTTTGCCACAAGTGAGCTTGGAAAGCACCCTTCCAAGAAGGTTAAAATGGAGTTGTTGGAAAAACAACAACGAAAAGAATAAGTTTGTAGTTGGCTTATGGAAACATCTCAACATTATGAGGTGACAACCGGCCACTAACGGAAACAATTGCTTTCTTGAGATCAATGAAGAGATGAAAACTGCTTCACCAAGATGATAGAGATATAACTTGGATCATTGATAAACACCACAAATAGCAATATTCCTTAGGGAAGGTTTTATGTGAAATCTATTCCAAGATAACTGACCATCACGGTTACACACACGGTTGATGCATTTTAATTCGGATCTGGTGTCAAGTTATCTACAACGGACATTAAAAATTCCCATCGCCACATAACCGCTGACACGACTCTCAAAAGTTTAAACCCTGCAGGGTGTCCCAACAGCCCATGACAAGCTCTCGCGATCAACGAAGAATAGACCTTCTCCCGGAAGACCCGATCGTCTCGGAATCCCGGTACATCAAGACATTTCGACAATGGTAAAACAAGACCAGCAAAGCCGCCCGATCGCCGACAATCCCGATAGGAGCTGCGCATATCTCGTTCTCGTGGCACACCGGATGAGCAAGGCGTCGGGTTGGCATAGACCTGGTTGCCTGTGGGCGCCGGACATCGCTTCGGTTTGGACCAGCACTTAGACAAGCAACGGCCCGGGGGCTAAAATAAAGATGACCCTCGAGAGAGCGACTCCCAAGGGAAAAAAGTAGGTGGTGGTGAGGCAAATGGTAAAAGTCAATGTTGGGCCTTCTGGACAAGTTTTATTCAAAGCGAACTATCGGGGGTCCCATAAATCACCCGACAGCGTTAGGAGCATAAAATCCGGGAACATAACACCGTATGACGGAAACTAGGGCGGCAAGAGTGGAACAAAACACCGGGCATAAGGCCGAGCCTTCCACCCTTTACCAAATATATAGATGCATTAATAATATAAGAGATATTGTGATATCCCAACATAAACCCACATCTACCATGGAGAAATCTTCAACTTCACCTGCAACTAGCAACGCTATAAGAGGGGCTGAGCAAAGCGGTAACATAGCCAAATAACGGTTTGCATAGGAAATGTGTCAAAGATTAGAGGTTCATGGCAATATGGGATGGCTTGATAAATAGGTAATAGGTCGCGCAGCATAGCGATAGAACGAAGCAACTAGCATAGCAATGATAGTAGTGAGATCCAGGGTAGCGGTCATCTTGCCTGAAATCCCGCAAGGAAGAAGAACGAGTCCATGAAGAAGACAAACGGACGAAGTTGAACGAATCCTGTCAACTCCGAACTAAACTGAAGCTAACGAGAGAAGCAAACCGAAAGAAGCAAACAATATGGTAAACACATAAGCATAAACATGTCATGATGCACAAACAAGTATGATGCATGTCCGGTTTAATGAGGCATGGCATGGCAAAGTGCAACGAACAATACTACAAATTAAGTGGAGCTCAATATGCAACAAGTTGCATATTGATGGAACGCCACATCAATTATTTAGTTCGATCTCGCTTAAGCTACAAAGCAATGTTAAATGTTGTTAAACATGTCAAGGGGTGAAGCATAATTAAACTACCTACCTACCTTGGCAAATTTAAATGAGGCCGGAACAACAAACAACATTTCCGAAAAAACCTCATATGCAATTTATGAATTTGCTACTGTTCTGCCCTAAAACATATTTTAAAGTTGTTAAACAGGAAAATAAAGTGGACCATGTTAATCTAGGCATTTTTCCACCCCATTTACATATAAAGAACATTTAAAACCGAGCTACGGTTATTTAGTTATGAAATAAATCATTTTAACATGGCATTTAGCAAATTAAGGTAAACAACATTTTAATCATATTAACATGGGATGAAAGTGGCATATTGTTAAACTAGACAAAATTCTAAGCATTTTACATGTTTAAATCATTTTAATCCGATGCACGATTAATGAGTTATTAATGCATGAACTACAGGGGGTTTTCTGTAAAACTGTAAATTGCTGGATAATTAGACAAATTCACAGATGCTAAAAAAACCACGCGGGCCGAAACTGATTGGCCCAACAGTGCACAGGAGGGGGATCTGGAGGAGGCTGCTCACCTTGGGCCTTGGGCCGGTTCGGTGGAGAAGCTGGGCTGCAGCTGGGGAGGCCCACGCGGGAGGGGCGCGCTGGGCCTGGAGGCCGCTGGCCCAGGCGCTGGAGAGGAGGCAGCCCAGGCGCACGGTCAACGGGGAGAGCGGGCGAGCGGCCCAGGCACGTGAAGCGAGGCGATGGCGCCGTGCTCGTTCGATGTCGGGAGGAGGCTGGGCGGCGCTGGAGGTAGCAGGGAGCGACAGCGTCTGGTGGTCTCCGGCGAGGGCACCGGTGGCCGGGGACGGGGCCCAGCCGGCGGGATCCGGCAGGAGCGGTCAAGGGCGGCGGAGGAGAGGGGATCCGGTGCAGATCGGGGCCGAGGCAGCGGGAGTCCATGCTTCGGGTGCCCATGGCTTGCTGGTTCGTGTCCACAGAGCAGATAGGGAGAGAGGTGAGGCGAGGGAGAGAACAAGAGGGAGAAGGGGATGGCAGGGGGTGGCGCGACCCGGCCGGAGGCGACCTGGTGAAGGTGCTCGCCGGCGAGGGAGGCAGCTCCGGTGAGGCAAGGCAGTGACGAGGTGGAGGCGAGGTGAGCTCGAGGCGGCTTGGGGCCTGGTGCAGCTCGGGAGCCCTCGAGCGGGAGAGGCTGGAGTCTGGCTATGGTTGGTGGATCGGGAGGGGATGGATCCCAAGGAAGAGGATTGGAGGTGGCTGGTTGGTTCGGTGAAGAAAACGAGGGACTTGGATCGGGGAGGATTTGGATCGAGGAGATGTGGTTGGCTGAGGGGATTTTGATGAAGAAAGTGGCGGCGGCCGAGACGGGATGGATGGGACATCTCCCTAGATTTTAGGGTTGATCTATTTATATAGCAAGTGGGGTAGGCTTAGGGTCATTTGGTCCCTTCGTTTAAAATCGGACGGTCGCGAATAAAATAGTTAGGGAGCCCAAATGACAAAACGGAGATGTTTTGTAGATGTTAGGGGATGATCCAGACCCAACGGTAATGACAGACCGGGTCGGGTTCGGGGCAGTTTCGGACGCGCACACGAGGGGGTCTATGCACTGTGTTGAGAGGGTAGGCATTTAGATGAGAGGGGGAAAACAAAGACAATGGGGTCTGACGAAGGGCCACGGGGTCAAGGGGTTTTGTTGGTCTCGGAGAAAGAGAGAAGAGAGGGGTCCAAATGGTCTGCGAGAAGGTCAACAAAGGCAAAACGGTCCGAGGAGGCCAACGAGGACAAGGGCCCGACAAAATGCCAACGCGGGCAAAGAAAGAAAGGGCAACTGTGAACGGATGCAAGTTTGAAAACAATGACGGCAACAGAGTGCCGATGCAATGCGGATGATGCTATGAGATGAGATGCATAACAAAAACAAAATGCAAAACAACAGACAAAAACCCAACCACGAAGAAAATAACATATCGCATCTCCGGAAAAGGCAAGAGTTGGAGTTATGAATATGGAAAGTTGTATCCGGGGCGTTACAACACTCCACCACTACGAGAGGATCTCGTCCCGAGATCTAGGATGGCACCGGAGGGAAACGGAAGAGGAAGATGTAAAACATAGTTGCTTCTTTGACAAACGAGTGAAACCAAAGAACCTTGAGAGGTTGAACAAATTTAAAGAAACAAACAACGGAGATGACCAAGATTGCAAACAATTCGTTGGACAAGAGGAACAAGGAATATGATGGGAACCAAGAGGTTTAGTGATAAGATAGATATTGAAACCACTCCGGTTAAAACTAGATAGAGGAGGAATAAGATTGATATAATTTGGGCAGCACTCCGACTGTAAATGGAAGAAATTGAACATGAACCTGAGAAGATGGGATGATACTTGATGAAATCAACAACACACTGCCTTCGGAACTATTGAAAGAATGGCACAATGGGTAAGAAGGATTTCAGACAGCACTAAGGTTGAAAAGAGAGGCAAAACTTGATAGGATGAAAGAACTTGAATGAGAACACAACACTCCGGTTAATTTGGTAGGCAAGAAAAGAACACGATCCTCAATTCGAGAAGAATAGTGAAGAGAGCAACATCACAATGCCTCCAAAGGAAATAATAGAAGATAGATCATTGGAATAACAGAATGGAGAAGAAAATGCCAACTTTTGCCACAAGTGAGCTTGGAAAGCACCCTTCCAAGAAGGTTAAAATGGAGTTGTTGGAAAAACAACAACGAAAAGAATAAGTTTGTAGTTGGCTTATGGAAACATCTCAACATTATGAGGTGACAACCGGCCACTAACGGAAACAATTGCTTTCTTGAGATCAATGAAGAGATGAAAACTGCTTCACCAAGATGATAGAGATATAACTTGGATCATTGATAAACACCACAAATAGCAATATTCCTTAGGGAAGGTTTTATGTGAAATCTATTCCAAGATAACTCCAAAGAAAAGATTGATGGATTTAAAATACCTCATTCTTGACAACATATGAATCATGAAACATGAATGGAAATTGTCAAGAGTGACATAACACCACCTCAAAAGATAAGGTAGAAAGAATTGCACTTTGGAATGCAAGATGAAGAATACTTGAGCTCCTCAAAACAAAACAAGTGTTGGGCACCCTGTTTAATTTTGAGTATAGCCTGGCGGATCATAACTCCGAGAAAAATCTTTGAAGAACAATTGAGGAATGAAAAGAATCCTTGATGAACCACCATGTTGAGCCTCCATTAAGAACTCCGGTAATAAAAGGATGATAGAAAGAAAGAGAAGTTGAAAAACACAGGGTGAAGCCTTGTGATGATTCAGATGGAGCTTCGCGACGAGATAATTGAGCGAGCTTTTAACTCCGAAAAGAAAGATGAATCACTTGTAATCAAGAATTTATTCATCATGAATAATCTCCGGAAGAAAAGAATTAATCACTTGGATGAAACAAGAACAAGAATTATGTTATGCGTATCCTTCACCAATTTAAATTGATGACAAGCAACGAATTTGACATACTACTTATTCTCGTAGAAAGGATTAAGAGAGATATAGCGCAAATTTGAGAAGGTATTGGTGGAACCACCGATAGGATTTGGAAACAATGAATATTTGATCTGATAACGGAGGAAGAGAAATCTTGAACGAACCACCGTAAGAATTGAAAATGATCGAAGTAGGGGTGCATCACCGGTAAGAATTAGCAAATGAACGAAGGTGCTTGAGACAAACTAGATACATGATAACAAAGAGATCAAGAACTGATTAGAGGATATTCGATTGATGCACCCGCAAGATAGGAGAATGATAACTGACAGCTGAGAATGAATAAACCTGAATTGATGGACTCCGGATGACAAACTGAGAAGACTCTTGAATACCTCCTGATGGGTGAAAAAGATTCTCACAATCGAAAACAATTATGAGAGGATGGCAACAAGCTAGCACCATGAATCTTGAAGAGAATAGAGCAAGATTAGAGAGAAACTCTTCTTCGGTCTTCAAATGTTGAGAATGACAACGAGAAACACCGCCAAGAATTATTGAGGCACACCGGAAGAATCAAAAGCAAAGAGGTTGAGCCAACTATGAAAAGAATTTGAAAGATCTAGGAGAAAAGCATTTGACTGATGATAACTCATTCTTACGTCAAACTTGGAGAAGAATTTAGGATAGCTCTGGGAAAATAGAAGAGCCAGGTAAGATCCTGGGAAAAGACCTGTGGGTTAGGGCCCACTCAAAACAACACCGTTGAAAAGATTTGAAAGAGATGTTGCACCGGTTGAATTAAATGGCTTGAATGAGATAAGAGCCTCATAATAACTTGAAAGGATAGAGAATGGAAACACGGAACTTCCGAGATATCTTCAACACCCCGAATCAAATGAATAGCAAGAGGTGAGTGATTGAGAGGTGCACCGGCATGAGAAAGCATTTGACACGAGGAGAGGAATATGATGAACACTGAAAGCTTGAATTGGATCCACCGGAGAAGAAACAACAATGAAGGATGATGAACTTGAAACTGTTGAGCATCTTCATGGGAAATCACCGGATAGAACATTGATTGAAAAGAGTGAAGAGACTTCACATGAATAAATGGATACTTGATTAAGAAATCTGTGTCCTTGAAGAAAAAGGGTGGGAGGGCGGGAAAACAAAGGCAACTTGGGACGGATGAAACAAACACCATTGAGAAAACTTAGATTTGATCTTGCGGATGGGAAAAATGATGGGATCCACTAGAAGAGAAGCACGCCGGTTGGAAAAGAATTAATATGACGACCTCAATGATCAAGAAGGATTAGTACTCCCATAGAAATATGAGAACACCATTAGGGAAGGTATGGATTCAACATTTGACTTCGAAGCAACTCGAATACCACAATTAAAACAAAACAAAGGAGTTGGCTTGCAAAATAAGCCGGAACAAATGCATATGAAAGAGATTTACCCAATCCCATATCATGCATCTGTCGGAAAGATATCCTAGGAGCTACTTGAATTCCCACCTATAAAACTCCCGAAACTTTCTTGTTATGCAATCTGGTGTTGGGGATACAGGGGAATCAATATATCTCACCCAAACTAACAATCCATCCATCCAGCTGTATCCATCCGTCAACACATAACCAAGAAACCTTTGGAAATCGTGTACCTCAACCTTCGAAAAGCATCCGTTATACGAGTCATGGCAATACTCCCGTACTCACCTCAGTACTGGGTTAGCGGGGTTATCTCACCAACAACTGCATAAAAGAGATTTTCGATGTCGGCGTACTAAACTCGGTATTCGAGAACTGCAACGATAAAATTATGATGACAACACCTCGAGCTCAACTCCCGGGACACTTCCACTAAACCCTGACGGGGAGGCACCAAGACAATGTTCTCATCATAAAACCATCGAACGATTCCAAGATACTGCGTGATCCTAAAAATTTTTAGTGAAATTTGAGAAGAGAAGAGTCAAAACTCTACGTCGGGATGCCTTACAGGCGATGAAGAGGCGGGAGTAAAAAGAATTCCTAACTCTCCGATATATATAATCCTAAATGACTCAAAACATTTTTCTAGACACAACTCGGCCGCTAAAAGCGATCAAGCGGTGGGGCTCCTAAGGTCGGGAAGGCTCGATTACCAACATAGCGCCCTCGATGCGGCTATATCTCCCACGTGTCGAAGCACGACTTAGAGGCATAACCGCATTGAAAGCAATGTCGCAAGTGAGGTAATCTTCACACAACCCATGTAATACATAAGGGAAAGAGATCGTAGTTGGCTTACAATCGCCACTTCACACAATTACATGAATAAAGCATTACATCATCCAGATATATCAAGGTCCGACTACGGAACCAAAATAAAAGAAGAACCCCAAATCGACAAAGGTCCCGATCGACCCCAACTGGGCTCCACTCTTGATCAACTAGAGCGAAACAACACAAAAGGCAAGATCTGCATCGAGCTCCTCCTTGAGCTCGAAGCGTCACCGCTTTCGGTAACATAGGCACCTGCAAACTGGTTTTGGAAGTATCCGGTGAGTCACGAGGACTCGGCAATCCCATTACCATGGGTATCAAGACTAGCAAAGCTTAATGGGAAAGGAAGGGGTAAAGTGGTGAGGTTGCAGCGACTAAGCAATGATATGGTGGCTAACATACGCAAAAAGAGAGCGAGAAGAGAAACAAAGGAACGGTCGTGAACTAGCAATGATCAAGAGGTGATCACGAACACCTACTTCGTCAAACATAACGAGAGAAACCGTGTTCACTTCCGGACTCCGCGAGAAGAGACCATCACGGTTACACACGGTTGATGCATTTTAATTCAGATCTGGTGTCAAGTTATCTACAACCGGACATTAACAAATTCCCATCTGCCACATAACCATGGCACGGCTCTTGAAAGTTTAAACCCTGCAGGGTGTCCCAACTTAGCCCATGACAAGCTCTCGAGATCAACGAAGAATAGACCTTCTCCGGAAGACCCGATCGGTCTCGGAATCCCGGTACATCAAGACATTTCGACAATGGTAAAACAAGACCAGCAAAGCCGCCCGATGTGCCGACAATCCCGATAGGAGCTGCGCATATCTCGTTCTCAGGGCACACCGGATGAGCAAGGCGTCGGGTTGGCATAGACCCCTGTTCTTGCTTGGGGCGCCGGACATCGCTTCGGTTTGGACCAGCACTTAGACAAGCAACGGCCCGAGGGGCTAAAATAAAGATGACCCTCGAGAGAGCGACTCCCAAGGGAAAAAAGTAGGTGGTGGTGAGGCAAATGGTAAAAGTCAATGTTGGGCCTTCTTTGGACAAGTTTTATTCAAAGCGAACTGTCGGGGGTCCCATAAATCACCCGACAGCGTTAGGAGCATAAAATCCGGGAACATAACACGGTATGACGGAAACTAGGACGGCAAGAGTGGAACAAAACACGGGCATAAGGCCGAGCCTTCCACCCTTTTCCAAATATATAGATGCATTAATAAAATAAGAGATATTGTGATATCCCAACATAAACCCTGTCCACCATGGAGAAATCTTCAACTTCACCTGCAACTAGCAAAGCTATAAGAGGGGCTGAGCAAAGCGGTAACATAGCCAAACAACGATTTGCATAGGAAAGGTGTCAAAGGTTAGAGGTTCATGGCAATCTGGGATGGCTTGATAAGCAGGTAATAGGTCGCATGACATAGCGATAGAACGAAGCAACTAGCATAGCAATGATAGTAGTGAGATCCGGTAGCGGTATCTTGCACGAAATCCCATAAGGAAGAAGAACGAGTCCATGAAGAAGACAAGCGGACGAAGTCGAACGAATCCTCTCAACTCCGGAACGAAACCGAAGCTAACGAGAGAAGCAAACCGGAAAGAAGCAAACAATATGGTAAACACACAAGCATAAACATGTCATGATGCACAAACAAGTATGATGCATGTCCGGTTTAATGAGGCATGGCATGGCAAAGTGCAACGAACAATACTACAAATTAAGTGCAGCTCAATATGCAACGAGTTGCATATTGACGGAACGCCACATCAATTATTTAGTTCGATCTCGTTTAAGCTACAAAGCAATGTTAAATGTTGTTAAACATGTCAAGGGGTGAAGCATAATTAAACTACCTACCTAGGTAAATTTAATGAGGCCGGAACAACAAACAACATTTCCGAAAAAACCTCATATGCAATTTATGAATTTGCTACTGTTCTGCCCTAAAACATATTTTAAAGTTGTTAAACAGGAAAATAAAGTGGACCATGTTAATCTAGGCATTTTTCCACCCCATTTACATATAAAGAACATTTAAACCGAGCTACAGTTATTTAGTTATGAAATAAATCATTTTAACATGGCATTTAGCAAATTAATGTAAACAACATTTTAAACATATTAACATGGGATGAAAGTGGCATATTGTTAAACTAGACAAAATTCTAAGCATTTTACATGTTTAAATCATTTTAATCCGATGCACGATTAATGAGTTATTAATGCATGAACTACTGGGGTTTTACGAAAGCGTAAATTGCTGGATAATTAGACAAATTCACAGATGCTAAAAAACCTACGCGGGCGAAACTGATTGGCCCAACGATTGCCTGAGAGGGGGATCTGGAGGGCTGCTCACCCGGCCTTGGGCGATTCGATGGTGGAGAAGCTGGCTGCACTGGGAGGCCCACGCGAGAGGCGCCACTGGCACAGAGGCACTGCCCAGCGCTGGAGAGGAGGCAGCCCAGGCGCGCGGTCAATGGGGAGAGCGGGCGAGCGGCCCAGGCACGTGAAGCAGTGGCGATGAGCGCCGTGCTCGTTCTATGTCGGGGAGGCTGCGGGCGGCGCCTGGAGGTAGCAGGGGGCGGCAGCGTCTGGTGGTCTCGGCGAGGCACGGTCGGCTGGGGCGGGCCCAGCCGGCGGAATCCGGCAGGAGCGGTCAAGGGCGGCGGAGGAGAGGGGATCCGGTCCAGATCGGGGCCGAGGCAGCGGGAGTCCATGCTTCGGGCGCCCATGGCTTGCTGGTTCGTGTCCCTGGAGACAGATAGGGAGAGAGGTGAGGCGAGGAGAGAACAAGAGGAGAAGGAGATGGCGGGGTGGCGCGACCGGCGGGAGGCGACTGGTGAAGGTGCTCGCGCCCGGGGAGGCAGCTCCGGTGAGGCAAGGCAAGTGTGAGGTGGAGGCGAGGGAGCTCGAGGCGGCTTGGGGCCTGGTGCAGCTCGGGAGCCCTCGAGCGGGAGAGGCTGGAGTCTGGCTATGGTTGGTGGATCGGGAGGGGATGGATCCCAAGGAAGAGGATCGGAGGTGGCTGGTTTGTTCGGTGAAAAAAACGAGGGACTTGGATCGGGGAGGATTTGGATCGAGGAGATGTGGTTGGCTGAGGGGATTTCGATGAAGAAAGTGGCGGCGGCCGAGACGGGATGGATGGGACATCTCCCTAGATTTTAGGGTTGATCTATTTATATAGCAAGTGGGGTAGGCTTAGGGTCATTTGGTCCCTTCGATTAAAATCGGACGGTCGCGAATAAAATAGTTAGGGAGCCCAAATGACAAAACGGAGATGTTTTGTAGATGTTAGGGGATGATCCGGACCCAACGGTAATGACAGACCGGGTCGGGTTCGGGGCAATTTCGGACGCGCACACGAGGGGGTCTATGCACTATGTTGAGAGGGTAGGCATTTAGATGAGAGGGGGAAAACAAAGACAATGGGGTCTGACGAAAGGCCACGGGGTCAAGGGGTTTTGTTGGTCTCGGAGAAAGAGAGAAGAGAGGGGTCCAAATGGTCTGCGAGAAGGTCAACAAAGGCAAAGCAGTCCGAGGAGGCCAACGAGGACAAGGGCCCGACAAAATGCCAACGCGGGCAAAGAAAGAAAGGGCAACTGCGAACGGATGCAAGTTTGAAAACAATGACGGCAACAGAGTGCCGATGCAATGCGGATGATGCTATGAGATGAGATGCATAACAAAAACAAAATGCAAAACAACAGACAAAAACCCAACCACGAAGAAAATAACATATCGCATCTCCGGAAAAGGCAAGAGTTGGAGTTATGAATATGAAAAGTTGTATCCGGGGCGTTACAATTGTCGAATGTGAGCCTCAGGTCGTCTACTAGAGTTTCGACGTGCTTGGATTTGACGACCACATCGTCTATGTATGCTTCCACTGTTTTGCCGATCTGGTTTGCCAGATATGTCTGAATCATGCGCTGATATGTTGCGCCGATGTTTTTGAGCCTTAAGGGCATTGTGTTGAAGCAGCATGGTCCATATGGAGTAATGAATGCCGTTGCGGCTTGGTCTGGCTCCGCCATCTTGATTTGATGGTAGCCGGAGTATGCGTCGAGGAAGCACAATGAATCGTGCCCTGCGGTAGCGTCGATAATTTGATCGATGCGGGGAAGGGGGAAGGGATCCTTTGGACAAGCCTTGTTAAGGTGCTTGAAATCGACACACAGGCGCCAGGATTTGTCCTTCTTTGGTACCATTACCAGGTTTGCTAGCCAGTCCGGATGTTTTATATCTCTTATGAATCCGGCTTCTAATAGTTTGGCTAGCTCCTCTCCCATTGCCTGTCTTTTGGGTTCGGAAAATCGCCGAAGAGCCTGTTTGACTGGCTTGAATCCTTTTAGGATATTTAGGCTGTGCTCGCTGCCGGCGGCGTGGATTCTGGCATGTCTGAAGGGTGCCAGGCAAAAATGTCCCAATTTTCCCGTAGGAATTCTCGTAGTGCGGCGTCTACATCAGGGTTTAATTGTGCCCCGATGGAGGCCGTCTTTGTGGGGTCCGTTGGATGGACTTGGAATTTGACTATTTCGTCCGCTGGCTTAAAAGAGGTGGACTTGGATCTTTTGTCAACTATCACGTCGTCCCTGTTCACCATGGAGCGCAGCGCTGTGAGCTCTTCGGCCACTAGGGCTTCAGATAACGCCTCTAGGGCTAGTGCGGCTGTCTTATTTTCGGCGCGGAGCGCTACTTCCGGATCACTGGCAAGGGTGATGATTCCGTTGGGCCCGGGCATTTTGAGCTTCATGTGCCCATAATGGGGTATAGCTTGAAAAACTGTGAATGCCTCTCATCCTAATAAAGCGTGATATCCGCTGCTGAACGGGGCCACATGGAACGTGATCTCCTCGGACCTGTAGTTGTCCGGCGATCCGAATACTACATCCAGTGTGATTTTTCTTGTGCAGCATGCTTCCTGACTAGGGATTATTCCTCTGAAGGTTGTGTTGCTTCGCTCAATGCGGCTCCAATCTACTTCCATTTTTCGAAGGGTTTCCTCGTAGATGAGGTTTAATCTGCTGCCGCCATCCATGAGTACCTTAGTAAGGCGAAAGACGTCCACTATTCGACTGAGGACCAATGCGGCTGGTGCTCGGGCTGTCCGGAATTTAGGTTCGTCACTGGCGTTAAAGGTAATAGCCGTGTCGCTCCATGGATTTATTGTTGCTACTTGGTAGACTTCGGCGAGGCTGTGGATTGTTCGTTTCCGCACATTATTTGATGCGAAAGTCTCGAAGACTGTTAATACCGTACTGGTATTGCTGGGCTGGTTCTCTGGGGCTAGAAGCTCTTCGCCACTTTTGGCCACCTGCCATAGTATCCAACATGCTCAAAGGCTATGTGTTGGAGTGGCGCCCTCTGTACTATGGATTTTGCAAGGTCTATCTGAGCCATACCTCCAGTACGGTTCCTTGCCCTTTAGGGGGTTTTTGCTTTTTGGTTTTTAACCCAGGTGCCTAAATATGATACACCCTTTTATTCCGGAATAGGGTTGTGTTCGGAGCCGGATTGTCCCAAAATTTGGTTTCGGTTTTCCGGGCACTCTCCATTGCACAGTACTTTCGTACTATGGACGCCAAGTCGGCGAAGCGTGTAATTTCACGACGACTTATGGCATTCATGATTCCCTTTTCCGTGTAATTATTGCAGAAAATTGAGATTGCTCTTTCCTCACGGCAGTCCTTTATCCTGTCCATGACCAGGAGGAATCTGGCCCAGTAATGGTGTACTGTTTCGGCGGGCTCTTGCCGGATTCGGGATAGATCGCTTATGTTTGGGTGGGCGGGTGGAATTATATTCGGAACCCCATCCAATCTAAGTCTCAAGGTCCGAAAAGTTTCCGAACCTGGAAGCTTGGGTTGTTGGATGTTGTCCAACGAATCTGGCCCGATGCCTGACTTTAGGTTCAGTGCTTGATCGACGTCCGTCCCTCCGCGGGGATCCGGCATGGAGGGGTCGGGAATTTGGACATAGCTTGTCCTTCATGTAGAAGGAGAGTCGCCGTGCTGTTCCTCCACCACAGCAACATGGTGGGAAGCCTGGGGAGAGTTGATCTCTCTCAGATCGGTTTTAGGCTCGATCTGATCGTAGTCTGCAGCGACTCCCAGGGCGGTGATGCGATCCAAGAGCTCGTTTAAGGAGGAGAGATCCATCGGATCTAGCTGCTCGTCGAGTTCTGAGTTGACGTGAAGATTGCTTTTGATGACCCGAGAGGTCATCGCCGGCGCGGCGGCCGGACAGGCGGTCATAAGGAAACCGCCTAGCCGGATAGTTTGGCCGATGGACAAAGCTCCTTTGGAAACGGTGCCGTCTTTAAAGACGAGACGAGGCATCCTTCCTAATTGCGACGGCACAGAGGAACTCTCAATGAAAGCACCAATGTCGGTGTCAAAACCGATGGATCTCGAGTAGAGGGTCCCGAACTGTGCGTCTAGGCGGATGGTAACAGGAGACAAGGGACACGATGTTTTTACCCAGGTTCGGGCCCTCTCGGTGGAGCTAAAACCCTACTCCTGCTTGATTAATATTGATGATATGGGTAGTACAAGAGTAGATCTACCACGAGATCAAGGAGGCTAAACCCTAGAAGCTAGCCTATGGTATGATTGTTGTTCGCCCTACGGACTAAAACCCTCCGGTTTATATAGACACCGGAGAGGGCTAGGGTTACACAGAGTCAGTTACAATGGTAGGAGATCTACATATCCGCATCGCCAAGCTTGCCTTCCACGCCAAGGAAAGTCCCATCCGGACACGGGATGAAGTCTTCAATCTTGTATCTTCATAGTCTTGGAGTCCGGCCAATGATGATAGTTCGGCTATCCGGACACCCCCTAGTCCAGGACTCCCTCAGCAGGCAAGGGTGAGCAATGCAGCCACTGAGAAAGCGGTTGCCGATTTGAAGGATGAACAAGCCACCCGGCGCCAGTTTGAGGAGCGCGTATCCAAGATTGAGCAAGAGCTCAAGGACGCAACTCGCAAGTGCGAGCTCCTCGAGGAGGGGAATAAAGCAAAGGCGACCGAACTCGCCAAGGCCCTTCAGGATGCCCAAGAGGCGAGGTCTGAATCCCGAGCAGCTCGCGAGGAGCTCCGACAGGCCAGCCAGATAGCGGCTGGTAAGCCCTTTCTTTTACAGTCTAAGTTTGGCGATCAGAGGTATGCCTTACTTAATCGACTATGTAGTTATCCATATTCCTTTGCGGATCTGCGAAGAGCACCGCTGACGCAACACAATTCTACCGGGCCCAGGAGGGGCATGCGACGGAGAAGTTGTTCTGGTCGCAATATGCGACGCAGGAGCATTCGACGCTGCTGAATGACCAAATGGCGCAGTGGGCCGAGTTGCACAAGATGTCGGAGCGGCCAGGAAGGAGGTTATACTCCGGCTGTGGTCGGCTGAACCCGTTCCGAGCATTTATTTTGGCCTAGTGCAGTGACTCATTGATGTCGTGCCCTGAATTGATGCCATCAAGCGGTCGGTGTGCATAGAAGGCGCATAGAGGGCCTTTGCCTGTGTCAAGGTGCACTGGGCCAAGATGAAAGCCGCCGTTGTCGCGGTGGAGGGTCCTCCCGAAGGCAAGGACCACCGCACGCCGGAGCGTTATTTAAACGACGTCCTAGAGGGTGCTCGCTTGATAGAGGGTCAATGCTCAAAGGACATTATATTTGAATGAATGAATCCGAACGACCCAGTCGTGTGTATTAAGGCTTTGTAATATATTTGTGCCATTATCTGAAGTTGCTTTCCTCTTGTGCGGCCGTTTTTGTATGCCTGGGAGTTTTCCAGTCGTCGGCTTCGACCCCCACGTAGATGCTATGGGGGTGTTCGGAATAGCACATGAGCACTCTTGACCCAACGTCTTGGTCCGTGACGGAGGTGTCAGTGCGGCAAACCAGGCAGTCGGACTATACGGCTTTACCGCTCTCACTTAGCCATAGAGTTTGATGATGGGGCTATAAAATAGCCCCTGGTACGTATGTGACTATCCGAATGCGGATGTGTTACGTATATGACTGGAAAAACAGTCCTTTGTTTAGAACATAAAAATCGTTAAAGATTTAGTAAGTCACCGAACGGCTGACCAGCTCTTGTCGCATCATGACAGTCAATTTTCAACTTTCGCTACTGAGGTGCTTGACCGGATGAACCAGAAACACAATCGTAGTAGTTCTCCCTTTACTACCCTAGCCGAACAAACGGAACGTAAGGTAGCAAACATAGGAGCCGGGCAACCCAACTATTGACCAAAGACATGATTCGGAGCCGGTACATGTAATACCAAGCTCAGGACGCTGAAGTGTGCTACAAAGTTGTTCGGGCTTTCATTTAGCGGCACATATGTGGCCGTATAGATCCCCTGGCAATGGGTGTCGAGGTATGTGTGACAACTAGAGAGATGGAGTACAGTTTTATGAATAAAGCTAATACTGAAAAAATTGTCCCTACTAGGATCTGATTAATACGTCAAGACGTGATCTTACAGAGGGTACCATAAGCACCAAAACATTTTACATGTCGGGGATCTAATAATAAGGAGAAAATCTTAGTATAGGTCCTTTAAATAAGGTTTAGTCCGAAGAGTCCTTCGGATATCCTGCCGCATGTCTGCGCTTCTTTCACCTTGTACAGAGGGGTTCCTTAAAGGGAACGTTCTTCTGTTTCTCGTACGAAACTGGGCTCGGAGTGAGTCGTTGTAAGTCCGTAGGATACATGGGCTCGAATGCACCTATGGTAGAAAAGTAAGCGACGAAGAGTGTAAGATCATACAGGGTCAAGTCGTACTATAGACCTTCCTGTATTGTGCCTCCGCTGATGCCCAAGGTATTTTGAGTGCGTAATGATGCATGCGCGGTACAAATTCCACGAGTGTGTGCGGCGATCGACGGAGGCGAAACTACTAATCTAGCTCTGGAAGTACCGAGCTGCTAGCTTGCGGGACTGACCGGACTCTTTTAACAAAGTCCGGCGGCTTGATGACCGACAAGGTGTGCGTCTTGAGTTGGCCGCTCTGTACCTTGGCTGCGAGAGCCGCCGTGTGCTCCTTAGTGCGAAGCGAGCGTTCCGTGTTTCCATTGACTGTTATAACACAGCGTGGACCGGGCATCTTGTGCTTTAAATAAGTAGTGCGACACCACGTTGAATCGAGCAAAAAGCAGTCCGTCCGAGCAGTGCGTGATAGCCACTTCGGAAGGGTACAATATCGAAGATCAAGTCTTCACTGATGAAGTTGTCGGGCGAGCCGAAGACAACTTCCAATGTTACTGAGCCCGAGCAATGGGCCTCTATGCCAGGTATTACTCCTTTAAAGGTAGTTTTAGTGGGCTTGATTCTTGACGGATCAATACCCATTTTGCGGACGGTGCCCTGATAGAGCGGGTTAAGGCTACTGCCACCATCCATGAGGACTTGCGTGAGATGGAATCCATCGATGATCTACACATTGTTGATTTCACTAAAAAGTCTCAACAAAAAACTTGCTTCACTGCTAAATCCTCAAAAGGTTGGTTATGGCATAGACGACTAGGTCATGTTGGTATGCGAAACCTTGACAAGCTTATTAAAGGGAATCATATCCTTGGAGTTAACGATGTCATTTTTGATAAGGATAGACTTTGCAGCGCTTGTCAAGCAGGTAAACAGGTTGGAGGAAGACATCCCGTGAAGAACATCATGACCACAAGGAGGCCCCTCGAGCTACTTCACATGGATCTTTTCGGTCCCAACTCTTACAAGAGTCTCGGTGGAAATTCTTTTGGTCTAGTTATAGTTGATGATTTTTCAAGATTTACGTGGGTGTTATTTCTCAATGATAAATCACAGGTCCAGAAGATCTTCAAAAACTTCGCTAGGAAGGCCCAAAATCAATTTGAAGTGAAGATCAAGAAGGTTCGCAGCGACAACGGAACGGAGTTCAAGAACGCAAATGTGGACACCTTTCTTGACGAAGAAGGGATTTCACACGAGTTCTCGGCTACGTACACACCTCAACAAAACGGAGTTGTCGAGAGGAAGAACCGGACGCTCATCGAAATGGCGAGAACGATGCTTGATGAGTACAAGACGCCGAAGCACTTTTGGGCGGAAGCGGTTGAGATAGCTTGTCATGCAACAAATCGCTTGCATCTTCACAAGCTACTCGGCAAGAAGGCATACGAGCTCCTCACCGGTAACAAACCCCAAGTTGGACACTTTCGAGTATTCGGCTCAAAGTGCTACATTCTTGATAAGCATCGTCGCTCTAAATTTGCTCCTAAATCTCATTAAGGTTTCCTACTAGGTTATGGCTCAAACTCTCACACTTACCGTGTCTACAACAATTTCACCCGAAAGGTTGAAGAGACGGTAGATGTGAAGTTTGATGAATCTAACAGCTCGCAAGTAGAGCAATTGCCAATTGATGTAGGTGACAAAGATCCTTCAGAAGCAATTCAAGACTTGGCTGTTGGCAAGGTTCGTCCAACGAAGGTGAAGGATAGTACCTCGTCCGTCCAAGTGGAAGCTTCAACTTCACGACAAGGTGAACCAAGAGTTGATACGGAAGCATCCACAAGTGGGAAACACCAAGATGAATAAAACGAGGAAGTGCATCAAGATGAACATCAACAACCTCCTTCTCCACCACGACAAGAGAATGACAACGCCAACAATGATGAAGGCCAAGAAGAAGAACAAGATGAAGAAGATGTTCGACGAAGACCCAAGCAAAGGCTTTCACGAGTTCGAGCAAGAATTGCTAAAGATCACCCCGTCGAGCAAATCTACAGTGACATTCAAACCGGGAGAATCACTCGCTCTAAAACTCGTTTAGCCAATTTTTGTGAAAACTATTCTTTCATCTCTAGCATTGAACCTATGAAGGTCGAAGAAGCCTTGGAAGATCCGGATTGGATAAATGCTATGCATGAAGAGCTACATAACTTTGAGAGGAACCAAGTTTGGACATTGGTTGAGAAGCCCGACAACAACCACAACGTCATCGGTACCAAATGGGTGTTTCGCAACAAGCAAGATAAAGATGGACAAGTAGTTCGCAACAAAGCATGTCTCGTCGCCCAAGGCTACACACAAGTCGAAGGTATGGACTATGGTGAGACTTACGCCCCCGTTGCTAGAATTGAGTCCATTCGCATCTTACTTGCCTATGCTAATCATCATGATATCACCTTGTACCAAATGGACATTAAAAGTGCTTTTCTAAATGGTGAGATAGAGGAGGAAGTTTATGTTAAGCAACCTCCTGGCTTTGTCAATCCTAAGAAACCCAATCATGTTTACAAACTTCACAAAGCTCTTTATGGTCTTAAACAAGCTCCTAGAGCATGGTATAAATGCTTGACCAAGTTCCTTATTGAAAAAGGCTTTGAAATTGGGAAAATTGATTCTACTCTTTTTACTAAAAGGGTTAATGGAGAACTATTTGTGTGCCAAATCTATGTTGATGATATTATATTTGGTTCAACTAACCCTCATTTTAGTGAAAAGTTTGGGAAGCTAATGTCGCAAAAGTTTGAGATGTCTATGATGAGTGAACTCAAATTCTTTCTTGGGTTGCAAATCAAGCAAACTAAGGAAGGTACCTTTGTTTCTCAAACAAAGTACACCAAGGACTTATTCAAGAATTTCAATATGCAAGAATGCAAAGGTATGTCTACACCCATGCCTACTAGTGTACATCTTGATTTGACCAAAGACAGTGAACCGGTTGATCAAAAGGTTTATCGCTCTATGATTCGTTCATTGTTATATCTATGTGCTTCACATCCCGATATCATGCTAAGTGTGTGCATATGTGCACGATATCAAGCTGCTCCTAAAGAATGTCATCTTAAGGCCGTGAAAAGGATAGTGAGATACTTAATCCATACACCAAACTTTGGCATTTGGTATCCTAAGAGGGCCTCTTTCGATCTTGTTGGCTATTCCGACTCGGACTATGCCGGAGACAAGGTTGATAGAAAGTCCACTTCGGGTACTTGTCAATTTCTTGGTAGATCTCTTGTGTCTTGGTCCTCCAAGAAACAAAAGTCGGTATCCTTATCCGCCGCCGAAGCTGAGTATATTGCCGTTGGTTCATGTTGTGCTCAATTACTTTGGATGGCCCAAACTCTTAAAGATTATGGGATATATGTGAGACATGTTCCCTTGCTTTGTGACAATGAAAGTGCTATCAAAATTGGTCATAATCCTGTGCAACATTCTCGAACTAAGCATATTGAAGTTTGTCATCATTTCATTCGAGATCATGTTGCTAAGGGTGACATTGATCTTAAGCATGTTCGCACCGAAAAGCAATTAGCAGATATATTCACTAAACCTCTTGACGAGAAAGTGTTTTGCAGGTTGAGAGGAGAATTGAACATCATTGATGCTTCAAACTTGGAGTAGAAACTCCATTGGATACATGCAAGACATGAGCTTATGACTAATCCTTGATATTTCTCTTATGATGAAAATATTATGTCTTGGATATCTTTGTATCTTGCATGTTATCTAACCCATGTAGGTACTTGGTGGAATCAAATTCCATGAGATTGTAATCTACTCACATCTTGAGCAATCTCTACATCACCAAGTCTCTACACTATGGTGGTTGAAGACAAGGAAGCTAGAAACCATTCAAACATATCCTTTGACAAACTCTCTATTGAGCTTCATGATTGTCATTTTTGGATACACAAGTGCTCTTCCTTGCAAGAACTAACCCATGTAGGTAGATGGACTCAAATTTCAAGTGGTGCTTCAACTCTTGATGAGCTACATCAACCTTGAGCAACCCACACAAGTTCAACAACATGGACAACACCACCAACCAAGGTATGCTATACCATCTTAGAGAAGCTTTACTCCAAGTCATGAGCTAAAGCAACTCGACAAGATATGAATACATCAAGATGCTTAAACGAAAAATGGCAACCCCATTTTGAGCTTAAACGATGAGTATGACCGATGATCAAGTGATCTCACTTGACTCCTAAGTCAATATACTCTAACATAGGTGACTTTGTCGCCGACCATCTCTAGATGAAGTTCTCTTGTGTTCTTTACTGGGTTTTTTTTGCATTTGTCTGATGCATATTTGTTTCCCCTTTCAAAAAAACTTCATCTTGATTTCATTCTGTTTGCTTTGCATTTTTCTGCATCAAATTCATTGCACATCTTTCAGTAAATTCCTTGCAAATCTTTGTGAGATCTTACTAGTCTAAGTGAGCTGAGGTGACAAGTGTTTTCTCTGAGATGAACTCAGTTTCACCGATTTGTTATTTTCGGCCCAACCGAATCCTTTCGGTACAACAGAAGCATACCACTCGGTGCCACCAATTTCACATCAGGAAAACAGTTTGCCACATATTCTATGTGTCTTTTAATCCAGCTCCACTCAATGAATCTTGTCCTCTACAAGCATCACATTTTTATCAGTGCTTTGTGCTATATCTCAAGGACCAAACCCATTCGACAGATTCCAGAAGACCCTTCTTGGAAATTGATGTCAAAGGGGGAGAGAGAGAACATCAAAGCTTATCATTTAGAGAGAGATCACATCAAAGAAAGAGTTTATCACCTTCTTAACTTAAGGGGGAGAGAGAACCTCAAGGGGGAGAGAGAGATCTCAGGCGGAGATAATACTTAAGTAGAAAGTATTTCTCAAGGATCCCAGATGCTTGGTGTTCAAGAGGAAAGATGCCCACATGTCTTCTTGAGGGGAGAGACATGTTCATATGATCTTTTGTGCTTATTTGCATTAGCATGCATTAGCTCTGATCATCATTCATATCTTTCAGCTCTGATTTTTCAGCTCTGACTTTCTATTCCATATCTTCTCCCAGTATCCCATCCTAGATTCAGGGGGAGCAAGACATCTAAGGGAAAGAAATCATTTAAATGCATTGCATATCTTAACTCTTGGGGACATGTCTGATCCAGTGTGGTACTTAGTACTCACTCTCTACATGTCATCCCAGTCTTGGTATTCTTGTAGTTTCTTCTGTTTGCTCTGGCTAGTAGATGTATCTGTGTTATCTAACCTTATTTGCGCAGTTTCATTTCATCCTAAGCCAACTCAAGACTTCAAGGTAAGTATATGCATCACAATCATGTGTATGAGGAATTCTTGCTGATGTACATATTGTTTACAAGACGGACTCATGAGCATGAAGGTATTTTCTTTAATATTCTTTGCTTTGATGCATATGGCCAAGATACATGTAACACATTGCCTGCTCTATCATGTTTATGCTCTCACATGCTTCTATATTCCATATTCACATGATTGCACACATGTAGGGGGAGCCTATGCTTGTTACATGTCTTTCCAAAGCTTTACCTGCTATTCTTTATATCTTTATCTAAAGCTTTGATGTATGTTGTCATCAATTACCAAAAAGGGGGAGATTGAAAGCACAAGTGCTCCCTAGGTGGTTTTGGTAATTAATGTCAACATATCTCTTGTTGGACTAACACTTTTATCTAGTCTATTTCAGACAAGTTCAACAATGGAGTGGCATGGACTAAAGGATGTGGGAACTCCTTCAAGATGCTAAGGACAAAGAATTGGCTCAAGCTTCAAGCTCAAGACTCTTCATTTTACATTTTAGTGGTCCAAGATCACATTGAGTCTATAGGAAAAGCCAATACTATCAAGGAGGGATGAGGTGTTGCTTAATGAGCCTCTTGCTTCATGTGCTTAGTGATATGCTCCAAAACCCTCAGTTACTTTCCCACCTCCACAAATGACCTAATCCTGAAGCCAAAATCGGTCACACCGATTCTTCCTATCCGGCGCCACCGATTCCAAAAGTCAGAGCCACTTCCACAAACCCTAAGCAAATCGTTCTTACCGATAGGGATCTCGGTCTCACCGAGATGGGATTGTAATCTCTCTGTGTATGTCCATTATCAAAATCGGTCTCACTGAGTTTGAGCAATCGGTACTACCGAGATAACAAAGCAAGCTCTCTGGATAACTTATTACCAAAATCAGTCCCACCGAGTTTGAGTAATCGGTCCCACCGAGTTTGCCTGACCAACTCTCTGGAAAGCTTATTACCAAATCGGTCTCACCGAGTTTGTGTAATCGGTCTTACCGAGATTAGGTTATGCCCTAACCCTAACCATATCGGTCTCACCGAGTTGCATTTCGGTCCCATCGAAAACCCTAACGGTCACATTATTTGCTAAATCGGTCTGACCGAGTTTAACGATTCGGTCCCACCGAGTTTGGTAGATTGTGTGTAACGGTTAGATTTTGTGTGGAGGCTATATATACCCCTCCACCTCCTCTTCATTCGTGGAGAGAGCCATCAGACTGAACCTACACTTCCAGCATACATTTTCTGAGAGAGAACTACCTACTCATGTGTTGAGGCCAAGATATTCCATTCCTACCATATGAATCTTGATCTCTAGCCTTCCCCAAGTTGCTTTCCACTCAAATCTTCTTTCCACCAGATCCAAAACCTATGAGAGAGAGTTGAGTGTTGGGGAGACTATCATTTGAAGAACAAGAGCAAGGAGTTCATCATCAACGCACCATTTGTTACTTCTTGGAGAGTGGTGTCTCCTAGATTGGATAGGTGTCAGTTGGGAGCCTCCGACAAGATTGTGGAGTTGAACCAAGGAGTTTGTAAGGGCAAGGAGATCGCCTACTTCGTGAAGATCTAGCGCTAGTGAGGCAAGTCCTTCTTAGGCGACAGCCATGGTGGGATAGACAAGGTTACTTCTTCGTGGACCCTTCGTGGGTGGAGCCCTCCGTGGACTCACGCAACCGTTACCCTTCGTGGGTTGAAGTCTCCATCAACGTGGATGTACGGTAGCACCACCTATCGGAACCACGCCAAAAACATCTGTGTCTCTGTAGGATCGAAAGTATGTCTAGAGGGGGGGTGATTAGACTACTTGACAATTTAAAAGTTTAGCCTTTTGATTAGGACAAGTTTTTAGCAAGTTCACAATGATGATCAAGTCAAGTATCACCCTACACATGCAATTCTAGAGTAATGGCAGCGGAAAGTAAATTGCACATGTAGTAAAGGAGAGGTGGAGAAGAGCAAACGCAATTTGGAGACACGGAGATTTTTCTCGTGGTTCCGATAGGTGGTGCTATCTTCAATCCACGTTGATGGAGACTTCAACCCACGGAGGGTAACGGCTGCGAGAGTCCACGGAGGGCTCCACCCACGAAGGGTCCACGAAGAAGCAACCTTGTCTATGCCATCATGGCATACGCCCACGGAGGACTAGCCTTACTCGGGGTAGATCTTCACGAAGTAGGCGATCTCCTTGCCCTTACAAACTTCTTGGTTCAACTCCACATCTTGACGGAGGCTCCCAAGCGACACCTAACAAATCTAGGAGGCACCACCCTCCAAAAGGTAATAGATGGTGTTGGTGATGATGAACTCCTTGCTCTTGTGCTTCAAATGATAATCTCCCCAACACTCAACTCTCCTCACTGATTTGGCTGTGGTGGAAGAAAGGATTGAGTGGAAAGCAACTTGGGAAGGCTAGAAATCAAGTTTCATATGGTGGGAGTGGAGCAACTTGATCTCAACACAAGGGTAGGTAGTTTTCTTCTCGAAATGTAAGGTAGGAGTGGTAGTTCTTTCGATGGCTCTCTCCACGAATGAAGAGGAGGTGGAGGGGTATTTATAGCCTCCACACAAAATCCAACCGTTACACACATTTGACCAATCTCGGTCAGACCGAAGTTGACAACTCGGTGAGACCGAAAGTTCAAATCTTGTGAACGTTGGGATTTTCGGTGGGACCGAAAATACAATCTCGGTTAGTCCGATTCTTCCAAAGACTAGGGTTTGCCAATCTCGGTGGGACCGACTTTATCATCTCGGTGACACCGATATGATTACAGAAGGTTACAGAAGCTTGGCAACACTAGTTTCGGTGAGACCGAGTTTGGAATCGGAAAATCCGAAATTATTAGGGTTTGGCTATATGGCTGAGGTGGTTCATCTCGGTGTGACTGAGTTTATGGAATCGGTGGGACCGAGATTACTTATGAGTATATGTTGGAATGAAAGATTGCGATAGTTTGGTAGATAGATCACTAAGCACTTTGAGCAACCGGATCATCATCATAACCTCATCCCTTTTGATAGTATTGGCTTTCCTATAGACTCAATGTGATCTTGGATCACTAAACCAAAAATGGAGTCTTGAGCTTTTGCCAATGTTTTCCTTAGCATTTTGAGGGTCCACATCTTGAGTCATTGCCATACCCATATCCTTGAACTTTCGAAATGATACTCAAGAAGTTATTAGTTCAATGATATATATGTTGTTATTAATTACCAAAACCACCCGGGATTAGTTGCACTTTCAATCTCCCCTTTTTGGTAATTGATGACAACATATAGATCAAAGCTTCGACAAATGATATAATCAATGAATAATATAAATCGCTTTGAGAAGTATGTGATAAGCAAGAGCTCCCCCTAAATTTGTGCACTATTTAAGATTTGCGTTTGAATGCAAATGCACAATCGATTAGGATCATGGGTCACTCTTCCATGTCACATACATCTTGGTGGAGCGCACAAAATGATAAGAATGAATAACATGCACCCAATCACCAAGACATGAGTAAATGATCATACAAGATGTGAATAGCATATGATAAGCATTAAGCACACATTAAGGCATAGTATGATCAAGCACTCATCAAAGTAAACAAACGTAGTATCAAACACACGGAATGTCTCGAAAAACTCAAAAGTATCTCAAAGAAACCATAAGCGAAAGAGTAAAAGCGAGCACTCTCTCTCTCGAAGTCCTATGATCTATACAATTTCTCCCCCTTTGGCAACAAGTTACCAAAAAGTTCGAAGGTATAGAGCTAAGCGTCACTAGGGACTCTGCTGGCGGCTCTATGCAGGTTGATGGAGTGGAGATAGCTGCATCTGCAAAGGCTTCTGCTGAAGTCTGTGGAGCTGGAGGAGTGGACACTGGAGCTGGAGCTGGAACTGATGGAGCTGTGGGAGGTGCTGATGTTGTAGTCCTGGTGTCTGTCACAGGGATAGCAGCTGATCTTGGTCTTGTGGGAACCTGAGCAGGCTGCTCATAATCATCCTGGACTAGATCATCTTCCATCTCCTTCATGAGCTCTGCCTTCTCCCTCTTGGCTTCCTCGATATCTGCCTCAAGCTTGTTTACAGTGACTTGCACTTGATCGGCTTGACACCAGAGCATGGAACTTGTCTTCAACTATCCTCTCAAGACTCTCCCGAGGCGCACTATGCTGGCAGGCGTAGTTCAATCCTCAGGTAGCTTCAAGGAGCTGCTCTCCAACGCTCTTGGGTTTAGCTGCTGCTGCTGCTGCTTCCTTCTTAGCTTTGGCTTGTTTGGCAGCTTCAGACTTAGCTTGTCCTTCAACAGACGTGGGATCATCCTCAGTCATCACAACTTCATTGTCCTCATGTTCAGGCTGCAGTGGCAAGTGGGGTCGTTCCAACAAGTAGGTGCCCGTGCCAAACTTGGCATTGATAAGCATCTGAATGTGCGGGGCAAACCCACATGACCTCTTCTGGTCTGCTGCAGTCCTCTTGATAGTCTCAACTATCAGGTCCATCACCTTGAAAGGTGCCTTTCTTGGTTTGTTGCCCTTGATGCTCTTTTGCAACCACTTTCCTCTTAGGCTTAGATGTGATCTCTTCCTCAGCAACAAAGTCGAATCCTCTTCATCGAATTCCTCTTCTTCACGCCTGGTGGCAGCAGGAGGCAAACCACTTGGTGTGCTCCTCTCACCATCATCGAGAAAAAGCTGCTTGGCTTGGGACTAGTGCTGCCTCTAGAATCTCTACTTACGGTGATTCGGACCTGTTACGCTGTCACCGGCATCGACATGGTGACAACTTTGTGAATAGAATAGGTATAGGCAGAATAGAAGAGTTATCACAAACTGCAGAAGATTTTGCAAAAAAACGAGTTCAAATTTCAGTTTTAGGTTTTCACAGAATGCATTTCGGTCTGACCGAGTCTAAAATTTGGTGAATCCGAAGTGTCTAGACAGAACCATTCACACCACTTTCGGTTGGACCGAAATGGGTTTCGGTCTAGCCGAGAACACTAGGGTTTCACTAAATCCTCATTTCGGTCTTACCGATTTGCACAACTCGGTTGGACCGAAAAGGTGCGTTGCAATGGCCAGAGGCCAAATCGGTCGTTCCGAGAATGTAGAATCGGTCACACCGAGATGTGTTCGGCGGAAACCTAACCCTAAAACTTTTACTCGAATTTCGTTCTAAGAACAAATCTGCTGGATAGGAAGATCTCAATCGTGGCAAGAAGCTAGGCCAACCTATCGTGTATGAATCGGAGGTTGAAACACGAGAGGGACCGAAACTCACCCTAACTTGGTGGAGTTTCTCTACGGCGGCAACGGCGCGGTGTGATTGACCGTTGACGGCGACGGAGACTGCGGCGGCGCCTGAGCGACGACGGAGACGATCCGGAGACCACGGTGGCGGCAGCGAAGGGTTTGGGGCGAGACGTTTTGAAGAAAGAATCAAGCGCTGCCCTCGGTATATATAACCTTCGGTGTCGGTGGGACCGAGTTGGAAAACTTCGGTGGCCCGAGATGGTTAAGCGCAGCGATTACTCATTTCGGTCATGCCGAATTTGTACCTTCGGTTTCACCGAGGTGAAAACCTAGATCAATCCAAGTGATTTGGTGCGTCCGATTTGGAGTGGGTTGGTCGACCGAAAATACTTAGGAAGGTTTTGGAAGTTAAGTTTTTGACGGATCGGTGGCTCCGAGTGCTCCTCACTCGGTCTGTCCGAAAAAGACTTGTCCAAAGTTTGTGATATAAGCATGAAAGAGTTTGAGACAAGAAAGCATAGATAGCTAGGGGAGGAACTTAGGCATTCTTGTCCATCCATTTGGTCAAAAAGAGAGATCCAAAAGACCAAAGCAACAAATGGATGTCCTCGAATGGATAAAATCATGCATCCAACATGCTCACACAATAAGATAGCAAATGAAATATGTGTCAAACATGCACAAACAAAACACTAGCTACTGTCACACAATTTGGCGATGACTAGGTCATCTATATATGAGTATATTGACTTAGGAGTCAAATGAGAACATTTGATCATAGGTCATACTCATCGTTTAAGCACAAGTGGGGTTACCACTTTTACATAAAGCATTAATGTGTTCACATCATTTGAAGATGCTTTAGCTCAAATCTTTAGAGCAAAGCTCCCCCTTGATGTGAGAACCCCTTTTAAAGGGTCAAACTAACCTTGGGTTGTTGTAGAAGACTTCATGTAGATGTTGAAGATGTGGATGCTCAATGTTGATGAAGATCATCAAGAGTTGGGAGCAATCCTTTGGATTCGGGCACTTTCAATACCTACATGGGTTAGTCCCACAAGGAACAAACAAGGATATCCATAGACATAGATTGAAGTACACAATAGATGATGTCCATGAAAGCAATGATTACCTTGTCCCTTGACTTACCAACAAGAGGGTTTGTGACTCCATGAACTAGTGCAAAATGTGGAAGTTGATTGCACAAGTTCTTGCCAAAATGAATGTGAGTGAAGTATGTTGGCGGAGTCACCCTCAAGAACTCTCTAGTTCTTCTTCTTCGGGATCCACATCATCTTGATGGGAATCCTTGGGGTAGTAGTTGAGCTTGACAAAGTAGAACTTGAAGTTTCCTTGGGAACCCACTTGACCATGGCCTTGGGTGCTTCAATGAATGCATCAATCTCCTCTTGAAGCTTGTCCTTGCCTTTTAGCTTGTGGTCTTGTGGTGGAAGGTCATCTTGAGCTTGTTCCACATTGGAAGAAGTAGGATCATACTTCTCCTTTTGAGAAACAAACTTTGGAGTGGGATATTGACCTTCTTCCCATTCAACACCCTCGGCGTTGAACTTTCGCTCAAAACCAATTCCTTGATTCTTCCGGTGCCTTCCTTGCTTGCGAACAATTTCCTCAAAGTTCTTGCTTCCGGCAAGGCTCTTGTAGACACCTTTCTCTATAATCCCTTTCAATAAACTATTTTCTTGCTCAAGTGAAACTTGGCTTGAAACATTGTTAGTGGAATCAAGAGAATTACTAGAACCACTTATGTTGCTTCTAGATGAAGAATTTTTCTTATGCTTGTCATGCTTAGTTTTAATAGGTGGCAAGAAATTAGACAAGAGAAGTCGTTTGGCAAGATATGAAGAACTCTTCTTTTGAAGATCGTCATTGATAGCTTTTAGGAACTCATGTTCTTGCTCTAGATTGAGCTTCTCGAAGCATAGCTTCTCATGAGATCTTAGGAGCTCTCTATGATCTTCTTGAGTTGTTTCATGAGCTAACTTAAGAGTGTTTAGTTCTTTAGTTAGACGCTCAATCTCCTTCATAGCATTGTCATTCGACTCTTCTCGACTATAAAGACTACTAGCATGTTCATCATTACTAGGCTCACTAGATTTGTCATGTAAAGGCTCATCTTCACCAAGCAAGTCATCCTCATCACTATCAAAGTCAATAAATTCAGGGTGTGATACCTTGGGGCCTTTAGCCATGAAGCATCTTCCAATTCCCTCATTTGGTGAATCAAATAAGTCATAGGAGTTGGAGTTGGAGGATACGAGAGCAAGACCGGCAACACCTTCATCTTGACTGTATTCGGAGTTGGAGTGATAGCTTCTTTCGGAGTGATTGTCGGAGTCGGAGCCGGAGACCCATTCACCTACATGAGCTTGATGTTTTCTTCTTGTGTAGCTCCTTGATGACTTGTCTTTCCTTTCCGAATCCTTGCTTCTCCGAGAGGATCTTCGTTCATAACGATCATCTCTACTCCTTCTCTCTTTCTGAGGTGACTCTTCTCTTGAGCTTCTTCCTCTTGGAGATTCTTTTCTTCTCTTGTGGGGAGTCGAACACTCATTTGAGTAATGTCCGGGCCTTCCACAATTGTAGCAGTTTCGATCACGACTAGAAGATCTCTTTTCATCATATGATCTAGACTTTGAGCTTCTTTCCTTGCTTCTACTCTTGTAGAATTTGTTGAAGTTCTTCACCATTAGGCTTATCTCTTCATTGGAAACTAGCTTGTCACTTGAGGTTGTGGGAGCTTCAACTGTAGCTTTGTAAGCACCACTTGACTTGTTGTGAAGCTCTTCCTTATCTTTAAGTGTCATCTCATGAGCAACAATTCTTCCAATGACTTCGGTAGGCTTGAGATTCTTGTAGTTTGGCATCATTTGGATCAAAGTGCACACGGTGTCATACTTTCCATCCAAAGCTCTGAGAATCTTCTTGATGATGAATCGGTCGGTCATTTCTTCGCTTCCTAAGCCAGCAATCTCATTTGTGATGAGAGCAAGCCTAGAGTACATTTCAGCGACTCCTTCACCTTCCTTCATCTTAAACTTGTCAAGTTGACCTTGAAGCACATCTAGCTTTGATTCCTTCACGGACTCGGTACCTTCGTGCATTTCGACCAAAGTATCCCAAATCTCTTTTGCATTCTCAAGACGGCTGATTTTATTGAACTCCTCGGGACACAAAGCATTGAAGAGAATGTCACAAGCTTGAGCATTGTTTTGCAACATCCGCAACTCATCCGCTGTAGCTTTGCGATCCGGAACTTTTCCTTCCTCGAAGAACTCACCTTGCAAGCCAACACAAATAATGCCCCATGCGGCAGGGTTATGTCCAAGAATATGCATTTTCATTTTATGCTTCCAACTAGCAAAGTTTGAACCATCAAAGTAAGGACCTCTACGAAAATTACCCTCACTAGACGCCATACTCTCCTAGGTTGTGAAACCAAGCTTATGGAGTCCAATGCAATGGAAACCAATCCAATGGAGACCAAAGCTCTGATACCACTTGTAGGATCGAAAGTATGTCTAGAGGGGGGGGTGATTAGACTACTTGACAATTTAAAAGTTTAGCCTTTTGATTAGGACAAGTTTTTAGCAAGTTCACAATGATGATCAAGTCAAGTATCACCCTACACATGCAATTCTAGAGTAATGGCAGCGGAAAGTAAATTGCACATGTAGTAAAGGAGAGGTGGAGAAGAGCAAACGCAATTTGGAGACACGGAGATTTTTCTCGTGGTTCCGATAGGTGGTGCTATCGTCAATCCACGTTGATGGAGACTTCAACCCACGGAGGGTAACTGCGAGAGTCCACGGAGGGCTCCACCCACGAAGGGTCCACGAAGAAGCAACCTTGTCTATGCCATCATGGCATATGCCCACGGAGGACTAGCCTTACTCGGGGTAGATCTTCACGAAGTAGGCGATCTCCTTGCCCTTACAAACTTCTTGGTTCAACTCCACATCTTGACGGAGGCTCCCAATCGACACCTAACCAATCTAGGAGGCACCACCCTCCAAAAGGTAATAGATGGTGTTGGTGATGATGAACTCCTTGCTCTTGTGCTTCAAATGATAATCTCCCCAACACTCAACTCTCCTCACTGATTTGGCTGTGGTGGAAGAAAGGATTGAGTGGAAAGCAACTTGGGAAGGCTAGAAATCAAGTTTCATATGGTGGGAGTTGAGCAACTTGATCTCAACACAAGGGTAGGTAGTTTTCTTCTCAGAAATGTAAGGTAGGAGTGGTAGTTCTTTCTGATGGCTCTCTCCACGAATGAAGAGGAGGTGGAGGGGTATTTATAGCCTCCACACAAAATCCAACCGTTACACACATTTGACCAATCTCGGTCAGACCGAAGTTGACAACTCGGTGAGACCGAAAGTTCAAATCTTGTGAACGTTGGGATTTTCGGTGGGACCGAAAATACAATCTCGGTTAGTCCGATTCTTCCAAAGACTAGGGTTTGCCAATCTCGGTGGGACCGACTTTATCATCTCGGTGACACCGATATGATTACAGAAGGTTACAGAAGCTTGGCAACACTAGTTTCGGTGAGACCGAGTTTGGAATCGGAAAATCCGAAATTATTAGGGTTTGGCTATATGGCTGAGGTGGTTCATCTCGGTGTGACTGAGTTTATGGAATTGGTGGGACCGAGATTACTTATGAGTATATCTTGGAATGAAAGATTGCTGATAGTTTGGGAGATAGATCACTAAGCACTTTGAGCAACCAGATCATCATCATAACCTCATCCCCTTTTGATAGTATTGGCTTTCCTATAGACTCAATGTGATCTTGGATCACTAAACCAAAAATGGAGTCTTGAGCTTTTGCCAATGTTTTCCTTAGCATTTTGAGGGTCCACATCTTCAGTCATTGCCATACCCATATCCTTGAACTTTCTGAAATGATACTCAAGAAGTTATTAGTTCAATGATATATATGTTGTTATTAATTACCAAAACCACCCGGGGATTAGTTGCACTTTCAGTCTCTAATTGCGTTTGAATCCTCCAAACCCTTCCCTTTACTTTCTTGCAAGTTGCATGCTTTACTTTCCGCTGCTCATATACTCTTTGCATGCTTGCTTGATATGTATTGTGAATGTTAAACTTGTGCCTAAACTCCACTTAAACTTAAAGAATCTTAAAAACTGCAACTTTGGTACTTAGTGTCTAATCACCCCCCCCCCCTCTAGACACCTCTTCTCAAGATCCTACAAGTGGTATCAGAGCATTGGTCTCCATTGCTTTGGTTTAATCACCATTGAAGGAAGATGGATGAGTCTACTATTGGGAGTCTTAGACATAGAGTGCCTATTCTTGATGGAGAGTATTTTCATGAGTGGAAAAATGAGATGCTTGTAATTTTCAATCAATATCATTTGAACAAGTACATTGCTAGCCCTTGTCCACCTTATGTTGATCCTATGCATGCTACCCATGATGAGTCAATTGACATGATTAGGAATCTTAGAACTGCCAAACTTATCATTAGAGGATTGCCTAGAAACTTGATTGGATGTTTGCCTACTTTTTTAAGTGTGCCTATACCATATGGAAATTTCTTGAGGAACAATTTCCAGATTATTCCTTGAAAAATCTTGATGAAATTCTTCATAAGTCTATTGCTTTGAGTAAGATGAATACTAGTGATCTTATGTTTGGTGATCATCTATTTGAGCTTACAAACCTTATGCGTGCCAAAGGAAATGTTGGGATTATTAGTGATTTTATTTCCAAAGCTATAAAAATTCATAAGCAAGATCATTGTCAAACTCATTCTAATGAATTACCCTCTCTAGGACTTGATCCACCACATGACGATGTTGAACATGGATACTATGATGAGGATGATGATAGTGACTTCGGTCTTGATGATGCAATGAGACATTTTGGTCTTATGGCAAATCTTCAGGGATATATGTCAGGAGGAAAGGAATGGGTTCTTGATAGTGGATGTACCGATCACATGACCGGAGATAAAGACATGTTTCCTGAGCTTGCTAATAATGATAGTCCTCGAAAGTATGTCACTTTCGGTGACAACTCAAAGGGTAAGGTGGTTGGCCTCGGTAAGGTGGCCATATCACATGATAGCTCCATACAAAATGTCATGCTCGTTGAATCTCTTGGATACAACTTACTTTCAGTATCTAGACTTGCTGATTTCGGTTTCAATGTCCTATTTACTGAAGTAGATTGCCAAGTGTTTCCTCGAGACAATCATAAAATGGTCTTTACTGGTGTGCGTAGAGGTGATCTATACATTGTTGATTTCACTAAAAAGGTCAACCTAAAACTTGCTTCATTGCTAAATCCTCAAAAGGTTGGTTATGGCATAGACGACTAGGTCATGTTGGTATGCGAAACCTTGACAAGCTTATTAAAGGGAATCATATCCTTGGAGTTAACGATGTCATTTTTCATAAGGATAGACTTTGTAGCGCTTGTCAAGCAGGTAAACAGGTTGGAGGAAGACATCCCGTGAAGAACATCATGACCACAAGGAGGCCACTCGAGCTACTTCACATGGATCTTTTCGGTCCCAACTCTTACAAGAGTCTCGGTGGAAATTCTTTTGGTCTAGTTATAGTTGATGATTTTTCAAGATTTACGTGGGTGTTCTTTCTCGATGATAAATCGCAGGTCCAAAAGATCTTCAAAAACTTCGCTAGGATGGCCCAAAATCAATTTGAAGTGAAGATCAAGAAGGTTCGGAGCGACAACGGAACGGAGTTCAAGAACGCAAATGTGGACACCTTTCTTGACGAAGAAGGGATTTCACACGAGTTCTCGGCTACGTACACACCTCAACAAAACGGAGTTGTCGAGAGGAAGAACTGGACGCTCATCGAAATGGCGAGAACGATGCTTGATGAGTACAAGACGCAGAAGCACTTTTGGGTGGAAGCGGTTGAGATAGCTTGTCATGCAACAAATCGCTTGTATCTTCACAAGCTACTCGGCAAGACGGCATACGAGCTCCTCACCGGTAACAAACCCCAAGTTGGACACTTTCGAGTATTCGGCTCAAAGTGCTACATTCTTGATAAGCATCATCGCTCTAAATTTGCTCCTAAATCTCATGAAGGTTTCCTACTAGGTTATGGCTCAAACTCTCACACTTACCGTGTCTACAACAATTTCACCCGAAAGGTTGAAGAGACGATAGATGTGAAGTTTGATCAATCTAACGGCTCGCAAGTAGAGCAATTGCCAATTGATGTAGGTGACAAAGATCCTTCAGAAGCAATTCGAGACTTGGCTGTTGGCAAGGTTCGTCCAACGGAGGTGAAGGAGAGTACCTCGTCCGTCCAAGTGGAAGCTTCAACTTCACGACAAGGTGAACCAAGAGTTGATACGGAAGCATCCACAAGTGGGAAACACCAAGATGAATAAAATGAGGAAGTGCATCAAGATGAACATCAACAACCTCCTTCTCCACCACGACAAGAGAACGACAATGCCAACAATGATGAAGGCCAAGAAGAAGAACAAGATGAAGAAGATGTTCAACGAAGACCCAAGCAAAGGCTTTCACGAGTTCGAGCAAGAATTGCTAAAGATCACCCCGTCGAGCAAATCTACAATGACATTCAAACCGGGAGAATCACTCGCTCTAAAACTCGTTTAGCCAATTTTTGTGAAAACTATTCTTTCATCTCTAGCATTGAACCTATCAAGGTCGAAGAAGCCTTGGAAGATCCGGATTGGATAAATGCTATGCATGAAGAGCTACATAACTTTGAGAGGAACCAAGTTTGGGCATTGGTTGAGAAGCCCGACAACAACCACAACGTCATCGGTACCAAATGGGTGTTTCGCAACAAGCAAGATGAAGATGGACAAGTAGTTCGCAACAAAGCACGTCTCGTCGCCCAAGGCTACACACAAGTCGAAGGTATGGACTATGGTGAGACTTACGCCCCCGTTGCTAGACTTGAGTCCATTCGCATCTTACTTGCCTATGCTAATCATCATGTTATCACCTTGTACCAAATGGACATTAAAAGTGCTTTTCTAAATGGTGAGATAGAGGAGGAAGTTTATGTTAAGAAACCTCCCGGCTTTGTCAATCCTAAGAAACCCAATCATGTTTACAAACTTCACAAAGCTCTTTATGGTCTTAAACAAGCTCCTAGAGCATGGTATAAATGCTTGACCAAGTTCCTTATTGAAAAAGGCTTCGAAATTGGGAAAATTGATTCTACTCTTTTTACTAAAAGGGTTAATGGAGAACTATTTGTGTGCCAAATCTATGTTGATGATATTATATTAGGTTCAACTAACCCTCATTTTAGTGAAAAGTTTGGGAAGCTAATGTCGGAAAAGTTTGAGATGTCTATGATGAGTGAACTCAAATTCTTTCTTGGGTTGCAAATCAAGCAAACTAAGGAAGGTACCTTTGTTTCTCAAACGAAGTACACCAAGGACTTATTCAAGAAGTTCAATATGCAAGAATGCAAAGGTATGTCTACACCCATGCCTACTAGTGTACATCTTGATTTGACCAAAGACAGTGAACCGGTTGATCAAAAGGTTTATCACTCTATGATTGGTTCATTGTTATATCTATGTGCTTCACGTCCCGATATCATGCTAAGTGTGTGCATATGTGCACGATATCAAGCTGCTCCTAAAGAATGTCATCTTAAGGCCGTGAGAAGGATAGTGAGATACTTAATCCATACACCAAACTTTGGCATTTGGTATCCTAAGAGGGCCTCTTTCGATCTTGTTGGCTATTCCGACTCGGACTATGCCGGAGACAAGGTTGATAGAAAGTCCACTTCGGGTACTTGTCAATTTCTTGGTAGATCTCTTGTGTCTTGGTCCTCCAAGAAACAAAACTCGGTATCCTTATCCACCGCCGAAGCTGAGTATATTGTCGCTGGTTCATGTTGTGCTCAATTACTTTGGATGACCCAAACTCTTAAAGATTATGGGATATATGTGAGACATGTTCCATTGGTTTGTGACAATGAAAGTGCTATCAAAATTGGTCATAATCCTGTGCAACATTCTCGAACTAAGCATATTGAAGTTCGTCATCCTTTCATTCGAGATCATGTTGCTAAGGGTGACATTGATCTTAAGCATGTTCGCACCGAAAAGCAATTAGCGGATATATTCACTAAACCTCTTGATGAGAAAGTGTTTTGCAGGTTGAGAGGAGAATTGAACATCATTGATGCTTCAAACTTGGAGTAGAAACTCCATTGGATACATGCAAGACATGAGCTTATGACTAATCCTTGATATTTCTCTTATGATGAAAATCTTATGTCTTGGATATATTTGTATCTTGCATGTTATCTAACCCATGTAGGTACTTGGTGGAATCAAATTCCATGAGATTGTAATCTACTCACATCTTGAGCAATCTCTACATCACCAAGTCTCTACACTATGGTGGTTGAAGACAAGGAAGCACGAAACCATTCAAACATATCCTTTGACAAACTCTCTATTGAGCTTCATGATTGTCATTTTTGGATACACAAGTGCTCTTCCTTGCAAGAACTAACCCATGTAGGAATATGGACTCAAATTCCAAGTGATGCTTCAACTCTTGATGAGCTACATCAACCTTGAGCAACCCACACAAGTTCAACAACATGGACAACTTCACCAACCAAGGTATGCTATTCCATCTTAGAGAAGCTTTACTCCAAGTCATGAGCTAAAGCAACTCGACAAGATATGAATACATCAAGATGCTTAAACGAAAAATGGCAACCCCATTTTGAGCTTAAACGATGAGTATGACCTATGATCAAGTGATCTCACTTGACTCCTAAGTCAATATACTTTAACATAGGTGACTTTGTCGCCGACCATCTCTAGATGAAGTTCTCTTGTGTTCTTTACTGTTTTTTTTTTGCATTTTTCTGATGCATATTTGTTTCCCCTTTCAAAAAAAACACTTCTTCTAGATTTCTTTCTGTTTGCTCTGCATTTTTCTGCATCAAATTCATTGCACATCTTTTAGTAAATTCCTTGCAAATCTTTGTGAGATCTTACTAGTCTAAGTGAGCTGAGGTGACAAGTGTTTTCTCTGAGATGAACTCGGTTTCACCAATTTGTTATTTTCGGCCCAACCGAATCCTTTCGGTACAACAGAAGCATACCACTCGGTGCCACCGATTTCACATCAGGAAAACAGTTTGCCACATATTCTATGTGTCTTTTAATCCAGCTCCACTCAATGAATCTTGTCCTCTACAAGCATCACATTTTTATTAGTGCTTTCTGCTATATCTCAAGGACCAAACCCATTCGACAGATTCCAGAAGACCCTTCTTGGAAATTGATGTCAAAGGGGGAGAGAGAGAACATCAAAGCTTATCATTTAGAGAGAGATCACATCAAAGAAAGAGTTTATCACCTTCTTAACTTAAGGGGGAGAGAGACCCTCAAGGGGGAGAGAGAGATCTCAGGGGGAGAGAATACTTAAGTAGAAAGTATTTCCCAAGGATCCCAGATGCTTGGTGTTCAAGAGGAGAGATGCCCACATGTCTTCTTGAGGGGAGAGATATGTTCATATGATCTTTTGTGCTTATTTGCATTAGCATGCATTAGCTCTGATTATCATTCATATCTTTCAGCCTCTGGTTTTTCAGCTCTGACTTTCTATTCCTTATCTTCTCCCAGTATCCCATGCTAGATTCAGGGGGAGCAAGACATCTAAGGGAAAGAAATCATTTAAATTCATTGCATATCTTTACTCTTGGGGACATGTCTGATCCAATGTGGTACTTAGTACTCACTCTCTACATGTCATCCCAGTCTTGGTATTCTTGTAGTTTCTTCTGTTTGCTCTGGCTAGTATATGTATCTGTGTTATCTAACCTTATTTGCGCAGTTTCATTTCATCCTAAGCCAACTCAAGACTTCAAGGTAAGTATATGCATCACAATCATGTGTATGAGGAATTCTTGCTGATGTACATATTGTTTGCAAGAAGGACTCATGAGCATGAAGGTATTTTATTTAATATTCTTTGCTCTGATGCATATGGCCAAGATACATGTAACACATTGCCTGCTCTATCATGTTTATGCTCTCACATGCTTCTATATTCCATATTCACATGATTGCATACATGTAGGGGGAGCCTATGCTTGTTACATGTCTTTCCAAAGCTTTACCTGCTATTCTTTATATCTTTATCTAAAGCTTTGATGTATGTTGTCATCAATTACCAAAAAGGGGGAGATTGAAAGCACAAGTGCTCCCTAGGTGGTTTTGGTAATTAATGTCAACATATCTCTTGTTGGACTAACCCTTTTATCTAGTCTATTTCAGATAAGTTCAACAATGGAGTGGCATGGACTAAACGATGTGGGAACTCCTTCAAGATGCTAAGGACAAAGAATTGGCTCAAGCTTCAAGCTCAAGACTCTTCATTTTACATTTTAGTGGTCCAAGATCACATTGAGTCTATAGGAAAAGCCAATACTATCAAGGAGGGATGAGGTGTTGCTTAATGAGCCTCTTGCTTCATGTGCTTAGTGATATGCTCAAAAACCCTCAGCTACTTTCCCACCTCCACAAATGACCTAATCCTAAAGACAAAATCGGTCACACCGATTCTTCCTATCCGGCGCCACCGATTCCAAAAGTCATAGCCACTGCCACAATCCCTAAGCAAATCGGTCTTACCGATAGGGATCTCGGTCTCACCGAGATGGGATTGTGATCTCTCTGTGTATGTCCATTATCACAATCGGTCTCACCGAGTTTGAGCAATTGGTACTACCGAGATTACAATGCAAGCTCTCTGGATAACTTATTACCAAAATCGGTCCCACTGAGTTTGAGTAATCGGTCCCACCGAGTTTGCCTGACCAACTCTCTGGAAAGCTTATTACCAAATCGGTCTCACCGAGTTTGTGTAATTGGTCTTACCGAGATTACGTTATGCCCTAACCCTAACCATATCGGTCTCACCGAGTTGCATTTCGGTCCCACCGAAAACCCTAACGGTCACATTATTTGCTAAATCGGTCTGACTAAGTTTAATGATTCGGTCCCACCGAGTTTGGTAGATTGTGTGTAACGGTTAGATTTTGTGTGGAGGCTATATATACCCCTCCACCTCATCTTCATTCGTGGAGAGAGCCATCAGATTGAACCTACACTTCCAGCATACATTTTCTGAGAGAGAACTACCTACTCATGTGTTGTGGCCAAGATATTCGATTCCTACCATATGAATCTTGATCTCTAGCCTTCCCCAAGTTGCTTTCCACTCAAATCTTCTTTCCACCAGATCCAAAACCTATGAGAGAGAGTTGAGTGTTGGGGAGACTGTCATTTGAAGCACAAGAGCAAGGAGTTCATTATCAACGCACCATTTGTTACTTCTTGGAGAGTGGTGTCTCCTAGATTGGCTAGGTGTCACTTGGGAGCCTCCGACAAGATTGTGGAGTTGAACCAAGGAGTTTGTAAGGGCAAGGAGATCACCTACTTCGTGAAGATCTACCGCTAGTGAGGCAAGTCCTTCGTGGGCGACAGCCATGGTGGGATAGACAAGGTTGCTTCTTCGTGGACCCTTCGTGGGTGGAGCCCTCCATGGACTCGCGCAACCATTACCCTTCGTGGGTTGAAGTCTCCATCAACGGGGATGTATGATAGCACCACCTATCGGAACCACGCCAAAAATATCCGTGTCTCGAATTGCGTTTGAATCCTCCAAACCCTTCCCTTTACTTTCTTGCAAGTTGCATGCTTTACTTTCCGATGCTCATATACTCTTTGCATGCTTGCTTGATATGTATTGTGAATGTTAAACTTGTGCCTAAACTCCACTTAAACTTAAAGAATCTTAAAAACTACAACTTTGGTACTTAGTGTCTAATCACCCCCCCCCTCTAGACACCTCTTCTCAAGGTCCTACAGTGCTCCATTACTTCGTCGGTGAAGCATAGGGGGTGTGCGGCTCCTCTGTATAGGGCGACGTCACGGCGCAGTTCGGATGGAGTGTGTATGCGGTTTTTGGCCCGGGTGAGGTTGTGTTTATCGCGCCAGGCCTGATGGTCGTCTTCTTGCGCTGGTGCATGTCCCCTTGATCCATAAATTGATCTAGTATGACCGGCTCTATTGTCCAGGTCCTGTCGCAGGTCGTGTGTGTGCCCTGTGGCCGTTGTTTCTCCGCCTCTGGGGCGAGGTGGCGCCGGTTGGTGTTTGGCTTGGGTTGCCGCTCTGTCCCTACCACGAGGTGGTCGGTCAGGCCCGTCAGCCGCGTTACGTGCTACCAGTATAGGCTCTGGGACCTAATTGTTGAATTGGGAGAGCAACCTGTGCTTTGGGTAACTCTTAGTTGGGCGCTCGAGGCCGTATTCCTCGACTGCCAGGATATTAGTCCACCTGTCATTGAGTAAATCCTGATTGGCTTGAAGTTGCTGCCGCTTATTTTTCAGGCTTCTTGTTGTGGCTATTAGCCGATGTTTAAAGCGCTCTTGTTCGAGGGGGTCTTCTGGTATGATGAATTCTTCGTCGCCCAGGCTCTCATCCTCTTCGGAGGTCGGTAGGTAGTTACTATCATCCGAGCCCTTGTTCCTGATGGGATCATCGGGGTTGACCTACCCCTCTTCCCAATCATCCTGTTCAGATGTTGGCTCGACTGGGGCATTTTGGTCTTCGGCATTCTCCGGGGTGTTATTGTCTCCGGTGTCGGTATTGCTGTCTTTTCCGTGACATGATTTTGATCTACGCCGCTGACGTCGACGCTTCGGAGGTGCTTCAGCAGGCCCGTCCTCGAGATTCTTCCCGTCATCGGCGTCATTCTCTTTGGGTGTGTCCACCATGTATATGTCATACGAGGAAGTGGTCGTCCAGCGTCCGGTAAACGGCGAGTTCTGGCTTTGCTCCTCTTCGGCATTGTCGTCCATACCGTTGATGTCTTCTAAGGCGTAATCTAGGATGTTGGTTAAGTCATTGACAGTGGCTATAAAGTAGGTGGTGAGTGGGACGTAAAATTCCCCGCCCTCAGCCCCTAGTGTGGGCTGGGCGTACTTTGGAAGCGATCCTTCTGTAATGGCAAGAGATCTCATTAAGTCCAGGGCCTCGTTTAAGAGTGAGGTTTGGATAGGGAAATGAGGGTCCATGGAGCAGGGTAGGATAGGATTTCCCAGGCTGAGCTCGTGTAACACGGGCCTCGAGAGTTCGGATCTCGTGTTTGGGGAGGAGTCCGGCCTAGCGTTGATGAAGGGAGCCTGGTGTGACTCCGGGTCTGCCGGTGAAATGATCCCCTCTGTATCTCCGGTGTTGAGCTCTATGGTTGTGGAGAGTCCGGAGGGTTCTAAACTCCCATCTTCAGACTTGGCGAGGTGTTCCGGATCTAAGGCCGGAGCTGCGGTTGAGGCCGCGAACCCTTGGAAGATCAAGTCTCCTCGGATGTCAGCGACGTAGTTTAGGTTTCCGAAACTGGTCTGATGACCAGGGGTGTAGCTATCGATCTGCTCCAGATGGCCAATCAAGTTGGCATGCAGTGTGAAGCTGCCGAATACGAAGATTTGGCTGGGGATAAAAGTCTCCCTCAGAGCGGTATTGTCGTGGATGGTTGATGGAGCCATCGAGCCTTCTAGCGACGACATAGTGGAACTCTCAATGAAAGCACCAATGTCGGTGTCAAAACCGGCAGATCTCAGGTAGGGGATCTCGAACTATGCATCTAAGGATCGACAGTAACAGGAGGCAGGGGACACGATGTTTACCCAGGTTCGGGCCCTCTTGATGGAGGTAATACCCTACTTCATGCTTGATTGACTTTGATGAGTATAGGGGTTAGAAGAGTTGATCTACCTCGAGATCGTAATAGCTAAACCCTAGATGTCTAGCCTGTATGATTGTGATCGTCCCTATGGACTAAAACCCTCCGGTTTATATAGACATTGGAAGGATCTAGGGTTGTACAGAGTCAGTTACATACAAAGGAAGGTACAAGATCCAAACGCCAAGCTTGCCATCCACGCAAAGGAGAGTCCCATCCGGACACGGGGAAAGGTCTTTAATCTCATATCTTCACAGCCCATTAGTCCGGCCCATATCAAATAGCCCGGACGCCCGAGGACCCCTTAGTCCAGGACTCCCTCATAGGGTATAAGAGCAACTCCAACACATTGACCCATACGAACGTCACTTTTGTCCCTTTTTTTCTATTTGGGTCGGCCGCCCGCTCGGCGGCCGCCCTGTTTGAGATTTGGGTCGGCACTGCGCCCAACGCGCCGACCCATATATGTCGGTGATACGTCCATTTTGCATCATGCTTTTATATCGATATTTATTGCAATTTGGGCTGTTATTACACGTTATGTCACAATACTTATGGATATTCTCTCTTATTTTACAAGGTTTATCATGAAGAGGGAGAATGCCGGCAGCCGGGATTCTGGGCTGGAAAAGGACCCAATATTGCAAACCTATTCTGCACAGCTCCAAAAGTCTTGAATACACGAAACTCATTTTTGGAATTAATAAGAATTATTGAATGAAATAAGTACCAGAGGGGGGCCCACACCCTGGCCACGAGGGTGGGGGGCACGCCCACCCCTACTAGGCGCGCCCCTGCCTCGTGGGCCCCCTGGTGGCCCTCCGGTGCCTATCTTCTGCTATATGAAGTCTTTTACCCTGGAAAAAATCATAAGCAAGCTTACGGGACGAAACTCCGCCGCCACGAGGCGGAACCTTGGCGGAACCAATCTAGGGCTCCGGCGGAGCTGTTCTGCCGGGGAAACTTCCCTCCGGGAGGGGGAAATCATCACCATCGTCATCACCAACGATCCTCTCATCGGGAGGGGGTCAATCTCCAACAACATATTCACCAGCACCATCTCCTCTCAAACCCTAGTTCATCTCTTGTATCCAATCTTTGTACCCAAACCTCAGATTGGTACCTGTGGGTTGCTAGTAGTGTTGATTACTCCTTGTAGTTGATGCTAGTTGGTTTATCCTGTGGAAGATCATTTGTTCAGATCCTTAATGCATATTAATACTCCTCTGATTATGAACATGAATATGCTTTGTGAGTAGTTACGTTTGTTCCTGAGGACATGGGTGAAGTCTTGCTATTAGTAGTCATGTGAATTTGGTATTCGTTCGATATTTTGATGAGATGTATGTTGTCTCTCCTCTAGTGGTGTTATGTGAACGTCGACTACATGACACTTCACCATTATTTGGGCCTAGAGGAAGGCATTGGGATGTAGTAAGTAGATGATGGGTTGCTAGAGTGACAGAAGCTTAAACCCTAGTTTATGTGTTGCTTCGTAAGGGGCTGATTTGGATCCACTAGTTTCATGCTATGGTTAGGTTTACCTTAATACTTCTTTTGTACTTGCGGATGCTTGCAATAGGGGTTAATAATAAGTGGGATGCTTGTCCAAGAAAGGGCAGTACCCAAGCACCGGTCCACCCACATATCAAATTATCAAAGTAACGAATGCTAATCATATGAACGTGATGAAAACTAGCTTGACGATAATTCCCATGTATCCTCGGGGGCGCTTTTCTCATTATAAGAAATTGTCCAGGCTTGTCCTTTTCTATTTAAAGGATTGGGCCACCTTGCTGCATCTTATTTACTTTCGTTGATTGTTACCCGTTACAAATTACCTTATCACAAAACTATCTGTTACCGATAATTTCAGTGCTTGCAGAGAATACCTTACTAAAAACCGCTTGTCATTTCCTTCTGCTCCTCGTTGGGTTCGACACTCTTACTTATCGAAAGGACTACGACAGATCCCCCATACTTGTGGGTTATCAATACTCTTTTCTAGCGCTGTTGCCGGGGAGTGAAGCGCCTTTGGTGAGTTGAACTTGGTAAGGAAACAATTATATAGTGTGCTGAAATTTACTGTCACTTGTTACTATGGAAAGTAATCCTTTGAGGGGCTTGTTCAGGGCATCTTCACCCCGACTAGTAGAGCAAAGAGTTGATCCTTAACCTACTGAACCTACTAAAAATGTTTACTTTGAGATTCCTTCGGGTATGATAGAGAAACTGCTAGCTAATCCCTTTGCAGGAGATGGAACATTGCATCCCGATTTACACCTTATCTATGTGGATGAAGTTTGTGGATTATTTAAGCTTGCAGGTATACCCGATGATGTTGTCAAGAGGAAGGTCTTCCCTTTATCTTTGAAGGGATATGCATTGACATGGTATAGGCTATGTGATGATACGGGATCTTGGGACTATAAACGACTGAAATTGGAATTTCACCAGAACTTCTATCCTATGCATCTTGTTCATCGTGATCGTAATTATATATATAATTTTTGGCCTCGCGAAGGATAAAGCATCGCTCAAGCTTGGGGGAGGCTTAAGTCAATGTTATATTCATGCCCCAATCATGAGCTCTCAAGAGAAATGATTATTCAAAAAAATTATGCTCGACTTTCTCTCAATGATCGCACCATGCTCGATACTTCTTGTGCTGGTTCTTATATGCTGAAGACTATTGAATTCAAGTGGGACTTATTGGAAAGAATTAAACGCAACTCTGAAGATTTGGGGTTCCAACGATGGTAAGGAGTCAGGTATGACACCTAAGTTTGATTGTGTTAAGTCTTTTATGGATACCGATGCTTTTCGTGGATTTAGCACTAAATATGGACTTGACTCTGAGATAGTAGCTTCTTTCTGTGAATCTTTTGCTACTCACGTTGATCTCCCTAAGGAGAAGTGGTTTAAATATAATCCTCCCATTGAAGTAAAAGTAGTTGCACCTATTACAGTTGAAGAAACCACTATCACTAATAATGATCCTATTGTTCCTACTACTTATGTTGAGAAACCACACCTTTCCCTGTTAGGATAAAGGATCATGCTAAAGCTTCAACTGCTGTTCGTAAGAGTAATACTAGAACATATACATCCCCTGAGAAAATTAAAGTTGAACCTAGTATTGCTATTGTTAAAGATCTCTTGGCTGATAATATTGATGGGCATGTTATTTACTTCTGTGAGGAAACTGCTAATATTGCTAAACCCGATGCTAAGATACATAGACCTGTTATAGGCATGCCAGTTATTTCTGTTAAAATAGGAGATCATTGTTATCATGGCTTATGTGATATGGGTGTTAGTGCTAGTGCAATACCTATTTCCTTATATGAAGAAATTATGCATGATATTGCACCCGCTGAGTTAGAAGATATTGATGTTACAATTAAGCTTGCCAATAGAGATACTATTTCACCAGTTGGGATTGTAAGAGATGTTGAAGTCTTGTGTGGGAAAGTTAAATACCCTGCTGATTTTCTTGTTCTTGGTTCCCCACAAGATAGCTTTTGTCCCATTATATTTGGTAGACCCTTCTTGAATACTGTTAATGCTAGGATTGATTGCAAAAAGGATGTTGTTGCTATTGATCTGAGGGATATGAAACATGAGTTTAACTTTGCCAAATTTCATAGACAACCCCATGATAAAGAATTTCCTAGTAAAGATGAAATTATTGGTCTTGCTTGTATTGCCGTGCCTCCTACTGATCCTTTATAACAATCTTTGCTAGACCACGAAAATGATATGTTTATGAATGAAAGAAGGGAGATAGATGAAGTATTCTTTCAACAGGGTCCTATTCTGAAACACAACTTGCCTATTGAAATCCTGTGGGGGGGTCCTACTCCACCCAAGGGTGATCCCGTGTTTGAGCTTAAACCATTACCTGATACTCTTAAATATGATTATCTTGATGAAAAGAAGATATATCCTGTTATTATTGGTGCTAACCTTTCAGAGCAGGAAGAGGAAAGACTATTGAAAACTCTGAAGAAGCACCGCTCTGCTATTGGATATACTCTTGATGATCTTAAGGGAATTAGTCCCACTTTATGCCAACACAAAATCAAACTGGATGAAGATGCCAAACCAGTTAGAGATCATGAACGACGGTTAAATCCTAAGATGAAGGAAGTGGTAAGAAAGGAGATACTAAAGCTCCTTGAGGCAGGTATAATTTATCCCGTTGCTGATAGTGATTGGGTAAGTCCTGTCCATTGCGTACCTAAGAAGGGAGGTATTATGGTTGTTCCTAATGATAAAGATGAATTGATTCCACAAAGAATTATTACAGGTTATAGGATGGTAATTGATTTCAGTAAATTAAATAAAGCTACTAAGAAAGATCATTACCCTTTACCTTTTATTGATCAAATGCTTGAAAGACTATTCAAACATACACATTTTTGCTTTCTAGATGGTTATTCTGGTTTCTCTCAAATACCTATGTCAGCGGACGACCAATCAAAGACCACTTTTACTTGCCCTTTTGGTACTTTTGCTTATAGATGTATGCCTTTTGGTTTATGTAATGCACCTGCTACCTTTCAAAGATGCATGATGACTATATTCTCTGACTTTTGTGAAAAGATTTGTGAGGTATTCATGGATGATTTCTCCGTTTATGGATCCTCTTTTGATGATTGCTTGAGCAACCTTGATCGAGTTTTGCAGAGATGTGAAGACACTAGTCTCGTCTTGAATTGGAAAAGGGTCACTTTATGGTTAATGAAGGCATTGTCTTGGGGCATAAAATTTCTGAAAGAGGTATTGAAGTTGATAAAGCTGAAGTTGATGCTATTGAAAAGATGTCGTGTCCCAAGGACATTAAAGGTATACGAAGTTTCCTTGGTCATGCAAGTTTTTATAGGAGGTTCACTAAGGACTTTTCTAAAATCTTTAGGCCTCTGACTAATCTATTGCAAAAAGTTATTCCTTTTGTCTTTGATGACGATTGTGTAGAAGCATTTGAAATACTTAAGAAAGCTTTGATCACTGCACCTATTGTTCAGCCATCTGATTGGAACTTACCCTTTGAAATTATGTGTGATGCTAGTGATTATGTTGTAGGTGCTGTTCTAGGGAAAAGAGTTGATAAAAAATTAAAAGTTATTCAATATGCTAGTAAAACTCTTGACACTGCCTAGATAAATTATGCTACTACTGAAAAAGAGTTCTTAGCAGTTGTATTTGCATGTGATAAGTTCAGACCTTATATTGTTGATTCTAAAGTAACTATTCGCACTGATCATGTTGCTATTAAATATCTTATGGAAAAGAAAGATGCTAAGGCTAGACTTATTAGATGGGTCCTCTTGCTCCAAGAATTTGATTTGCATATTATGGATAGAAAAGGAGCTAAGAACCGCGTTGCAGACAACTTGTCTAGGTTAGAGAATGTTCTTGATGACCCACTACCTATTGATGATAGCTTTCCTGATGAACAATTAGCGGTCATTAATGCTTCTCGTACTGCTCCATGGTATGCTAATTATGCTAATTACATTGTTGCTAAATTTATACCACCTAGTTTCACATATCAGCAAAAGAAAAGGTTCTTTTATGATTTAAGACATTACTTCTGAGATGACCCACACCTTTATAAAGGAGTAGATGGTGTTATTAGAGATTGTGTACCTGAGCATGAACAGGAACAGATCCTGCGTAAGTGTCACTCCGAACCATATGGAGGACACCACGCTGGAGATAGAACTGCACATAAGGTATTGCAATCCGGTTTTTATTGGCCTACTCTCCTCAAAGATGCCCGTAAGTTTGTCTTGTCTTGTGATGAATGTCAAAGAATTGGTAATATTAGTAGACGTCAAGAAATGCCTATGAATTATTCTCTTGTTATTGAACCATTTGATGTTTGGGGCTTTGATTATATGGGACCTTTTCTTGCCTCTAATGGTTATACACATATTTTAGTTGCTATTGATTACGTTACTAAGTGGGTAGAAGCTATTCCAAATAGTAGTTCTGATCATAACACCTCTATTAAGATGCTTAAAGAAGTTATTTTTCTAAGGTTCGGAGTCCCTAGATACTTAATGACTGATGGTGGTTCACATTTTATTCATGGTGCATTTCATAAAATGCTTGCTAAGTATGATGTTAATCATAGAATTGCATCTCCTTATCACCCACAGTCTAGTGGTCAAGTAGAGTTGAGTAATAGAGAGCTCAAGTTTATTTTGCAAAAGACTGTTAATAGATCTAGAAAGAATTGGTCCAAGAAACTTGATGATGCATTATGGGCCTATAGAACTGCATATAAAGATCCTATGGGTATGTCTCTGTATAAGATGGTTTATGGAAAAGCATGTCACTTACCTCTTGAACTTGAACATAAGGCATATTGGGTTATTAAAGAGCTCAATTATGATTTCAAACTTGCCAGCGAGAAGAGGTTATTTGACATTAGCTCACTTTATGAATGGAGAACCCAGGCCTACGAGAATGCCAAGCTGTTCAAAGAAAAAGTTAAAAGATGGCATGACAAAAGGATACAAAAGCATGAGTTTAACATAGGAGATTATGTGTTGCTATTCAACTCTCGTTTGAGATTTTTTTTGCAGGAAAACTTCTCTCTAAATAGGAAGGCCCTTACGTTATCGAGGAGGTCTATCATTCCGGTGCCATAAAAATCAAAAACTTCGAAGGCACAAATCTGAAGGTGGTGAACAGTCAAAGAATCAAACATTATATCTCAGGTAACCCTATAAATGTTGAAACTAATATTATTGAAACCGTAACCACGGAGGAATATATAAGGGACACTTTCCAGAAAGTTTCAAGACTCCGAAAAGGAATAGGTATGTGGTACGGTAAGTAAACCGACTCCAAAACCATTCTAATAGCAATTTTTCTCCGTTTTGGAATATTTAAGAATTTAGGAAAATAAGAAGTAGTTCGGGAAGGACACGAGGCCTCCACGAGGGTGGAGGTCGCACCCACCCTTACTGGACGCGCCCCCTGCCTCGTGGGCACCTTGTGTGCTCTCCGGACTCTGTTTTCTTGCACGTTACACCTTTTGGTCGTTAAAAAATCATTATATAATATTCCGAAGGTTTTGACCACTGTATCACGCAAAAATCTTCTGTTTTCGTTTCGAGCTGTTTTTCTGACAGATCTAGATCACCATGACGTCTCCAAGCGCTCCGAAGGACAAGTTTTTCGAGAGGGTCATCAACCCCTACCTCGCGGAGGTGCTGTAACACCCTCAAACCATTGAGATGCGTGAGGGGGTCCTGCACATCCGCGATGTGGAGGGACCAAGGCGTACTGGAAGCGTGGAGAAAAAGCTCGAAGCTATGGAACAACAAGTTTTCAAGTGCCAAGGGATGGTGGAGCACAGACTTAACGCCAACCAGATGATGATCGCGGAATTCACCAACAACCACAAGCTGGACACCAAGAACATTGGGGAGACCATCTTCAAGCTTCATGAGAAAATCGAGCACCTCCAAGCCCAGATCTATGACCTGCAAAACCAGAACTGTGAGTATGAATATAGATTCAAAAGGATGAGTTTGGCTACAGATTTGAGGATCCCGAAGACTCGATCATCCTTCTGTGATGGTGAGCCTGTGCCTTGGAAGACGGACAACAAGCCTACATCATCAAAAATTCCTTCTTCACCACCTCCGAGGACATAATTACATGGGTATGGGCACTCCCCTTGGCAACTGCCAAGATTGGGGGAGGTGCCCCGGTATCGTATCACCATCACACTCCTATCTTTACCATTTTTCTTAGTTTGATCCTTTTAGTAATATCTTGATCTAGTAGAATAAAGCTTTGGTATGAATTAGTTTGAGTTTTGCTTTGTGATCCCTCTATGTAATCGAGTCCGTATGCTACATAATAAAGATTAGTGTTGAGTCAAGGGCTTTGCTATCTTGCTATGATCTTCAGAAAATAGAAAGAATAAAAAGAAATAAAGAGTTCATATTGATCTTATGGATAGTAATGACTTCACATATAAAGAGTATGGGGCTTAAAATTTGTTGAGAGTTGACAAACATAGTTTTGGTCATCATTGCAATTAATAGGAAGTAATAAAGAAAGAGAGGTTTTCACATATAAATATACTATCTTGGACATCTTTTATGATTGTGAGCACTCATTAAAGTATGACATGCTAAAGAGTTGATGTTGGACAAGGAAGACAACGTAATGGGTTATGTTTTCTCACATCTCAGTTAAAGTATATTGTCATGGATCGTCCAACATGTTGAGCTTGCCTTTCCCCCTCATGCTAGCCAAATTCCTTGCACCAAGTAGAGATACTAATTGTGCTTCCAAATATCCTTAAACCCAGTTTTGCCATGAGAATCCACAATACCTAACTATGGATTGAGTAAGATCCTTCAAGTAAGTTGTCATGTTGCAAGCAATAAAAAATGCTCTCTAAATATGTATGACTTATTAGTGCGGAGAAAATAAGCTTTATACGATCATGTGATATGGAAGTAATAAAAGCGACGGACTGCATAATAAAGGTTCATATCACAAGTGGCAATATAAAGTGACGTTCTTTTGCATTAAGATTTTGTGCATCCAACCCTAAAAGCACATGACAACCTCTGCTTCCCTCCGCGAAGGGCCTATCTTTTACTTTGTGCCTTTACATAATGCAAGAGTCAAGGTGATCTTCACCTTTCCCTTTATCATTTTATCCTTTGGCAAGCACCTCATGTTGGAAAGATCCTAATATATATGTCCAATTGGATGTAAGTTAGCATGAGCTATTGTTGTTGACATTACCCTTGAGGTAAAACATTGGGAGGCAACACTATAAGCCCCTATCTTTCTCTGTGTCCGATTAAAACTCCATAACCATAAGTATTGCGTGAGTGTTAGCAATTGTAGAAGGCTATATGATAGTTGAGTATGTGGACTTGCTGAAAAGCTCTATTCTTGACTCTTTCCGATGTTATGATAAATTGCAATTCCTTCAATGACTGAGGTTATAGGTTGTTAGTTCTCAATGAAGTTTCTGAACCATACTTGACATTGTGAATAGATTGTTACTTGAGCATAAGAAATCATATGAAAAAATCTATATATGTTGCTATTATAAGAATGATCATGATGCCCTCATGTCCGTATTTTATTTTTATCGACACCTCTATCTCTAAACATGTGGACATATTTTTCGATGTCGGCTTCCGCTTGAGGACAAGCGAGGTCTAAGCTTGGGGGAGTTGATACGTCCATTTTGCATCATGCTTGTATATCAATATTTATTGCATTTTGGGCTGTTATTACACGTTATGTCACAATACTTATGGCTATTCTCTCTTATTTTACAAGGTTTATCATGAAGAGGAGAATCTTTGGCGGGATTCAGGCTAGAAAAGGAGCAAATATTGGAAACCTATTCTGCACAGCTCCAAAAGTCCTGAAACTCCACGAAAGTCATTTTTGGAATTAATAAGAATTATTGAGTGATACGTCTCCAACGTATCTACTTTTCCAAACAATTTTGCCCTTGTTTTGGACTCTAACTTACATGATTTGAATGAAACTAACCCGGACTGACGCAGTTTTCAGCAGAACTGCCGTGACGTTGTTTTATGTGTAGAAAACAAAAGTTCTCAGAATGACCTGAACATCCACGGAGACAAGTTTTGGAAAATATAAAAAATACTGGTGAAAGAATTAAGACCAGGGGCCCACACCCTGTCCACGAGGGTGGGGAGCGCGCCCACCCCCTGGGCGCGCCCCCTGTCTCGTGGGCCCCCTGAGGCTCCACCGACCTCAACTCCAACTTTGCGAAGAAAAAATCAGGGAGAAAGTTTCATCGCATTTTACGATACGGAGCCGACGCCAAGCCCTAATCTCTCTCGAGAGGGCTGATCTGGGCTCCGGAGAGGGGGATTCGTCGCCGTCGTCATCATCAACCATCCTCCATCACCAATTTCATGATGCTCACCGCCGTTCATGAGTAATTCCATCGTAGGCTTGCTCGACGGTGATGGGTTGGATGAGATTTACCATGTAATCAAGTTAGTTTTGTTAGGGTTTGATCCCTAGTATCCACTATGTTCTAAGATTGATGTTGCTATGACTTTGCTATGCTTAATGCTTGTCACTAGGGCCCGAGTGCCATGATTTCAGATCTGAACCTATTATGTTTTCATGAATATATGTGTGTTCTTGATCCTATCTTGCAAGTCTATAGTCACCTATTATGTGTTATGATCCGACAACCCCGAAGTGACAATAATCGGGATACTTCTCGGTGATGATCGTAGTTTGAGGAGTTCATGTATTCACTATGTGTTAATGCTTTGGTCCGGTTCTCTATTAAAAGGAGGCCTTAATAGCCCTTAGTTTCCGCTAGGACCCCGCTGCCACGGGAGGGTAGGACAAAAGATGCCATGCAAGTTCTTTTCCATAAGCACGTATGACTATATTTGGAATACATGCCTACATTACATTGATGAACTGGAGCTAGTTCTATGTCACCCTATGTTATAGCTATTACATGAGGAATCGCATCCGACATAATTATCCATCACGAATCCAATGCCTATGAGCTTTTCACATCTTGTGCTTTGCTTATTTACTTTTCCGTTGCTACTGTTACAATTCCTACAAAACTATTATCTTTACTTTTGCCACTATTACCATTACTATCATACTACTTTGCTACTAAATACTTTGCTGCAGATACTAAGTTATCCAGGTGTGGTTGAATTGACAACTCAACTGCTAATACTTAAGAATATTCTTTGGCTCCCCTTGTGTCGAATCAATAAATTTGGGTTGAATACTCTACCCTCGAAAGCTGTTGCGATCCCCTACACTTGTGGGTTATCAAGACTAATTTCGGCGCCGTTGCTGGGAGCATAGCTCTATTCTTTGAGTTACTTGGGATTTATATCTGTTGATCACTATGAGGAACTTGAAAGACGAAAGAACCAAGATTTTTCCCTCAACTACGAGGGGAGGTAAGGAACTGCCATCTAGCTCTGCACTAGATTCTCCTTTTGTTATTAGTAAGCTTGTGACACCTAAACCTGCTACTGCTATGAATTCTGATATGTCGCATGTTATTGATGATGCCACTTCTGCTATGCATGATACTTATGGTGAAACTACTTCTGTGTGTGATACCACTTTGCCATTAGGTGAATTTCTTGATGAACAACTTGCTAGGGTTCGAGAGAATGAAATTATTGAAGATGCTATTATTGATGATAGTGATGATGAAAGTTCTCCCCCTGATTATGAATTACATGTTGTTCCTGAGGGTTATGTTATGGAAGAGGAAGCTGCTAGAGCTATCTTTGCTTGCAAAGATAGATATGATCTTAAAAAGTTATTAGCTAAATGGAAGCAGCAATCTCTTAATGCTATAATGAAACCTGACCCTGCTTTTGCTACTTCACCTATCTGCGTTACTGATAGGGATTATGAATTCTCTGTTGATCCTGAGATTATTACTTTGGTTGAATCTAATCCTTTTTATGGCATTGAATCTGAAACTCTTGTGGCACATCTTACCAAGTTAAATGATATAGCCACCTTGTTTACTAATGATGAGAAGTCTCGCTATTATTATATCCTTAAGATATTTTCGTTCTCAATAAAGGGTGATGCTAAGACTTGGTTTAATTCTCTTGATCCTGGTTGTGTGCGTAGTCCCCAGGATATGATTTATTATTTCTCTGCTAAATATTTCCCTGCTCATAACAAACAAGCCGCCTTACGGGAAATATATAATTTTGTGCAAATCAAAGAAGAGAGTCTCCCACAAGCTTGGGGAGGCTTCTCCAATTACTTAATGCTTTGCCTGATCATCCTCTTAAGAGAAATGAAATACTCGATATCTTTTTTAATGGACTAACCGATGCTTCCAAGGACTACTTGGATAGTTGTGCTGGTTGTGTTTTCAGGGAAAGAACAGTCGACGAAGCTGAACTACTATTGAATAATATGTTGACTAATGAAAATAATTGGACTCTTCTGAGCCAATTTCGAGGCAATTCTGAACCAATTGAGCCAACTCTGAGCCTATTCCTAAACCCACTCCGAAGAAGAGAGGCGTTCTATTTCTCAGTCCTGAAGATATGCAAGAGGCAAAGAAATCAATGAAAGAAAAAGGTATAAAAGCTGAAGATTTTAAGAATTTACCACCTATTGAAGAAATACATGGTCTTAATATACCACCTGTCGAAGAACCACATTGTCTTGATAACCCGACACAGGTAGTAAATGTAAATTCTCTCTATAGATATGATAAAGTTGAAATCCCCTCTACTAAATTTCATAGCCCATGCTTAGATGAATTTGATGACTTTATGGCTAGACAAGAAGGTTTTAATGCTTATGTTAGTAGGGAATTAAAGAACAATGCTTTTGAGATAGGACGCTTGAGTGATTATATGGCTAGAGTTAAAGGTGAACTTAAACTCATTAGCAAACATGCTTCTATGGTTGCTACTCAAGCTGAGCAAGTACTTAAAGCTCAAAATGATTTGCTTGATGAATTAAATAATAAACATGACTTTGCTATTAGAGTGGCTACTAGAACTGGTAGAATGACTCAGGAACCTTTGTAGCCTGAAGGCCACCCTAAGAGGATCGAGCAAGATTCTCAGAGAAACAATTTAGAGGCACCTAGTTCTTCTAAAAAGAAGAAAAATAAAAATGATAGGACTTTGCATGCTTCTAGTGAACCTGTTGTAGACACACCTGAGAATCCCAATGATATTTCTATCTCTGATGCTGAAACACAATCAGGTGATGAACATGAACCTAGTGATAATGTTAATGATAATGTTCATGTTCATGCCCAACCTAGAAGAAACAATGAAGTAGAGATTGAACCTGCTGTTGATCTTGATAACCCACAATCAAAGAATCAACGTTATGATAAGAGAGATTTTGTTGCTAGAAAGCACGGTAGAGAAAGAGAACCATGGGTTCAGAAACCCATGCCCTTTCCTCCTAAACCATCCAAGACAAAGGATGATGAGGATTTTGAGCACTTTGCTGAAATGATTAGACCTATCTTCTTACATATGCGCTTAACTGATATGCTTAAACTAAATCCTTATGCTAAATATATAAAGGATATCATTACAAATAAAAGAAAGATACCGGAAGCTGAGATTTCCACCATGCTCGCTAATTACACTTTTAAGGGAGGAATACCAAAGAAACTTGGAGACCCCGGGGTACCAACTATACCATGCTCCATTAAAAGAAATTATGTTAGAACTGCTTTATGTGATCTTGGAGCTGGTGTTAGTGTTATGCCTCTCTCTTTATATCGTAGACTTGAATTGAATAAGTTGACACCTACTGAAATATCTTTGCAAATGGCTGATAAATCAACTGCTATACCTGCCGGTATTTGTGAGGATGTGCCTGCTGTGGTTGCAAATGTTACTATCTTAACGGACTTTGTTATTCTTGATATTCCCAAGGACGATAGTATGTCGATTATCCTTGGTAGACCCTTTTTGAATACTGCAGGGGTTGTTATTGATTGCAACAAAGCCAGTGTCACTTTTCATGTTAATGGTAATGAGCATACGGTACACTTTCCGAGGAAACAATCTCAAGTTCATAGCATCAATTCTATTGGAAAAGTTCCAACTATCATTATTGGAGGTTTTGAATTTCCTCTCCCTACTGTCAAGAAAAAGAATGATATTCTTATTGTTGGGGATGTTCATATCCCCATTGAGGTAACTTAGTCTTATTCGAAATTTCTGCGGTTCCGTGTTATTCGGAATGGGTTTGTTAACAAGACTTGATCAACCTTGTTAGTGGATTCATTTTGATGATCATGAGATGGATGAAACTAGAAGGCACAACCTTCTGTACCCTCTTTTTACTTTCTGTTATTTAGAATAAATAAAGAAAAAAATAGTATTATCCATCAGCTTTCTGAATTATCCGTGCAATAAAAAATATCCCAAAAATAAAAGTGCTCCAAATGCCCTGCAAATTTAGTATGATTTTCTATGGAATATTTGAGGATTTTAGGCACTGAAATGGGGCAAGCACCAGGCCACGAGGGTGGAGGGCGCGCCCACCCCCCTGGGCGTGCCCCCTGTCTCATGGGCCCCTGGTGGCCCCCCTCCACTTATGCCAGCCCCCACACACTCCATCGTCTTCCCAAAGAAATCCCCATCCAGCTCAAGCACGAGTTCTAGCTCATTTTGCTGCGATTTTTGATCTCTTTGCTCAAAGCTCCATTCACAAAACTGCTTTGGGAGATTGTTGCTTGGTATGTGACTCCTCCATTGGTCCAATTAGTTTTTGTTCTAGTGCTTTATTCATTGCAATTTTTGGCTACATAGGTGACCATGTTCTTGAGCTTGCATGTTAAATTTATGAGGTCCCATGTAATTCTAATGCATGATATAGGATCTAGGCACTTGTAGGAGTAATTGCTACCAATCTTGTTTAGTTTTATTCACTTTTATTTTGAAGTTACTAAAATTTCAGAAATTTTTTAGAAAAAGAAATATGTCTAGGAGAATGTACCAAGGTGGTTCCTCAATAAAGAAAGGACCCAGGATTGCTATGCGTGAGCAAGACGATGAACTACCGAGGGACGCAGAAGTACGAGCTTGTGAGTGGCCATCCGACGATTTTATGGTCAAAGCAAGCTTTAAGGAGGAATTTGACGCATATGTGCGTAATGCCGATCTGGAGGACTTCTTACAAGATAAGTGTCCTCAGTACTACCAATTGACTGATTAATTTGTGCGAAGGTTTAAATATAAATGTTCACGTAATTCTCCGAGTGTCCTGTTTGATATCTATGATACATCTTATACCATGGACTTAGAGGATTTTACAACTGCTTGCAAACTTCCACAGTGGGGCAATATTAATGATACCCACAAATCTGAATTTAGAGATTTTCTTGCTAGTATTATTGTGGGAGAATCTAGGGACATAGCACAAGCTACCATAGGGAGCATTCCTTTTCCGACTATACATTATTTTGCTCTTTTCATTGGTAGATGCATTAACGGTAAAGACGATGCATGTCATGTGTGTCCCTGATCTTTGTGTCCTCAAGAGTGCCGTAATAGGTTATAAAGATTATAACTCGGGGCAATAGTTGCACGTAGGTTGCATAATAATGGTAGGGCTGGAGATTTTTTTGGAGGAATTTATGCGACCCGTGTGGCCAGTTATCTTGGTATAGCCCCACGAGAGGGTGATATGATGTTGCCTCCTGCTTATTTAGATTATGATACTATGGTTAAACATCATTTTCTTAAGAGGAATGAACAATTCCTCCAGTATCGACTAATCTTTGACAGACATAGCTCTGTCCATGTTACTCTTCCTGCTCCTTTCCTTTTTGATTACCAGGCAAAATGAAGATATGTTGTTACCAGGGAGGAAGCAGCTGAACACGAAGGGAGAGCGGAGGCGGCTCGCCAACATGCCGCAGCTCAGGAGGCATTTGCTGCTGCATCTCAGTACGACCCCAGTTACAACTACGGATATCAGCCAGGCTACCCTTGGCAATAAACCAACTTAGGTCAAAAGCCTAAGCTTGGGGGAGTACGTATTTCTCACCGACTTTAAATTCATGTTCACACACTATTCTAGTTGTCGGTGCTCATACTCTTTCATTGTATTATCGATGTTAGTTTAATTTTCTTTTTCTAGCTTTCTTCTTGTGTGTTTGATAAACCTTTAGAAAAAATAAAACCAAAAAAATTAGTTAGTTGAATTCCCATGCTTGTAGTAGTAATTAAAATGAAAACCCAAAAAGATTTCTCGTTCTTCTTCTTGTTTGTTGGGAGCTTTCTCGTGTAAACAGTTTTCTTTTCTTTGGGGGTCGAGAGTAGAAGACCATATTGAAAATGTTTAGTGGCTTTCATACGCATGATTTTTTATTTAACTTAAATCCCATATTACTCTGTCTTCTCTTTTGAGTTGAATGCTTGCAGATTCCAGCTTAGTCCAATGCACGTGCACTATTATTATTATACACATCGTTCGGTCGTGCAAGTGAAAGGCAATAATGATGATATATGATGGACTAATTGAGATGGGAGAAACTGGTATGAACTCAACCTCTCTTGTTTTTGTAAATATGATGAGTTCATTGTTCCTGATTCAGCTTATTATGAAGTAAACATATTTGCAATGACATTTAGAGATTATAGTTGCTTGTGCCATGCTTGATTAGCTATGAGTTATAATGGTTTACCTTGCGTGCCAACATGCTATTAGAATGATTATGATGTGGTATGATGGGATGGTATCCTCCTTTAAATGAATTGAGTGACTTGATTTGGCACATGTTCACGCATGTAGTTGAAACAAATCAACATAGCCTTCATGATATTTATGTTCATGGTAGATTATATCCTACTCATGCTTGTACTCGGTGTGAATTAATTTTAATGCATGTTCATGACTGTTGCCGCTCTCTCAGTTGGTCGCTTCCCAGTCTTTTGCTAGCCTTCACCTGTACTAAGCGGGAATACTACTTGTGCATCCAAACTCCTTAAACCCCAAAGTTATTCCATATGAGTCCACCATACCTTCCTATATGCGGTATTTACCTGCTGTTCCAAGTAAATTTGTATGTGCCAAACTCCAAACCTTCAAATGAAATTCTGTTTTGTATGCTCGAGCAGCTCATGTTTCAACTAGGGCTGCCTATGTCTTCCATGCTAGGTGGGTTATTCTCAAGAGGAGTGGACTCCGCTCCTCATTCACGAGAAAGGGGCCGGTAACCGGGATGCCCAGTCCCATGATCCAAAAAGATCAAAGCAAATCAATATAATTAAACAAAACTCCCCCAGGGCTGTTGTTAGTTGGAGGCACTCATTGTTTCGAGCAAGCCATGGATTGATGCTTGTTGGTGGTGGGGGAGTATAAACTTTTACCACTCTCTTTGGGAACTGCCTATAATGCATGTAGTATGGAAGATATCGCCAGCTCATAGTTGTTGCGTTGACAGTGAAGGTATGCCGCTCAAAATGTTATTCAATCTCTATTTTAAAATCAAGCTCTGGCACCTCTACAAATCCCTGCTTCCCTCTGCGAAGGGCCTATCTATTTACTTTTATGTTGAGTCATCATCCCTCTTATTAAAAAGCACCCGCTGGAGAGCACACTGTCATTTGCATTCATTACTATTGGTTTATATTGGGTATGACTTGACTGGATCTCTTTTACCATGAATTACAATGTTTAGTCAGTCCTTGATCTTTAAAGGTGCTCTGCATTTATGTTTTGCGGTCTCAGAAAGGGCTAGCGAGATACCATTTTGTTATATCATATTATGATTGTTTTGAGAAAGTGTTGTCATCCGAGTTTTATTATTATCGCTCCCCAGCTGATTATGTCATTGATATGAGTAATTGTGAGACCTAAGTGTTATTGTGAGTATGGTTAGTTCCTAATACTTGCTGAAACTTGAATGTTGGCTTTACATATTTACAACAACAAGAGCAAATAGAGTTTGTAAAAGTTTTTCTTTATCACTTTCAGTTTATCAACCGAATTGCTTGAGGACAAGCAAAGGTTTAAGCTTGGGCGAGTTGATATGTCTCCAACGTATCTACTTTTCCAAACACTATTACCCTTGTTTTGGACTCTAACTTGCATGATTTGAATGAAACTAACCCGGACTGACGCTGTTTTCAGTAGAACTGCCATGATGTTGTTTTATGTGTAGAAAACAAAAGTTCTCGGAATGACCTGAAAATCCATGGAGACAAGTTTTGGAAAATATAAAAAATACCGGCAAAAGAATCAAGACCAGGGGGGCACACCTTGTCCATGAGGGTGGGGGGCGCGCCCACCCCCCTGGGCGCGCCCCCTGCCTCGTGGGTCCCCTGAGGCTCCACCGACCTCAACTCCAACTCCATATATTCCATTTCGCGAAGAAAAAAATCAGGGAGAAAGTTTCATCGCGTTTTACGATACGGCCGCCGCCAAGCCCTAATCTCTCGGGAGGCTGATCTCGAGTCCGTTCGGGCTCCGGAGAGGGATTCGTCGCCGTCGTCATCATCAACCATCCTCCATCACCAATTTCATGATGCTCACCGCCGTGCGTGAGTAATTCCATCGTAGGCTTGCTGGACGGTGATGGGTTGGATGAGATTTACCATGTAATCAAGTTAGTTTTGTTAGGGTTTGATCCCTAGTATCCACTATGTTCTGAGATTGATGTTGCTATGACTTTGCTATGCTTAATGCTTGTCACTAGGGCCCGAGTGCCATGATTTAAGATCTGATTCTATTATGTTTTCATGAATATATGTGTGTTCTTGATCCTATCTTGCAAGTCTATAGTCACCTATTATGTGTTATGATCCGACAACCCCGAAGTGACAATAATCGGGATACTTCTCGGTGATGACCGTAGTTTGAGGAGTTAATGTATTCACTATGTGTTAATGCTTTGGTTCGGTTCTCTATTAAAAGGAGGCCTTAACATCCCTTAGTTTCTGCTAGGACCCCGCTGCCACGGGAGGGTAGGACAAAAGATGTCATGCAAGTTCTTTTCCATAAGCACGTATGACTATATTCGGAATACATGCCTACATTACATTGATGAACTGGAGCTAGTTCTATGTCACCCTATGTTATAGCTATTACATGAGGAATCAGATCCGACATAATTATCCATCACTGATCCGATGCCTATGAGCTTTTCACATCTTGTGCTTCGCTTATTTACTTTTCCGTTGCTACTGTTACAATTCCTACAAAACTATCATCTTTACTTTTGCCACTATTACCATTACTATCATACTACTTTGCTACTAAATACTTTGCTGTAGATACTAAGTTATCTAGGTGTGGTTGAATTGACAACTCAACTATTAATACTTAAGAATATTCTTTGGCTCCCCTTGTGTCGAATCAATAAATTTGGGTTGAATACTCTACTCTCGAAAGCTGCTGCGATCCCCTACACTTGTGGGTTATCATTGAGCGAAAGAAGTACCAAAGGGGGCCCACACCCTGGCCACAAGGGTGGGGGCGCGCCCACCCCTACTGGGCGCACCCCTGCCTCGTGGGCCCCCTGGTGGCCCTCCGGTGCCTATCTTCTGCTATATGAAGTCTTTTACCCTGGAAAAAAATCATAAGCAAGCTTACGGGATGAAACTCCGCCGCCACAAGGCAGAACCTTGGCGGAACTAATCTAGGGCTCCGGCGGAGCTATTCTGCCGAGGAAACTTCCCTCCGGGAGGGGGAAATCATCACCATCGTCATCACAAACGATCCTCTCATCGGGAGGGGGTCAACCTCCATCAACATCTTCACTAGCACCATCTCCTCTCAAACCCTAGTTCATCTCCTATATCCAATCTTTGTACCCAAACCTCATATTGGTACATGTGGGTTGCTAGTAGTGTTGATTACTCCTTATAGTTGATGCTAGTTGGTTTATCCTGTGGAAGATCATTTGTTCAGATCCTTAATGCACTCCTTTGATTATGAACGTGAATATGCTTTGTGAGTAGTTACGTTTGTTCCTGAGGACATGGGTGAAGTCTTGCTATTAGTAGTCATGTGAATTTGGTATTCGTTTGATATTTTGATGAGATGTATGTTGTCTCTCCTCTGGTGGTGTTATGTGAACGTCGACTATATGACACTTCACCATTATTTGGGCCTAGAGGAAGGCATTGGGAAGTAGTAAGTAGATGATGGGTTGCTAGAGTGATAGAAGCTTAAACCCTAATTTATGCGTTGCTTCGTAAGGGGCTGATTTGGATCCACTAGTTTCATGCTATGGTTAGGTTTACCTTAATACTTCTTTTGTAGTTGCGGATGCTTGCAATAGGGGTTAATCATAAGTGGGATGCTTGTCCAAGAAAGGGCAGTACCCAAGCACCGGTCCACCCACATATCAAATTATCAAAGTAACGAACGTGAATCATATGAGTGTGATGAAAACTAGCTTGACGATAATTCCCATGTATCCTCGAGGGCGCTTTTCTCATTATAAGAAATTGTCCAGGCTTGTCCTTTGCTACAAAAAGGATTGGGCCACCTTGCTGCACCTTATTTACTTTCATTGCTTGTTACCCATTACAAATTACCTTATCACAAAACTATCTGTTACCCATTGGGCCACCCTTTTTTAACAAATAGCACAAATTTTGCATTATTTCACACACAAATTTTGTATTATTTGACAAGCAAACATATAGTCCACAACCAAATAAATAGCATAGTTTCAACCAAATAAGTAGCATAGTTTTAAAAGCCGAATAAAAATAAAATAGTCTCGTATAGTTTTGCAAGCCGAATAAAAAAGATACATCTATTGGTTGCCAACATATGATCAACCAAATCATTTTGCAGTTGCATGTGAGTTTCCCAATCATGCATGTCATGATGAAATTGGGTGAATTGTTCAAACTTTGCTGCTCCTCCATGCTCATGGCACAACATTCTCACCCTGAAATTGAAACCCTTGATCGTAGAGGCGTTCCGGGCGCTCATCTTCTACGATCATATTGTGCATGATCACACAAGCCGTCATCACCTCCCATAGTTTCTTCGTGCTCCAAGTCTTAGCAGGATACCGAACGATGCCCCATCGAGATTGCAAAATACCAAAGGCACGCTCAGCGTGCTTTCTAGCATTCTCTTGCTCTTAGGAAAATCTTTTCCTCTTCTCTTCGACAGGGTTGGGGATTGTCTTCACAATAGTGGTCCACTGAGGATATATACCGTCACCCAGGTAGTATCCTTTGTCGTAGTTGTGGCCGTTGATGGTAACATTCACCGGTGGATTGTTGCCTTCGGCAAGCCTAGCAAACACCGGCAAGTGAGGGAGTCCTGGATTAGGGGGTATCCGGACAGCCGGGCTGTGTACAACGTCCGGACAATTGAAGCGTGAAGATACAAGACTCAAGACTTCGGCCCGTGTCCGGATGGGACTCTCCTTTGCATGGAAGGCAAGCTTGGCGATCCGGATATTATATTTCCTTCCTTGTAACCGACTCCATGTAAACCCTAGCCCTCTTCGGTGTCTATATAAACTGGAGAGGTTGGTCCTTAGAAGGCCGATCACAATCACAATCATACCATCATAGGCTAGCTCTTAGGGTTTAGCCTCTACGATCTCGTGGTAGATCTACTCTTGTACTACCCATATCATCAATATTAATCAAGCAGGAAGTAGGGTTTTACCTCCATCGAGAGGGCCCGAACCTGGGTAAACATCTGTGTCCCTTGCTTCCTGTTACCATCAGTCTTGACGCGCAGATCGGGACCCCCTACCCGAGATCCGCCGGTTTTGACACCGACATTGGTGCTTTCATTGGGAGTTCCTCTGTGTCGTCGCTGTCAGGCTCGATGGCTCGCCTCATCATCAAGGACAACATTACCTCGGAGGGAGCTCTGGCTGTAGGCCAGACGCTCCGACTTGGGGGCTTTATCATGGCCGCCCCATCGGCGGTAGCACCGAAGATGGCCTCTCGGGTCATCAATCATAACCTTCGCGTCAGTTCGGAACTTGCCGAACAGATGGATCCAATGGAGCTCTCCTCCCTTAATGAACTCTTGGATCGCATCGCCGCTCTGGGAGTCGCTACGAACTATAACTAGATTGGGCTTAAACCCGACCGAAGGGACATTAGGTCCCCGTCGGCCACCCATGAGGTAGCGATAGTGGGAGAACCACACGCGGATTGTCCCTCAACTTTCAGGATGAATTATGTTCGGATTGCTGAACTCCTTGTGCCGAAAACCTGCTCAAAGGAAAACATGACCCAGGCCCCGGACTTAGAATCGGGCACTGGGCCAATGGAATTGAGCGGTATCCCGGATTCTGAGTTGTTAAGCTCGGAACCGCCCGCGCCCTTGGGTGTCAGATCGGATCAAATCCGGATTCTGTTAACAACACCTATCCGGACGTTAACTGTCTCTCCCGCATCAGGCAAGAGCCCCAGGAGACGGTACACCATTACTGGGCCATATTCCTCCTTGCGCTTAACAAGGTCAAGGACTGCCGCGAGGAGAACATGGTCTCACTCTTCTGCAAAAACTGCACGGACGAAGGGCTCCTCAATGATATAAGCCGCCGCGACATAGTACGCTTCGCGGACTTGACAAACATAGTACAGAAGTTCTGTGCGATGGAGAGCGCTTGGAAGACCCAAACAGAATTTTGGGATAGTACTGGTCTCACCAAGACCTTTGTCCGAACTAAACGGACGAACTCTCGTAAGTCGTCCGATCCAATCCCCAAGAAACCAAAGCCCACCCCAGGGCGGGGATCCGTATTGGAGGAATGGCTCGACGGGCCATGTAAGCTCCATAGTACTCCGGATACAATACCAACTCATAGCCTTGGGGCGTGTTGGATACTCCGGCAGGTGGCAAAAAGTGGCGAGGATCTTCTTGTAAGCCATAAAGCAGAACAACATCCTGCCAGCGGACACAATACGGTACTAACAGTCTTTGAGACTTTTGCCTCGAACAACAGACGCAAGCGGGCTCATCGAAGCTCTGCAGAAATTTGCCATGTGGCAAAGATAAACCCCAGGAACGACACTGCTATAACTTTCAATGCCAGTGATGAACCTCGATTCCAGACTGTCCGGGCACCGACCGCTCTGGTCCTTAGCCCAATCATGGACGGCTTTCGGCTCACCAAAGTACTCATGGACGGCGGAAGTGGGTTAGACTTGATCTATGAAGAAACGCCCAACAAAATGGAAATTGATAAAGGCCGCATTGAGCAAAGCGGCACCACCTTCAGGGGAATCATCCCTACTCGGGAAGCGCGGTGCGCGGGAAAAATCACACTCGATGTGGTATTCAGCACCGGAGAATTACAGTCGAAGAAATCACATTCCAAGTGGCTCCTTTAGCGGCGGATACCACGCCCTTCTAGGGGGACGATTCTGAGCTTTCAAGTTGTACCCCATTACGGATACATGAAGCTTAAAATGCCTGGACCCAATGGAATCATCACTCTAGCCAGTGATCCGGACGTCGCACTTCGCACCGAAAATAAAACCGCAGCACTAGCCCTGGAAGCATTATCTGAAGCCCTAGCAGCTGAAGAGTTAACAACACTGCGGGCCACCATGGACAGAGACGATGTGATACTCGACAAACGACCCAAGTCCACCTCATTTAAACCTGCAGACGAGATAGTCAAATTCCAAGTCCACCCAACAGACCACACGAAGACAGCATCCATTGGGACACAGTTGAGCTGCATGATGGACGCCGCACTGCGAGATTTCTTACGCGAGAATTGGGACATTTTCGCCTCGCACCCTTCGGACATGCCAGGCATCCCACGCCGGCTGGCCGAACACAGCCTCAATATACTAAAGGGATACAAACGGTCAAACAGACCCTAAGGCGGTTTTCAGAACCCAAACGGCAAGCCATGGGGGAAGAGCTAGCCAAGTTGCTTGAGGCCGGGTTCATCAGAGATATTAAACATCCGGATTGGCTGGCAAATTTGGTAATGGTACCAAAAAAGGACAAATCTTGGCGCTTATGCGTCGACTTCAAAGACCTCAACAAGGCTTGCCCCAAGGATCCCTTTCCCCTCCCTCGCATCGATCAAATCATCGATGCCACAACTGGACACGACTCACTGTGTTTTCTACACGCATACTCCGGATACCATCAAATAAAGATGACAGAGTCTGACCAAGCTGCAATAGCTTTTATAACGCCATATGGACCTTTTTGCTTCAACACTATGCCTTTCGGGCTCAAGAATGCCGGCGCAACCTATCAACGCATGTCAAACATGCCTGGAAAAACAAATCGGCAAAACAGTGGAAGCATATGTGGACGACGTAGTCATAAAAACTAGACACGTCAAAACCCTAATAGATGACTTGAGGCTTACATTCGATAACCTCCGGACATACGGCATCAAGTTAAATCCGGAAAAGTGCGTTTTGGGTGTCCCCTCGGGGAAGCTGCTGGGCTTCATTGTTTCCAATAGAGGAATCGAAGCAAATCCAGCAAAAATCTGAGCTCCGTCGCAGTTGGCTATACCAACAGACCTCAAGCACATCCAGAAGCTAGCTGGATGTGTGGCCGCTTTGAGCCGCTTTATATCCAGGCTAGGAGAAAATGCATTGCCTCTTTACCGCCTCCTTCGGCGCACCGAACACTTTGTATGGACGGATGCAGCCGCGGCCGGACTCGATGAGATAAAGACCTTATTGGCCAGTAATCCAGTCCTAACAGCGCCAAACATCGGCGAACCTATGCTACTATAAATAGCTACAACACATCAAGTGGTAAGCGCAGTGCTCGTTGTCGAACGAGAGGTGAACGGATACAAATTCCCGCTTCAAAAGCCGGTTTATTACGTATCCACGGTCCTCACCCCATGCAAATCCCGATACCCACACTATCAAAAAATAGCATACGCGGTCTTCATGGCATCCCGAAAGCTAAGACACTACTTTCAAGAGTGTTCGATTACCGTCGCCTCCGAAGTACCACTCAATGACATAATTAATAACCGCGATGCTACGGGCCGGATTGCTAAATGGGCTATCGAGCTCCTCCCGTTTGACATAATATACAAACCACGGCGAGCCATTAAGTCGCAAGTATTGGCTGACTTTGTCGCCGAATGGACAGAAGCCGAACTCCCTAAAGAGTACGGCGCGTACTCCAACTGGATCATGCACTTTGACGGCTCCAAAATCCTGGCCGGACTGGGAGCAGGGGTAGTCCTGACGTCTCCCACCGGGGACCGATCCAGTACGTCCTACAAATATTATACACAGACTCCAACAATGCAGCCGAATATGAGGTTCTGTTGCATGGTCTTCGGATGGCAGTCTCTATGGGCATCCAACGCCTGGAAGTGCGCGGGGATTCGAACCTCGCCATATCACAAATAAATGGAGACTTTGATGCCAAGGATCCGAAAATGGCGGCCTATCGTAATGTCGTCCTCAAAATGTCAGCTCGGTTCGAGGGGCTCGAATTCCACCATGTGGCTCGAGAAAACAATCAAGCGGCGGACGTCCTCACCCGCATCAGCGCCAAACGCGACACTGTCCCACCTAATATATTCCTGGAAAGGTTGTTCAAGCCATCCATAGTATGGGAAGGGGAGTCTGGCAATACCAGCACGGATCCGAATACACCCCCAGACTTCGAACCATCAGACACAATCGGAGGCTCTGCCACCGAAATAACATCTTCGGCCCAAGAAATTATGGCTGTAATCGCCCCGTGGATTGAGCCTTTCTTGGCCTACCTAAATAGGCAGGAGCTCCCGGAAGACCAAAATGAAGCACGCTGCATAGTCCGGCGTTCCAAAGCTTACAAAGTCCACGAAGGGGAACTCTACAAGAAAAGCGCGACCGGAGTGCTCCAAAGGTGCATCTCCGAAGAGGAAGGGCGGCAACTCCTGGCTAAAATCCATGCCGGACTGGGCGGACACCACGCCGCAGCTCGAGCGCTAGTCAGCAAAGCCTTCCGTACAGGCTTCTACTGGCCGACGACCCGAGAAGACGCACAGGACCTTGTCCAACATTGCGTCGGCTGCCAGCTCTTCGCCAATCAGAGTCATATGCCGCTCTCCAAACAATCCCCATAACTTGGCCCTTCGCGGTCTGGGGGCTGGATGGTCGGACCTCTTAAAGGGGGAAGCCATAAGAAAAAATACTTATTGGTCATGGTGGACAAATTCACCAAATGGATCGAAGCCAAACCAGTTAAAACGGCCGAATCCGGGCCAGTAATAGACTTCATATCCAAGGTCGTATACCGGTACGGTGTCCCCCGTAGCATCATCACTGATAATGGCTCAAATTTCACAGCCGATGAAATGAAAACTTGGTGCGGCAAAATGGGCATTAAGCTCGACTACGCTTCCGTCTACCACCCCCAAACAAACGGCCAAGTCGAATGGGCAAATGGTCTCATCATGAGCGGCATAAAACCCAGACTAGTGCGATCTTTAACAGAATCGTATACACACTGGGTAGAGGAGCTAGACTCCGTACTCTGGGGGCTGCGGACCACACCGAATCGAAGCACCGGATATACACCATTTTTTATGGTGTACGGTGCGGAAGCAGTACTACCCTGCGACATAATACATGATTCGCCACGCGTACGCATGTACGAAGAGAAGGAAGCCGAGTTAGATTGGTAGGATAACTTGGATGCCCTGGAGGAGGAGCGCGATGTCGCAAAAGCCAGTTCCGCATTCTATCAGCAGCAGGCTCGACGATATCAAAGCAGAGAAGTGCGGGCCAAAACTTACAATATTGGCGAGCTCGTTCTACGCCTACCGGAGAAGAAGAAGGACAAACTCAAACCCAAGTGGGAGGGTCCCTTCGTCATTGACAAAGTTCTCACCGGAGGGGCGGATATACACCATTTTTTATGGTGTACGGTGCGGAAGCAGTACTACCCTGCGACATAATACATGATTCGCCACGCGTACGCATGTACGAAGAGAAGGAAGCCGAGTTAGATCGGTAGGATAACTTGGATGCCCTGGAGGAGGAGCGCGATGTCGCAAAAGCCCGTTCCGCATTCTATCAGCAGCAGGCTCGACGATATCAAAGCAGAGAAGTGCGGGCCAAAACTTACAATATTGGCGAGCTCGTTCTACGCCTACCGGAGAAGAAGAAGGACAAACTCAAACCCAAGTGGGAGGGTCCCTTCGTCATTGACAAATTTCTCACCGGAGGAGCGTACCGTCTACGTAATTCATCCGATAGTAGACTCGAGCCGAACCCATGGAACGCGGCTAGACTCCGGAGATTCTACGCCTAACACCGAACTCAGTGTTCGCCTCCTCACCCCTCCTTTTTAATTATGCTCCACCTCTTTTTCTCTCCTTTCTCGACCCTTTTTCTCTTCACACAAAGTGTTTAATACAGTGCGGACTCCCAGATCACTCCGGCCGTACTATGTGTGTAAGCTGTACCTGGGGGCTTCCTATTCAGAAGCTAGACATAATCACTTTAAATGGCTTTTTGCCCATCGCATATGCGTTCTTTTTCCATATGCGCCTTTTCTTCACCATTATATGCATCGATATGACTTAAGATGTGGCCAAGCTGGGTTGCCTGGCTCTTGTGTTTATGCCCTACATTCCCGTTAATTCGGCTAGGGCATAAGGGGAGCACCTCTGCGATTGTTACTGTCGGTTAAGCTGGATGTGTACCTCAGACTGGGTGAAGCCGAAAGCTAGTTTCCTTAAGAGAATATTCGATCGATGAACAAAGGATGTATTTGTTGGTTACAACAAAAAAAAAACCAGAAGCTTTGTATCCTGCGCCATCGTTCGCAGTCCGGACATGTGCATCGACACATGCATTCCCAGGGAAAGGAACCCCTAACGGAACTATTCTCCCTAGAAGATGTTTCTTGCTATCCATGCAATATAACATAACTAGTTGGGTACTTGTGTGTTCAAGCACTTATGACCCCTACGCCTGGTCTCCACGCATACCCCGGTTCTTGTATAACCGAGCGGGTACTCGGACACACCCCGGACTATATGATCCGGGGGCTGAAGCGAAAAGGTCTGCCATGACAAATGATTTCAATCCGGCTAGGGGCTAATTATGCCAATTAAGTTACAAAGTCACTGAGACTGACTATACTCCTCCTCTATACCATCTAACAGGCTATCTAGCCTACAATATTGTTGAGAATACTTAGCGGCTAACACTACCTGGTCATATACCAGATTCACGAGAATTTCTTGCCCATCCGGCCCCGCCGGTCCTACTTCGGCCATATGGTTCGGATCCAGCTTGGTGTAGCGTGTCTTCACCATTGCCCAGGCTTATCTTGCTCCTTGTCGGCATGCTGATATCTTCCACAGACGGAAGCGCCGCCGGACTCCTTGAAGCAGGTCCGCAAGCTCCCCCATGCCATTCGGCAGGAGGCTTGATGGCCACAAGGCCTAAGCAATGCCATGCATCACCTGCCGAGCACGCTCGTGCAGCTGCGCAAGTTCTTGCAGCAAATCACCTGTAGATGAGGGCATCTCCTCTTCAGGGCGACCTGTTAACATTCCTGCAGCCAAAATTTTCCTCAAAAAACTTCCTCGCCGAACTATCACACAGTTCGCTTGAGCTCTTACCATAAATGCCGCGTCGAAGCTTTTTGTTCTCCTTCACGAAGTCCGCAAGTTGAGCGCGGACGTCCTTTAATTCCACGTCCAGACGAATATTGGCGTCTTGTAGCTTGTTCTTCTCTTGCGTCACCTGCGTAAGGACGCACTCGCCAGCCTTTAGCTGCCGTTGGAGATGCGAGTCGTCACCCATTACGCCCTCCGGATTCACCCCGGGATTGTCTGCAGAATCTTCTGTTAGACTAACCGCACCAGCCATTTACTAACTGGTACATCTGCGTATAATGGAGACAAATATTACCAGAGGGGGCCTTTCGGGATCCCTCTAACTTGGCTACCGCATCAGTCAGCTGGGCCTTGCACGCTTCCAGCTCCCGCGCCAATTGTTCATTCTTGTCCACAAGGACCTGTGCATACATTAATCCATCAAACAGTTGTTCCAACTATTCCAAGTCTCAGGGGCTACTGCTATATATAATTATCAAAATTTCTCACCCGTATATCTTTGGTGTACTGGTTCGTCGCCTGGGCCAGCCCGCCTCGAGCAGCTCGGACATATGCGTCCGCCGAATTGAAGGCATTAAAAGCCTCTTCGGAAAAGATGTTGTTCCGGAGCACGGCCCTCCGGCGCCGGTGATTCATGGCGCTCTCCACTTCGGAGTCCGTGGCCGAACACATATCCGCACCCTCCGTCGGGGGGCTATGCGGTGCTGTCCCCGTGTCCGCCTCCGCCCCCGAAGCCGGTTCTGGAACCTGACTGGTGGAGGCGTGATTGGTGGGGTCCCCGGATATAGTCCGGTTATTCCTCTTCCTGCCAGACACAAAGGGCGCCGTCATATTTCAAATTCTATAAATTACAGGACATGTCATTACTTTACCACTGTAGCGGTGTGTCAACCCTCACCGCCTTCCTCTTGAGCCTGCCCGATCCGGACGCCCGTGGTTGACGAGTCCCTAGGGGCTCGGCCCCTCGCTCCGGCCGTTGTTTCTGCAAATAGAACGACGCCTCAAGGGTAAATTATAATACCTGGGGGGAGTCCTCTTCGGAGGATAGGGTTTTTTAGCTCGGCTTACACGCAACGCGGGGAGCAGTCCAGGGTAGTCGGCCGTAATGGCCACTAGGGCGCCATCCCAGCTTGCCTGATAAAATACCCCGTTGACAAGCTCCACAGTAATATCCGGATCTACTTTGAGTCCCGGATCTAGGGCCCTTCCAGGTCCTCAGTTCTTGAGGAGGGCTGAAGATTCCTTCTATGGCCCTCCTCAGTTCCTGCTCAGAAGCATTGATGCAAGTAATCTCAGCGGAAGAACGCTAGAGTAAGTGAAGCTGGGAAAAGAATGGCAACTTACCCACTCTGGGGGATTGTACATGGAGAATCCGTCCCGCATTTTTATGCGGAGGAATTCCTCCTCTTCCCCTTTGTACAAATCGGACAATATCCTCGCCAAAGCGGCAGCGGAGTCCGGACCCTTACGGCCGCAGCGGGTGGCGTCGTCTTCCCCGTTGAAATGCCACATGGGCTTCCCCCGATATTGGAGCGGTTGCACTCCTTGCCTTATGCATATTGCCATGACCTCAACTATCGTCAGTCCGGATTTGGCCAGCAACTTTATCCTGTTCATCAGGAGGTATATTTCCCTTGTGTCTTCTTCTTGACGGCCCCGGGGGCGCCAGCTTAAGCGTGCCCTCGGCGGGGCGTTGCTGAACTTGGGGAGACCCATCTGGACTGGATCCGGAAGGGGAACGTCATTTATATAGAACCACTCTGAAGGCCAGTTTTCTGGTGCCTTCTCAGGAGTGCCGGACAGGTATCCGGTCTCGGCAATGCGCCATACTTCAGCCCCGCCCACTTGATATAGGGACTCTCCCTGGGTGCGGGGGACAAGGCAGAACAGCTTCCTCCATAATCCGAAGTGAGGTTCGCAGCCTAAAAATAGCTCACAAAGTGCGACATACCCCGCTATGTGCAGAATGGAGGCTGGGGTAAGATTGTGTAACTGGAGGCTGTAGAACTCCTGGAGCCCGCGAAGAAATGGGTGGATAGGAAACCCGACGCCCCTCAGCAGATGCGAGATGAGGCATATCCGCTCCTCCAGAGATGGGTTAGGAGATCCCTCAGCTTGTTCCCCTCCGTCGTAAGTGGCTATTCTAGCTCGGACGGGGACCATGAATGCCGGTGGGAGAAACCCTTGGGTTTGTAACTTCACCAAACGGCTGTGAGGAACTGAGCACTCTCCCCAATCCCCCGACTTAGAGCGAGGAGGGCAAGCAGAAGAGTTGCGACGACCGGCCATGTTGGAATGGCTTTTCGCGGAGCGCTCTAGGATGCTAGCTCAAGGGAGGAGAGTGAGGTTTGGATCTGAGAATCCCTGTCCCTTCAAATAGACGGTTGGCCCGGAGGATCGAGGGTGGAAAATGCAAAAAATACCTCGACTCCTCGCATTCGCTCGACACGTGGAGATGGTCATTACTGAGGCGCTGAAGCCGAGGAGCACAACATTGATTGGAGGTCGGACACTATTCGTCGTAACAGGTACTTTAGAGTATTCGGAGAAGAACCCGCCTTGCAATGCCGAAGACAATACTACGCGCCGGACTCATCGTCATTGAAGCCTGGTTCAGGGGCTACTGAGGGAGTCCTGGATTAGGGGGTATCCGGACAGCCGGACTGTGTACAACGTCCGGACTATTGAAGCGTGAAGATACAAGACTCAAGACTTCGGCCCGTGTCCGGATGGGACTCTCCTTTGCGTGGAAGGCAAGCTTGGTGATCCGGATATTATACTTCCTTCCTTGTAACCAACTCCATGTAAACCCTAGCCCTCTCCGGTGTCTATATAAACCGGAGAGGTTGGTCCTTAGAAGGCCGATCACAATCACAATCATACCATCATAGGCTAGCTCTTAGGGTTTAGCCTCTATGATCTCGTGGTAGATCTACTCTTGTACTACCCATATCATCAATATTAATCAAGCAGGAAGTAGGGTTTTACCTCCATCTAGAGGGCCCGAACCTGGGTAAACATCTGTGTCCCTTGCTTCCTGTTACCATCAGTCTTGACGCGCAGATCGGGACCCCCTACCCGAGATCCGCCGGTTTTGACACCGACAGCGAGCGCTGAAGCACGTTGATATCATTGTGTGATCCGGCTATGCCAAAGAAAGAGTGTCAGATCCAGAGATCTTGAGATGCCACGGCCTCAAGTATGACAGTGCAAGCCCTGACATGGCCCTTATACTGCCCTTGCCAAGCAGAAGGGCAGTTCTTCCACTCCCAGTGCATGCAGTCTATGCTGCCAAGCATCCCTGGGAAGCCCCTGCTGGCATTCATCGCTAACAAGCGGGCTGCATCTTGAGGAGTCGGCTCTCTCAAGTACTCAGGGCCAAACACAGCAATAACAGCCTTGCAGAACTTGTATAGGGAGTCTAGGCATGTAGACTCGCTCATACAGACGTACTCATTGATGAGATCACCGGGCACTCCGTATGCAAGCATTCGGACGGCTGCGGTGCATTTATGATAAGAGGAGAAGCAATCTTTCCAAGGGCATCCTCTTTGCACTCGAAATAGTCATCGTAGCCGACCACCCCCTTTCTAATACGGTTGAAAAGATGCCTACTCATACGGAAACGGCGGCGGAATTTCTAATGTTTGAACAACGGGTTCGTTGTGTCAAAGTAGTCCTTCCAAAGAAAGAAAAGCCCACTCTCTCAGTTGCGATTCAACGCCGGAAGGTGACCCGGAATGGAGCCACGGAACAACAGCCGCTGGCTATTGAGGTGGTGATGGACCAACACGGCAGCCAAGATCTCCTCATCATCGGACGAGGAATCGTCGGAGTCGCAAAGGAAATTGTGAAAAAAGAACTCGTCGGCGGAGTCCATTTTATACCATGGCAAACTCTCGAACAGCTTGCGGGCATCGACGAAGGAGCCGGCGGCGAAGGGAGTCACGACTGAAGGAAATATGCCCTAGAGGCAATAATAAAGTTATTATTTATTTCCTTATTTCATGATAAATGTTTATTATTCATGCTAGAATTGTATTAACCGGAAACATAATACATGTGTGAATACATAGACAAACATAGTGTCACTAGTATGCTTCTACTTGACTAGCTTGTTTATCAAAGATGGTTATGTTTCCTAGACATGGACAAAAGAGTTGTCATTTGATTAACGGGATCACATCATTAGGAGAATGATGTGATTGACATGACCCATTCCGTTAGCCTAGCACTTGATCGTTTAGTATGTTGCTATTGCTTTCTTCATGACTTATACATGTTCTCGTAACTATGAGATTATGCAACTCCGTTTACGGAGGAACACTTTGGGTACTACCAAACGTCACAACGTAATCGGGTGATTATAAAGGAGTACTACAGGTGTCTCGAAGGTACATGTTGAGTTGGCGTATTTGAGATTAGGTTTTGTCACTCCGATTGTCGGAGAGGTATCTCTGGGCCCTCTCGGTAATGCACATCATTATAAGCCTTGCAAGCAATGTAACCAATGAGTTGGTTACAGGATGATGCATTACAGAATGAGTAAAGAGACTTGCCGGTGATGAGATTGAACTAGGTATTGGATACCGACGATCGAATCTCGGGCAAGTAACATACCGATGACAAAGGGAACAACGTATGTTGTTATGCGGTTTGACCGATAAAGATCTTCGTAGAATATGTAGGAGCCAATATGGGCATCCAGGTCCGCTATTGGTTATTGACCGAGAATAGTTCTAGGTCATGTCTACATAGTTCTCGAACCCGTAGGGTCCGCAACAAGGTTTCGATGATGGTTATATTATGAGTTTATGAGTTTTGATGTACCGAAGGAGTTCGGAGTCCCGGATGAGATCGGGGACATGACGAGGAGTCTCGAAATGGTCGAGACATAAAGATCGATATATTGGACGACTATATTCGGAGTTCGGAAAGGTTCCGAGTGATTCGGATATTTTTGAGTCTGGGAGAGTTACGGAATTCGCCGGGAGAAGTATTGGGCCTTATTGGGCCTGTGGGAAAGAGAGAGGGCTGCCTAGGGTAGGCCAAGCGCCCAAGGCCTAGTCCGAATTGGACTAGGGGAGGGCCGCACCCTCCTTCCTTCCCTTCTCTCTTCCCCTTCCTAGTCTCCTACTCCTACTACATGGAAGGACCCCTAGTTGGACTAGGAAAGGGGGAATCCTACTCCTGGTGGGAGTAGGACTCCCCATGGCGCGCCCCTCCTAGGGCCGGCCTCCTCCTCCCTCCCTCCTTTATATACGGGGGCAGGGGGCACCCCATAGACACATAAGTTGATCTACGGATCGTTCCTTAGCCGTGTGCGGTGCCCCCCTCCACCATAATCCACCTCGATAATATCGTAGCGGTGCTTAGGCGAAGCCCTGCGTCGGTAGTACATCAAGATCGTCACCACGCCGTCGTGCTGACAGAACTCATCTCCGGAGCTTGGCTGGATCGGAGGCCGGAGATCGTCATCGAGCTGAACGTGTGCTGAACTCGGAGGTGCCGTACGTTTGGTACTTGGATCGGTCGGATCGTCAAGACGTACGACTACATCAACCGCGTTGTCATAACGCTTCGCCACGGTCTCACGAGTGCGTGGACGAACACTCTCCCCTCTCGTTGCTATATCATCACCATGATCTTGCATGTGCGTAGGAATTTTTTTGAAATTACTACGTTACCCAATAGCGCCACCCTCGGACCAGCTAGCTACCCTTGCGGCGTCCGACGAGCGTGCCGGTGTCAGGACGAACGAGCTGGCGGGACGGCGAGGCGACTTCTTGGTCACGGTTGTGTCGGGGAGTGGGGCTGGGAAGCTTTCGGATACCCGGCGGCAAGACGGCAGTGGCGGCGACGTGGGAGGTGGCAGCGTTGTAGGCGGGGATGTTGCGGCACCGGCAGCTGGCAGAGGCACCGGAAAAATGGGCGGCGGCGGCGACGACGAAGGAGGCGGGCAAGGGTTTGCTGTTGGAGTGGGAGAGGATGGCCAATGTGCCACCGACTAGCGGGCCAGGGGGAGGAGTAGGCAGGCGCGGCACGCGTCCATTTTGTGTCCGCGCCGACACAAATAAGGCTAAAAAATGGGCCGGTAATGGATCGACAGGCGGACGCGCATGCGTTTGCATCGGTGCATTGGGCCGACTTTTCCGTCTGCGCTGACCCAAATGAACGTGCGCGGACAAAATGGGTCGGTTCGTTGGAGTTGCTCCAAACCCTACCGCAGAGGTTTGTGACGGTAGCCGCTTGTCCACGTCATCAGTCTATGACGACGACGTCGACGTTGACTACGACCCTACTGCTAAAGACCGTGAAGGTAGGTAGTGAACCCTACCGCCAAGTCGGGTGACGGTAGAAAAAGGTTCATATCCGATTTTTTTGGCACATAGGATAGGATCGTGCTAAACTAATGAAATATGGTCAAAACAGTGAATTTGGCCACCCTTTACGCCTCCACTTTCCGCAATAATGCATTACACATACATACAAGTAGCTAAACCAGCATGGCATGAGCTTGTGCATTATACATACACAAGTAGCTAGCCCACTTCGTACAAGTTACCACAGATTTGACACTTGCAGAACGCAATCACGGTCAAAGCTTATCGCGACACCTCTCGTTGACCAGGCAAAACGAAGGCAGCTCGGAGCTAGCTAGACGACGAGCGTTGCGCGGAGCAGAGCAACCACGTGCGCGCGCCCCCAGCAGCAGCCTGCAGGCTCACTCCGCCGCCGCGGCGCCGTCCTTGCGCCGGCCGAACTCGTGAACGGCGAGGTGGAGCTCCGCGGCGGCCACGAGGAAGTGCACGGCCTGCGCAGGCCGGAGCAGCCCCACCACGCCGCGCAGCGTTTCCAGCCTCAGCGCGTCCGCCATCTCCAGCACGCGCTTCATCGCCTCCGCCTTGGCATCCATCTCCCGCTCCATCCCCTCCGCCGCGTCCATACCTCCTTTTCCGGCGAGCTCCACCATCTTCGTCGTCGCCAACGACTCCTATATGTTCACATTAGTTACCGAATCAAAAAAAGGAGAGGGAGCTGGGGTTGGTAAACAGTTTACCTGCGCGCCGGCGGCGGCCTCCTCGATCTCCCGTTCCTCCGGATGGTGCGGCGCTGCAGCTGGTCGGCGGCCTGGAGCTGCTCGGCGGAGAGGCCGCCCAGGTCGCCGTCCCCGAGGCTGCCGCCTTCGAGGAAGGCCGGGAGCTGGGCCTCGAGCTGCACGCCGGACTTGGAGTAGAGCAGCTGGATCGCGGCAGTGGGGCGCCAGCCGCCGCACCAGAGGTAGAGGCTCTCGGTGGCGGAGATCCACGAGGGCGCGAACATGGGGAGCACATCGGCGGAGGCGGCCGCGGACTTGGCGCGGTAGTAGTGCTCGTAGTGGCCGAGGACACGGTCGACGAGGCGCCGGAGGTCGGCGTCGTCGGGCCGCGCCGTCACCGCGGCGCGGAGCGCGGCCAGGTCACGGGACTGCTCCAAGATCCAGCACTCGAAGAACTTGGCGAAGGACTCGCCGCCGTCCGAGGCCGGGGCTAGGCTCCCGTTGGAATGCTGTGGCCGCGAGGTGGCGGTCATGCTGATCCAAGTGGCTCTCGCTCCCTCTGCGTTTGGCGGAGGTTTCAATGGCTTTGGAGTGAACCGGCGGAGCGATTTTTAAGGCGGCAAAACGGATATACTACGACATATCATGGATTTATATCTTTGTTTGCGTATATTTTGCCAGGTAAAGACAAAACAAGTACTGCGGCGAGTGAGCAGTAGTAGGAATACGGGGGGTACCGGTGCCACTACAGTCCATGGACACGAACAACAAAATCAAAGATCATTATTTTTCTTCCAAAACGGAGGATAACACCAAAGCCTCCGTATGTCATACACTATTATTGATTATTATTATTATTATTATTTTAAACACAGTACAACGCAGAACCTCACATACACGCACATAAACTCATCCCTATGAACGTATGCACGCACATCCTACACATATTACCTCGGAGTTACTAAGCCGACATAATTTGAGATTGACAAAGTCATCACATGTGTCGGTGCTAAAACCGCCGGATCTCGGGTAGAAGGTCCCGAGTTGGTGATCTTGGTACACTAGAAGTAAAGAGGACACGTGGGCGTGGGAGAAGGATGGCTCTCCGCTAGATCCGTGTACACGGCCAAGTTCTCTGGGCTCGAGGTCGCCCCTATGTCGGAATTCACATGGAAGTCCAAGGCCCCCCTGCAACGCTGTTTCTTTGCTTGGCTGACTATTAAGAACAAATGTTGGGCCTCTGACCAACAAGCATGGAGGGGGCTTCCCCTCCAAAGCACATGCCCACGGTGCGATCAGAATGATGAGACCATGACCCGCATCATGATTGGGTGTGTATTCGCGAGGGAGATCTGGGCGAGGGTCTGCATGGCTATGGGACAACCAGGAAGAGCACCAACACCGGATGAGACGTTACCCGAGTGGTGCATCAGGCAAGAGGAAACCGAGCAACACCGGAAGATGGTGAGGGCGATTTGCATCCTTGTCCTGTGGGAACTTCGGACACACCGCAATGTCATGGTCTTCGACGAAGTGATGCCATCTACATGAGTAACACGACACGTGCTGCAACGCATTGGCAGCGAGGCCCATGCGTGGAAGCAGGCGGGCCTCCTGCAAGGGGAAGTCGAGGCGTTCTTCACCGACCTGGCACCATGGGGTAGTAGTGAATAGTCCACTATAGGTAGTTAGATCAGTGGAGTGGCCTTTTGAGCCAAGTGTACATAAGCTTGTAACACTAAACGTGGAGGGAGTCTTCCCTTTCCCCTTTAATATATGATGAGACGCACACTCGTGTGTATTCGAGAAAAATTTCACCCAGGTTCGGGTCCTCTTGAAGAGGTAAAACCCTATGTCCTGCTTGTATGTATTGATCTCATGCTTGTGTTGTATTGATTGTGGATGGGCTACAAAGTACAAATGATCTATCTTGAGATCATATAAATGAGTTATAACCTCTAAGCCTTGAATGCCTGTCTCGACAGACCAAACCCCTCGGCTTATATAGGCACCGGGGGTATATAGGGTTTACACATGGTCGGTTACAATCTAGGGACAAACATGTTGATAATTCAAATACGCCTTGAAGTGTACACCAAGTTTTCAGAGGATTCCACCTTTAGTACGTCGAGGGTCAGGGCATATGAGTCCCATTGTTTGGTTGTGGACGGGTCTTCGGCCCGACCCATGATCGGCAGGCCGACGTGGTGTGCACCCCCTAATCCAGGATACCGTCAGTAGCCACTGAACTAGTCTTCAAGCCGAGGACTTGGGTTCTATCTTCATAACGGCTTCAATCTTGTGGTCTTAGGCTTCGTAGGCGAGTTCCATCTTCCACGTCGGCTTCTAGATCCAAGGTCCTCCTTTTGTGCTCAGTTGTTGATGTTCAGGTATAGATCCCAGCAATGACATACTTTAGATACTAGATGATTCCCCGCGCGTTGCTGCGGAACATTTTGTAAGAATCAATTGAGTAGCAACCTGAATAGAGGTACTTCAAATGAGGTTCCGTGAAAGAATAATATCACATAGGTCTCTCACCGAGTGGCAGGCAACTGGCAGCATGCTTAAAACCATAGATGTCCTATCAGTAGGAGAAACAAAGTGAACTAAGACAATCAAATCTTCCATGCTTATACTGTAAAAATCATAAGTTCAGTCGCTTGAATTTAAAAGCTAAACATAGGGTGAAAAATGTACCCAGCCTTACAATCGAACTGGGAGGGCAGGGCATGACTGTTGTATGCATGTATAGGGTGCCAGCAGCCCCGTTTAAGCCCCTCGCAGGAAACTGTCATACTTGTATATTGAGCAGCAACAATACTATGCAGTAAGAACCACCAAATTGTCGTAGATCCTTGCCATCAGCGGAAAATCATCTGACACTTGCAGCAGGTGAGCTCTGACCAAATCTTAAATTAAGCTTGTCATCTAGGACATATATGATATCACAGTTGTCGACTGTAACATGTAACAGATAGAAGCTATCAGAATCATATTCCCATGCTCTCTAAATAAGTACGCGGACTAACAGAATGTATATATGATAACTCGGTGCAAAAATTAAATTCAGAAATGGGAGCTTGTGCTCTCTAAATAAGTACGGACATTAACAGAATGTGCATATGATAACTTTGTCAAAAATAAAATTAGATATGGGAGCTTGGGTACTAATGCGAGTAGCTCGAGGGAGAGAGAAGGCAGGAATGTCATAAGATTTGGCCACATAAAAATGTAATAGGATGCCAACATGCATGCATATATAATTATATATTAGCTTTTGAGAAAAGCCAATGATATTCAACGTTGCTGTGATCTTTGATTTTAGCATAGGTCACATAAAATTATCATAGGCCTGAACTTCATGTAGCTGTTCACAGAAGCCCATGTGTATCCTGCATATAAGTAATTTGGAAGCCTGTGTGCGGAGAAATAAAGACGGATAATGTATCCATGTTGCATAAAGTGGCGATTTTCTTCTTCTATCCAGCAGCACTTCTATCTATTTAAACATAAGAACGTTAGGTTTATTTATTAAAAAAAGATAGAGGTTGATTAGGACAAATTGATTAGCATGCATGGACCTGAGGAGCATACAAAAATAAACCTAAATCCAAGCGCCAAGAGGTGCATGTCAAATCAAATTTTAGGTGCTTAGCTAATTCATATTTCTTAATATTTTCCTCTCCAATTATTAGTGAATAATTCTTACCATAAATTGCATATACAAATATTTTTGTAGCGCAGGTTGAGAGTGAATGACATTGTTATGATTCTGCATCAAAACATGCTGAGATGTTAGTTCAGACTAAGAGTCATGTTCTCAAACATTGTTTACCAAAGCTAAAATATAGAGGTACTTATTCTGGGTAAGAGAGAGTCATGTTCTTCAGCAAGGTTAGATTTTTACTTCGGAACGCTTCCCATTCGTTAGGATCTGCCCACCTATTGTTGTTCAAGTCCACCTACTTGACTGCCTGTTGGAATTTAAGTTAGCATAAACATGTGGATAGTTTTAATGCTTCTTGCGCAGCATAATTCATCTAGATGTGGTGTACCTTGTCCATAATCTGCTGGAGAGCATCATCAGAAAGATGTAGGCCTGATTCATGTAAGATTCACATATCCAAACTGTCAAATTTTAAGGTAGTGTGCGTGCTATACTTAGCAGATATAATGGGTTTTGTGTGTTAGTTTTTCAATGAACCAAAGAGTGCTGACAGAGCTAGAGGATAAGCATCTAAATCGGCAAATCGCAGTGTATGGTGGTATGACTAAAACATCTTGAAATGGTCTGATCAGTTGTCAGGATTATGTGCAGAATAATTCAGTACATAAAAGATACATACCTCTTCATATTCAACACCGTTGCTGGTGCCTCGCAGATCCAATAGTCTGAAACTCTGAATGCAACTGCCAGAAGGAATTCTTAAAATATCAAATAGGGAAAAGATTATATAAAATACAAGTCATCCCAAATTGTGTATATAGCAGTCTACTATTACTTGAATATCTACACATAATCAAACACACGCAGTCACACACTGAAAAAGAGAGGTAGGAACCAAAGAAGAAGGTGAGGGAGAAAGAGCCTGAACTGAAGTTGTCCCTCCTGATCTCCAGCGGTGCTCCTCGACATGGACCGCGGCGGCGGACAGCATCCTTGCCCCACGGCGTTCCCCAGAGGCGGACTGGTGAGCGCAGGAGGCGGCGACTTGCACAGGTGCAGATTTGATAGGCGAACCAAAGAGATGCAGCAGCGGAGGCCAAATTTATTGGAAAAAAGAGTGGAAGGAGAAGGGGAACAGGCTGCACATAATCTGGCCGCTGCGTTCTTGATGCGTTCTTGGAGATGAGGAGCCAAGGGAAGTGGAGAGACGTGGAGCCAACGCAAGGGGTGGAGAGCGAGGGCCGTTCTGCTCGCTGGTGAAGCCGTAACGGAGGCAGATGTGGACGGAAAGAGGCGTCAGTGGGCATCCTCTCTTGTGGGTCCTACCGACAGTAACGAAAGCTAATGTGGCTGTTTTCTACTGTGACGGGTCCCACATGTAAGCCTCTAATTAAATGCTGAGGTGGCATTCTTGCTGATGTGGATAGGTTGCATGTTGAGAGAAATAACATAATGGGGATGAACTATTTAGGTATTATAGATTTGGGCTTTTTTAACAAGATCCTTTATAAAAGTAATATATTTTTATTTGGTCCAAGGGTTGCAAGCCGAGGTTGATTCCTTGTAAATGAAGTTTTATTCTCTAAGGACTCTCGACGACCTTTGGTAGTTTTTGTGGTCCCACAACTTATCATAACTGCGAAAAGGAGTTGTGGTGGGCCCAGTGATTCACTTTAACAAAAATTTTACCTTCTTTTTCTTGATTCATGCTCCAAACAAGGCATAACACCTGAGGAACACGCGGATTTACTATCGGGGACTTGAAAGTCCCATCCGTGACCTATCTTATCGTGGTGGGTATAAAGTGGGAGGGGAGGTAATTTTTTTGTTCACCCTACTTGTTGCTTTCCCTACCTCAACACAACTCTTCCTCCCATATTTGCTTCTTAACCTTCAGCACTGGCGAACGCCCCCGGCTCGTCAAAGCAACCCAGCTGTACCAGGCAAATCCGGCCTACACGCCTAGGCTGATCGATAATCCCCATACCTAGCCCATATCTGTGGAGAATATGGGGATGTCTAGATGCGCCCTAGCGCACCCACCACATCGGCTCTGAGAAGCCAGACCCATCCCAAATCCTTTGAAAATTGACTAGTCCACCACTTCGATCGTACTCCTCATGCCTCCGTCCTCCAGTTCCCGCCTCTGTGTCGCACTCCTCCTCCTTTGCTCGTCGTCCGTGCAGTATTCCTCATCCGCCGTCGCTGGTGTCGTCACCGACAACCCTATCCGGCACCATCGACATGCATGACGCCTTGGCAGAATAGGCCAGGATCCCGACAGTAGCGGTCAGTTGCAAGGCGGAGAACGTCACCCGAAGGGAGCGCCACCGAAAGAATCATGAGCATGGAGCGACAAAGAAGGTAGTTGCGGAGACGACCTGTACGAAGGTGGCCGGTGATGACGACATGAACTTTGGCCCGAGCGGTGTGGTGACGCAAACCAATCCTTTTGTCATGGACGGGGGAAAACTACTCGTCAGCAGTGGACGGGCATCCCAAATTTGAGGTTTGTAGAAAATGCCCCCGCCGCGGCCATGATGGTCGACTCGCCCCTATGCCATTTGTATTAGTCTATTTTGGTTCCATATACCATTCGGGCACTTGTAGGACGATAGATTAATTGTGATGCATATTGCAGGACCAAATAATGCTAAACATGAAAAATGATGGCCAAAGAGCCTTTGCAATTTGACATGGGGGATGTCAAGTCCCCTATGTTTGAAGTCGGGCAAACATCACAAACTAAAAAGAAGAAAGTAGTGAAGCCAAGAGGTCCGACATTCGCACAATTTAAAGATGTTTTGTTTGTTGAAAGTTTGTTGAACACTAACATGGATCTGATCCACCGTCCAAGAGAACGTGAGCAAGTTTGTTGGTTTTTCCCAAATAAGTTGTTAGCCGGAACCAAAGCGGCAATGGGGTTCAAAACCGTGCAACTTTGGCGGTGCCTCTGTATTATCAAGTCGAGAATAGGCCATTCAATATGTTGCATTGTTGGATGAAATTCAATGGAAAACCAGAGTGGCAAACCGTCAAAGGGGCATGAAGAAGATGAAACCGATGGGTCTAGCTCCAAGCAATCAATTGGATTGGATGATGAAAAAGAAAATGGTGGGGAGGACATACAAGCAACCGTGTCAAAGGGGAACCAACATGTGATGGTAAACAAGTGGGAGAAGGACAAGATCGCTCGTGATGGCGCGGCAAGCAAAAATGTCCGCCACTTGGACGTGCATTTTCTTTTGCCAAGGAGGTGAGGAAGGAGGAGAGGTACAAACTCTTTATAGATGTGCGAAAAGAGAAGATGGAGTTCGACGGGGATAGGTTGAAGATGGAGAAGGACAAAACATAATTGAAAAGAAAGAGAATATTGCAAAATGGAAGCTTCAAAAGACGACAACAATGGAAAATTTGACCTCGAGAGAGAAGTTGAGACTTTTGAGAGAGATGGATGAGTCGAGGATCATATTGCAGGACACTAGCCTCTTGAATGATGAATCCAAGAAGTGGATGATCAAGATGAAGAAGAGGATCAACAAGCACGGCAATTGAGGCGCCGCTTCATTCGTGTGTCGCCTACCGATGCATGGATTGTCTTGCATTTTATTTTGGCATCTAATGAATTGTTGAATTGTCGTCTATACTATACCATGAATTGTTGAAATATGATGTACATGTATGAATTTGCATGGATACAGGTTTTCATATATGAAAGTGTCGTTATAGAGAGGACAAAAAGGCTCGTCCGGCACCGTCCGTGGGTCTGTCCGGTAGACGTAGTCCAAATTTGTCAACTTAGGTTGTAGATGCTCTTAGCTGCATATGCGAGCACCTGCTCGGTGGAGGTGTGTCCACGTCGATGGGTGGGCATCGTCTTTTTTATTTGTCATGGTTGTAGTAATAAGAATCGCACGCTGCCGTCGCACTGGCGACGATAGTCTTATCGTCGTCACACTGGCCAGTTTAGTCCATGTGACGTGATTCTCTTCCCCAAAGTGTAAATTTATCCACGACACCTTTCTTTATTGATAAAAGATAAATAAAAAGGGCTAAAGTAGTAAACCATTAGTGGTCGTCAGTGTTCCACGCTCGAGGGATGAGTAGGACCAGGACAAATGTGTAGCCGCGGCCGGCGCAGTTGGCCGCTTTGGTGCATCGCCCCTCGATCGGATGGTGCGCTCCATCGCAGCATTTTGGACGCACGCACGCACGCACGGACGGCCGCGCTCGGGTGCGATGACCCTTGTGCGCAAGCCGATCCAGACAGAGCCGGTGCCCGGTGGTGACCATGTCGGCACGACGACACTAGTCACGTCACGTGCGTCGTGGGCTAGCTAAACCGGCGCTGGGATCGCTGGGCAAGTTGGCCACTTGGGACCGGGGTGACGGTCTGGTTCCCGAGGGAGGCTACCGACGGCTACGGGGATCGGATTTCTTTGTTTATGCATGCACGCAGTCGCAAGTTGATGGCGACGTCCGTCGGTTCTTGCTTGGCGGCGAAGGAAAAAGGCGTTGCGCGGCTCCTTGCGGCGGCGCAAAGGGCCGGGTTGCAGTTGTAGGTACGTACGTACGTACGTAAGTACACGGTAGATATGTTTGGTGGGCGGAGACGGTGGCCGTCGTGTGGCGAGGGGACGGCACATGGTTTTCTGCTCGGCCTCGGCCGTACCTAAAACCAGGATTAATTGCACAGAAGTATCACAATGGGGCATTACATGCAGTTTGATACCATTTTTGATAATTTTTACATGTCAGTACCAAGTCTAGGCTAGCCGTTACAAAAAGGTCTAAACCGCGTATAAACACATATTGACGGGGTATCTGACCAACAGGGCCCGCCTGTCGGGTGCTGACGTGGCATGTTTTTGCAGAAAGCCCCCTTGCTTCGCCGACGCTACGGTTCATCGTCTCCACGCGCGGCGGCGCCCGATCTAGATCGAGGGGAGGAGCCCCTCGAGCCCGAGCTTCTTCGCCTCCCGTAACCGCCGCCCCGCCCCGGCCTTCATCTCGCCTCGCGTGCTTGCAGCCGAAGCACGGGAGTCAGCGGGACTTGGCGCAACTCCGGCGACAGGGAGCGGCGAAGTACGCGGGAACCGATGGATTTGGACGGCGACTCGCGCGGCGGAGGGCAGGAGGGGTGGCGCTGGTCCTCTGTTCATACGACAGAGAGGGAGGAAACATGGAGGCCGCGAGGGGAGCTGGTCGCCGACGATGGCTGCTCCGGGGAGGCGTGTGGGGCAGGGTCGACAAGACCCTCGGGCGGAGGCGGCTGGGAGGAGAGCCCGAGCACGAGGAGGCAGCGTAGCGCTGGTGAGCGAGCTGGGGAGCTCGGGAGGAGGCGCGAGGGGTCCTCGTGGCTGTTGCTGCTCGCCGGCGACGGCTGGGGCAGGGTCGGCGAGCCCTCGGACGGAGGCGGCTGTGAGGAGGAGCCCAGGCACGAGGAGGCGGCAGTGTGCTGGTGAGCGAGCTGGGGAGCTCGGGAGGAGGCGCGATGGGTCCTCGTGGCTGCTGCTGCTGCTCGCCGGCGACGGCTGGTTTTCCTCCCTTGCTGCGGCTGGTTTTCTGCGCGGGAGGAAGGGAGGGGTGTTTATGCAAAAAAAAATGCCACGTCGGGACCCGATAGGCCGGGCCCGCCGGTCAGATGCACCGTCAATACGACGTTTATACGCAATTTAGACCTTTTTGTAACGGGTAGCCCGAGACTTGGTACTGACAAGTAAAAATTACCAAACTTGATACCAATCTATTTTCAATGCCTCAATTGTGGTACTTATGTACAATTAACTCTAAAACCAGCTTGCCTGTACTCGAGGCAGAATAAACAGCCATGGGCACACCGTGAAACTTGAAGGGAATTCTCTGTAAATTGTTTGGTCAACTCCGATTTCCCCCGCTTTGCATCTTTCCACATGGGCTGATTGAGGTAATACATGCGGAAAATCATATTCTGCATATTGCCACTTGCATCAAGGCAACAATTTATGCCCTGTGTATGGGTGTTCTTGTTGGAAATATGAGCAATTTATCATATGAATTTATTAATGAAAATACTAAAAAAAGCATGACTAAAATAGCAGAGATAAAGCAAGTCATGCGATTTGACAGAGACAAGATAAATGACATCTGCAAATATGAACTAGAACCGAACATATCGATCAGACAGTAGAACAAGGAACTGTGACAGAACCTCTAACAGGAAAAACAAGAACACGTATGGGACAACAGCAGCAACAGTAGCACTGGACTTGGGGTCGGTGTCCTCAGTAGCCATGTCGTCAAGGAGGCTGTCGACGTCGGGGAAGAAATCGTTGTCAGGGAAGTAGTCGTCGGAGTCCGGGGCATCCGTGACGAAGAAGTCAATAGTCGCGCTGAGCGCTCCCCAAAAACCTTATCACCCTTCTCCCGTACAGGACTCAAAGAGGTGGAGTTTCGGAGGCCTACTGTCCTGACCTGCGGTGCATGCCGCAAGCCGGGATGGGAAGATCGTAGCAGCAGCGCAGTGCTCAGGAACCGGTGGCGAGAGGAAGAAGTAGTTCTGGCGCGTCTCTCTGAGAGGAGCGACCTCCCTTTTATAGACGCAAGAGAAGGAGGCAAGAGAGTAGTGATGGGAGGTGAAACGGAGAGAGGGAGACGAAGCGGACGGACTTCAGCCGAAGATGCGTGCAGTTCGGATTCAATGTTCACTACAGAAAAACGTTTCAGCTCCCGCGTGACCTTTCGTATACCCGTCGTGCGTGGCAAAAATTTAGACATCGACTTGTTCCCGCAACCCGCGGTGCGTCGTGCCGAGGCAAGGCGTGGCGTGGTGAGGCGGGCGGAGGAGGAGGAGCGCGCGTGGATGTCCCTCTTGTTCTCATCCTCATACATGTGGGGAAAGAACCTCCCTTATAAAAAGGTCCAACTCCCTCTAAACTAGCAATGTGGGACTAAACTTTAGCTCCACCTCTTGCCTTGTATGAATGGTCTGCATGGGCCTCTAGGATTTATTAGGAATTTCTGAAACTGCTATTGGTCTAGGCCCAAAATAGACAAAATTCCAGCAATCCCCCACCAGATCCCAGAAGCACACAAAATTTGCCTTTGGTTCCAAAACACTGCTTTTATATACGATCATCGCGGTGGAGACTGTTAGGTTGAACTTCCACCTAGAACTCTATGCTACACTAGTAAGCAACTTGAGCGAGAGATGGGCCTTGAAGCGCAAGTTTTACGTGAATCTAGCCGCACAAAGCCTTGATCGACACGTGGCTACCGTGGGTCTTCCCCGCGGGTGGAGCTTATGCGTCATACTCTGAGACCTTTCATGAGTTTACTAGAGAGAACCCTACCCTCATAGATTGCGACGTTTAACAATCAGACTCATATAGGTCTGTTCTTCAAAAGATATTCTGCAGGACAACATCTCTGCTTCAATGAGCCACTTAGAACACGTTAAGATATACAACCTACCATGCAGATTTAGGAGAGTATTGCATCTTCATGGAGTGGTATCGTTAACAGTAAGGATACTCTCCTCTCAGTTGACCAACAGCTTGTCTTCCACATCTAACTCATGGGATCTCCGATCACAAAGAATAGGTTACCACTGTGAACAACTCATATTATGGGTCTCGTATCCATCTCCCTCAATGCATTATCTACCACTGTTGGGGAATGTAGCAATAATTCAAAATTTTCCTACGTGTCACCAAGATCAATCTAGGAGATGCTAGCAACGAGAGAGAGACGGAGTACATCTTCATACCTCTTGAAGATCGCTAAGCGGAAGCGTTGCAAGAATTCAGTTGATGGAGTCATACTCGCGGCGATTCAAATCGCGGAAGATCCGATCTAGCGTCGAACGGACGACGCCTCCGCATTCAACACACGTACAACCCGGGAACGTCTCCTCCTTCTTGATCCAACAAGGGGAGAGGAGAAGTTGAGGGAGAGCTCCGGCAGCATGACGGCGTGGTGGTGGAGCTTGTGGATTTTCTGCAGGGCTTCGCCAAGCTCTACGGAGGAGGAGGAAGTGTTGGAGGAGGGAGGGGCTGCGCCAGGGGAAGGGTGTGGCAGCCCTCCCACCCCCACTATTTATAGGGGAAGGGGAGAGGGGGCCGGCCCCCTTAGATCTCATCTAGGGGGGGGGGCGAAGGGAGGACTTGTCGGATTTAGGGTTCCGGCAAAACCCTTGAGGTTCGAACACTGGGGTGCGCACAAAGATTTCCCCCTACCGAATCTCGCCCTCAGCCTCGCCGCGATCTCTAAGCTTAGCTCGATGAACTCATAACACAAGAGACACAAGATTTATACAGGTTCGGGCCACCGTTGTGGTGTAATACCCTACTCCTGCGTGGTGGTGGTGGATTGCCTCTTGGGCTGATGATGAACAGTACAAGGGAAGAACAGCCTCCTGAGGAGAGGTGTTCTAGTGCTTGGTGCGTTGCTCGGGGAGGAATCGATCCATCTTCCTTCTGTTCGCCCCCCCACTGTGGTGGCTAGTCCTATTTATAGAGGCCCTGGTCCTCTTCCCAAATATTGAGCGGGAAGGGATCCAAGAACGGCCATTTTGAAAGGGGACAGCTAGTACAAGCTATCCTGACTAAAGATGGTCTTCGCCTATCAAAGGCGCTGGTGGTGACGCCGTCTTGGGCTCCACAATGACCTCCATCCTGCTGGTCTTGGTCTTGTTGCACCGATATGGAAACCTTTGCTTGAGGCCTCGGTACTCCGCGCCTGCGCTTGCCCCCTTAGCACCAAAGGGGAAATGAGGACACTGCGCGCGTTGGCGCCCGCCTGGCCTTGGTCATCATGGCTTGCGTGACCGGAACCTCACGAGGTACCCCTTGCCTTGATCTCTCCGCCCCCCGCGAGCCTGCTGCTACCTCTTGAGCACTGCGTTGGTTTTCCTTGCAGAGGAAAGGGTGATGCAGCAAAGTAGCGTAAGTATTTCCCTTAGTTTTTGAGAACCAAGGTATCAATCCAGTAGGAGGCTCCTCAAAAGTCCCACGCACCTACACAAACAAACAAGAACCTCGCAACCAACACAATAAGGGGTTGTCAATCCCTTCACGGCCACTTGCAAAAGTGAGGTCTGATAGAGATAATAAGATAAGATAAATATTTTTGGTATTTTTATGATATAGATTGGAAAGTAAAAGATGCAAATAAAAGTAGATGGAAACTTATATGATAAAAGATAGACCTGGGGGCCATAGGTTTCACTAGTGGCTTCTCTTAAGATAGCATAAGTATTACGGTGGGTGAACAAATTACTGTCGAGCAATTGATCGAAAAGCGCATAGTTATGAGATTATCTAGGCATGATCATGTATATAGGCATCACGTCCTTGACAAGTAGACCGACTCCTGCCTGCATCTACTACTATTACTCCACACGTCGACCGCTATCCAGCATGCATCTAGAGTATTAAGTTCATAAAGAACAGAGTAACGCATTAAGAAAGATGACATGATGTAGAGGGATAAACTCATGCAATATGATATAAACCCCATCTTTTTATCCTCAATGGCAACAATACAATATGTGCCTTGCTGCCCTAACATCCTTTGGGAAAGGACACCGCAAGATTGAACCCAAAGCTAAGCACTTCACCCATTGCAAGAAAGATCAATCTAGTAGGCCAAACCAAACTGATAACTCGAAGAGACTTGCAAAGATAACTTAATCACACATAAAAGAATTCAGAGGAGATTCAAATATTTCTCATAGATAAACTTGATCATAAACCCACAATTCATCGGATCTCGACAAACACACCGCAAAAAAAGAGTTACATTGAATAGATCTCCAAGAAGATTGAGGAGAACTTTGCATTGAGAATCAAAGAGAGAGAAGAAGCCATCTAGCTAATAACTATGGACCCGAAGGTCTGTGGTAAACTACTCACAACTCATAGGAGAGGCCTTGGAGATGATATAGAGGCCCTCCATGGTCGATTTCCCTTCCGACGGAGCACCGACGAAGGCTCCAAGATGGGATCTCGCGGATACAGAAGGCTGCGGTGGTGGAATTAGGTTTTCGTGGTCGCTTCCGATGTTTTCAGGGTACGGGAGTATATATAGGATGCTCGAGGGGCCCACGAGGGTGGGGTGCGTGCCCACCCCAGGGGGCATGCCGGGCACCCTCGTGGCCGCCTCGTTTGTTGCTTGACGTCCACTCCAAGTCTCCTGGTTGGCATTTGTTCCAAAAAGATCGCTCCCGAAGGTTTCATTCCGTTTGGACTCCATTTGATATTCCTTTTCTTCGAAACACTGAAATAGGCAAAAAAAATAGCAATTCAGGCTGGGCCTCCGGTTAGTAGGCTAGTCCTAAAAATGATATAAAAGTGTAAAGTAAAGCCCATAAACATTCAAAACAGGTAATATAATAGCATGGAACAATAAAAAATTATAGATACGTTAGAGACGTATCAAGCATCCCCAAGCTTAATTCCTGCTCGTCCTTGAGTAGGTAAATGATAAAAACAGAATTTTTGACGTGGAATGCTACCTAGCATAATTCTCATTTAATTTTTCTTTATTGTGGCATGAATGTTCAGATCCAAATGATTCAAAATAAAAGTTCATATTGACATAACAAATAGTAATACTTCAAGCATACTAATAAAAAAATAATGTCTTCTCAAATAGCATGGCTAAAGAAAGTTATCCCTACAAAATCATATAGTCTGGCTATGCTCTATCTTCATCAAACAAAGTATTTAAGCATGCACAACCCCGATGACAAGCCAAGCAATTGTTTCATACTTTAGTAATCTCAAACATTTTCAACTTTCACGCAATACATGAGTGTGAGCCATGGACATAGCACTATATGTGGAATAGAATGGTGGTTGTGGAGAAGACAAAAAAGGAGAAGATAGTCTCACATCAAGTAGGCGTATCAACGGGCTATGGAGATGCCCATTAATAGATATCAATGTGAGTGAGTAGGGATTTCCATGCAACGGATGCACTAGAGCTATAAATGTATGAAAGCTCAACAAAAGAAACTAAGTGGGTGTGCACCTAACTTGCTTGCTCACGAAGACCTAGGGCATTTTGAGGAAGCCCATCATTGGAATATACAAGCCAAGTTCTATAATGAAAAATTCCCACTAGTATATGAAAGTGACAAACATAGGAGACTCTCTATCATGAAGATCATGGTGCAACTTTGATGCACAAGTGTGGTAAAAAGGATAGTAGCATTGTCCCTTCTCTCTTTTTCTCTCATTTTTTTATTTGGCCTTTCTCTTTTTTTTTTAAAGTCCGAAGTCTCATCCCGACTTGTGGGGGAATCATAGTCTCCATCATCCTTTCCTCACTTAGGACAATGCTCTAATAATGAAGATCATCACACTTTTATTTACTTACAACTCAAGATTACAACTCGATACTTAGAACAAAATATGACTCTATATGAATGCCTCTGACGGTGTACCGGGATATGCAATGAATCAAGAGCGACATGTATGGAATTACGAAGGTGGCTTTGCCACAAATACGATGTCAACTACATGATCATGCAAAGAGCAATATGACAATGATGATGCATGTCATAATAAACGGAACGGTGGAAAGTTGCATGTCAATATATCTTGGAATGGCTATGGAAATGCCATAATAGGTAGGTATGGTGGCTATTTTGAGGAAGGTATATGGTGGGTGTATGGTACCGGCGAAAGTTGCGCGACACAAGAGAGGCTAGCAATGGTGGAAAGGTGAGAGTGCGTATAATCCATGGACTCAACATTAGTCATAAAGAACTCATATACTTATTGCAAAAATCTACAAGCCATTGAAAACAAAGTATTACGCGCATGCTCCTAGGGGGATAGATTGGTAGGAAAAGACAATCGCTCGTCCCCGACCGCCACTCCTAAGGAAGATAATCAATAAATAAATTGTGCTCCAACTTCATCACAAAGCGGTTCACCATACGTGCATGCTACGGGAATCACAAACTTCAACACAAGTATTCTTTAAATTCATAATCACCCAACTAGCATGACTCTAATATCACCATCCTCATATCTCAAAACAATTATCAAGTATCAAATTGATCATAGCATCCAATTCACTTCCTATGATAGTTTTTATTATACCCAACTTGGATGCCCATCATTCTAGGACCAATTTTATAACCATAGCAAATACCATGCTGTTCTAAAATACTCTCAAAACAATATAAGTGAAGCACGAGAGATCAACAATTTCTACAAAATTAAGCCACCGCCATGCTCTAAAAGGTATAAGTGAAGCACTAGAGCAAAACTATCTAGCTCAAAAGATATAAGTGAAGCACATAGAGTATTCTAATAAATTCTAAATCATGTGGGTCTCTCCCAAAAGGTGTGTACATCAAGGATGATTGTGGTAATCTAAAAAGCAAAGACTAATATCATACAAGACGCTCCAAGCAAAACACATATCATGTGGTGAATAAAAATATAGCTCCAAGTAAAGTTACCGATAGAGCGAAGATTTAAAGAGGGATGCCTTCAGGGCATCCCCAAGATTAGGCTTTTGGTTATCCTTGAATATCTTCGGGTGCCATGGGCATCCCAAAGCTTAGGCTCTTGCCACTCCTTATTCCATAGTCCATCAAATCTTTACCCAAAACTTGAAAACTTCACAACACAAACTCAACAGGAAATCTTATAAGCTCCGTTAGTGCAAGAAAGAAAAAACCCACCACATAAGGTACTGTAATGAACTCATTCTTTATTTATATTGGTGTTAAACCTACTGTATTCCAAATTCTCTATGGTTCATACCCCCCGATACTAGCCATAGATGCATCAAAATAAGCAAACAACACACGAAAAACAAAATCTGTCAAAAAGTAAGAGCGATCAGAGTAATCAGTAACTCCGAATACTTCTGGAACTATAAAAATCCTACCAAAATAGGAAGTCTGTGATGCCCGGATATTTAAGCTACAGTGATCCCCGCTAATGATGCCACGTCACCTCGGTTACTGTGGATAAACTCGCGTTAGTTCGAAACCTAGTTCGAATTTCAAATTTAAAACCGAGGCAAACAATAAAAGTTTTAAAACATTAAAACTAAAATGTTCGAGAGGTGACATATAATGCATAAGTAATTATGGTGATGAAGCCACATTTGTATAAAATATGCAAATGCTCCAGAATAACTAAAACATTGGCTATAACAATTAAATTAGTGCATTTTGTAAATATTAAATTGTTAAACTATTTTATTTGGGGCCCCAACCTTTTTGTGGCAGAGGGCTAGACCATGACACTAATTTAGGAGTTAAATACAGTATTTTATGAGATTATACTAGATCAAAAAAGAGGACAAAACAGAAAATGAAAAGAAAGAAAAGAAAGAGGAAACCCCTTGGCCAACTGGGCCGAACGGCCCAACTGGCCGCCGAACCAACCGGCCCAGGCCGGCCCACCCCCAGTCCCCCTTATCCCCCACCCCCAGAAACCCTAGATCGAAACCCCACCCACTCGCCCCACTTTCCCTCCCCACACCCCGCTCCTCCCTCGCTTCGATTGATCGGGGAATCAACCCCATCGACCACGCCGCTCGACCTCGTGATCCATCCCCGGACGCCATCGCCGGCGCTCCCCATCACCGTCGCCGGAGGCCACCCCATCGGACCGCAACCTCGCCGGCCTGCCTCCTCCACCACGCCGGACGCCGTTACCACCATCACCTCCGACGCCACCGCTCGAAGCTCGCCGTCTCTCTGCCTCGACTACCTCGCCTCCCATCTCCGTCGATCGTCCCCGTCCTCCTCCCCACGGGTCGCCCCCGAGCCTCGACGCCCATGTGCCCCTACAAACGCCGGTGAGGCCCTCGGCCTCCGCCTCCCCTCTCCCATTCTTTTCGTCCGCGGACACCGCGCTCGTCTACCTCGCGCCTATGCAGTCCGCTCGCCTCCGCCCCGTCTCTGCCTTGCGGTCGAGCACGCCCTGTCTCGTACCCCCCGTGCGCTCCAGGTCCGTCCATGCCCTCATACCTCCTGCTCGACGACCGTGTCGGCCACGCCGTCGCCTCCCTTGCCGCTCCTGGCCGTGCCCCGCAATGAGCTGCAGCATTCTGCTGCCTTGCTTGCGCGCCGCCACCACCATCGCAACCTCGCTCGCCCCCTCGTGCGTGGCGCACCGCTTCATGAGTGCTCCGTGCCCTCGCCTCCGCTCGTTCCTCTCACGCGCCCCGGCTCCTCCTTGCGTCCTCCCTCGTCTGCTCGCCGTGGCCGCGCTTCGGCGAGCCACCCGCGGCGCCCCGGTTGGCTCCGGTCGGGACTCGCCTATTCGGGTGCCCATGCCCGGCGCCCGTAAACCCCACACCCGCTAAGGCCCTTGGCCCAATGACAGTCGGGGCCCAGCCCCGGAATGTTAAAAAAAAGACTTAAAAAAAGTAATAATAAATAAAAATGTTGATTAATTAATTAAGTAGTTAATTAACTTAATTAATCCTAATTAGATTAACCTAATCACTTAGGTTAGTTAATTAATCTGTTAGGTTAGTTAACAGTCAATGACAGCTGGGACCCACACGTCAGTTTAACCTAGTCAACCCCCTGTTGACTGCTGACGTCATGCTGGCGTCAGCAAACACTGTTCTGGATAATGTTAGTTTAAATTAATTAAATAAATTCTAAAATGATTTAAAACTATAGAAAATCATATAAAATAAACCATAGCTCAGATGAAAATACTTTCTACGTGAAAGTTGCTCAGAATGATGAGATGAATCCGGATATGCAGCCCGTTCATCTGCCACGCATCCCTAGCATAGTGAACCTGCAACATTTCACCTCCGGTTCATTTGTCCCAAAATGCGAAACACCGGGGATACTTTCCCGGATGTTTCCCCCCTTCATCGGTATCACCTACTACTGCGTTAGGGCACACCGAACACCGCGTATTGTCTTGTTACGCTTTGTGATGCTTTGACTGCTCTGTTATTTATTGTGTTCCCTCTCCGTTACTTCTTTCCGATAGACCCCGAGACTGCCGACGACCCCCAGTTCGACTACGGAGTTGATGACCCCTCCTTCTTGCCAGAGCAACCAGGCAAGCCCCCCCCCTTTGATCACCAGATATCGCCTATTCTTCTCTATACTGCTTGCATTAGAGTAGTGTAGCATGTTCTTGTTTGATTACTCCTATTACATTGCATAGCTTTGTCATTGTTGCTACAGTCATTGATACCTTACCCGCAATCCTAAATGCTTAGTATAGGATGCTAGTTTATCATCATTGGCCCTACATTCTTGTCAGTCTGCCTTGCTATACTATTGGGCCGTGATCACTCGGGAGGTGATCATGGGTATATACTATACATACATACATACTATACAGATGGTGACTAAAGTCGGGTCAACTCGAGGAGTACCCGCAAGTGATTCTGATGAGGGGGCTAAAAGGACAGGTGGCTCCATCCCGGTAGAGGTGGGCCTGGGTTCCCCACGGCCCCGATGTTACTTTGTGGCGGAGGCGGGCAGGCAGGTTGAGACCACCTAGGAGGCAGTGGGCTGACCTGTTCGGCGTTCGCGGATACTTAACACGCTTAACGAGATCTTGGTATTTGATCTGAGTCTGGCCATTTGTTCTATACGCACTAACCATCTACGTGGGAGTAGTTATGGGTATCCCGGCGTCGTGGTATCAGCCAAAGCCTTCTTGATGTCAGCGACGGAGCAGCGCGCGCCGGATTGGAACGTAAGCTGCGCTTGTATTAAGGGGCTAGTTACGCTTCGGCCGCCCTCAAGCGTCGCGGTGTGCAATGGGCGATGGGCGGACCCCTGGCGCATAGGATTTAGACCGGCGGGCTGACCTCTCTGTTGTGCCTAGGTGGGGCTGCGACGTGTTGATCTCCCGAGGCCGGGCATGACCCCGGAAAGTGTGTCCGGCCAAATGGGATCGAGCGTGTTGGGTTATGTGGTGCACCCCTGCAGGGAAGTTAATCTATTCGAATAGCCGTGATCTTCGGTAACAGGACGACTTGGAGTTGTACCTTGACCTTATGACAACTAGAACCGGATACTTAATAAAACACACCCTTCCAAGTTCCACAGACAACCCGGTGATCGCTCTCTAACAGGGCGACGAGGAGAGGATCGCCGGGTAGGATTATGCTATGCGATGCTACTGGAGATGCTACTTGGAGATGCTACTTGGCGATGCTACTTGGAGGACTTCAGTCTACTCTCTTCTACATGCTGCAAGACGGAGGCTGCCAGAAGCGTAGTCTTCGATAGGATTAGCTATCCCCTCTCATTCTGGCATTCTGCAGTTCAGTCCACCGATATGGCCCTTTACACATATACCCATGCATATGTAGTGTAGCTCCTTGCTTGCGAGTACTTTGGATGAGTACTCACGGTTGCTTTCTCCCCCCTTTTTCCCCCTTTCCTTTCTTTCTGGTTGTCGCAACCAGATCTTGGAATCCAGAGGCGACGCCACCGTCGAGGGCGACTACTACTACTGAAGGTGCCTACTACTACGCAAGCTGCGGCGGCGACCGGGAGTAGTTTAGGAGGATCGAGCGGGAGGCCTGCGCCTCTTCGTCTGTATCCCGGTTTGTGCTAGCCTTCTTAAGGCAAACTTGTTTAACTTATGTGCGTACTCAGATATTGTTGCTTCCGTGACTTCGTCTATGATCGAGCACTTGTATTCGAGCCCTCGAGGCCCCCGGCTTGTATTATGATGCTTGTATGACTTATTTTACTTTTAGAGTTGTGTTGTGATATCTTCCGTGAGTCCACGATCTTGATCGCATTACGTTTGCGTGCATGATTAGTGTACGATTAAATCGGGGGCGTCACAAGTTGGTATCAGAGCCGACTGCCTGTAGGAATCCTCTTTCCAACTCCTTGGCTGAAGTTGAGTCTAGTCGATGAAAACTATTTTACTAACATGGCTGTGTGGCCCATGGGCCCACGTCGCCATTGGGTGGTATTAGGATCTTTTATTCCTCGACCTATACTCTGGGACTCTGATCTCTCTTCTATTCGGGTTAAATGATTTTGCCAAAAACAAAACTAACTTTAGTTTCTTGAAAATACTTTCTCCCGGAGAGCCCCTCAATTCAGATCGCCTGCTACACTAGAAGATGTCGAAGTTACTCTACAATGTTCTCTCAAGTCTTTATGCCATCACATTTGCGATTTCCTTCCACCGTCAACCCCTATGAAAACTGCATACACTTGCCATTCTTACTTCTATTCCTATTTGATCTTATTATTACAAGATACCCTGAAATCCTCTCTATTGTTCCTAGAATATTTTGTGCCTACTGCCTTGCAGTTCTTTGCCATATGAATACCCCTACGGATAATTTCTCGCCCTTATCGAGTATCCGCTCATTCCCCCAGTTGTTCAGGTGTTTCACTAAATTCTTCGAAATATTATCCGATTTTTCGAGAATCCTTTGCAGCCTATGGCTCTAGAAATTCTTGTCTGCCTGCATTATGGTTAAATCCAAATGCCTAGCATTATTCATTGACATCCTTTGCACTATCATTTTGAGACCGTTGATTCAATATGATGTAGATGTTCGCAATCGTCAGTCGCAATTAGAGTTCGTCCTTCCGGCTCAGACGTCATTTTTGAACATGAGCTGGTTCTCGACCAATCAAATTATCGTTGATTGTACCCCTAAGGCTATTCAAGTTATCCATCCCTAATCAGAGCATTGCTTCTGATCCCTTGAATTAGAAATCATAATTCCTTTGCAATTGTGCTTTGAAATAGTCAGTTGCTTCTATAATCCAATGCCTTTGTATTGTTTCTTTCGCCGGTTGTGTGGCGATACTCACATCAACTCCGTTACGGACCATCAGGCCATTTGTTGACTTATCATCCGACAGAGTCCGTTGTATACGAAAACCTCGAGAAGTTCTTTCCCTGATACCTAATGCCATTGATAAATCCTATTCTCTGATTTGGCCAACCATGCTCTGCTTGTAGCTGGTGACATTTACTCTTGTAGCTGGTGGCATATGTTTATAAGATAACCCGATGGGTTGAACCTATGCCTTCCTTAATATGTGTGAACTCGGAAGTTTTCACGAGTCATACTCATCTGGTATTTCACCAGATAAAACTTTCATCACTAATGCCTTTATCAAAGCGAAAAGTGAATGGAAGGTTATACATTGAAGAAGTGGGAGTCGACCTTGAACGTTGCGTTCATGCCCAGGGACACGATGTATAACTTATCATGGAAGCTGCTCGTAAAAATAATTACCCCCTTGTCATAAGTTCATCTTGTATCCGTGGTTCGATCCTTTATGATCGTGGGTTCCGACCATGATTGTTCTCCTTTGATTCTATTTCTCGGACAAGTTAACGTACTTGCCTTCTGCAGATCAGTACGCCTTCCCAACCTCTATTTTGTTCTACCTTCGAGTATTACCCCTAGGTATCTCGAGGATATCAACCCATTGCACTTCATCTTATGAATTTCTGATGAAGTAGTACGTTTGCCCATCACAGTCACTCCACGGGTTATGGGTTGTCGTCAACCGAGAACCCCGATTTGTGAATCGAATCAACACTGAGATTTGGTACCCCCAGTACTTTGTGGTTGAGGAGTTTAATACTCCATCCCGTCACTCCTAGCCTGATCGGCTACATCATTATCGTGCTAATTTTAACTGTGCTACCGGGTCCTTAATTCTGGAGCACAACTTTCGATGATGAGCTAAGCTTACACCGATTTCCTCGTCTTATCGTTCCACCTTGAACAACAAACTTGATTTCGAGTTTGTGCCGTACCCATGGTTCCAATAGCCATTCGCTACCTCATTCCTTTGACTTGATGTCGTCGCTGATTGATTACATCTTCATGAAATCTCTCGACAAATGTGTCGTGATCATCATCAACCTTATGAGCTCTTCCAGGATATCAATTGAGTTCATGATGAGAAATACCATCCTTGCCCTTGATGATCTGTGTTATCATCGACCACTTTATTGCCTTCCCAGAAAACAAGTGCTTAAACTTTATTACCTTGAGTTCCTTGCTATCCAGTAATTGTTCTTCTTTACCTTGGTACATTAACATCTCTTATGTCCTCAATGTCGTGAGAATTTCACCACCGCTAGAGAATTCTTGATACAAGTGATACTTATCACCATCACCATTCTTTTCCTGGTCACCGTGTTATTTCTAATCACCGACAAATGGACTATGATGTGTAATTCCAAAACTTCTAGCAACCCTATTGCTTTGAAGTTATTGGTCTATAGTTTCATTCTACGTGTATGGCTTATTGAATCATCATTCGAACATTTATCGTGCAACCCATCCCATATTTTGGGTGCACCTGTGAACCAAGGTTTAATTGTGGATGTTTTTCTCGAACATACATCATTATATCGTTTGATGTGACAATTGATATCTCCTTATTCACATAATTGTGGAGGTCCATCTTTTGAAAATCTCGGTGAATTGTCGCTGAGTTCATCAGCTACCTCCTCTTCCTCTCCTTGATTTAATGAGGAACTCTTGTTTCGGGACTCGCTTCCATTGTACATTTCCCAAGAATCTTGCAATGTCATTTCGTCTATTTGTGTCGCACCTTCTCTTCTCAGGCATCCTAAGTCTGAGGTATCCTGACACCAATTTGATCTGAATCTCGGTCGGATATGATAGTTGGAACATAATTCCAAGAGTTATAACTTGGGTCTTTATATGACCCGGTAAGGTGGTGTCATGCCTAGCCCACCTGGCCGGAGGCCCTATTGTTATAGTTTCCTTTTTAACAAGGTTAACCATTTTTCCATGAGGAAAATGAATGCCTTGTTTAATAAGTTATCTTGATGGATCCTTCGTGTATTCGAAGTCCGACCTTTGCTTGAAAACCATATCAATGCTATCTCGAAGCATGTCTGTGGTACTCCGATCTTCAATAAAAACATTTGAAGCCCAATGCTAAATGATTCTCACTCGATTATCCAAAACACCGTTGTATGGGTAATGTCATGACAATTTCTCTCCCCTTTCCTAAAGGGTTTTCTACGTTATATCATGTCATGGATATCATGCTCTGTTTGTCCTTCAGAAGGATATACCCCTGAAATATGCGTTTAAACACATTTTCCATTCCATTGTTCTATTTGATGTGATAATCATATTTCCCTTTCATTGTTTGGTTTAACCTTTCTTGTGATCTATATGATCTAAGCAACAATATTCCCCTGCTTATGTAAACACCTCGGTGTACAAATCTGTCGGTAAGACCCTGTTACCTTTGTTGATGACATTCCAGTAACCATCGATGGACAAGAACTTTGCCTATTGGTCCGCCTCGTTCAACGAGCAAGAAAATGGTTCTCTTCATCCCTCGCCCTTGGTACCAACGATGCAGTCAACATAACTAACCGGCTACCCTCTGACATGTGTTGCTATCATGACCGTGCAAGATGTCACCGCCCTTCCTACTTTAACCCACATGGTGGGCCCATAACCCACAAGTTCCACATGATCGAAACCTGACTCTCCGGTAAACCCCCTGTTGCCAAGGTTGTTCCTCGCGCGTGGCCTCGTAAGTAATTTACGAGCCACCTTCCGAGAGATCACCAGTTCTGCTATCAGACACAATACTTATTCCCGATTGCTTTGAGCCCCTTTCACACCTGTTTGGGCATCAAGCGGTTGCTGCTTTCGTCAAACTTCCCATGAAACCTCATTACTTTGCTCTCAATATTTTCTTAAGTTTCAAATCGAGAGTTACGTTCTGCCACCTTCCCCGATGATATCGACCAGATAGTCAACCTTGTAGAGGTTCGTTCTCCCGGAATACCCCCCTTATTCTTTCGTAAGAACGATGGAGATCCCGAAGAAAGGATAACAACTTGGTCATGGTGACTTGAAGCAGAGAAAGCGAAGACATCAACATAATGGATCGACCTCTTTGAGAAGAGCAACCAAGGCGGGAACACTCACTAGAATTTCAGTAACAAAACTTTCCCCTTACTCCCTCTTAAATCTCGGGGACGAGATTTCTTGTAATGGAGGAGAATTGTGGCCTTGGATATTTAAGCTACAAAGTGATCCCCGCTAATGATGCCACGTCACCTCGATTCTTGTGGATAAACTTCGCGTTAGTTGAAACCTAGTTCAATTTCAAATTTAAAACCGAGGCAAAAAAAAAAGTTTTAAAACATTAAAACTAAAATGTTCGAGAGGTGACATATAATGCATAAGTAATTATGGTGATGAAGCCACATTTGTATAAAATATGCAAATGCTCCAGAATAACTAAAACATTGGCTATAACAATTAAATTAGTGCCTTTTGTAAATATTAAATTGTTAAACTATTTTATTTGGGGCCCCAACCTTTTTGTGGCAGAGGGCTAGACCATGACACTAATTTAGGAGTTAAATACAGTATTTTATGAGATTATACTAGATCAAAAAAAAGGACAAAACAGAAAATGAAAAGAAAGAAAGGAAAGAGGAAACCCCTTGGCCAACTGGGCCGAACGGCCCAACTGGCCGCCGAACCAACCGGCCCAGCCGCCCACCCCATCCCCTTATCCCCCACCCCCCAGAAACCCTAGATCGAAACCCCACCCACTCGCCCCACTTTCCCTCCCCACACCCCGCTCCTTCCTCTGCCCCCCCCGATTGGATCGGGGGAATCAACCCCATCGACCACGCCGCTCAACCCCCCCGTGTGATCCATCGCCGGACGCCATCGCCGGCGCTCCCCATCACCGTCGCCGGAGGCCACCCCATCGGACCGCAACCTCGCCGGCATGCCTCCTCCACCACGCCGGACGCCGTTACCACCATCACCTCCGACGCCACCGCTCGGAGCTCGCCGTCTCTCTGCCTCGACTACCTCGCCTCCCGTCTCCGTCGATCGTCCCCGTCCTCCTCCCCACGGGTCGCCCCCGAGCCTTGACGCCCATGTGCCCCTGCAAACGCCGGTGAGTCCCTCGGCCTCCGCCTCCCCTCTCCCATTCTTTTCGTCCGCGGACACCGCGCTCGTCTACCTCGCGCCTATGCAGTCCGCTCGCCTCCGCCCCGTCTCTGCCTTGCGGTCGAGCACGCCCTGTCCCGTACCCCCCGTGCGCTCCGGGTCCGTCCATGCCCGCATACCTCCTGCTCGGCGACGCGTCGCCACGCCGTCGCCTCCTTGCCGCTCTGGCGTGCCCGCATGAGCTGCGGCAGCTCTTCTTTGTCTTTGCGCCGCCGCCACCACCATCGCAACCCTGCGCTCGCCCGCTCGTGCGTGGCGCACCCGCCATGAGTGCTCCGTGCGCCGTTCCTCTCACGCGCCCGGCTCCTCCTTGCGTCCTCCTCGCTCTTTCGCCGTGGCAGCGCTTGGCGAGCCACCCGGCGCCCGGTGGCTCGGTCGGGACTACTTTGTTCGGGTGCCCATGCCCGGCGCCCGTAAACCCCACACCCGCTAAGGCCCTTGGCCCAATGATAGTCGGGGCCCAGCCCCGGAATGTTAAAAAAAAGACTTAAAAAAAGTAATAATAAATAAAAATGTTAATTAATTAATTAAGTAGTTAATTAACTTAATTAATCCTAATTAGATTAACCTAATCACTTAGGTTAGTTAATTAATCTGTTAGGTTAGTTAACAGTCAATGACAGCTGGGACCCACACGTCAGTTTGACCTAGTCAACCCCCTGTTGACTGCTGACGTCATGCTGGCGTTATCCTGACGTCAGCAAACACTGTTCTGGATAATGTTAGTTTAAATTAATTAAATAAATTCTAAAATGATTTAAAACTATAGAAAATCATATAAAATAAACCATAGCTCAGATGAAAATACTTTCTACATGAAAGTTGCTCAGAATGATGAGACGAATCCGGATATGCAGCCCGTTCATCTGCCACGCATCCCTAGCATAGTGAACCTGCAACATTTCACCTCCGGTTCATTTGTCCGAAAATGCGAAACACCAGGGATACTTTCCCGGATGTTTCCCCCCTTCATCGGTATCACCTACTACTGCGTTAGGGCACACCGAACACCGCGTATTGTCTTGTTACGCTTTGTGATGCTTTGGTTGCTCTGTTATTTATTGTGTTCCCTCTCCGTTACTTCTTTTCGATAGACCCCGAGACTGCCGACGACCCCCAGTTCAACTACGGAGTTGACGACCCCTCCTTCTTGCCAGAGCAACCAGGCAAGCCCCCCCTTTGATCACCAGATATCGCCTATTCTTCTCTATCTGCTTGCATTAGAGTAGTGTAGCATATTCTTGTTTGATTACTCCTATTACATTGCATAGCTTGTCATTGTTGCTACAATCATTGATACCTTACCCATGATCCTAAATGCTTAGTATAGGATGCTAGTTTATCATCATTGGCCCTACATTCTTGTCAGTCTGCCTTGCTATACTATTGGGCCGTGATCACTCGGGAGGTGATCATGGGTATATACTATACATACATACATACTATACAGATGGTGACTAAAGTCGGGTCAGCTCGAGGAGTACCCGCAAGTGATTCTGATGAGGGGGCTGAAAGGACAGGTGGCTCCATCCTGGTAGAGGTGGGCCTGGGTTCCCACGGCCCCATTTGTTACTTTGTGGCGGAGCGGCGGGGCAGGTTGAGACCACCTAGGAGGCAGTGGGCTCGACCTGCTCGGCGTTCGCGGATACTTAACACGCTTAACGAGATCTTGGTATTTGATCCGAGTCGGCCATTTGGTCTATACGCACTAACCATCTCGTGGGAGTAGTTATGGTATCCGGCGTCGTGGTATCGGCGAAGCCTTCTTGATGTCGTGACGAGCGGCGTGGCCCGGATTGGAGCGTAAGCTGCGCTTGTATTAAGGGGCTGGTTACGCTTCCGGCCGCCCGCAACGTCTTGGTGTGCAATGGGCGATGGGCGGACCCTCGCGCATAGGATTTAGACCGCGGGCTGACCTCTCTGTTGTGCCTAGGTGGGGCTGCGGCGTGTTGATCTCCGAGGCGGGCATGACCCGGAAAGTGTGTCCGGCCAAATGGGATCGGCGTGTTGGGTTATGTGGTGCACCCTGCAGGAAGTTAATCTATTGAATAGCCGTGATCTTCGGTAACAGGACGACTTGGAGTTGTACCTTGACCTTATGACAACTAGAACCGGATACTTAATAAAACACACCCTTCCAAGTTCCACAGACAACCCGGTGATCGCTCTCTAACAGGGCGACGAGGAGAGGATCGCCGGGTAGGATTATGCTATGCGATGCTCTTGGAGATGCTACTTGGAGATGCTACTTGGCGATGCTACTTGGAGGACTTGATCTACACTCTTCTACATCTGCAAGGCGGAGGCTGCTGAAGTGTAGTCTTCGATAGGATTAGCTATCCCCTCTCATTACGGCATTCTGCGATTCGGTCCACCGATATGGCCCTTTACACATATACCCATGCATATGTAGTGTAGCTCCTTGCTTGCAGTACTTTGGATGAGTACTCACGGTTGCTTTCTCCCCTTTTCCCCTTTCCTTTCTTTACGGTTGTCGCAACCAGATCTTTGGAATCCAGAGCAGACGCCACCGTCGAGGGCGACTACTACTGAAGGTGCCTACTACTACGTGCGAGGCTCTTGGCGAGCGACCGGGAGTAGTTTAGGAGGATCGAGGCGGGAGGCTGCGCCTCTTCGATCTGTATCCCGGTTTGTGCTAGCCTTCTTAAGGCAAACTTGTTTAACTTATATACGTACTCAGATATTGTTGCTTCACTGACTCGTCTATGATCGAGCACTTGTATTCGAGCCCTCGAGGCCCTGGCTTGTATTATGATGCTTGTATGACTTATTTTACTTTTAGAGTTGTGTTGTGATATCTTCCGTGAGTCCACGATCTTGATCGTTGCGTTTGCGTGCATGATTAGTGTACGATTAAATCGGGGGCATCACAAAGTCCTGGGAAATTTGTCTATTGATCGACTGAAGACATAATCAACGCAAAAGCACGTTTCCGTGATGTACTAAAATTATTTTTGTGCGTGCAAAAGTTTCTGTTTTTCAGCAAAATCAAATTAACTATCACCGTAGGTTATCCTATAGGTTCTACTTGGCACAAATACTAATTAAAAAACATGAAACACATCTAAACAGAAGCTATATGAAATATTTATTACTAAACAGAAGCAAAAAAACAAAAATAAATTTGGGTTGCCTCCCAACAAGCGCTATCGTTTAACGCCCCTAGCTAGGCATAAAAGCGAGGATAGATCTAAGTGGTGCCATCTTTGGTATTCGGAAAGAAAAGAGAGAATTTCCTTTATATGGCATTCATCCTTCTATTTTGGGAGAGCACATTGCCATTAATGGAGGAAGTAAGATTAAGCACGTTACGGAAATTTGCATCTAAGCTAGCCTTCATCTCTTTAATAATTTCATTTTGATAAAAGCATAAGAGAGTGGTAGATTCAACCTTATCATTCATGGGATGCCCAAATATAGTTTTCATTTTTTCATAGGTGTCTATAGCATCCCCTTCAAGAAAACCTTCTTAAAAAATAGAATGTAGAACTTGTTTGAAAGAAACAGGTAAGCCAACATAGAAGCTTTTTAAGTATATCTCAATTTGATATTGTGGCACATAGCTAGCCCGAATCCTTAATAACCTATCCCAGGCATCTTTTAAAGACTCATCAAGTAAACAACGAAAAATTCCAGAGTCATCTTCATCAAAGTTATTCAAACTCTCATTGGTAACCCCGGTAGGTCTTTCCATAGCATCATTATTTATGAGCTTAGAGAGGATAGAGGGACTATCCAAGGTACTAAAACCCTAGAAAGAACCCTTAGTTCTTTTTGATTCGGCCATGGCAATGGGAAGGAAAACGGTAAAGAGAGGGTGAATAAAACGGCAAGGGTGAAGTGGGGGAGAGGAAAACAAGAGGCAAATGGCAAATAATGTAATGCGAGGGAGATGAGTTTGTGATGGGTACTTGGTATGTCTTGACTTGAGCGAAGACCTCCCCGGCAACGGCGCCAGAAATCCTTCTTGCTACCTCTTGAGCACTCCGTTGGTTTTCCTTGAAGAGGAAAGGGTGATGCAGCAAAGTAGCGTAAGTATTTCCCTCAATGTTTGAGAACCAAGATATCAATCCAGTAGGAGGCTCCTCAAAAGTCCCACGCACCTACACAAACAAACAAGAACCTCGCAACCAATTCAATAAAGGGTTGTAAATCCCTTCACGGCCACTTTCGAAAGTGAGATCGGATAGAGATAATAAGATAAGATAAATATTTTTGGTATTTTTATGATATAGATTGGAAAGTAAAAGATGCAAATAAAAGTAGATGGAAAACTTATATGATAAAAGATAGACCCGGGGGCCATAGATTTCATTAGTGGCTTCTCTCAAGATAGCATAAGTATTACGGTGGGTGAACAAATTACTGTCAAGCAATTGATAGAAAAGCGCATAGTTATGAGATTATCTAGGCATGATCATGTATATAGGCATCACGTCCATGACAAGTAGATCGAGACGATTCTGCATCTACTACTATTACTCCACACATCGACCGGCTCCTGCCTGCATCTAGAGTATTAAGTTCATGAAGAACAGAGTAACGCATTAAGAAAGATGACATGATGTAGAGGGATAAAATCATGCAATATGATATAAACCCCATCTTTTTATCCTCGATGGCAACAATACAATACATGCCTTGCTGCCCTAACATCCTTTGGGAAAGGACACCGGAAGATTGAACCCAAAGCTAAGCACTTCTCCCATTGCAAGAAAGATCAATCTAGTAGGCCAAACCAAACTGATAATTCAAAGGGACTTGCAAAGATAACTTAATCACACATAAATGAATCTAGAGGAGATTCAAATATTTCTCATAGATAAACTTGATCATAAACCCACAATTCATGATCTCGACAAACACACCGCAAAAAAAGAGTTACATCGAATAGATCTCCAAGAAGATCGAGGAGAACTTTGTATTGAGAATCAAAGAGAGAGAAGAAGCCATCTAGCTAATAACTATGGACCAAAAGGTCTGTCGTAAACTACTCACAACTCATAGGAGAGGCCTTGGAGATGATGTAGAGGCCCTCCATGGTTGATTCCCCCTCCGGCGGAGCGCCGACGAAGGCTCCAAGATGGGATCTCGTGAATACAGAAGGTTGCGGTGGTGGAATTAGGTTTTCGTGGTCGCTTCCGATGTTTTCAGGGTACGGGAGTATATATAGGAGGAAGAAGTAGGTCGGTTGACACTCGAGGGGCCCACGAGGGTGGGGGGTGCGCCCACCCCCAAGGGGCGCGCCGGGCACCCTCGTGGCCACCTCGTTTGTTGCTTGAAGTCCACTCCAAGTCTCCTGGTTGGCATTTGTTCCAAAAAGATCGCTCCCGAAGGTTTCATCCCGTTTGGACTCCGTTTGATATTCCTTTTCTTCGAAACACTGAAATAGGCAAAAAAGCAGCAATTCGGGCTAGGCCTCCGGTTAGTAGTTTAGTCCCAAAAATGATATAAAATTGCAAAGTAAAGCCCATAAACATCCAAAACGGGTAATATAATGGCATGGAACAATCAAAAGTTATATATACGTTGGAGACGTATCACCTGCCTGGTGAGGCCGCTCCTGAGGAGGCCTTGTGTCGTCCGCCTCGCGAGGCTTGGCCCCTCGCGAGGGTCTTGAGTGTTGGTTGATGAAGACGGGTCATACTGGGCCCCTGGTGGAGCCACGCCCTGGGCATGAGCGAGCAAGTCTCGGGACCCCGTTCCGTAGCGCCGACAGTAGCCCGGGCCCAAAGGCGGGCTCGGACTTGGCTTGGCGAAGCCAAAGGGCAAGTCTTGAGTCTTTTATGGTCCCAACAGCCTGCGGCCTTGGTCGATGCATGGCGACTGATTGGACATGGGCGTCCCCACTTCCCCATGCTACGTCGGCAACTGCCTGACTTGACGAGTCCCTACTGCATGCAAAAAGGGTTATCATTACCTGCGATCGTGGAGGTCGACGGTTGCCCTCCCTTGGGCTATAAATGAGGAGGGGTGAGAGCCCTCGTCGCCCATTTCTTCCTACTCCGTCTGCTCCACCTCCTGTCTTGACACCAATGGCGCCGATCCGTAGATTCTCGGCCGAAGAGAAGGGGAAGGCTCCCCGGGAGGGACCCGATCCGCTCCCGCCGAAGAAGAGGCCGGTCCACCACCACGGCGAGGTCGTGAGGCTGGAGATGAAGAGGCCTTGGTGCGAGCGGCCACCTCCCGGGTACCCGCTACCCTAGTGCACCCTAGCCGAGGGTACGGAGAAAGGGGCGGCGAGCGGCGCCGCCCGCGCCGCAGCCACGGTTGGTGCACCGTGGTGGCACGCGCCGTCACCCCTGGGGTCCATGCCGCGGACTCCTCTCGCGAGGTCGTGCTGTGAGCGGCGATGCCTCCAAGCGCCTGGATCTACTTCCCTTCGTTCTTCACCACCAAGTTGCCGCCGAGGGGGCCTCTCGAGCTTTGGTTGCAGCACGCCGACTGTGGCGCCCCGGCGACCGGAGCGGAGGTTGAAGTCGTTTCCTCGGGCAAGATCTTCATGACCCGAGGCTGGGGCGAGGTCGCCTGGGTCTGCCTAACGGAGGGCGCTCTCGCGATCCATTTTGAGTACGATGGCGCCTCCACGTTTTCCTTCAAGGTCTTCGACGCGGAAGGCCGCCGCCTGGAGTGTTGCACCGGAGGGGGCAGTCAAGATATCAACGCGGCAGGGGCTGGGCCTGTCGCCCGCTCCTCCAGCAGCTCCTCCGGAAGTAGCAGCAACACTTGGGAGTCCGGTGACTCTCCCGAACTCTATGAGACTTCGGAGACGAGCAATGACAGCTACACACCCCCGAGCTCTCGCCGCGCCCGGAGCAAGGCGGCAGCATAGGGCCGTCACCGCCGCTGATCTGGATGGGGTTGGCACCGGTCTCCCGTGGCCCACTGTTGATGATGGCGTCGGCCACGAAGGCGCGTGTAGTTAGGGCTCCTCAGAGTTCTTTCCTTTTGTTCCCTGTGAGGTATCGAGAAACACCCTGCGGGGGCGTGTAAAGGGTCTGCGACGTCTTTTGTTGATGCTATCCTTATTATGAAATCGTGCGAGTGCTTGTCCTGTCCCCGCTTGGTCCCCCTTTCTAACCTCGCGGTGACTTGGTGCTCTATGCTGACAGGTCCCGGTCCCCATGCAGGCTGCAGCCGTCGCTGGTATGCCAGGTCGCGATGCCGTGGTCAAGGCCAGGAGGTGAAGGGCCCGAGGTCCAGTAAGAGCCCCTGAGGCGCGATGCTCAGGAGGTCCCCTTTAGCGCGCAAGCAGCCACCGCGAGGTGAGAAAGTAAGGTGACGCTGCCGCCACAGGGCCGCATCAAGTGAGAATTTTGTGTTGTAACGATCAGTTGTTCCAAGCTCGAGACTTATCTCGGTAATCTGGATTCATTCCCTTAAGTTGCGCCAGACTTGTGCGTTGGCAGCCGCGGTGCAGCTAGGTTAGACCCGTGCGAGCCTTCCCCTTCTTCCCCGCACTCTCCTTCGTGCTCTACGTCTTCAGGTCCTGGCCCTCGAGCGAGCTCAGCCGCCGCTGGTATGCTAGGTCGCGATGCCGTGGTCAAGGGCAGGGGGTGAGGGCTGGAGGGACAGTTGAAAGTGCAACTAATCCCCGGGTGGTTTTGGTAATTAATAACAACATATATATCATTGAACTAATCATTTCTTGAGAATATTTCAGAAAGTTCAGTGATATGGGTATGGCAATGATTGATGATGTGGACCCCTCAAAATGCTAAGGAAAACATTGGCAAAAGCTCAAGACTCCATTTTTGGTTTAGTGATCCAAGATCACATTGAGTCCATAGGAAAGCCAATACTATTAAAAGGGGATGAGGTTATGATGATGATCTGGTTGCTCTAAGTGCTTAGTGATTTATCTCTCAAACTATCAGCAATCTTTCATTCCAACATAAACTCATAAGTAATCTCGGTCCCACCGATTCCAAACTCAGTCACACCGAGATGAACCACCTCAGCCATATAGCCAAACCCTAAAATTTGGATTTTCCGATTCCAAACTCGGTCATACGAAATTGGTGTTGCCAAGCTTCAGAACCTACGTACTCAAATCGGTGTCACCGAGATGAGAAAGTCGGTCCCACCAAGATTGGCAAACCCTAGACTTTGGAAGAATCGGACTAACCGAGATTGTATTTTCGGTCCCACGAAAATCCCAACGTTCACAAGATTTGAACTTTCGGTCTCACCGAGTTGTCAACTTCGTCCGACCGAGATTGGTCAAATGTGTGTAGCAGTTGGATTTTGTGTGGAGGCTATAAATACCCTCCACCTCCTCTTCATTCGTGGAGAGAGCCATCGAAAGTACTACCACTCCTACCTTACATTTCGAGAAGAAAACTACCTACCCTTGTGTTGAGATCAAGTTGCTCCACTCCCACCATATGAAACTTGATTTCTAGCCTTCCCAAGTTGCTTTCCACTCAATCCTTTCTTCCACCACAGCCAAATCAGTGAGGAGAGTTGAGTGTTGGGGAGATTATCATTTGAAGCACAAGAGCAAGGAGTTCATCATCACCAACCCCATCTATTACCTTTTGGAGGTGGTGCCTCCTAGATTGGTTAGGTGTCACTTGGGAGCCTCCGTCATGATGTGGAGTTGAACCAAGGAGTTTGTAAGGGCAAGGAGATCGCCTACTCGTGAAGATCTACCCGAGTAAGGCTAGTCCTCCGTGGGCGTAAGCCATGATGGCATAGACAAGGTTGCTTCTTCGTGGACCCTTCGTGGGTGGAGCCCTCCGTGGACTCTCGCAGCCGTTACCCTCCGTGGGTTGAAGTCTCCATCAGCGTGGATTGACGATAGCACCACCTATCGGAACCACGAGAAAAATCTCCGTGTCTCCAAATTGCGTTTGCTCTTCTCCACCTCTCATTTACTATCGTGCAATTTACTTTCCGCTGCCACAACTCTAGAATTGCATGTGTAGGGTGATACTTGACTTGGTTATCATTGTGAACTTGCTAAAACCTACTCTAATCAAAAGGCTAAGTTTTTAAGTTGTCAAGTAGTCTAATCACCCCCTCTAGACATACTTCCGATCCTACAAGTGGTATCGAGCTTTGGTCTCCATTGGATTGGTTTCCATTGCATTGGACTCCATAAGCTTGGTTTCACAACCTAGGAGAGTATGGCGTCTAGTGAGGGTAATTTTCAGAGAGGTCCTTACTTTGATGGTTCAAACTTTGCTAGTTGGAAGCATAAAATGAAAATGCATATTCTTGGACATAACCCTGCCGCATGGGGCATTATTTGTGTTGGCTTGCAAGGTGAGTTCTTGAGGAAGGAAAAGTTCGGATCGTGAAGCTCTGCGAGATGAGTTGCGGATGTTCTGAACAATGCTCAAGCTTGTGACATTCTCTTCAATGCTTTGTGTCGAGGAGTTCAACAAGATCAGCCGTCTTGAGAATGCAAAAGAGATTTGGGATACTTTGGTGAAATGCACGAAGGTACCGAGTCCGTGAAGGAATCAAAGCTAGATGTTCTTCAAGGTTAGCTTGACAAGTTCAAGATGAAGGAAGGTGAAGGGGTCGCTGAAATGTACTCTAGGTTTGCTCTCATCACCAATGAGATGGCAGGCTTAGGAAGTGAAGAAATGACCGACCGATTCATCATCAAGAAGATTCTCAGAGCTTTGGATGGAAAGTATGACACCGTGTGCACTTTGATCCAAATGATGCCAAACTACAAAGATCTCAAGCCTACCGAAGTCATTGGAAGGATTGTTGCTCATGAGATGACACTTAAAGATAAGGAAGAGCTTCACAACAAGTCAAGTGGTGCTTACAAAGCTGCAGTTGAAGCTCCCACAACCTCAAGTGACAAGCTAGTTTCCAATGAAGAGATAAGCCTAATGGTGAAGAACTTCAACAAATTCTACAAGAGAAGAGAAGAATCTCCAAGAAGAAGAAGCTCAAGAGAAGAGTCGCCTCGAAAAGAGAGAAGGAGTAGAGATGATCGTTATGAACGAAGATCCTCTCGGAGAAGCAAGGATTCAGAAAGGAAAGACAAGTCATCAAGGAGCTACACAAGAAGAAAACATCAAGCTCATGTTGGTGAATGGGTTTCCAGCTCCGACTCCGACAATCACTCCGAAAGAAGCTATCACTCCAACTCGAATCTGATCAAGATGAAGGTGTTGCGGTCTTGCTCTCGTGTCCTCCAACTCCAACTCCTATGACATATTTGATTCACCAAATGAGGGAATTGGAAGATGCTTCATGGCAAAAGGCCCCAAGGTATCACATCCTGAGTTTATTGACTTTGATAGTGATGAGGATGACTTGCTTGGTGAAGATGAGCTTTTACATGATAAATCTAGTGAGCTTAGTAATGATGAACATGCTAGTAGTCTTTATAGTCGAGAAGAGTCGAATGACAATGCTATGAAGGAGATTGAGCGACTAACTAAAGAACTAAACACTCTTAAGTTAGCTCATGAAACAACTCAAGAAGATCATAGAGAGCTCCTAAGATCTCATGAGAAGCTACGCTCGAGAAGCTCAATCTAGAGCAAGAAC